>CM070507.1:25223031-25847891 GCA_036346375.1 Guadua angustifolia
GCCTTGCTCCTCGCCTAACTCCTATAGGTCTCGGCGCCCGAGCGAAACCAACCTTCCACGGGACGACGCCAACGCCTCGTGTACGCCCAGTGGTGCTGGATTTTGCAGGCCCTTGTTAGCTCGTCGTTCTCCTGCTTTGGCACGGTTACCCCGAAGACTCTCGATGGACTATACAAGCCTTCCGCCACATCTCTTAGCACCTCCCCAAACACAAGATTGCCGTTATCATCAAGGGCGCCGCCGTGAGTATAGAACCAATGCTTTGCTCTTTCGGGCCAATCCATTGTTGCGGTGCGACACCCTTCGCTAGCGTGTCATGTTCCTCTTCTCCCATTTGGGTATTGCATGGCGGTAACCACCAGGTACGAGTCGGTGGTGATAATTCTTCTTCGTGCATTCAAATTTTATTCTTCTCACTCAAACTTTGACCTTCGTCCAAGTCTTGTAGTTCACGAACGCATCCTAGTGATCTTGCAACTTTGGGTGCTTGTTGAAGTCGGACGTTCGATTCTTCTTTATATACTCCGTGTTCAACTTCTTTTTATAAGTCTGGAATGCGATAGCCATCTTCTTGAGAGCGTAACTCTTCACCTTCTCTTCGGTCCCTTGGGGGAAGGTGAATGTCTCCTTCACATCGTTCCAAAGCATATTCTTCGTATCTTCAAGGACCTAATCCCATTTTGCTATGCTAATTGGCACATGGTCCCTAACGTGGACGCCGCATGCCGAATTGAACGGCCCAAGTGCCCCTGCGGGTGCAAGAGGTTGGCCGTTCTCGCCGATTTCGGTGACAACATGTCTTGCCTTCGCCTTCTTGCTTGGACCTCGCTGACGTGATTGCCTGCTTGGTTGACCGATCTGAAAGCATAGTACAATCATGAATGGGTCAGAATGTTGGCTTAGTATGATAGTGAAACCGACAATCATGAACATGACTGATTGTTACCTCGCCGGCCTCATTGTGCTCTGTAGCCTCATCGGCCTCGGTGGCCTCAGCGGCCGTGAGGGCGGGTTCAGGCTCCGCCGCCTCATGACCACCACATCCCGAAATCAAATTTCTCATAAATTCTTTTTGATCAAATCCTTCACCGTCCATCGTTGTTTCTTAGGCTAGAAGAAGCACTAAAAATTAACGAAAATAGATCATGTTTCATGTAAAGCTGATGGTACTACTCTAAAACGGTGTGGAAGATGGTGGGGAAGATGGGCGGTGACGCCGAAGATGTTTCTAATGTAAGTCGGCCAAATACTATCAACAAGTATACTTATACATATACATACAAATCTCACATATACATAGAAATTTCAAAATTCACCAGAAATTAGAAAAATTCACATGATACATATACATTTCAAACTTCATATATACATACAAATCTCACATATACATAGAAACTTCACATATACATAGAAATTTCAAAATTCACCAGAAATTAGAATAATTCACATGATACATATACATTTGACATGATATATATTCTTCTTTAGTTATTCTTTCAAAATAATGAATCATTTTGACACCTTTGTGACCTTTCCAATGGCCGCACCTGGCGTCGCCTGGAGAAGGTCCCTGGTGGCTTGACCACCTCGCAAGTTCAAGAAGCACGGCCGCCAAGAGCGCCCAAGATAATCGAGAGGCGGAGCTATGAGGTGACGTGTTTGGTTGACATGGAATGATCGCTTTGCTTTCTTTTGATGTAATAGACTACTAACATTCTAGTTGTGGATTTATAACCTTATTTTATTTTTTAAAAATCATATTAGTGTGGAATAAAAATGATTCATTATTTTTTATTGAGCAAATAAGCAATTATAATTTTTCTCAAGTTATTAGCTGCTTGCCTCCTTGGACGCCTGCCCCTACTAACGACACTGCAGTTTAGACATATACTTGTTATTATCGACTATTGAACTCATTTCTTCACTAATGGTCATTGTGAATAGGTATATCAAAAGAGAACAACATACAAGTGCAGGTGCTAAAATTCTACATGGTAAGAGAAGCAAAGTAGTCACCATAATCATGCAAACACAACAATTCAACAAGCAATGTGAGAAAAAAGTTCTTTTTTGTTGCTATATGGAAATGACCGGTTATTATTTGATTTGCTACCACATCAATTGGAAACAGTTAACCACATTTGGCACCTAGTGAATTAACACTCGAAAATATTTTTGCTATCCAAAACAACTCGCACTTATTGTTCTTGTAAAACAATCACCAGATTTATTGCATCTTATAGACTCCATTCTATAAGATGCAATAAAGAGTTCTTTAGCAATTTTACTGTTAGGATGCTTAGAATCAGATTGATGCCAAGATATGAAAAGCGTTTTATCAACCAAGCGAAAGAATGTAAGTCAAAACTAGCGGTGAATGCATCGTCCAAGCAAACAATGGATGCCAACTTAGTGATTGCCTCTACCATAGACTAGATAATATCAGTCTAGCCAAAGACAGTGGCGTTATCATCCTGCCAAGCAGAGTTTATTGCTGCTACTGCAGTAGAATGTCAAGCCGTGTGGTTAAGAGACCTACTTAGTGCTTTGACAGGACGAGCACTAAAGGAAGTAGTAATGCAAGTAGACAATAAGTCTGCTATTGCACTCATGAAGAACCCAGTGTTTCACGGAAGAAGTAAGCATATTGATACAAAATTCCAATTCATTCGGGAGTGCATTGAAAATGGTCTGATCGTAGTGAAACATGTTAGTTCCGAAGAACAGTGTGCAAATATTCTAACCAAGGCACTTGCAAGAGTAAAATTCGCTGAGATGCGAGAGCTGCTGGGTGTCAAGAACATCACTGGAGGAAATCAAGATTAAGGGGGAGAATGTTAAATGTAATCCTGATATTAGTAGTTGGGTTGTTTTCAATTTTTCAGAGTCAGTTTGTTTACGTTTTGTCGGGCAGAGTAACAAAAAAACCGATTAGCAGTTTGGATGAGATTGCTTACCTTGAATATGTAATCTCAACTTATCTGTAAGTTTGGCACTATAAAAAGGAGAATAAACACCAGAAAACGCTGCTGCAATTTTGGCAGCACAAAAACTTGTCTTGTCAATTCTGTACTCTGGTTGTTCTGCTGTTGTCCTATTTCTATTATCGTTTGTTTTCTCAGGAATACAGAAGCATCACAGAGTTTATTGTCGGAAGTTTCTCTGAAAATCAGAATAGTGACAAAGCTGCTGTTGTTGCTACTTTTTAGAAGATTGAAGAATTACTGAAGCATTATTGTTGCTTGTATTCAGAAGACTAGAATATTGGCAAGAAAGAATACTCAATCAAGATCTACACCAACACCCCCTAAGTTGAGCTCCACCTCCAGCATCTAGCCTATTTCTACCCATCGCCTTTAGATCTAGCCCAACCCCTCTCCCTATCACCACTATGCATCCTAGCCCCAAATTCCCGTATTGTCACCTCCTCATTGTCACAGGCCTCGAGTACAAGGTGATGTTGTGGAGGAGACCGATCTTGGAACTGTGGAGAGAAGGGCGAAAGTAGCAGAAGCACTGGCATTCCATAATCTATGCTTGATTTATTGCCAAAGGATTGACGGGAAGGGAGGGAAGTAAAACACATTTGCGCAAAACCGAATCAATCCGCAAGGTGAACATACATTGTACCGTCGGACGCGGTGAGGATGGCTGGAGACGATGGCGGCGCGCGGTGGGTTCGTCGGAGGCGAGGAGGACGGCGGCGGCGGGGTCGTTGGAGGCGAGGAGGTCGTCGGAGGTCTTTGCAAATGAACGGGAGGAGGAGGAGATTGGGGAACAATGGTGGGAGTAGCAAAAATTGGGGAAGAGGAGGCGGCGGGAGGGATTTATAGGTGCACCATCAGTCCCGGTTGGTGTATTCAATCGGGACTGATGTGAGTCATCAGTCCCGGTTGGATACACCAACCGGGACTGATGACTCACATCAGTCCTGGTTGGATACACCAACCGGGACTAATGACTCAGCTTTAGCGCACGGGAGTCCTAGATTTCTTTTTTTATTTACTGTTTAACTATTGTTTCATTAAATAATTTTCAAAAATGCTTTTACTACTTTAGATTCATTTAGCCTTTTTTTAAGATTTCTTTTTTTATTTATTGTTTAACTATTGTTTTATTAAATAATTTTTAAAAATGCTTTTACCACTTTAGATTCATTTAGCAATCTAATATAAATTAAAAATATTTTCCAGCAATTTAATATAAATTAAACTTATAATTCAACCGGTTATATTAGATTGCTAAATGAATCTAAAGTGGGAGCCCTAGGCACTATCAGTCCCGGTTCGTGTGTCCAACTGGGACTGATGTCTCATAGTGCTTGATCGTTTCGTCTTCCCAGTGCATCATCAGTAGAACAGAGAGGCGTTTTGTTTCCCAATACAAATTCGCGCCTATAAGAACAGAGAGGCTTTTCAATGCCATCATCAACAGAAAAACACTTCGACGCCATGAGCTCCACCCCACCGATAGTTCCTCCTCCAATGGCTCCTCCCAACAGGCAACAGCTCCTCCGATAGCTCCACCCCACCGACGCCGCCACCTCCGCCCAAACCCGCCGGCATGCCCATGCTCCAATGGCTACGGCGCTACGCCGGCGCCATCTCCACGGCTGCTCCGCTTCCTTCGACCGGCGCCTCCGCCTCCACCCGCGCCCCTCCGATCGACTCCGCCTCCACCCGTGCCCCTCCGGACGCCTCCACCTCCACCCTCGCCAGGAAGAAGCGCCCCGCCGTCCTCCTCCTCCTCCGACAACGACGAAAGCTACGACTCGTTGGAAGGATATCGCGACGGTTGGGAGCTGGAGGATGACCCAGACCGAGCCGGCTCAAGCGAGGACCCGGATGGCCGCAGCGAGGACTCCGCCGACTCCGACGACCCTCCGGCCTCCTCCTCCGACGACGATGAGTAGCTAGTCTTTTGTAGTTAAAGTATTTTTGTAATGCTTCTTATAATGCAATCTATAAAGCATTATAATGCTTCTTATAATACTTTTGTAACTATCTTCTTATATATATAATGCAATCTACTACTTCTCATGCAATCCAGTAGTCTTTTTTGTATGGCGCGCATTTGTTGATTTCAATTGAGCATCACAGACGGTTCTGTTTTCAAACCGTCTGTGCTAATCAGACATCGCATCACTACCGGTTGGATACACCAACCGGGAACGATGACTAACATCAGTCCCGGTTATAGACACCAACCGGTACTGATGTGAAGAGTTGCTAAAACTCAAAACAATTTTGGTGCCCTTACTGGTTGATAAGAAATCTTCCTCCCCCTTGGCTAGTGCGGGGCGCTTGAGTGCAGGCTCGCCCTGCCGTGAGGTCTCGGGTTCGAGCCCCGCTCGCGCCCCGTAGCCTTTCTTTTTCTTTATTTTTTTTATTTACTGTTTAACGACTTCTTTTTTTATTTCTTTTTTTATTTGATGTTTAACGATTGTTTCATTAAATAATTTGTAAAAATGCTTTAACCACTTTAGATTCATTTAGCCTTTCTTTTGTTTTTCTAAGATTTCTTTTTTTATGTCTTTGTTTAACGATTGTTTCATTAAATAATTAAGTAAAAATGTTTTTACCACTTTAGATTCATTTAGCCTTTTTTAAGATTTATTTTTTTATTTCTTGTTTAACTATTGTTTCATTAAATAATTTTTAAAAATGCTTTTACCACTTTAGATTCATTTAGCAATCTAATATAAATTAAAAATATTTTCGACAATCTAATATAAATTAAAATTCAGATAGTCTTTTCAATATTATTTTCCAACCATCTAATATAAATTAAAATTATAGAAAATTGTAAGAACTAAAGTAATTTTTGCACTCTTATAATTCCATTGCAAATTGTCACCTTGTTATATAAATTCACCTTTTATAGTTTCTACGATCCAACAATCTAATATTAGTACAGAGGGACTTTGAACAATATTGTTAGTCAAATATTAGTACAATTTGAACAAAAAATACGGAGCAACAGGAGAACCACTAGAGGAATGAGAAACTAGTATGTTAGTAGTCTATTACAACAAAAGAAAGCAAAGCAATCCTTATTTGCTAACACACTTTGCTTTTACAAGTGATCCTTCATTATGATCGCAGCGTACGTAGGGAGATTCCTCTGTATTATTCAGGACACTAATGTCTACGTCCACCGTGAAAGGAGGCAGCCCGTCGAACTGATTATACTCTTCTTCGTCCGTGATGCCCTCATCTCCGACAATCCTTCTTTTACCTGGAAGAACCACGTGGCGCCTTGGCTGATCGCTACTGCTAGTCTTCTCCTTCTGCTTTTTCGGTTTGCTATCCATATCCATCACATAGAATACCTATGTCACATCATTAGCAAGCACGAACGGTTCGTCCCTATAGGCCACTTGCTTGAGGTCCACGGTTGTCATACCGTACTCGTCGATCTCCACGGCTGTCAGTTTGACCCATTGGCACCGAAACAGAGGGAATTTTAAAGGTCCATACTCGAGCTCCCAGATCTCCTCTATGAAACCATAGTAGGTGTCCATCTTTCCATCTTTGTCCAAGGCATCTATATGGATGCCGCTGTTTTGGTTGGTGCTCTTGCTATCCTGGGCTATCGTGTAAAATGTGTACCCATTTATCTCATGCCCTTGGAATGATACGATTGTCGTGGATGGTCCCCGAGCCAAGAGTTTCAACTGTTCATCGTCTGTCTGGTTGCCCAACAGTTGCTTTTGTAACCAACCGCCAAAATGATCCATTTGCTCGACTGCGATCCACTTATCTGACTTCTGTGGGTATTGGTCACGTAGACTCATCTCGTGATCATAGATATATGGAGCCACTGCAGTTGCTTGTTTCAATACCGTGAAATGTGCTTGTTTAAATGAAAGTATATCATTGTTATAGGATTCTTTTCTCCCTAGAGTCCCTTTTCCCCGTAGCCTCCCCTCATGGCGTGATACAGGGACGCCAATCGGATTCAGATCATCAATGTAATTAACACAAAACTCAATCACCTCCTCTGTACCAACACCCTGCGTAATGCAGCCTTCTGGGCGAGACCGGTTACGAGCATACTTCTTTGGACACCCATGTACCTCTCGAAAGGGAACATATTGTGCAGGAACACGGGTCCGAGAATTTCTATCTCTTTAACAATGTGGACCATGAGATGGACCATAATATCAAAGAAGGACAGAGGGAAGATCATCTCAAGGCTAACCAGATTATCGACCACGTCATCCTGCAGATTAGATAGCTTATTCGGCTCGATGACCTTCTGCAACACCGCATTGAAGAACGAACACAACTTTATGATTGTCCCTCGTACCCAGTCCGGCAGAATACCTTGCACCGCCACTGGGAGCAACTGTGTCATCAATACGTGACAATCATGGGATTTTAGGTGTACGATTTTATTCTCTTTCGTGTTTATGAGTCTCCTTATATTCGAGGAGTATCCAGAAGGACCTTCACACTGTTCAAGAACTTAATCATGTTTTTTCTCTCTTCCTTGCTCAGAGTGTAGCTCGCGGAATGGATGTAATGATGTCCTTTCTCTCTCTTTTCCGGATGTAGGTTATTCCTGAGTCCAATAGCTGTAGGTCCTTTCGTGCTTGAAGTGTATCTTTTGATTTGCCGTACATATCTAGGAAGCCTAGCAGGTTCACGCAAACATTCTTTGTGATATGCATGAAATCCAGTGAGTGGTGGACCTCTAAGTCATTCCAGTAAGGTGTAAGGACCCGAATTCACCAATTCGGATCCACCGTGTATGCCGCACTATTCCCAGGATCAATGCTAGTGCACACGGCTTAACATCGGTAAGCATCACATCATACACAACGATAATAACAATAAGACTTCATTTATTTAATATAACTAGTGTATGATCTTATGATCACTTACATTTATTCGGCCTCATAGGGCAAGACTAAGATGAAATAAGACAAATGCAGCGGAAAATCGTAGAAGACGTAGTGACTCATCAGTACACCACAGGCGATGACTCCTCCACTATTGTTGGTTTGTAAGCAAGGGTGAGTACACCAACACGTACTCAACAAGTTGTGCACAGAATGCAATTCTATTATAACTATATGCAGGCTTATTCCAAAGGAATGGCTAAGTGGTTCTTAAGCAGTAAAGCAGCATTTAAGAAACATACATAATGTAGATTGAAAAGACAGCAAAACAAATAATAACGAGTAAGTAGATTCCATTGCTTTCAAATCAACCCAAGTCTCATCCTAACTCAAATTCCATTATCCACATGGCATCCTGCCATCCCAAACAGTTGTCCATTTTAATTAACTACCCCTTGACTGTAATTCCTGAGCATTGCTCAATACCGTGAGCACGGCTATCCGAATAGATTGTACACTCTGCAGAGGTTATGCACTTTACCCACATGATACAACCATGCACCACACAAAGCGAATGATCGTATGAAGCCTTTACAATGCATCCTCTTAACCCGGTGCTACCGCTAAGGTTTCAACACGAAGGGCTAAACCACCACAACAGGCCCCCTCTTGCGCCATGTGAGTTTCCTCCGTGAACGGGACCCACACCACCAAGATAGCACTTAAGTTAAGCATTTGCAAATTAGTCACCTAAGTTGTCCCATTCGGACATGTGGTTGCAAGTAAGACTCAGTCAAAGGCTCGCAAGGTTAAGTCCTTAGGATTGATTAAAGCAAGGCTTACACATACCCTTTCTCGCCCATCGGCCCACCACAACGCACCCTTGCCCTTCCACTTGCTTCAATCTAAAGTGATTATCTCGGTTGGTTACCAAGCACCACGTGCTCTTCACAAATCAACATCGTTGCGTGACTCCGCTGCCACAACAACTCAATCTCTTTGTGCGACCACACATAGCCCACAAATTATCATCATTGTTCTATATTCCATTAGTCAAGATTATTAAGCAATATTCCATGAGCATGTGATGGCGTGGCATGGCTAAGCAATTCTATGTCGTTCTAACCATCCATGTTGATTTTCTATTAACCAACTATAATTAACCAACCTAGGGTGACAAGTGGATCATGGCATACAATTTAACAAGGTAGGGTGTAATTCAAAGGGTACATTAGCTAATCCCGAAATTAAGTTGAAATCATTTATACACGTGAAGTAACAAGTAATAAAGTAAATCAAAATAGCATGCAATCTAATCTATGGGTGCAACATGATCAAAGCACAACTTGCCTTGGTTAAGCTCCTGATCCTGGTCTGGAAATAACTCTTGAGTTGTGAAATCCCCTTCCGAAGCCTCGCACAATTCAACGTCTACGCGAATCGAGGGAGAAAGCAAATAAGAACCAAAACCAAATAGCAAATAAACTCAAAAATTCAAATAAAAGCCACCATTAGAAAGATCTCATTTTTACAAATTTTTAGGAATTTGAATCACCTCAATCCGAGTTCGTATGCAAAAGTTATGAGGTTTTGAAGTTTGAAAATCCTGAAAATACCCTGAAATGGAAATTCCGAATTTAGTGAATTATTTTTGTAAAGGAAATTCCAGTTTTTCCCGGTCAAATGTACGGACGCTACGTGGCTGATCGCGAACCGTTGATCTTGTGATCGACGGCTGAGGCTTACCCCTACCGTTTCCTATTCACGGATGGCGTGGACTAATCCGGTAACCGTTGGAAATCGGCGGCTCCAAGCTTCCGATGCGACGATGGCACTGGCGCCGAGTAGTCGGAGACGAAGA
Organism: Guadua angustifolia; assembly: GCA_036346375.1. Lineage (NCBI taxonomy): Eukaryota > Viridiplantae > Streptophyta > Magnoliopsida > Poales > Poaceae > Guadua > Guadua angustifolia. Next base: position 25,232,739 of record CM070507.1, read on the forward strand.
CGACGATGCTCGATGGCGCTCGGCGTGCTCGGTGACCAAGAGACGGCTGATCCGGCGCGGCGCAAGTCGACGAACTCGAATCCGCCCTCCTCTCGGTGGAAGCGAATCCCGACGACGAGAAAACGCGGCGGAACTCCTCGGCAATGCTCTTCGTACTCCGGTGAGCTGGCGCGACGACTACGATGACTCTCCGGCGAGGGCGCGAGAGGGAAACGACGCGGCGCTAAGGGGTGAGTATCGGAGGGACTCGGGAGGGGTCTTTTATACACGGCGGGGGCGGCGGGAAAGGAAAGTTCAAGGCGGCGGCGAATTTGGAAAGCGGCGGTGCTTTTGGAAATCCGGATCGGAGACAACGACGACACGCCGTTCGATCAAGATCCGGCGGCCACGATTAATCCAAGTTTTCCTAATTTACACGATTTTTCCTATTTAATTCGCGAGCTGCCGCGACAAGAAAGACGCCCGTTCATCGTTCACGGGTGATTTTCCATACTTTCCTATTTTAATTATTCCGATTAAATATTTTGGTTTATTTAAGGCTTTAGAAATACTTTAAAAATTCCAATAAAATTCTCAAAAATACTTTGAGTTATTCTTGACTTTAATAAAATATTTTCTCAAAAACTTTATTTTGCAAATGTCCTTTTATAATTATTTCTTGACAAAAGATATTGTATTTTAATTCAAAAGAATTCAAATAAATCTCAGAAAATCCAAATAAATTCAAAAAATTCACAAAAGTCATATTTAGCAATAATATGATATTATTTAATTAAAAAAAACTGAAATTTTGGGATGTTACAAACCTCCCCCCCTTAACGGAATCTCGACCCCGAGATTCATGGCTAACTAGAGAATAGGTTCGGGAATTCTGCCTTCAGGTCATCCTCACGTTCCCAGGTTGCTTCATTTTCTGAATGATTACTCCATTGGACTCTGCAAAAATGAGTGGACTTGTTCCTTGTCCTACGCTCCATCATATCCAGAATCTTGATCGGGTGCTCCTTATAGGTCAGATCTTCCTGCAACTCAATAGCCCCCAACGGCGTCTGCTCAGCTGGTACTCGAAGACACTTCTTGAGTTGTGACACATGGAATACATCATGCACCCCTGCCAATGACTCTAGCAATTCCAACTGGTAGGCAACTTCTCCTTGACGGCTCAATATCTTAAACGGTCCTACATACCTAGGTGCAAGCTTCCCTTTGACATGAAACCTCTTAACACCCTTAAAGGGAGTAACCTTAAGGTACACATAATCATTGGGCTCAAAACTCAAATCACGGCGGCGATTATCGGCATAACTTTTACGTCGTGGATGCTAGCGTCTTTAATCTTTCCACGATCATGGCTACTTGTTCTTGACCTCTCTAAGCAACTCGGGCCCAAACACGAACGCTCCCCGTTTCATTCCAATTCAACGGGTACGACAAGCACGACCATATAATGCTTCAAGCGGTGACATTTGCAAAGCGGCTTGATAACTATTATTGTAGCTAAACTCGGCATCGGCAAACATTTATCCCAAGGCGTGCTATAAGATATCGCACAAGCTCTCAACATATCCTCCAAAATCGATTAACCCTCTCGGCCCGACCATCCATGCGTGGATGATATGCGATGCTAAAATTCAGCGAATGCCCATTGCTTCATGCGGCTTGTCCCAAAATCTTGAGGTAAATTGGGTACCTCGATCGACCACGATCTTCTTGGGCACACCATGCAAGCATACAATCACGGACATGTACAATTACGCGGTTTATCGCTGAATCGTCGTCTTCACGGAATGAAGTGGCGACTTTAGTTAAGCGGTCAATGATCACCCATATGGAGTCATACCTCTCTCGAGTCTTGGGCAATCCGTGATGAAATCCATACCAATCTCCTCCCATTTCCATTAGGAATCTTTAATGGTCGCAACAATCCAATGGGCTTCGATGCATTGCCTTCACCCTCGCATACATCACACAGCGCTACATGCTCCACGACTTCACGTTTCATACTCGCCACCGAATCTCTTCTTAAGATCCTGATACATCTTGGCACTTCTGGATGAATAGAATACTTAGAATCGTGAGCCTCCTCAAGAATCAACCGCTTGAGCTCCTTCTCATTTGGCACCAGATTAGTCCTTTTAACCACAAAGTTCCTTGCTCATCTCGAGAAATCTTACGCTAGTCCTTCCTCTTTCTTGGATTTGATTTTTCTGATCTTCTCATCTTTACTCTGTTTATCCCTGATTTGATCCTCCAAAGTTGGCTTTACTTCCAATGCAGCAATACATCCCTGCGGTACAACTTCCAATCCCAACTTCTGAAATTCCTCGCACAACTCCCACCGCTTGCTCACCACCAAGGAATTCACATTATGGCTCTTTTGACTTAAAGCGTCAGCCACCACATTAGCTTTTCTAGGGTGATAATGGATTCCAACATTATAATCCTTTATTAATTCCAACCATCTCCTCTGCCTCATGTTAAGATCCGATTGAGTGAATATATACTTCAAACTCTTATGGTCCGTATATATCTCACATCTATTTCCAATGAGATAATGACGCCATATCTTTAAGGCATGCACTACGGCTGCTAACTCTAAGTCATGCGTTGGGTAATTCCCCTCATGAGGCCTCAACTGCCTTGATGCGTAGGCCACCACCTTGCCATTCTGCATCAACACACATCCCAGACCCTGCCGCGATGCGTCACAGTAGATGTCAAAACTGCTCTGCACATCCGGCAACACTAACACAGGAGCAAATGTTAATCTCTTCTTTAATTCCTAAAAACTGTTCTCACACTCAGGCGTCCATGCAAACTTCTTTCCTTTTTCAACAATTGCGTGAGAGGTCTCGCAATCGTCGAAAATCCTTCTATGAATCGACGGTAATATCCCGCCATTCCCAGAAAACTACGGATCTGTGTGACTATCTTCGGTTGCTCCCAATTCATTACAGCTTCTACTTTACTTGGATCCACGGCAATTCTCTTAGCGGTCATTACATGCCCAAGGAATTCCACCTTCTCCTTCCAGAAATCACACTTGCTGAACTTGGCATACAACTGCTGATCTCGCAACCTCTCTAAAACCAATCTCAAGTGCTTGGCATGCTCTTCTTCTGATTTGGAATACACAAGGATATCATCAATAAAGACTACCACGAACTTATCTAAGTATTCCATGAACACCTTATTCATGAGGTTCATGAAATAAGCTGGGGCATTGGTCAATCCAAATGACATGACCGTGAACTCATAATGTCCATAACGGGTAGAGAATGCGGTCTTCGGAATATCTTCTGCCCTAATCCTTAGCTGATGATAACCTGATCGAAGATCTATCTTGGAGAAAACTGCTGCTCCCTTCAATTGATCGAACAAGTCATCAATCCTCGGCAAAAGGGTACTTATTCTTGATTGTTACTTCATTAAGTGCACGATAATCGATGCACATCCTCAAACTTCCATCCTTCTTCCTAACAAACAAAACTGGCGCTCCCCATGGAGAAGAACTTGGCCGAATGAAACCTTTCTCCAGCAATTCCTCAATTTGCTTCTTCATCTCCACCAGTTCATCGGTTGGCATCCGATATGGCATTTTTGCTATCGGTGCTGTCCCTGGTACCAACTCAATAACAAACTCAATATCCCGGTCTGGTGGCATGCCTGGTAAATCCTCAGGGAATATCTCCGGATAATCTCTAGCAACAGGTACATCCTCCACACTAACCACCTTCGCACTGTTGATCATCGACTGACCATTACGAACGGCGGTAGCGTGTACTTCCACCTTCTCGCCGCTAGGGCTTTCTAAGGTCACCACCCTTTGGCCACAATCGTAGCGACTTTGTGCTTAGGCACCAATCCATCCCTAGGATAACATCTAAGGTTTGGGTGTCTAACAAGATGAGATTAAGCTAGGAACTCTATCCCATTCATAAGCAACAATCCCCAAACACCCAAGATTAGATTGAAGTTCGATCCCGGGCTTGGACTATAAGCACACACTTAAGATTCTTAACAGCAAATCCATTCTTCATGGCGAAATCCCGAGAAACAAACGAACGCGAAGCTCCAGAATCAAATAAAATTGTAGCTGGTACTGAGTTAACCAAAAACTTACCCAGTACGACATCCGTTGCTTCCTGAGCTCCATCTGCAGTAATATGGTTGATCCTTCCACGCATCGTCGTTTGAGGTGACGCTCCGATTTGTCTTTGGTGCTCGATTCTCCTCATCACCGAGCTTTGGTGGAGTAGTGCCCAAGTTGAAGCGGATGAGTAACGTTTCCCCTCGTCGGACACTTGTTGGCGAAGTGCCTCGCTCGTTGCATGAATAACACCTTCGGTATCGGTGTTGACTTCGAAGCGGCATTGCCCATTGGTGCGGAGTTTGAAAATTCGACCGGGCGAGGTGTCGAACCGGTGCCTTGCTTTCGAACCGAGGTGAATCTGGCAAATTGCGGTGTCATCTCGAGCCTAAGCCGACTAGGTTGTCGGCTGGCTAGCCATTCTGCGCTTGCGGTCCTCACCCAACTCCTTGCGCTTGTCTTCAGGATCAACGCCTTGTTGACTAACTCACGAAATCGTGGAAATTGTGGGTGATTAGCCCAACCTGCAATCCAGAGTTTAATCCTTTCAGGAAGCGAGACTGTCTGGCCTTATCAGTAGCAACATCCTCAGGTGCATAGCGTGCCAACTGAGTGAACTTATTTAGATATTCTGCCACTGACTGGCCTTCTTGCTTTAAAGCTCTAAACTCCTCCTTCTTAAGGTCCATCATTCCTTCCGGCACATGATATTGACGGAAGGCAGTGGAAAATTCTTCCCAAGTGATTTCCTGCGGGGCTCCATGCGCTGCGCAATAATTCTCCCACCATTCTGCAGCGGTCCCCTCCAGTTGGTGTGTAGCATATAGCACCTTCTCCTGGCCCTCACATTGCGTAATGTGCAGCTTCCTCTCAATAGTCCTTAGCCAATCATCGGCCTCTAGTGGGTTGACATTGCCTGAGAACGTCGGAGGGTGAGTCCTCATGAAATCTGACAACTTGGAGAAAACACGTGGCCCATTGTTGCCTTCTTTGCTGCGTTCTTGGCAGCTTGGCCCGCCATGTTCTGCATTTGTTTGCATCTCTTTGCATCATTGTCTGCATAAATTTGAGTCATCAGGCGCTATGAAGGCTCCCAAATTCTGCACATCTCTTGGTGGTCTTTGGTTGTGGTGGTGTTCCATCATTGTTGAGGCCATCATTCCGACGAAGGCCACTCCCTGACGCTCCATTGTTACCGCGAGTATTCACCATCTGTTTAGGTTAGGAGAGGTAGAAGTAGCACAGATGAGATATAAGAATCTCTAAAGCGGGGAAGATAGGTTTAACCCAAATTAAACAACTTTATTATTTTATTGCATAACTTGGTATGGTTGCTTACATAAGCCTACAAGCTTTGCAACGCATACTGCACACCCAGCAAACAGTAAAAATCCAAACTAAGCACTCAACCTTAACGTCTATTACAATTGGTAATGCTATCTTATGGACGCGACTCAACATTCGAGTCTCAACTTAATCCAACTCCGAGTCTGACTCTGGGTCTGTCTCGGGATCGGGGTCGTGTAGCTCCATCTCCGGCTCTGGCTCAGATCCAAATAATGCATCCTCCAACTCACGGACCTTCTGGAGAGACTGGGCTAGAACCTCTCGTAGCTGAGTCTTCTCCTTTTGGGCCTCCTCTCGGGTTCTTCGCAGCTCCAGAGCCATATCATCAAGGGCGTCTTCCTGAGCGATGACATATCGAGCTAGGTAAGCGATTGTGGCATTCTCTTCTCTTATTGGCTCCCGATCATAGCGGTTGTCTCGGCGTGGATGATGACGAAACACAGTGCCTTCCAACTCTCGGGGGTAGGTACGAGCAAGTTGTCTCATCGCCAAAGCGTCTTTGCCGCTGGATCCCGACCGAGCGTAGATCTCCGACGATGATGCGGATAGTACGATTTCCTCTTGCCCTTGCTCGTGCGTAGATCGTAATCTGAACCCTCCAGCAACGTCAAGTCCCAAGACGTACTATGGTCTCCCTCGGTAGATCGGTCATCGAAGCCTCCGAGCATCCTCATCATGCGCCATAGTTCTGCGGCGTAACCTCCTTCCTGCTCTCCGTATTCTTGGATCATCCTCATCTATTTAAAGGAGAAGTGGTTAAGTTCTCGTCCATTTTTAGAAGGAAAAAGAAATTTTTAGCAAAGGTACGAAGTGGAGAATGAGATGAGTTGAGAGAGTTGTATTATTCCGGTTTAGATTTTGCCTTTTAGAAAATAGGTTTGGACACTCTACCAACTAGGGCCAAGACCTACAGTCAGTATGCTCTGATACCACCTCTGTAAGGACCCGAATTCACCAATTCGGATCCACCGTGTATGCCGCACTATTCCCAGGATCAATGCTAGTGCACACGGCTTAACATCGGTAAGCATCACATCATACACAACGATAATAACAATAAGACTTCATTTATTTAATATAACTAGTGTATGATCTTATGATCACTTACATTTATTCGGCCTCATAGGGCAAGACTAAGATGAAATAAGACAAATGCAGCGGAAAATCGTAGAAGACGTAGTGACTCATCAGTACACCACAGGCGATGACTCCTCCACTATTGTTGGTTTGTAAGAAAGGGTGAGTACACCAACACGTACTCAACAAGTTGTGCACAGAATGCAATTCTATTATAACTATATGCAGGCTTATTCCAAAGGAATGGCTAAGTGGTTCTTAAGCAGTAAAGCAGCATTTAAGAAACATACATAATGTAGATTGAAAAGACAGCAAAACAAATAATAACGAGTAAGTAGATTCCATTGCTTTCAAATCAACCCAAGTCTCATCCTAACTCAAATTCCATTATCCACATGGCATCCTGCTATCCCAAACAGTTGTCCATTTTAATTAACTACCCCTTGACTGTAATTCCCGAGCATTGCTCAATCTAGTGAGCACGGCTATCCGAATAGATTGTACACTCTGCAGAGGTTATGCACTTTACCCACATGATACAACCATGCACCACACAAAGAATGATCGTATGTGAAGCCTTTACAATGCATCCTCTTAACCCGATGCTACCGCTAAGGTTTCAACATGAAGGGCTAAACCACCACAACAGGCCCCCTCTTGCGCCATGTGAGTTTCCTCCGTGAACCGGACCCACACCACCAAGATAGCACTTAAGTTAAGCATTTGCAAATTAGTCACTAAGTTGTCCCATTCGGACATGTGGTTGCAAGTAAGACTCAGTCAAAGGCTGCAAGGTTAAGTCCTTAGGATTGATTAAAGCAAGACTTACACATACCCTTTCTCGCCCATCGGGCCCACCCTGGCACCCTTGCCCCTTCCACTTGCTTCAATCTAAAGTGATTATCTCCCGGTTGGTTACCAAGCACCACGTGCTCTTCACAAATCAACATCGTTGCGTGACTCCGCTGCCACAACAACTCAATCTCTTTGTGCGACCACACATGGCCCACAAATTATCATCATTGTTCTATATTCCATTAGTCAAGATTATTAAGCAATATTCCATGAGCATGTGATGATGTGGCATGGCTAAGCAATTCTATGTCGTTCTAACCATCCATGTTGATTTTCTATTAACCAACTATAATTAACCAACCTAGGGTGACAAGTGGATCATGGCATACAATTTAACAAGGTAGGGTGTAATTCAAAGGGTACATTAGCTAATCCCAAAATTAAGTTGAAATCATTTATACACGTGAAGTAACAAGTAATAAAGTAAATCAAAATAGCATGCAATTTAATCTATGGGTGCAACATGATCAAAGCACAACTTGCCTTGGTTAAGCTCCTGATCCTGGTCTGGAAATAACTCTTGAGTTGTGAAATCCCCTTCCGAAGCCTCGCACAATTCAACGTCTACGCGAATCGAGGGAGAAAGCAAATAAGAACCAAAACCAAATAGCAAATAAACTCAAAAATTCAAATAAAAGCCACCATTAGAAATATCTCATTTTTACAAATTTTTAGGAATTTGAATCACCTCAATCCGAGTTTGTATGCAAAAGTTATGAGGTTTTGAAGTTTGAAAATCCTGAAAATACCCTGAAATGGAAATTCCGAATTTAGTGAATTATTTTTGTAAAGGAAATTCCAGTTTTTCCCGGTCAAATGTACGGACGCTACGTGGCTGATCGCGAACCGTTGATCTTGCGATCGACGGCTGAGGCTTACCCCTACCGTTTCCTATTCACCTGGATGACGTGGACTAATCCGGTAACCGTTGGAAATCGGCGGCTCCGAAGCTTCCGATGCGACGATGGCACAGCGGCTGAGTAGTCGGAGAGCGAAGACAGCGATGCTCCGATGGCGCTCCGACGTGCTCCGGTGACCAAGAGACGGCTGATCCGGCGCGGCGCAAGTCGACGAACTCGAATCCGCCCTCCTCTCGGTGGAAGCGAATCCCGACGACGAGAAAACGCGGCGGAACTCCTCGGCAATGCTCTTCGTACTCGGTGAGCTGGCGCGACGACTACGATGACTCTCCGGCGAGGGCGCGCGAGGGAAACGACGCGGCGCTAAGGGGTGAGTATCGGAGGGACTCGGGAGGGGTCTTTTATACACGGCGGGGGCGGCGGAAAGGAAAGTTCAAGGCGGCGGCGAATTTGGAAAGCGGCGGTGCTTTTGGAAATCCGGATCGGAGACGACGACGACACGCCGTTCGATCAAGATCCGGCGGCCACGATTAATCCAAGTTTTCCTAATTTACACGATTTTTCCTATTTAATTCGAGAGCTGCACGATGAATCGGCCGGCCGTTCGCATTCACGGGTGATTTTCCATACTTTCCTATTTTAATTATTCCGATTAAATATTTTGGTTTATTTAAGGCTTTAGAAATACTCTAAAAATTCCAATAAAATTCTTAAAAATACTTTGAGTTATTCTTGACTTTAATAAAATATTTTCTCAAAAACTTTATTTTTTAAATGTCCTTTTATAATTATTTCTTGACAAAAGATATTGTATTTTAATTCAAAAGAATTCAAATAAATCTCAGAAAATCCAAATAAATTCAGAAAATTCACAAAAGTCATATTTAGCAATAATATGATATTATTTAATTAAAAAAACTGAAATTTTGGGATGTTACATAAGGTAAGTCCTAAAATACTGATTTCTTCTTCCAAATGGGCTTACCTTGTTCAGTCGGCACAGGTTTGCTACCAGGACCTTTTCCAAATACTACTTTAAGATCCTTTACCAAAGAAAATACAAGCGTCCCACTGCGATGCAGGGGTTTCTTACGTTTCTCTTCTGTCCCATCAAAATTCTCACCCTTCCTCCGTAACGGGTTCTTCATATCGAGGAACCTACGGTGGCCCATGTACACAACCTTTCGAGAGTATTTTAGGTACTTGCTGTCTGTATCCTCTAAGCAGTGGATGCAGGCTTTATATCCTTTGATAGATAGGCCCGACAGGTTACCAAGTGCAGGCCAGTCGTTGATGGTTACGAATAGCAATGTACGTAGAGTGAAGTGCTCTCTTTTTACTCATCCCATACACGTACGCAATCCTTCCACAATGTTAGCAGATCTTCAACCAAAGGTTTGAGGTACACATCAATGTCGTTTCCAGGTTGCTTCGGGCCTTGGATAAGCAATGGCATCATAATGTACTTCCGCTTCATACACAGCCAAGGAGGAAGGTTGTAGATACATAGAGTCACGGGCCAAGTGCTGTGACTGCTGCTCATCTCGCCGAACGGGTTCATCCCATCCGTACTCAACCCAAACTTTATGTTCCTTGCATCCTCAGCAAAGTCCGGGTATGTTCTATCGACTTTCCTCCACTGGGAGCCATCAGTAGGGTGCCTTAGCCTTCCGTCGTTCTTACGGTCTTCTTTGTGCCAACACATCATCTGGGCATGCGCTTTGTTAGCAAATAAACGCTTCAACCAGGGGATTACAGGGAAATACCACACTACCTTAGCAGAGGGTCTCTTCTTCTTACGCTACCCCTCTACCTCACCTGGGTCATCACGCCTGGTCTTATACCGCGAAGTTTTGCACACTAGACAAGTTTCTAAATCCTCATACTCATTGCGATAAAGGATACAATCATTACGACATGCATGTATCTTCTGTACCTCCAACCCCAAAGGGAAGACAACTTGTTTGGCATCGTACGTAGTTTTGGGCAGTGTATTCCCCACTGGAAGTAACTTCTTTATGAGGCATAACAACTCGTCGAATCCCTTATCAGATAATCCATTGGTCGCCTTCCATTGCATCAGTTCTAGTGTGGTACGCAACTTTTTATGGCCCTGTCGATAGTTTGGGTACAACGGTATTCCGTGGTCCTCCATAAGTATTTGGAACCTTCGTAATGTCTTTCATCGATGTATTCTCCCTCTCCATCACGCAGCATCTGGTCTAGGTCATCATCACCAAACTCCCCCAATGTATCTTCGAAAGAATCGTGTTGGCCAGCGTCCGGGATATTGTTGTCCGCCTCTTCTTCTTCACCGTTTTCCTCTATAATCTCTTCTTCACCGTGCTTGGTCCAACAGGTATAGTTTGACATGAAATCTCTTGTGAGCAAATGGAAGTGGAGGTGGCTGGATTTTGGCCACTCCTTCTCATTCTTGCGATCTATGCATGGACAACATATGTAACTTTGACGTCGTGTATGCATCGGTATACGAAGAAAATGTTGCAAACCCTGTATGAACTCCGGGGAGCGTCGGTCCATGTGCATCCATCGCCGGTCCATCTACATTATGTTACATCAAGGTAACTGTTAGCTTATTTTCCGATAATGAATTGTTGGATATTTCCCAAAATCCAAATTAAACTAATATTTTCTTTATTTAAAAATTATTTAAAATTTTAGGTTGATAGATTTAATTTTAGGTGCAATTTCTTTAAAAGATAGTATTTTTAAAATGACAATATTTCATCACATATTTTTTCTATACAAATTGTTATTTTTAAGACAGCTAGATTTTTAAAATGATTTCATTTCATTACATGTTTTTAAAAGGACTATATTTCATTACATATTTTTCTATAAAATGATTATTTGCTCCGGTATTCATACTCGACAAGTTTTTGCAACCTACTAAAAGAATTGATCAATCAAAATCTAGATTCAAAATTCTTGATCGATCGATGGAACCAAAACCTAACTATTAGCTACATCCACACCTTCAATTTGAGCTACATCATAATCCAAGGAAAATCTAAACTTACATAACAAGTTTTTGCAACCTACAAAATGAATTGGTCCATTAGAGTCTAGATTCAAAATTCTTCATCAATCGATGGAACCAAAACATAAATTTGAGCTAGATCCACACCTTCAATGCGAGCTACATTATAATCCAAGCAAATTCTAAGATTACACAACAAATTTTTGCAACCTACTTAAAAAGATCGAGCTAGATTTCTACATTCATAATCTTTCATCCATCAAAGGAAAAGATCAAATTTTCTTCATATTTCAAGCAAAGAAGAGGCTCCATTTAACACCAAATGTAGTGAGAAATGATGTTACTAACTTTAGTTTCCTTGGTTTCGAGTAAAATGATCAAAATTTAAAAATTTGGGTAGCACCTCCCCTCCCTTGAATCTCTTGGCCGAAGCTCCTGTTCTTGTCGCGCGCTGAACTGTTCTTGGTGTCGGGCAGAGAGCGGGAGGACGAAGGAGTTTAAATTGGAACCTAGTGAACATAGTAGCGGTTGGAAACACTAACCTGCATCGATGATCAACATCGATGCCGGTTAGGTGTTCTGAACCGTACTATCGATCGATCGCGTTGAATCGATCTTGAGCCCCCCGTAGCCCTGTTGCCGTTGAACCGGGACTGTTGTAACTATCAATCCCGAGTTGTGCCCAACCGGCACTAATGGGTCGGTATGAAAGGTCGGTTCTGTAGTAGTGGGACGAGCTCGGCACGCGCCTCTGCGTCGAGCTTGGCTCGGGTCTCGATTCGTCTTGTTGCGACGTCACCGAGAAGACGACATCGCAGGTATGATCAACCACGCCGTCGCCGAGTTCGAAGCTGGACATCATGTTCAACAACGCGGGCATTGGCGGCGCGGCGTGCCACAAACATCCGGAGAGCACCAAGGAGGACTTGACGCGTCTTGGCCGTGAACTGGTGGGCCCTTTCACGGGTACGGCACGCGGCGGGGTGATGGTGCCGACCAGCGGGCTGCATCATCGGGACGTCGAGCTGGCGTCGGCGATGGCCAGCGTGGCGTCGACGCAGCGACATCGCGGCGCTGGCGTCGCCCTAGTGGGGCCGACGGAGAAGCGCTGCGGCGGGCTGGGCAGCATGGGATCGCGTCAACTCGCGTCTCCCGGCGGCAGCCGCCACGCCCAGCCCACGAGTGCGTGGGGCTGGACGGTGAGGCGTTCGAAGAGGTCATGGAGGCCGTCGCGAACCTGAAAGGCGTGGGCCTGCGGGTGGAGGACATCGCCACTGCCGTGCTCTTCCTCGCCAGCGACGATGCGCGGTACGTGAGCGGCCACAACCTGCTCATCGACGGTGGCATCTCCGTCGTGAACCCGTCCTTTGGCATCTTCAAAGACTGATGGAGACCCATCGATCCATGAGATCACGCATTCGTACATCATTTGGTTGCCGACACGCTGCGCATGCCATGGGGTTTGCACGTTTTTGTTTCCCGTTCCATTTTGTGTTGCTTTCCTAAAGCTTGAAGAAATATATGCCAGGGATGTCCTGGTTTATGGCTTAAAGCTAGGTTTTTATAGCTTATGATTTAAAGCTAGTTTTTTAATTTAATAAGTTTATAAACAGTCTGCTTTTAAGTTAAGGTCTATTTGGAGAAGCTGTAGCTTTTCTAAACAGGAAATTTCATTCATACCACTAAACCAGGGATGGTACCCATTAATACCATTGAATCCTTCCCCCTTTCAACTATACCATCACCCCTTAAACAATCCTTTCATCCGTACCACCAAATCAAACACCAGTTGACAGGAACGAACGCCGTTCACGCGTTGTTAGACAGCGCCGTCCCGAATGCATGCAGACGCCCGTCCTGCGCTAGATTTTCTTCTTTCTTCTTTCTTCTTCTTTGGATCGCGCAATGACAATCTAAGACCTCCGCAACAGCATAACCAACCATTAGCAAGGTTCAACCAAGGTAGAATACCACAAGATCCACGAAGAAACGAAAGGGGAATTCGTATTCCATTGAATAACAACCAATGACAATTTCAACCATTGAATCAGCCTACCAAACCAGCAAGTGGTTCAACAACCAAGAGTTTTGGAATCTTTAGTATTTCAAAACCAGGCACATTTGAGTTGAGGAGGACAAAGGTTTACGTGAAGAGAAGCTAGGTGACAGATGACGAAACAAAACACCTGAAGCCGTGCATTGATTAGGTGACAGATGATGAAACAAAACACCACTCGCAATGATGAAGACCAGATATGAAAGCAGGATCGCTGCGCCCATGCGATCGGATCCTTCGAAGGAGCGTCATCCCGCGCGGACTCCGACGGCGAAGGAGCGCCACGCCCTGTTAGGGTTCTTGCGGTTTTGCGGCGACGGCGAAGAAGCTATGCGATTGTGCGGGGTGGGCCACGCGGGACGGGGTGTCCGTATGCATGCGGGACGACGCTGTCTAACGATGCGTGAACGGCGTTCGTTCCCTATCAACTCACGTTTGGTTTGGTGGTATAGATGAAAGGATTGTTTAAGGGGCGATGGTATAGTTGAAAGGGGGAGGATTCGATGGTATTAATGGGTACCATCCCTGGTTTGATGGTATGAATGAAATTTCCTGTTTTCTAAAAAGCTATTTTTTGGTTTTCTGAGCTGAAAAGTAACTGTAGTTTTTTTATAAGAGACCGTTTAACAAATAGCTAATTTCTCTAAGAAATAAGATGTAAAAGCAGGTTCAACCCAGCTTTTAACTTTTGGCTTTTAGTTTTTATACTAGCAGGGTGCTCATGTGTTGCAACGGAATTCTAAAAAGGGTGATACATATAAGTAAAAAGGATATTAAACCATATAATAAAGTACAATTTTTTCATACACACATCAAGCGGAGCATATCTCGGCAAGCTAGTAAATAAATCAGCTTATAAACAAATGTTCTATGTTGAGTCTCGTCCAACATGAATACAAATAAAACATGTTTCAATTGTATTATAAGATATCTATGATGTAAGAACTTTACAAACGACATTCTTGGTAAACATCACATTTGAATTGAAGCGCACATCCTTTGTTGCATAGCAATTATTTTAATATTGCTTGTAGAAGTAGTTTGTGAGAGTGCGATGTAGAGTTATCCATGAGAAAACCAAATCAGGGAGATAGAGACATACATTTAGGATAGTTTAGCCATGCATTGCAAATGATCGCAACGATTTGTTTCTTCGAAATCCTTAAAAATATCTGCCAAACACATTTGGCTACACTGATTGAAGTTCCCCATAGAAAAATAAAAATAAAGAAGGATACAGATGACTATTACTTTAATTATCACTTTAAACTTCATTAGTTTTTGGACAAAAATAACTTTTAGAAATGTATTATTAACCATCAAACAAAGTAATATATGTATTTTAGGAGGGCAATTAACTTCAAACTTCTTGAATAATGATACTCCTAACAATAAATGTGTGCAAAACATTTTAAATGAGCTTTGAGACATATTAATTTTCACCCCATTTAGCTCCATTGATTTAGCAATTCTCACAATCTCATACCACACATATATATAACCCTCTCCTCTAAGAAAGATATATGAGACAGGCCAAAATCTCCATGATAAACAAAACTTCCATTGATTTGGGTTAGCAAATTTTGGAACTAATCTAAGATGTGTTATAAATATAGTATGAATCAGAAAGCCTAACCTTGCAGGTGAGGAACAAGATTTCATCACAATGCTAGTTCCTCTTAGTGATACTCTGCCTACCGTTGTAGACTCACCTTCAACCATACCAACCAAAAATCAGAATAACACAAACCCAAGAGGGTAAGAAATGTAGAGCCGATTGGACAATAGAAAATAACCGATTTTCATACAAAACACATCAGCTTAAGCTCAATTGGGTTTCTTAGTTGATATGAAGCACACCTAGTGGTGGTTGTTCTGATCTATTGAAATGTTCTCAAGGTACACACAATACAGGAGTGAAAAAATCCATGATATTTCAGTAATAAAAAAAGGCAGTATGCTTGAAGCTCTTTACATTAACAATGATGTTATATTAATTCTACAACACAATTATATTACCATATACTGAATAAATATGGAAGATCATGCCATAGGAAAGAAAAGAGAAAAGATGCAGATAATTAGATCGAACTTTAGCAATACATCACCAGCTCGGCCCACCATTCATGTTCTCTTTTAAGTAGGTAATGTGCACTTCAATTAATGAGAAAATTATCTAATTTTTGTACATTTTTATTGTAAGAAAATTGTAATGGTGAAAGAATGTTCTCCGTCAAATCAATTGTAGTCTGCTTTCTACGTTAGATTTGTGCTTTCTAATAACTAATTAGGTAATTATACAAATACAACATGGAAGCAATGTCCCTCTTGATAAACAACAACAAAGTTCAGTTCCTATAGACTGCAATACTATGACAACTATTTTCTAGTTTTCATCCAGATATTAATGCAATCAGCTAGTAAATAGCAAAGTAATGGTCTTATACATGGCAATTTCTAGGCTCCCACATTGATAGCAGTTTTGACTTGTTAGCTACCAAATCATAGAAGAAAGTAGATAAAAAATATAGAACAGTAAATTTGTTAAAAGTAATAAGCATGAACTCACCATAAGAGAAAGGGAGCAAGCAAATGTAACCAATTTTCCATCTAACAAATCACTAAAAGCAAACTCAACTCCTAATTGAACAACCTTCCTCGCACAAACTGCTAACTACTCCCGTCATGGTCATTACCGTAGTGAGCCAATCTATACAAGGGAATGGGACAAAACAAGGGAGGGCCCCTCTTCTACCACACTACAATGCCAATGGGTTCCTTCTGTTGCAGCGCTAATGCTCCTCTTCTTCATAACCAAGGCGTAGTTTCTGATTCAGACTCTATTCTCTAGCGAGGGTTGCCGCCGCCACCTCCATGGCGTCCAGCTCTGACCTTGAGAATTACCTAGGCTTTTAGGCTAGCCTTGGAGGTGGGGGAGGTCGTCAGCGAGCGGAGAGGCAAGCGCGGTTGTAACCTTCTTTGTTGCGTTTCTTCACTGCTCCACATCCGAGCTTCAATGGTAGGCGCCACATAGATATGATTTGGGACTTAGTTGCAAGCACTCCACTTGCCTCCACACTAATGCCGATCCTTCTCCTCACAGCTCACGAGCTAAATCTAACGGATTAGGTGTTCTGAAGGAGAATGGATGACCGGCACCAACTCCTAATTAGAAATAGTAGAGATATGACTTCAAAATTATGCCAAAAACCGCTTAAAAGTTGAGCTGTTTGAGGGCTTACTAGATTTTCAGAAGCTGAAATAGGTTTAAAGCCCCCCTCCCAAACAGGGCTTACAATAGGTTGTTAGCATCCTAGCTTTTAATGGATTGGATAATGTATCTTATTATTGTAAAGTCTGAAATACCCTTTAGAATTATGGAAACTTTTCTTATGTATTGATTTATCTCACACAAATGTTTTATAATTTTTTACCGAATGACATATTGAAAAACATGGATTAATAAAACAAATAAACACCCAAAGGAAATTACCAAACATTATCTGAACGTCACAAGTTCATATGTTTGAAAACCTATCTATACTCTTGTAACCATCAAGAAATTAGTAATACTCAACAAAAGGCATATATATATGCATAAAAAGTTAAAATTTTTTGAAAATTTTATATAATATTACTGAGGAAATTCTTAATCTTTTATAAAAATTTAGATCATGATCACACTCGAGAAAATTGAGAAAAATCTAACAAGTTTACTGTCCCAATTATGTCCATTCTGTTTTTGATTTTTAAAGATAACAAATGAAGTTCAATTATTTTGAAAATATTTTTGTATGATCATACACAACTAAATATGGTTCCATAAATTTTTCTGATTATTATCAAGTTTGTAAAATTTTATAAAAATCTTACAATGTTTCTATCTAAATTTTAAAATGTTGAAATTATTTTATTTTTTCAACAAATTTTTATATATAAGATGACTTTCTTTAAGGGTTATTGGACTAAAATCCGATCTTAAAACCGGAAATTTTGCCCGCCGAAATTTTTTACCCTGACATCAACTGATCAAATGACTGAATTTTGAGATAAGTTTTTTTAGGCTGCAGCCTGCACGGCCGCACGGGGCTCTTCTCGGCTGTGTTGTGTTTTTGCACGTCGCTCCTGATTCCGTCATGGTCGTCGCTATCATCTGATGTAGCACAGTGCTTGACGTACTGGCTACCTTAATTAGGGCATGTGGCCGTACGTCACCGACTAGTTGAACAGCAGTCACATCTGTGGATCTATAGTCTCCAGTCAGACGTCGATAAGACTAGAAATGGTAGCGTGCGATTGCACGCCGTTTTATGTGGATGTGAAGATAGGGATGTGATGTAGGTAAGGATATGCATAGGTGGCAAGATAAATATATGTAACGAGCCAGGAAAAGAGTCTAGAGATAGAGCCGAACGCATATTTCTAGTGCTGAAAAAAAAATTTCCGGGAAAAACGGAGAAAGGACCTAGACGTAAGGAGGAAGAGCCTGTTTGTTATATTTTTGGACCTGTCCGCTATCATTGCACGCGATGCCGCACCGGCGAAAAAATCCGACCCAAATTTTGCTGCAAAAAAAACGTAATTCCAGTCTATTGTGTCGAAAGAACCGGCGCACGTGCTAAATCTGCGGAATTACGGGGTATTTTTTGCAAAATAACTGGCGAAAAGACTTGTTCGTGATCTGTAGAAATATCTCTTTCGACGAATCACTTGGAAAATATTGGAAACCGAGCTGGAAAATTGAGGTGGGAAAATAGTCTCAAGGAAAAACGGCGGAAAATTATTAGAGATGACAACCTTCTTTTATCGAGTCTAACAATCTACGCGTTCACCGAGCAATAATACATGTTTAAAAAAATATCAGAGATCGAGATGAAAAATCGAGCCGGGGAAAGAGTCTAGAGATAAAGCTGCACACATATCTCTGGCGGCGAAAACATTTTTCTAGGAAAAACGAAGAAAGGACATAGACGTAAGGAGCACGGGCATGTTTGTTACGTTTTTGGACCTATCCGCTATCCTGAAAAATTAGAAAAGAGCTTGCTCGCGATTTGGATCTAACGGGAGCCTTTTTCCGTAAAACAGCGCGCGAGGGACCGAAACGCGATGAAGGAAAAAATATCTTCCCCTCACAAAAAATCGCGAAGGACCTATTCGTAATCTCTAGAGACCTATCCGTAATTTGAAGAAACGGAAGAGCTTTTTCGCGAATACGCCTAAGGGGACAGCTGGCTGCGCTCTCCATCCGGCTATCCCAGGCGACATTATATGGTTAATATGCAGTGTCCCCATTTCTCTGAGATGACAGTGGATTGACAGTGCTAGCTAGCTAATTAAGCCGGCCACCTTCTCTTCTCTGTAGGGGTTGAAAATTTTATGTTTGGAAGACATCAATCGCCTTTAGTGGTACGAACCAACTATGCAAGGCTCGTCATGCCGGCATTCTAATGGCGAGTAATGCGCGGACTATTGACGAATCTTCGTCGGGCTGTCACTACTACGGAAAGGGCATTTAGTACCGATTCAAAAGAGCCTTTAGTATCGGTTTTTGAACCGGTACAGGCTATCCGGGACTGATGCTCAAAGACATCGGTCGATTACCTCACCGTCTCGATAGAGTATCGATGCCGGTTCGAATCACACGTGGCAGCGTCGGGAAGCCTCGAGGACCTCATCGATGCGGTTGGTGTCTCCAACCGTCTTGATGAAACCTCATCGATGCGGTTGGTTTCTCCAACCCGATCGATGTTTTATATATATATAGGTCTATTTCTGCAGTAGCTATTATATATATGTGTGTGTGTTAAATCACAACTAATTAAAAGCAGAGATAATCAATCATGCACTTTGCCTGATAATTAAATCACTGAACATTCATTAACAAATTTAATTACATGTAATGTATTAAAATATGTACACATATTTGTTCTTCTTCTCATCGTCTAATGTATCAATATATATGTACACAACTTTAATTACAACTTTAGTATTTTTTTTCCTTCTATTCATCGGGATCTTTTACGCGCATCGCTCTTGCTAGCCGTAGATGTAAACCCACGACGATTCTTGGTCTTATCGAAGGGCACCACTGTTAAAATTTAGTTAGTGAAACTTCGCCTTTTGGATTTACGACCTCATCGTAAATAAAGCCGACGAGTTGTTCTTGGATTGCTCTCACTGCGTGCGGCGAGAGTTCGAACCTTGTTCCGCCAAATATTGAGGCACCTATCGTTAAGTCATTAACTAATCAATACTTGAATTTGTATAAGATATAAGGAGTACCTATACACAATTAAAGCTAGTAATTATATTTACTCACCCCTTGTTGCCTTTTAGCATGCGGTCGTGACTCGGTTTGGGTGTGCATAAACTTCGCATACATAGTAGCCGCATAAATTGTTAGCCGTGGTGAGTCAAGATCTGCGGTGGAAAAAGTTGAAAGCGTGAAATGGATGCAAAGAAATTAAGTTAACTAACTAAAAAGCTAGCATTATGATATCGTACATGAGAGGCAATTGCAATGTCAAATTTCTCCTTGAATACGCCCACGTTTTTAGCACGGAACCGTGTGAATGCACTACACATGTGATTACGAATTGTACATGATTAGAATTTGTTTCAAATTGAAGGAAATAGAGCTAGTACGATAATGAAAGGAACAAGAATTAATACCGGTCGAGCATGTCGATAAAGTTTTGATACTTTTCAACTGGTCTCCTTTGCGAGTCCATAATTGTGATCGAGCTACGATCTAGCTCGATCATAAGAAGAATCCAGTGAAAACTATACATAGATGTGTCAACGTAGATAACTAATTAGTTCTAACATCGTGTTATGAAAAAGGAGTAGAATGAGGTGGATGCGAAAACACGTACTCAAATGAGTAGGCTAGATATATCTTTGACTTATATCTTTGACCCATTAGCGCATTGAATATGTTAGTCTCTGTTTCGCTTGGGTGGTCTCTAACGGTTGTCTTGTTGATAACTACTGGGTCCATGAAGCCTATGTCGAAAATACGATCCTTGGCATCTTTGTATCTCCATGCTACATAAGAAATTAGTTAGGCTTGCAAGTTAGTATAGTACAAGGAAGTGCACGATAGTTTTTGTAAATAATTAAGACACTTACGAGTCCGACAACCCATCAAGCTCACGCCGAGGGCGTCATGCGGTATAGATCATATATGTAGTCGATCGACAAAAATTCACCTTCACCGCGAAAAAAATCTTCTTGCTTAAACTTCACGGCGAACAACATCTAGACCATGCTTGGTGGCGTCCAAGTACCATTCATGAAATTGCGCATCTTTGTCGTTAGTGAGGCAGCTCCTCATGCACGACCAATGACCGCCCATTTTAAATGACCATCTTACTTGGGCAACCTCAATCTTTTCGTGCCTAATATTTGATTTGCGGTAAGGCGGTTTCATCGAAGAATTTTTGCATCTCCTTACTTTTCCCTCGGTGACATCTTCTTCTTGGGGCATTCCTTACTCAATGGCTTCGTAGTTTGATTGGCGAGGCATTTCTTTTTATCCTTCAAATTTTTAATAGTCATTAAGCCTTTATAAAATTCTTACGTGCGAGTTGAACCTTCTTCTCTGGTGACTTGGGTTTAAGAAATTTAGTTACCTCTCCTTTTACCACCTTCTTGGTCTCCTCATCGTTCATATCATCGGCGCCGGAAGTTCAGCCGACTTCTTGGATTGGGTGGAGGACCCGTCTTCTTGGGAGCTCTTGGCGGTGGCTTCTTTCCTTGATCGGCGCCTTCGGGAGGAGGCGGGCTTGTTGTGGCGCTTATGTGCGCGGGAGGTGGTGTAGGAGTCGGCGCCTTCTTGGGAGGAGACGGGCTTCTATCGGGCTTATATCTGCAGGAGATGGTGTAGGAGGCGGGCTTCTTGTCGGGCTTATATGCGCAGGAGGTGGTGTAGGAGTCGGCGCCTTCTTGGGAGGAGCGGGTTTCTTCTCGGGCTTCTTGGCGTAGAGAACATGTCCATGTTATCTCGAAAAATTATGTACCGCTTATGCCACAGATGAAAGTGTGTCTTGCCTCTCCTAGCCGTAGTCCCATCACCTCTAGGAGTTTGAGGTGAAGGTCCTCGTACCTGGGCGAGACCTCCTCCACCGAGACCTTGGAGTATCCTAACGGTATCTGTTGGCCATGGATAAGCTGCCTCGGCTCTAATGGGTAAGCCATACCATCGGCCGCCTTGAAGGTAAGGTTCCACGCTTGGATATGCAACTCACAAGGTGTCCGTTGTCTGATGTCGTCTACGGGATACTTGTCCAAGTCCGCTTCTGCCCGGACCCAGGAAGCGCATGTTGCCGCTTGCCTTGAGGGGCTGATGATGTCTTGATTACTTGGAGGTTCTTGGCCGTCTCGTCTTTGTTGGCTCAAGGCTAGCTGCACCTCTCTTCGGATCTCTTCTTGCATTCTCTCATTTGTTTGATTCAGCGTTCTTCAAGCGCACTAAGTTGTTGTGTCTGTCGAGCCTTGCTCTCGCCCGACTCCTATAGGTCTCGGCGTCCCAATGAAACCAACCTTCCACGGGACAACGCCGGCGCCTCGTGTACGTCCGTGGTGCTCTGGATTTTGCAAGGCCCTTGTTAGCTCGTCGTTCTCCTGTTTGGCACAAAGCTACCACTGGAAGTCTCCTCGATGGGTTGTACAAGCCTTCAGCCACATCTCTTAGCACCTCCCCAAACCACGACATTGCCGTTATCATCAAAGGCGCCGCCGTGAGCATAGAACCAATGTTTTGCTCTGTCGGGCCAATCCGTTGTTGCTTGGTGCGATACCCTTCGCTAGCAGTCTGTTCCCTCTTCTCCCATTTTGGTATTGCATGGCGGTAACCACCGGGGCGAGTCGGTGGTGATAATTCTTCTTCGTGCATTCACTTATTCTTCTCACTCAAACTTTGACCTTCGTCCAAAGTCTTGTATCTCACAAACGCATCCAGTGATCTTGCAACTTTGGGTGCTTGTTGAAGTCGGCGTTCGATTCTTCTTGATATACTCCGTGTTGACTTCTTTTTATAAGTGCGGAATCGAGCCATCTTCTTGAGAGTGTAACTCTTCACCTTCTTTTCGGTCCCTTGGGGAAGGTGAATGTCTCCTTCACATCGTTCCAAAGCATGTTCTTCATATCTTAAGGGACTGATCCCATTTTGCTATGCTAATTGGCACGTGGTCCCTAACGTGGGCGCGCATGCCGAATTGAGCACGCCAAATTGGCCTCGGTGGCGGTGTGCAGCTCATTGGCCTCGGTGGCGGGTGTGGCTCAGCGAATCTCATGATCATCACTTCCATAATCAAACTTCTCATAAATTCTTCTTAGTCCATCGTCATTTCTTAGGCTAGAAGAAACACTGAAAATTAATGAAAATATATCACATTTCATGTAAAGCGATGGTACTACTCTAAAAGCGACTTGGAAGGCGGTGGGGAAGAGATGGTAGAGAGGATGGGCGGACCAAGATGTTCCTAATGTAAATCGGCACAAGTATACTTATACGATGGTAATTTTGCTAGAGTTGAGAGGAAATCAAGTGATCGATGTTGTGACCTCATGCTACAAACATGTGATACATATACATCTCGAAATGAAAAAATAATATGAAAAAATTCATATATACTTAGAATATATTTGCTTAATAAAAATAATGAATCAATCTTATTCCACACTAAAATGATTTTAAAAAAAAGCCCCTGGCGTCACGGTGAGCTATCGGTGCGAGGTAAGTACTCCAGAATCAATGAAGAAGCGGGAGGAAGCCTATGGACAGTGGTACGCAGAAGAAGACAGCAACCAAGTCCATTTCAAGCGAGCCTGCCTCCTCATGGCTTCGCCTCTCGAAATTATCTGGGGACGCTCTCGTGACATCCATGTTTCTTGAACTTGCGGGGTTTTTTTTTAAATCATTTTAGTGTGGAATAAGAATGATTCATTATTTTTATTAAGCAAATATATTCTTAAGTATATATGAATTTTTCATATTATTTTTATTAAGCAAATATATTCATTATATCTGAGAGTTACAAAAAAGAAAAATTCGACAAGTTTAAAGAGCTTAAACTTGTCGAATTTTCTCTTTTTATAACTCTCGGAATATAATGAATCTGAACCTACAATTTTATACATACAAATCTCACATATCGTACAAGTTTAAGCTAGTACTTGGTAGTCTTGTGGGCTTGTAGGGACACATATACATACAAATCTCACATATCGTAGAAACTTCACATATACATAGAAATTTCAAAATTCACGAGAAATTAGAATAATTCACATGATACATATTCATTTGACATGATACATATACATTTGAAACTTCACATATACATAGAAATCTCACACATACATAGAAATCTCACATGTACATACAAAGTGATCAATAAAAATAGAAATTTCAAAATTCACCATAAATTAGAATAATTCACATGATACATATTCATTTAGTATGATACATATACATTTCAAACTTCACATATACATAGAAATCTCACACATACATAGAAATCTCACATATACATAGAAGCGATCAATAAAAATAGAAATTTCAAAATTCACGAAACTCTAGTTTGATTGCTCTCAGATTATTGGGTTAAAATGAAGATTTAGAATCTTCACCTCAATCACAAATGGGCTGAACAATTTAATTTAGTGACTTAAGCCTTGAACTCTTACCACCTTAACATGCACAAGAAAATTGTGTGATACATAGAAATCTCACACATACATAGAAAGAAAGTATATCTTGCATATGAGAATGATGCATTGCATAGAAAGAAAGTATATCTTGCATAAAAGAATGATGCATTGCATAGAAAGAAAGTATATATTGCATAGAAAGCAATGCTATTCTAATTAGTAACCACTAGAAATCTTAAGCGGCAGGATCGAGAGCTACCACATGAAATCCAAATTATGCGAGCATTGAAAATAACCAATAATTTCAATCATGCAAGTCTAGCCGTTCAAGGCTTAGATCATTTCATTAAGCGTCATGTTCATTAAGAAACCCAAATAACATCACGAGCAATACCTCTCCTTCCACCAAAGAAGGATCAAATGCGACATAACAAGGAGCAATAATGGAGTCATACAACTATTGCTCTCAGATTTAATAAATTGATGGGTTGCTCCAAATGAGCCCTCCAACACCAATTTCATCAATATATCACAGGGTATACAAATCTGAAATTAGTGAATCTATACAATTCAGCACTGTTTAATAAACTTGATTCACTAGAACTCAACAATGGACTATAAAAAGCTACTGAATAGTAGGACAGCACCAATTTGGACTAAAACAGAGTAGCCAAAGTTATTCACAACTAAGTTCCAGATTAGATCAGGGATATCACTGCGAACCAAGCCTCATAACAGGAACTAATAACATGATAGCATGTCACATATACAGCAGCAATAAAAGTATAAAACCAAGTTGAAGTTTTAGACACAATGATCTAAGCGATCTTTGAATCACGGAGGAAATCACTAACTAATGATTAATATTGCCTCATTTAATTGAATCATCATAGAGCAGCGATAGGAGAATAAAATCGGTGCCTCCGGATCAAGAAATCTGACCTCTAGCTCGATGGCTAGTCCTCAAATTTCTCAATCGGTTCCTTTGAATCAACACCAACAGATAAAGTAATGCCAGCTAAAAGGATCTTCTTACAGAGCATAATTACAAATGACACCAATTCCAGAGACAACCAAAATGTCTCAAACATCTCCATCACATTCATATGAAAAAGGTACTTCCACGAACCTAAATTCAACTCAATTCGGTACAAAACAACAGGTAGATTATGCCAACGGGATAACAGCATTGCTTTAACAGTAAAATGTAACTCTGAAACCCCATGCTTTCAACAATTCATATCACCCATTCAAAAGATTAAGTAATAAGTTGGTAAATAAATTGATCTTAAACCATTTAGCTAAATGCACGCATGTCAGGTTAAACTCAGGATCAGCACCTTGCAATCTGAATATGAGTTCTAGAACTCTTAACTCAAGAAATGGAGTAATGTGCATTCAGTATTAAGGTTGCAAGTGCTCACATAGCATTTTTTACTCAAAAGCAGCGATGGCATTTATGCACTACTCTCTACCCTAAAACAGCAAACATCAAATATCACTTCAATATCTAAATAAATCTACCTTACCAATCTCCTTATGCCTTAAAATAAGAATGTAGAGAACTTAAATTCAAGCACTGCTTGCTATTCTGAAAATTCAATATGATAGTGCATACACAAATGAAATCCCTATAATTTGTACCATTCAATCACAGAAAGATCTAAGACATGAGCATAGGAAATTGACACCTTTATGCACTAAACGAAGAATTCTAGTACAAGCATTTTGCGGTGAAATCAAACAATACAAATGAGGTCATCTAAAGCGCACATCTATGCAAACCTCCAATAATTCCATCAACAAAATAGAAGACAACGATGCGATCAAGTCAATCGGTTTGGGATTTAACAATTAAGGGTGTCTAATAATTGTAGGTTGCAATCGAGCATATTAACATGACAAACTACTTCGAAAAGAAATGGTTGCAATCAAAAGACACCAACCAATTCTTTAACCCTAGTTCATCATAGAGCACTACTGATGAGGACGACAGTGAGGACTATCCGAAGGTGAGGAAGACGAACTTACATTGTACTAAGTCGGAGGTGAGAAATGGCGAGGTCATCTGAGGCGAGGAGGAAAGGGTGGGGTCGTCGGAGGCGAGGCGTCCGGAGGCGAGGTCGCGTGGCGGAGGCAAGGCTTGAGGCGAGGTCAGGCGCGGAGAAAACCGAGGCGAGGGCGGCGGCGGTGGGGTCGTCGAGGCAGGAGGCGGCTTGTGGGGTCGTTGGAGGCGTCCGGTCGTCGGAGGTCTTTGCACCTGGCGAGGAGGAGGAGATTGGGGAACAATGGCGGGAGTAGAAAAATTGGGGAAAGGCGGCGGGAGGTATTTATAGGTGCACCATTAGTCGGTTGGTGTATTCAGCAGGATCGATGTCTCATCACATCGATGCGGTTGGAGTATCCAACCGTGTGATGTGAGACATCGATCGATTGAATACACCAACCGCTCGATGGGTCAACCTCGGCAGCGAGGAGGAGCCTAGGCACTATCGGTCGGTTGAAAACACCAACGGGATGATGTTAAAAACTCAAAACAATTTAGCGCCCATACTAATCGATAAGAAATCTTCCTCCCCCTTGGCTAGTGCAAGGCACTTGAGTGTGCGGGTTCTCCCGACAGTGAGGTCTCGGGTTCGAACCCCGCTCGTGCCCCCTAGCCCTTCTTTTTCGTCTTTTCTTTTATTTCTTTTTTTTATTTGTTGTTTAACTCTTGTTTCATTCAATAATTTTTAAAATGCTTTTACCACTTTAGATTCATTTAGCCTTTTTTAAGATTTCTTTTTTAAATCTCTTGTTTAACTATTGTTTCATTAAATAATTGTTAAAAATGCTTTTACCACTTTAGATTCATTTAGCCTTTTTTTAAGATTTCTTTTTAAAATCTCTTGTTTAACTATTGTTTCATTAAATAATTTTTAAAAATGCTTTTACCACTTTAGATTCATTTAGCCTTTTTTTAGATTTTTTTAAAATGTCTTTGTTTAACTATTGTTTCATTAAATAATTTGTAAAAATGTTTTTACCACTTTAAATTCATTTAGCCTTTTTTAAAGATAGTCTTTACAATATTTTTTCCAACCATGTAATATAAATTAACATTATAGAAAATTGTAAGAAATAAAGTAATTTTGCACTCTTATAATTCCATTGCAACCGTCACCTTGTTATATTAGTACAGAGGACTTTGAACAATATTGTTAGTCAAATATTAGTACAATTTGAGCAGAAAATACAAGAAAACCACTAGAGGAATGAGAAACTAGTATGTTAGTAGTCTATTACACCAAAAGAAAGCAAAGCAATCCTTATTTGCTAACATACTTTGCTTTTACAAGTGATCCTTCATTATGATCGCGGCGTCGTAGGGAGATTCCTCTGTATCATTCAGACACTAATGTCTCGTCCACCGAGAAAGGAGGCAGCTCGTCGAATCGATTATACTCTTCTTCGTCCGTGGCGCCCTCAACTCAAACAATCCTTCTTTTACGGAAGAACCACGTGGCGCCTTGGCGATCGCTCTTGCTAGTCTTCTCATACGCTTTTTAGGTTTCTTGTCCATGTCCATCACATAGAATACTGTGTCACATCATTAGCGAGCACGAGCGGTTCGTCCCTATAGGCCACTTGCTTGAGGTCCACAGTTGTCATACCGCACTTATCGATATCCACGGTATCGGTTTGACCCATTGGCACCAAAGCAGAGGGACTTTTAATGGCCCGTACTCGGCTCCCAGATCTCCTCTATGAAACCATAGTAGGTGTCCATCTTTCCATTTTGTCCAAGGCATCTATCTGGACGCCCTTGTTTTGGTTGGTGCTCTTGTTATCCTAGGTTGTCGTGTAAAATGTGTACCCATTTATCTCATACCCTTAAAATGATATGATTGTTGTGGGCGGTCCTCGAGCCAAGAGTTTCAATTGTTCATCGTCTATCGCTTGCCCAATGATTGCTTTTGTAACCAACTGCGAAATGATCCATTTGCTCCACTGCGATCCACTTATCGACTTCTCTGGGTATTGGGTTCGTAGACTCATTTCGTGATCATAGATATCTGAGCCACTCTGATTGCTTGTTTCAATACCGTGAAATGTGCTTGTTTAAATGCAAGTAGATCGTCGCTATAGGATTCTTTTCTCCCTAAAGTCCCTTTTCCCGTAGCCTCCCCTCATGGCGTGATCTGAGGGGCGCCAATCGGATTCAGATCATCAATGTAACTAACACAAAACTCGATCACCTCCTCTGTCTTGACACCCTCATAATGCAACCTTACAGGCGAGACCGATTCTGAACATACTTCTTTAGGATACCCATGTACCTCTCGAAAGGGAACATATTGTGGAGGAACACAGGTCCGAGAATTTCTATCTCTTTAACAATGTGGACCATGAGATGGACCATAATATCAAAGAAGGATGGAGGGAAGATCATCTCAAGGCTAACCAGACTATTGACCATGTCATCATGCAGACTAGATAACTTATTCGGCTCGATGACCTTCTGCGACACCGCGTTGAAGAACGAACACAGCTTTATGATTGTCCCTCGTACCCAATCTGGCAGAATACCTCGCACCGCCACTGGGAGCAACTGTGTCATCAACACATGACAATCATGGGATTTTATGTGTATGATTTTATTTTCTTTCATGTTTATGAGTCCCTTATGTTCGAGGAGTATCCGGAAGGGACCTTCACCTTTGTTCAAGAACTTAATCATGTTTTTTCTCTTCCTTGCTCGAGTGTAGCTCATGGGGTGGAGAGTAATGTTGTCCTTTCTCTCTCTTTTCCGGATGTAGGTCGTTCCTGAGTCCCAATAGCTGTAGGTCCTTTCGTGCTTGAAGTGTATCTTTTGACTTACCGTACATATCTAGGAAACCTAGTAGGTTCACGCAGACATTCTTCGTGATATGCATGAAGTCCGATGAGTGGCGGACCTCTAAGTCTTTCGATGAGTAAGTCCCAAAATATTGACTTCTTCTTCCAAATGGCCTTCGTGTGACCTTGTTCGGTAGGGACAAGTTTGCTACTAGGACCTTTTCCAAATACTACTTTCAGATCCTTTACCAAAAAAAATACAAGCGCCCCTTTGCGATGCATGGGCTTCTTACGTTCTCTTCTGTCCCATCAAAATTCTCACCCTTCCTCATCTTGGGTCCTTCATATGGAGGAACCTACGGTGGCCCATGTACACAACCTTTCGAGAGTTTTTAGGTACTTGCTGTCCGTATCCTCTAAGCGATGGATCACGGGCTTTATATCCTTTGATAGATAGGCGATAGATTACCAAGTGCAGGCCGATCGTTGATGGTTACGAATAGCAATGCACGTAGAGTGAAGTGCTCTCTTTGTAATCATCCCATACCGTACACCATCGTTCCACGTGTTAACAGATCTTCAACCAACGGTTTGAGGTACACATCAATGTCGTTTCGAGGTTGCTTGGGCCTTGGATAAGCAATGGCATCATAATGTACTTCCGCTTCATACACAACCAAGGAGGAAGGTTGTAGATACATAGAGTCACGGGCCAAGTCTTGTGGATCGCTGCTCATATCGCCGAACAGGTTCATCCCATCCGTACTCAACCCAAACCTTATGTTCCTTGCATCCTCGGCAAAGTCGGGTATGTTCTATCGACTTTCCTCCTTTGGGAGCCATCGACAAGGTGCCTTAGCCTTCCATCGTCCTTACGGTCTTCCTTGTGCGGCGCATCATCGGGCATGCGCTTTGTTATAAATAAGCGCTTCAGCCGGGGATTCAGGAAATACCACACCACCTTAGCGAGAGGTCTCTTCTTCTTCTGTTGCCCTCTACCTCACAGGTCATCACGCTGGTCTTATACCGCGAAGTTTTGCACACCGGACAAGCTTCCGAATCCTCATACTCATTGCGATAAAGGATACAATCATTACGACATGCATGTATCTTCTGTACCTCCAACCCCAAAGGGCAGACAACTTGTTTGGCATCGTACATAGTTTCAGGCAGTGTGTTCCCCTCTGGAAGTAACTTCTTTATGAGGCATAACAACTCGTCGAATCCCTTATCAAACAATCCATTGGTCGCCTTCCATTGCATCAGTTCTAGTGTGGTACGCAACTTTTTATGGCCCTGTCGACAGTTTGGGTACAACAGTGTTCCGTGGTCCTCCATAAGTATTTGGAACTTTTCGTCTTATCTTTCATCGATGTATTCTCTCTCTCCATCACGACATCTGGTCTAGGTCATCATCACCACACTCCCCAATGTATCTTGAAAGAACCGTGTTGACCGGCGTCCAGGGATATTGTTGTCCGCCTCTTCTTCTTCACCGTCTTCTGTATAATCTCTTCTTCACCGTGCTTGGTCCAGCGGTATAGTTTGACATGAAACCTCTTGTGAGCAAATGAAAGTGAAGGTGGCTGGATTTTGGCCACTCCTTCTCATTCTTGCGATCTATGCATGGACAGCATATGTAGCCCGACGTCGTGTGTGCATCGGCCTCGAAGAAAATCTTGCAAACCACGCAAGAACTCAGGGAGCGTCGATCCATGTACATCCATCGCCGATCCATCTACATTATGTTACATCAAGATAATTGTTAGCTCATTTTTCGATAATGAATTGTTGAACCAAAACTTAAATATTAGCTAGATCCACACCTTCAATCCGAGCTAAATAATAATCCAAGCAAAATATAAACTCACACAACAAGTTTTTGCAACCTACAAAAAGAATTGGTCGATCAGTCGGATTCAAAATTACGAACAAAATTCACGATAGCTTTGTTTGCAAATTCTGTTGAAATTGTAACACCCTAAAATTTCTAAATTATTATTCAATCATTTATTTTTATTTTTTCTAAATCTCTAGCACTTAATTAATGATGTTTTCAAAAATAATTTGCTGATGGAAATTAAAACCAAAATTATACTAGAAGTAATTTTCTAAGTTTAAAATATTCCAAAGTATTTTTGAAAACTTTTCTCAAATATTGAACTCATCTTATATTTTCTATAAAGCCATTCATATTTCTGATATTATTTTAATTCGCAAATAAATTTAAATTTCTTCTTTTCCACATAACCATTGCCATTTGAAGATCCCAAACTCCATGATTTGCATGCACCTTTCTCCCCCCGACTACGTGCAACCAAACCTCATCCTTCATCGACCGATGGAACTAAAACCTAAATTTAAGCTAGATCCACACATTAAATGCGAGCTACATTATAATCCAAGCAAATTCTAAGCTTACACAACAAGTTTTTGTATCCTATTTGAAAAGATCAAGCTAGATCTCTACATTCATAATCTTTCATCAATCATGGGAAAAGATCAAATTTTTTCATAATTCAAGCAAAAAGAGGCTCCATTTAACACCAAATGATGTGAGGAATGATGTTACTAACCTTAGTTACCTTGGTTTGAGTAAAATGACCAAAATTTCGAAATTTGGACAGCACCTCCTCTACATTCATAATCTTTCATCAATCATGGGAAAAGATCAAATTTTCTTCATAATTCAAGCAAAAAAGAGGCTCCATTTAACACCAAATGAAGTAAGGAATGATATTACTAACCTTAGCTACCTTGGTTGTGAGTAAAATGACCAAAATTTTGAAATTTTGGGTAGCACCTCCCCTCCCTTGAAGCTCTTGGCCGAAGCTCCACTGTTCTTTTCGCGCAGTGAAATGATCTGGGTCTGGCAGAGAGCGGGAGGAGGAAGAAGTTTAAATTGGAACTCAGTACCGGTTGAATGCACCAACCGGTACTGATGGTCTCACATCAGTACCGGTTCATATCACGAACCGGTACTAGTGAGCTCCCAATAAATAGTACCGGTTCATGTCACCAACCGGTACTGATGTTAGAACATCAGTACCGGTTGGTGTCTTGAACCGGTACTAATGTCCCCCCGCAGCCCTGTAGCCGTTGAACCGGGACTGTTCTAAATATCAGTGCCGGTTCGTACCCAACCGGTACTGATGGGCCGGTAGGAAAGGTCGATTCTGTAGTAGTGTGTCGTGCCCATGCTGCTACTCCTATTCTTGACAGTGGTGTACTATCTACTCCCTCTGTTCTTAAATGTACCAAGTTTTAGGATTTTACGTTTCAACTAATACATGTATAGAAGTTACTACATCGTCTTCTCCAACCATACCAATCAAAGATCAGAACAACACAAACCTAAAAGAGTAAAAAATATAGAGCCGATTGGACAATAGAAAATAACCAATTTTCATGCAAAACACATCAGCTTAAGCTCAATTGGGCTTTTTAGTTGATATGAAGCACACCTAGTGGTGGTTGTTCTGATCTATCGAAATGTTCTCTAGGTATACATACAATCCAGGAGTGAAGAAAATCCATGATATTTCAGTAATAAAAAAGGTAGTATGCTTGAAGTTCTTTATATTAACAATGATGTTATATTAATTCTACAACACAATTATAGTACCATATACTGAATAAATATAGAAGGTCATGCTATAGGAAAGAAAAGTGAAAAAATGCAGATAATTGGAACGAACTTTAGCAATACATCACCAGCTCAGCCCACCATTCATGTTCCCTTTAAAGTAGGTAATGTGCACTTCAATTAATGAGAAAATTATCTAATTTTTGTACATTTTTATTGTAAGAAAATTGTAATGGCGAAAGAATGTTTTTCATCAAATCAATTGTAGTATGCTTTCTACGTTAACTTTGTGCTTTCTAATAACTAATTAGGTAATTATACAAATATAACATGGAAGCCATGTTTCCCTTGATAAACAACAACAAAGTTCAGTTCCTATAGACTGCAATACTATGACAACTATTTTCTAGTTTTCATCTAGATATTAATGCAATCAGCTAGTAAACAGCAAAGTAATGGTTCTTATACATGGCAATTTCTAGGCTCCCACATTGATAGCAGTTTCGACTTGTTAACTACCAAATCATAGAAGAAAGTAGATAAAAAATGTAGAACAGTAAATTTGTTAAAAGTAATAAGCATGAACTCACCACAAGAGAAAGGGAGCAAGCAAATGTAACCAATTTTCCATCTAACAAATCACTAAAAGCAAACTCAACTCCTAATTGAACAACCTTCCTCGCACAAACTGCTAACTACTCCTGTCATGGTCATTACCGTAGTGAGCCAATCTATACAAGGGAATGCGACAAAACAAGGGAGGGCCTGCAACACTTTGGTGGGTCAGCCTGCTCTGCATGAGGAGTTTCAGCGTCTGAATCTGGGGCTGGTAGAGGAAGGATCAGTTGCTGCTTTGGAGGTTCAGCCGACTCTGGTGGATCAAATCAAGAAGCTGCAGAAGTCTGACAAGGAAGCCGTGAAGATCAAGGAAAGAATCAAGGAAGGAAAAGCCCCGGGATTCTCAGAAGATCAGGAGGGCATAGTTTGGCTTGGGAAGAGTATCTATGTGCCGAACCAGAGAGAGCTCAAGCAGTTGATACTGAAGGAAGCACATGAGTCAGCCTATTCGATTCATCCCGGCAACACCAAGATGTATCGTGATCTTCGAGATATTTATTGGTGGCCGGGAATGAAGAAGGAGATTGCTGAGTTTATTGCCTTGTGCGATGTGTGTCAGCGAGTCAAAGCCGAGCATCAGAGGCCAGCGGGTCTGTTGCAGCCGTTGAGAGTACCTGAGTGGAAGTGGGAAGAGATTGGCATGGATTTCATCACAGGACTTCCGAGGACCAGGTCCGGCTATGACTCGATTTGGGTTGTCGTGGACCGATTGACGAAGGTTGCACATTTCATACCGGTGAGGACAACCTATACGGGGGATAAGCTAGCAGAGCTGTATATGTCTCGGATTGTGTGTATGCATGGCGTGCCCAAGAGGATCGTGTCTGATCGGGGCAGCCAATTCACATCTAGATTTTGGCAAAAGTTACAAGAAGCATTAGGCACCAATCTGAATTTCAAGTCTGACTTATCACCTGATGCAGATGGGCCAGACAGGCGGGTGAATCAGATTCGGAGGACATGTTGAGCGTGTGCCATTGTCCAATGCATCGGTTGGGATCGAGATGTTGCCATATGCGGAGTTCTCGTACAACAACAGCTATCAGGCCAGCTTGCAGATGGCACCGTTTGAGGCTTTGTATGGGAGGAAGTGCAGGACACCGCTCTGTTGGCACGATACAGGAGATCGGCAAGTGTTTGGTCCGGATATTCTGCAGCAGGCTGAGGATCAAGTGAAGATGATTCAAGAAAGGTTGAGGACAGCGCAGTCGAGGCAGAAGAGTTATGCAGATAATCGTAGAAGGGCGTTGACCTTTGCTCCTGGTGATCATGTGTACCTGAAAGTCTCCCCACTCAAAGGAATGCGTCGATTCGGAGTTCGTGGCAAGTTAGCACCGAGATTCATTGGACCTTTCCCGATTCTTGCCAGAAGAGGGGAAGTGGCGTATCAGCTGGAGTTGCCACCGCAGATGTCCAATGTACACGAAGTATTCCATGTGTCACAGTTGAGGAAGTGCCTCCGAGTGCCAGAGCATCAGATGCAAGTTGATGATGTTGTGCTGCATGAAGATCTGACCTATTCTGAGTATCCGTCGAGTGCGGATGAAGCCGAGCGCAGAACCGTGAACAAGGTGATCAAGTTCGCAGGTGCGATGGAGCAACCATCCAGAAGAAGAAGCCACACAGGGGCGCGAGGAGGATCTTGACGGACTACCCCAACCTCTTTCCCTGGTTAGTTTCAAATCTTGGGGTCGAGATTTCTTGTTAGGGGGGGAGGTTTGTAACATTCCGTTTTTGGATTTTCTTGAACTCGAATTTCAAAACCCGAACCCGGAAAACTTTTCTCGAATTTAATCTAGCTTAAATTGAATTTTAAAGTTAACAAAGATTTAATTTGATTACAATATAACTCAAATTAATTATTTATTATTTTATTTGGGTTCCTTATGCTTCATGTTATTTTTCTGAATTTTTGGGGATTTTTCCGAATTTATCTGCTATTTATTCGAATTATTTGAAGTTTATTTGAATTTCTGATATTTTAATTAATTCGAAAATGTATTTAAAACCTTAAATCATTTTCGGGCTGATTTTACTGTTCCTTTTTCCCTCGGCCCGTCACTATTCACTTTGCTGACGCTCTCATTTCCCGACCCGTGACACAAAACCCTAATGCACCCCCACCGTTGATCTTCAATCCAATGGTCGAGATTTGCGCCGCCTCTCAACAGTAAACCCTAAACCTAATACCTGTTTTTCCTCGCCGTGGGATCTCGATCGAACGGCCAGCCGAGCGCCACGTCGCCTCCGGGTTGCGCCGCCGACCGTGCAACCCTAGCCGCGACCAACTTTGATTTTCGTGCCTATTCCCGCATCCCTAGGCTATAAAAACCCACTCCGGTTCGCGTGCCGCACTCTCCTCTCCGCGCCGCCTCTTTCCCTCCTCTCTCATCAGCGAGAGCGCATCCTATCGCCGCTCTTTGCCTCACCGGAGTTCCAAGCCGCGCCGTGCACTTCGCCGTGATTTTCTTCCATTCGGTGAGTCTCCGCCGTAGCTTTTGGTTCCACGAAGTTCCTCTCGTCGTTCTCTATCTAACCAACCCAAAACTGCGGCGCAAATCTCTGCTCCTCCGCGTCGCCGGTGTCGTCTTCTCCACCTCCGGTGGGATAGCGCCGCCTCCTCGCCGTCACCTTCAGCCGCCGGCCTCCATCGTTCGATCACTCCGCAACGGTCGGATCTTCGCCGCATCACGCTCGGTAAGCCTCCGTCTCGGCCGCCTTGTCATCCGCCGTGTTGTCGCCCCGTCACCGCCGCGTGGCGCCGCGTGTGAGACGCGTGTGCGCCACGTCATCGCTAGCGTCTCGCGTAGCCGCCGTGTACGCCAGATCTTCGCCACGTAGGCCCTAACGCTCGCGTGGTCGTCGTCGTCAGCAATCGCTGGGTCACGTGGCGCCATG
This sequence comes from Guadua angustifolia, assembly GCA_036346375.1. Classification (NCBI taxonomy): domain Eukaryota; kingdom Viridiplantae; phylum Streptophyta; class Magnoliopsida; order Poales; family Poaceae; genus Guadua; species Guadua angustifolia. The sequence goes on from CM070507.1 coordinate 25,268,598, forward strand.
TGTATGCCACATCGGTGCCACCTCACCGCCATGGATCTGCGAGCGGCGCCACGTAGATGCCACGTCGCGCCATGTCGGCGCCAAATCACCGCCACGTGTTTTCCTTTAAGCGCCACCAGTAGCGAAATCTTGTGTGGTGGCCGGTGGACCCGCTTTGTCGGCGTCACGAATTAATCCTTTAATCGCTGATAAACCGGAAAAATCCGAAAATTCAGCGAATCGCGTAGCATTTACACCTATCAAGCCTAATTTTTCTGATTTTTCTTCCATTTAAAACTTGAGCTCCGTTCTCCTCCGTTCGAACTCCGATTTGAACGATTCAAATTTCTAAATTCATCTAAAATCAAGATCTATCTGTTGGTGTTATTTTTGTGAATTTTTGAGTTTTATTTATTTTCTGTTTATTTATTGTTGCCTCGGTTTTGCGTGTTTTTGCGAGTAGACGCAGCCACGGTTGGCTGCGAGAGGAGCTTCAGCAGAGGTTGCAGCAGCTGTTGAGGGTGAAGGCAAGTCTCCTTGACCATATTGAACCCAATTTTATGAAATATTAATTTTGTTTTAAATTAGTGCATGCTATTTGAATTATGAATTGTATTTTAATGTTATTTTTAAATGTTTAGGTAAATGCCAATTGTTATACCACATTGAAATTCATGTTGACAACCATTGACACCCTAGGAAAACTAACTACTGTAATTAATGGTAAACATTTTATTATGGGAACGGTAGAAAATGCTTAGCCATGCTTAATCACGTCGGTACCTTACTATTATGGAAATGATTTCATTCTTGACTCAAAAATGAATTGTGAAATGTATGGCAATTGGTGTCGCCGGTATTAATTGGAAATTTAAAAGTGAAAAAAATGATTTAGACCGGGGCGGATTGGTTGAATGGTGGGTGCGGGAAGCACAAAATTTTGGAATGTGATTGCCGCCCTAGTCAATTAGGACGAGGCGTTTGTGGACACCATGGGCCATGCTATCTGGTACAACCACATGTCTATATGGGTACGACTGGCTAAGTAATTTGCATGTATCGTTATTTGACTTCGCCAGAGGGTGTGCGAGTTTGTCGAGGTGACACTTGCAAAGCGCAAAGAAGTGTGAGAGCGAAACCTTAGCGGGTGAAGTCGGTGGCGGTATGTGCATTGTAAAGGCCTTGTCATGATCTCCTGCCGACACACCAAAGGAAGTGTGTTAATTGCATGGCGCAAAGGGTTGATCATGTCGTGTGGGTAAAGTGTACCAACTCTGAGTCTTAAAAACTACTTGAGTAGCCGTGCCCACGGACAAGGGCAAGCGTGGAACGCTTTCACATAGTAGATTTTCTGGTTTTTGGTTTTAAATGGAAAAAAATGATGATTTGGTTTGAAATGAAAATGTGGTTGGGGATCCGCGAGCGGCTAGAGCTCCCGGAAGTTTAGATTGGCGGCTAGAGCCAACCAGGTAGTTGGAACCTGGAAAATTGTTATACTTCAAAGTTATTTAATTATGTTATTTACATTTTGGTAAATGCTGCCTTAAGAAATTATTACTTGTATTCAAATTTCAATTTCGCTTTATGCAAATGAGCCATATTATGCCTTCCTTTGTTTAAGCCTTGCATTTAGTTAATTGCATTATGTTTCCAAGACTTGCGAGTATGTTGCATACTCACCCTCGCTTTTTATTGCGGGGGCTGCTTATTCCATAAAGCAGATGATGGGCCGTTCGACATCTGTGGAGAGGTTTATGAAGAGGAGGACGACTTCGATCTTCTAGGGGCGCTTTTGATCGGTTGCTGTGGGCTAAGCGATTGGCTCTTTTTGTTCTACATTTCATTGCTACTTTTATACTTGGTAGTAAGGCTTCATACTTATAATAATGTGATGATGGATGTTGATGTTGTTACACTCTTTTGTTTAATCTTGTTATGAACTTTATGATATGTACGTGTTATCATCATTGTAATGTTTGTGTGCGCTTAATTGTTCTGGACTAGCGGTTGAAACATTGGGGGTTCGGATTTGTGTCCGGGTCCCCACAGAGGTGGTATACATTCGCCTTACCAGGATGGTAATGAATGCCTGCATCGTAGTCCTTTATCAGCTCCAACCATCTTCTTTGCCTCAAGTTCAGATCTGCTTGAGTGAAGATGTATTTCAGACTCTTGTGGTCTGTGAAGATCTCGCATCTGTTCCCAATGAGATAGTGCCTCCAGATCTTCAATGCATGCACCACAGCAGCCAACTCCAGGTCATGGGTTGGATAATTCGCCTCATGTGGTCGCAATTGTCGCGAAGCATATGCGACGACCCTGCCTCCCTGCATCAGCACACAACCCAGACCCTGCCTCGAAGCATCGCAGTAGATTTCGAAGCCCTTCTGAATATCTGGACAGACAAGCACCGGGGCTGTCGTCAACCTCTTCTTCAGCTCCTGAAAGCTCTGCTCGCAAGCTTCAGTCCACTCATACCTCTTCTCCTTCTTCAGCAACTGAGTCAGTGGTCTAGCAATCTTCGAGAAACCTTCGATGAATCTCCTGTAATACCCTGCTAAACCCAGAAAACTCCCGATATCCGCAGCGACTTGAATTTGCTTCCAATCAAGCACATCTCTCACCTTTCCCGGATCAACTGAGACTCCTCCGGCAGAAATGACGTGACCCAGAAAAGCTACCTCTGTCAACCAAAATTCGCACTTGCTGAACTTGGCATACAGTTGATGACTTCGGAGCTTCTCTAAGACCAACCTCAAATGTCCTGCATGCTCGGACTCATCTCGAGAGTAGATAAGGATATCATCAATGAACACCACTACAAACTGATCCAGGTAATCCATGAATACCTTGTTCATCAGATTTATGAAATACGCCGAGGCATTGGTCAGCCCAAAGGACATGACTGTGTACTCATACAGCCCATACCGAGTGGTGAAGGCTGTCTTCGGAATGTCCTGCGGCCTGATCTTCACCTGATGGTATCCCGATCGCAGATCAATCTTGGAGAATATGCAGGCTCCCTTCAGCTGATCGAACAAATCCTCAATCCGAGGCAGTGGATACTTGTTTTTGATGGTGACTTCATTGAGCTCAGAATCGACGCACATCCTCAAGTCGTCGTCCTTCTTCTTCACAAGCAAAGACCTTGGCGCTCCCCAAAGGCGATTTAACTCGGACGAACGAACCCTTCTCTAGCAGCTCTTCTATTTGCTTCTTCACCTCCATGAGCTCATTCATTTGGCATGCGGTATGGCCTCTTGGAAATCGGAGCTGTACCCGGAACAAGCTCTATGACGAACTCGATCTCTCGATCAGGCGGCATGCCTGGCAGATCCTCAGGGAATACATTGGGGTACACACTCACCACAGGCACACTCTCCAAGGTGACTTCCTTCAGCTTGTTCAACACGCACTTCTCACCCAACGAATGATTCGACTTGAACTCCACTCGGATGCCCTCTGCATTGGTGAGAGTGATGGCTCGGCTGGCGCAATCAATTTGACCTTTGAACTCGATCAACCAGTCCATGCCGAGGATGACATCTAACCCCTTTGAGTCCAAAAGAATGAGATTTGCAAGAAATTTCACCCCATTGATGACTATGGTTGCACTTGGGCACACCAAATCAGTCCTCATCTCTTTTCATTGATTGAACAATCATGGGAATTCTAAGAGCCAAAGTCTTAAAACCAAATCGATCAACAAAGCTCCTCGAAATGAAAGAATGAGACGCCCCAGAGTCAAACAAAGCAGTGGCAGGTATGGAATTGACAAGAAACGTACCCAGTACCACATCTGGTGCATCCTGAGCCTCCTCTGCAGTCACGTGGTTGACACGCCCTCTCCCGAAAGTCTACTGAGGTGCTCTCGGGGTGTGCGGCGTACCACGGCCTGATCCCTGAGCTGGTGGAGTCTTGGCTGAGCTGGCTCCCAAGCTGAAAGGAACTGGAGCAACCGGCTGGCGTCTCTGTGGACAGCTGCTGGCATAGTGACCCAACTGGTGGCAGTGGAAGCACTGAACTCCTGCAGCGTTCTTTATTCCTCTCTCTTGTTGTCTGTGTGGCAAACCGCTGCGGTCCCACGAGCTGGCGGGCGCGGACGAGAGTAGGAGTCGCGGTGCTCCTGGACGGTGTCCTGCCGACCATTGTGGTGGGAAAGGCTGGCGAGATCCACTAGCTCCTCGCCGAGAGTGGAATGCCATCTTCCTCTTCTTGTGACTTCATGGCTGCGACGCCGAGCATCCTCCTGCACTAGGGCCTTGTTCACCATGTGCTGGAAGTTGGGAAAGTCAAAGGCCACAAGCTGGACCTTGATGTCGGGATCCAAACCCTCCATGAATCTCCAGATCTTGGCGCTGTCAGTGGCCACATCCTCAGGCGCATACCTCGCCAGCTTGAGTGAACTGGCTAAGGTACTCAGACACACTCTGGCTGCCCTGACGCAGCTTCCTGAACTCCCTCTTCTTCATCTCAATGATGCCCGCCGGAACATGAGCAGACCTGAAGGCCTCAGAGAACTCCTCCCATGTGATCGCCTGAGCATCCTGGTGGGCTGCACAGAAGTTGTCCCACCAAGTAGCTGCTACGCCCTTTAGCTGATGGCTGGCGTAGAGCACCTTCTCTCTGTCATTGCACTGAGCAAGCTGCAGCTTCTTCTCAATGTCTCACCAATCGTGCGCCTCCAAAGGCTCTCCTGCTTTGAGAAGGTAGGCGGTGAGTTCTCATGAACTCCCCAAGCTTCGATCATTTGAAAAGTGGCGCTGAGCTGGTGTACCTATTTGGTTGTTCACCATGTTACGTGCGATTACTGCGCAGTAAGGTGAGCTGCATGGCCATCATCTGCTGCAGATCGGCCATCTGGGGCTGAACAGATGGCGGTGGTGGCGGTGGTAGCTCAGACTCTGACTGTGCCTGCTGGTCTGTGGAATCCTGCTTTGCTCGATGGCATCATTTGGGCCACGACCACGCCCACGGCCTCTGCCTCTGCCTCTGCCCCTGCGGCCACTTCCTTGGCTATCCATCTGAAGCAATGACCAAGGAAAAGTTAGTTACAGACAAGAGGGAAAAGCAAAAGATACGGAGAGAAGGGAAAAGATAGCCATTCCAGGCAAGACGGAAAACGAGAATTCTCATGAAAGGTGGCTGCAGCACATTGCCTAGGGCAAGTGCACAATACACCCAATAAGCAAGCAATAAAACTCAATAAACTCCGATTACTAAGCGAAGAAGGAATGACAGGGCACTAAAACTTAATCTTCACAGCAATCCTTCGCTGATACGGTGTTTTCAGCAGCTCCTGCCATCGGCCTGATGAAGAATCTCGATCAACCTCTTTGTTGCTTGGAATACTTGCAGAAGACCGATACTTAGAGATATTTCATGAGATAAGATTAAATTTTAAATTTCCAAAATAATATTCCGAAATGGGAAAGAAGTAAGGACCTAAGAAAAGGTAAGAAGAGAGAAGCTATTGATTGTCAATTTGTTGGTTTGATTTCAAAAATAATTTCTGAAGTTCTAACGGCCATTCTAACTAGGGTTGCGACCTCACAATCGATATGGCTCGATACCACCTCTGTGGGGACCGGATTACCAAATCCGAACCCCCAATGTTTCAACCGTGCTAGTCGAGAACAGCTTAGCGCACACAAAGATTACAAATGATGATAACACGGACATATCATAAAGTTCATATGATATTAAACAAAAGAGTGTAACAACATCAACATCCATCATCACATTATTACAAGTATGAAGCCTTACAATTTGAAGTATAAAAGTAGCAATGAAATGTAGAACAAAAAGAGCCAATCGGTTAGCCCACAGCAACCGGTGAGGTGCGCTCCTAGAAGATCGAGTCGTCCTCCTCTTCATAAACCTCTCCACGAGATGTCGAGCGGCCCATCATCGCTTTATGGAATAAGCGGCCCCCATAATAAAAGCGAGGGTGAGTATGCAACATACGCAAGTCTTGGAAACATAATGCAATTAACTAAATGCAAGGCTTAAACAAAGGAAGGCATAATATGGCTCATTTGCATAAAGCGAAATTGAAATTTGAATACAAGTAATAATTTCTTAAGGAGCATTTACCAAAATGTAAATAACATAATTAAATAACTTTGAAGTATAACAATTTTCCGGTTCCAACTCCACAGTTGGCTCTAGCGCCAATCTAAACTTAAGGAGCTCTAGCTAGCTCATGGATCCCCAACCACATTTTCATTTCAAACCAAATCATCATTTTTTTCCATTTAAAACCAAAAACCAGAAAATCTACTATGTGAAAGCGTTCCACGCTTGCCCTTGTCCGTGGGCACGGCTACTCAAGTAGTTTTTAAGACTCTGCAGAGCTGGTACACTTTACCCACACGACATGATCAACCCTTTGCGCCATGCAATTAACACACTTCCTTTGGTGTGTCGGCAGGGAGATCATGACAAGGCCTTTACAATGCACATACCGCTACCGACTTCACCCGCTAAGGTTTCGCTCTCACAGCCCCCCCTTGCGCCTTGCAAGTGTCACCCTGACAAACTCGCACAGCCCTCTGGCGAAGTCAAATAACGATACATGCAAATTACTTAGCCAGGTCGTACCCATATAGACATGTGGTTGTACTGTATAGCATGGCCCATGGTGTCCACAAACGTCATCTCTAATTGACTAGGCGGCAATCACATTCCAAAATTTTGTGCTTCGCACCCACCATTCAACCAATCCGCCCGGTCTAAATCATTTTTTCACTTTTAAATTTCCAATTAATACCGTGACACCAATTGCCATACATTTCACAATTCATTTTGAGTCAAGAATGAAATCATTTCCATAATAGTAAGGTATCGAGCGTGATTAAGCATGGCTAAGCATTTTCTACCGCTCCCATAATAAAATGTTTACCATTAATTACAGTAGTTAGTTTTCCTAGGGTGTCAATGGTTGTCAACATGAATTTCAATGTGGTATAACAATTGGCATTTACCTAAACATTTAAAAATAACATTAAAATACAATTCATAATTCAAATAGCATGCACTAATTTAAAACAAAATTAATATTTCATAAAATTGGGTTCAATATGGTCAAGGAGACTTGCCTTCACCCTCAACAGCTGCTGCAACCTCTGCTGGAAGCTCCTCTCGCTCAACCGGCGCGTCGTCTACTCGCAAAACACGCAAACCGAGGCAACAATAAATAAACAGAAAATAAATAAAACTCAAAAATTCACAAAAATAACACCAACAGATAGATCTTGATTTTAGATGAATTTAGAAATTTGAATCGTTCAAATCGGAGTTCGAACGGAGGAGAACGGAGCTTCCGAAGTTTTAAATGGAAGAAAAATCAGAAAAATTAGGCTTGACAGGTGTCGCTACGCGATTCGCTGGAATTTTCGGATTTTTCCGGGTTTATCAGCGATTAAAAGGATTAATTCGTGACGCTGACAGGCGGGGTCCACCGGTCAGCCACACAGTACTCGGCGCTGGGTGGCGCTACAGTGAAAACACGTGGCGGTGATTTGGCGCTAACATGGCGCGACGTGGCATCTACGTGGCGCTGGCCTGCAGATCCATGGCGGTGAGGTGGCACCGATGTGGCATACACATGGCGCCACGTGACCCAAATGATTGTCGACGACAGCGACCACGCGGCGTTAGGGCCTACGTGGCGAAGATCTCGCGTACCGGCGGCTCGTGAGACGCTAGCGATGACGTGGCGCACACGCGCGTCTCACACGCTGGCGCCACGCCTGGTGACGGGCGACAACACGGCGGATGACAAGGCGGCCGAGACGGAGGCTTACCGAAGCGTGACGCGCGAAGATCCGACCGCTAAGCGGAGTGATCGAACGATGGAGGCGGCTGCCAAGGTGACGTGCAGCGAGGCGGCGCTATCCCACCGGAGGTGGAGAAGACGACACCCAAGACGGAGGAGGAGCAGATTTGCGCACGGTTTTGGGTTGGTTAGATAGAGAACGCACGAGAGAACTTCGTGGAACCAAAAGCTACGGCGGAGACTCACCGGAATGGAAGAAAATCACGGCGAAAGTGCACGGGCGCGGCTTGGAACTCCGGTGAGGCAGTAGCGGCGATAGGATGCGTCTCCGTTGATGAGAGAGGAGGGGAAAGAGGCGGCGCGGAGAGGAGAGTGCGGCACGCGAACCGGAGTGGGTTTTTATAGCCTAGGGATGCGGGAATAGGCACGAAAATCAAAGTTGGTCGCGGCTAGGGTTGCGATCGTGGCTGCAACCCGGAGGCGGCGATGGCGCTTCGGTGGCCGCTCGATCGAGATCCCACGGCGAGGAAAAACAGGTATTAGGTTTAGGGTTTCTTGTTGAGAGGCGGCGCAAATCTCGACCATATTGAGAAAATTAGCCGAAAATGATTTAAGGTTTTAAATACATTTTGAATTAATTAAAATATCAGAAATTCAAATAAACTTCAAATAATTCGAATAAATAGCAGATAAATTCGGAAAAATCCCCAAAAATTCAGAAAAATAACATGAAGCATAAGGAACCCAAATAAAATAATAAATAATTAATTTGAGTTATATTTTAATCAAATTAAATCTTTGTTAACTTTAAAATTCAATTTAAGCTAGATTAAATTCGAGAAAAGTTTTCCGGGTTCGGGTTTTGAAATTCGAGTTCAAGAAAATCCAAAAACGGAATGTTACAAGGCCCCACTTCTGCAACACTACAATGCCAATGGGTTCCTTCTGTTGCAGCGCTAATGCTCCTCTTCTTCATGACCAAGGCGTAGTTTCTGATTCAGACTCTATTCTCTAGCGAGGGTTGCCGCCACCAGTACCTCCATGGCGTCCGGCTCTGACCTTGAGAATTACCTAGGCTTTTAGGCTAGCCTTGGAGGTGGGGGAGGTCGTTAGCGAGTGGAGAGGCAAGCGCGGTTGTAACCTTCTTTGTTGCGTTTCTTCACTGCTCCACATCCGAGCTTCACTGGTAGGCGCCACATAGATATGATTTGGGACTTAGTTGCAAACACTCCACTTGCCTCCACATTGATGCCGATCCTTCTCCTCACAGCTCACGAGCTAAATCCAACGGATTAGGTGTTCTGAAGGAGAATGGATGACCGGCACCAACTCCTAATTAGAAGTAGTAGAGATATGACTTCTAAATTATGCCAAAAGCCGCTTAAAAGTTGAGCTGTTTGAGGGCTTACTAGATTTTCAGAAGCTGAAATAGGCTTAAAGTCCCCCTCCCAAACAGGGCTTACAATAGGTTGTTAGCATCCTAGCTTTTAATGGATTGGATAATGTATCTTATTATTGTAAAGTCTGAAATACCCTTTAGGATTATGAAAAATTTTCTTATGTACTGATTTATCTCACACAAATGTTTTATAATTTTTCACCGAATGACATATTGAAAAACATGGATTAATAAAACAAATAAATACCCAAAGGAAATTACCAAACATTATCTCAACGTCACAAGTTCATATGTTGTTATATATATATATATAGAGAGAGAGAGAGAGTTCATATAGCTGCATATTAACCTATCTATGCTCTTGTAACCATCAAGAAATTAGTAATACTCCAACAAAAGGCATACATGTCTTTATCAGCAATTGCCAATACATTATCACCACCTCCTTCGGATGGTCCAACTTGTGTAGTATTTGGATTGAAAAAATGTTAATCTTCCAACAAGTCACATATATAATACAAAGAGTTCATCTAGGCATTCTGAGTTTGATTTGAACATTACAAAAAAAATAGAGTTGGCAATTTGAATGTAGATGCAATAACACACAAAAGGCCATCGAAAAATGTACATGTAAACCATGTAATGCATGTATATCCATAGATCATCACATTCCAGGTAATCCTTAAATACATATCATCTATTCATTCCATTGATCACCGATCACCATGCCCATCCGAAATCACATACATGTTGATACCAAAAAAAAATATTATGATGTTGAAATAGATCTAAACAGCTTTTTTAGCCGATTAGATGATAGAAAAAGATGGTTTTTCTTTAAAAAAAGGTGATGCGCAAAAAAAATGGTATAAAAACAAACCTAAGATAAATTGCATAAATCAATGATGATCAAAATCGGCGATGCATAACTTTATTGATCAAAAACGAATTACAAATAAATGCCTTTTTATAACGTGTAAGCTGATCGTGTCTTTCTTCAATTTTTGTAATCCATAAATCGTATGATCCCAGTCTCTTAAAAATACTTTTCCATCTTAAAGCGATATCAGTCAAAAATATCTAACTTTATCGTTAATTGAACAAATCGTCTATATCTTTTCAGCGCTAACGACTACTGATAAACCAATGCGCGGTGGGCACATAGAAAAACGACGACGAGCGCCGGTATTGAGCGCCGGTATTGGGCACATAGAATAACGACGACGACCAGGCACCAACCACTTTTGCCAACCTACACGACACCCTGTCCGCGTCGCGAGCGGAATCTTGCACGGGAAAATATGGTGCAATTAAAGTTTTCGTGCAGCTACCGTGCAATCCTACTAAAAAAAGTTTCAAAAAATTCTGAAAAAATCATGGATGTACATCTCAGCTTACCCCATCTACATATAAAATTTCATAATCAACAAGTTCAAATGCACCCCAAATTTGTCTTTTTTGTAACTTCTAGCATAGAACGAATTTGTTCATGAAATTTTATATGTAGATGGGGTAAGCTGAGATATACATCTATGATTTTTTCTGAATTTTTTAAAACTTTTTAGTAGGGTTTTACGGTGATTACACGAAAACTTTAATTGCACCGGATATTTTCCCATCTTGCACTTGCGGAAGTTACACGACACACCACAGCGCTTGTTACTAACAAAACTGGAGTACCATGTTCAGTAGCTAGCTATAAGTTTCAAGCACCCAGTCTCACAGAAAGAACAGAAGCGAGGTAGCCATGGCAAGCAGCTCCGGTGTTCCTGCATCTGCAAAAAAGTAAGAACATACTCTATATGCTAGTGCCTTTTTTGTACGTACCTTGTCCATTTTGATCCGATATGTTCTCTAATCTCTATTTAGTATGCATGTATATGTGTAACGTGGATTAATTTGTCACGTACGCCTGTCGTCGTAGGCTGGAGGGCAAGGTGGCTCTGATCACCGGCGGGGCGAGTGGCATCGGCGAGTGCACGGCACGGCTGTTCGTGAGGCACGGGGCCAGCGTCGTCATAGCCGACATCCAGGATGAGCTCGGCACGCGCCTCTGCGCCGAGCTCGGCTCGGGGGTCTCCAGCTATGTGCGCTGCGACGTCACCATAGAGGACGACGTCGCAGGCGCGGTTGACCACGCCGTCGCCAGGTTCGGGAAGCTAGACATCATGTTCAACAATGCGGGCATCAGCGGCACGGCGTGCCACAGCATTCGGGAGAGCACCAAGGAGAACTTCGAGCGCGTGCTGGCAGTGAACCTGGTGGGCCCGTTCCTAGGCACGAAGCACGCGGCGCGGGTGATGGTGCCCGCCCGCCGGGGCTGCATCATCGGGACGTCGAGCGTGGCGGCGGCGGTGGCCGGCGTGGCGTCGCACGCGTACACGTGCGCGAAGCGCGCCCTGGTGGGGCTGACGGAGAACGCGGCGGCGGAGCTGGGCCGGCACGGGATCCGCGTCAACTGCGTCTCCCCCGCGGGGGCCGCCACGCCGATGGCCACGGTGTACTTCGGGCTGGAAGACGAGAGGTTTGAGGAGGTCATGGAGGGCGTCGCGAACCTGAAGGGCGTGGGCCTGCGGGTGGAGGACATCGCTGCCGCCGTGCTCTTCCTCGCCAGCGACGATGCGCGGTACGTGAGCGGCCACAACCTGCTCATCGACGGCGGCATCTCCATCATGACCCCGTCCTTTGGCATCTTCAAAGACTGATGGAGACCAATCGATCGATGACATCACGCATTCGTACATCAATAAGTTGCCGACACGCCGCGCGTGCCATGGGGTTTGCACTTTGTACGTTTTTATTTCCGTTCCATTTTGTCACGGACTTGGGCCTTTGCATCGGACTCGCGCCCGGCCGGCCGGGAGCAAGGGGCGTACAAAAGCTACGAGCAGAAGAGAAGAGGGCATCAAGAACGGCGACACCTTCCTTCTTCTATCGAGACTTCTCTACTCAGATCTTCTTCTCTTGCTTCCCGGTTTCCCCAAACTCTAGTTCTCAATTCCCGATCTCTTGCTTGTTGTTGCTTCCCATTGCTTGGTTGTTATCGATTTGGCTCTGTGCTTGTTGTTGATCCGTGATCCTCAAGTGGGATCGTTACATTTGGTATGTCGCGACCACGCATTCGGTCTCCTCGGCTTCCAAGACGCCACCGGCGTGCCGCCCTCCTTCGGCCGTCGGCGCAGCAGCGCCTCCCGCCGGATCGGCGCAGCCCATCGCGCTTGGCCGCCAGATCCTTGCCTCGCGTCGGCCTCCTCGCCCGACCGCCACGCCTCGCGTCGTCTGAAGCGGCCTGGCGAGGTCGTTCCGTCGCGCTCCACCGCCTTTTGCGACCGAAATCGCCTCGGCTTCCTCGCGACGACAGCTTGGCGCCGGATCTTCGCCGCGTGCCGTCCCGCCGTGAACTCCCTCCGTCCGAGCACTCGCGCGATCAACTTGAATTTGTCCAAGGAAGCCCAAGACTAGAAGTGAACTCACGTGAGAAAAATCCAAGAAGACTAACAAGTGAGCCGAGCGGATCGGTTGTTTCGCCACTCTTCTTCTGCGGTCCACCGGATCAGCGCCGTCGGTCCGGAAGACGGCTCATCTTCACCGACGCCGAGCCTCCCACCCCACTCGCTCGTGCTCAAGAGGCGATGGCGCGACAATTACTGCTGGTTGGATATCAAGCAGAGGTCCGATGGAAACTTGGAGGAAGACCAAACCTACAATCCTTCTACACTAACACAACACCGAACCAATACACAGTGGTCTGAAACCAATCTGTGCCAGCACGTCATTTTTCGGAAGAGAAGCTAGGAAGATTTTTGGTTGCACGCACAAGACGATCGATGAGTGCCTTTCTAAACAGCTATTCAGTTTGCCTCCAGGCCAGTGGCCGTATGTGAAGAAGGTTAAACCTGGCTTGCCTCTGTTTCTGTTCAATTATAGTGACAGAAAAATACACGGCATTTTCGAGGTTATAACTTGCTGTTGACCAATTTTGGAGTGGCGATGGTAGAACTACGACAGAATTTCCTGCACAGGTCCGTTTCTCTACCAAGGCTCAGTGCCTTCCACTTCCAGAGAACAAATACAAAAGCGTGATCAGTGTCGATCATTATAGTCCTACGCACATCTACCTTGAGCTAGACCATGCACAAACAAGAGCTTTAATTTCTTGTTTATACCTGCTCCTGTCCGTGTTGTTCCAAACAAACGGAATTGTTCTGGTCCTGCTGCTCCTGCTAGTGCTGTTCCAAACAAATGGAGTCTTTCTGAATATCTGCCATCTCCAACAAGAAAAGCACAGCTTGTTCCTGGTCAAGTGATGATTGAACCCACTTCGAAGGATGTCAATCAGTTTGGTATTTCATCACATTCACCTGACATTGTTCCTGACAACTTGGCTGATTTAGATGCCGATTATGCTAGTGCAAGTAGAGCATCAAAGAGTAACCCTGATGACGAGGCTTCTGACTGGGATGATTGGGATGATGGTGCGACCAAGGAAGGAATAGAATATGTGAATGATGACCATCCACATATCAATCCAGTGCATGAAGAACAGCATGGAACAATGGTTGTTGGGCAAAATTGCAAGGGCTGTCTGTTTTACAACAGGAGAAGGCCCAATCCGCTGAGGATGCTGTTGATCTCAATTCAGATAAAAGCATACCGCAAGAAGCACAACTCGGTGCTGCATTTCCCAGAGGTCCATCTATTGCGGCCTTGGAGGGTGGTGCAACTGTGAAAGAAAACCCATCCTTTGAGCAATGTGAAATGCTGAGGTGTTCCAAATCATTAATGGATTATCCAAGAAGACCAAATGGAGAAGAGCCAGATTGTAAAGAACACGAAAAGAAGATGGAATACCAGTTTGAGAAATTACAATTGAGTACAACTCTTTGGCAACACTCTTGGTAGAACACTAGATAATGTAGCGGGGCCATCAAGATTCCTAATAGGTGGCCATGATGGCATTACCTGGTTGTCATCCTCAATTCCTTTTGTCCTACTGACAGATTTGAGCCTTTAAGGTCAATGAGCCTAGCTTGGAGATCTAGTTGTTGCTGCATTGAAGGATAATGTCTTTGTTTTTGGTGGTGGGAATGGCATTTCATGGTATAACACAGTGGAATGCTATAACACAAAGTGTAACGAGTGGATGGTATGCCCCGCTTAAATCGAAAAGGAAGTCTTGCTGGAGCAAGTCCTAAGCAAAATATATGCTATGGTGGAGGCGAAGGAACCAAACCATTCTTTCCTTGGGAAGTGGATATATAGTCCGTCTATGTTGTACTCTCGGTTTTGCTCTTCTTGCTGCAGAACCGAGTGGTCATCCTCGAAGCGGCTTGGAGCTTCATACATTGTTGACAAATGTGTTGATCAAATTCAAGACTTTGCGCTCCATGGGACCTCGTGGTGACAACATGTGCTATCATCGGCTTGGGGACAAGCCGAAACTCAAGGAGGGAGGAATGTCACGGACTTCTTGGAGCTGGGCATCGACTTGATCTTCTTCTCTTGCTTCCCTGGTTTCCCCAAACTCTAGTTCTCAATTCCGATCTCTTGCTTGTTGTTGCTTCCCATTCTTTGGTTGTTATCGATTTGGCTCTGTGCTTGTTGTTGATCTGTGATCCTCAATTCTAAAGTTTGAAGAAATGTATGCCACTGGGGTCCCCGGTCCTCATTATACCTTGTTTTGTTATAAAATAAGGAAGTCTAACCGTGTTTGGTTATGACTCTATCTCTTATTTGTGTGGGCGAATCCGAACTCTTCTCTCCTTTCCTATATATATTGGGTGTGCCCCATTGTATTCAATTGAATCTAATAAAGAGAGAGATTACCACCCCTATATTCTGTGTGTTCTTGATTCTCAATTCGCTTGTCCTTATATGCGTGTCGTTGATTTGAGCAGATGAACAATGATATTTTACAACACGTTATTAGCACGACGCTCTAACCAACTGAGCTTTGTCTGCCAGCTCATCATTTGCTCCACTTGTTGCTTCTCAACATCATTTTTTACTTTTTCAAGCGTCCTAAAAAAAGAGTTTATCAAATTTTCAAAGGAAACTTGGGTGGTGATGATTAGTAAGCACTCCTGGATTCAACTAAGAATTCACTTCTTGAGCCCGGTAAGCTTGGTTATGGCCTTCCTGGTGTAATTCAGAAGTGCTTTTGACTCTATGTACATTGTCTCTCTTCTCCTCCACCTTTGCTCTCCTCAAGGACAAGTTTGTACTGGCCACCACGAAGCTGCATAACCACCATTCCAAAACAAATCAGAAAACGATTAAACAAAGAAAAGGAATCACTAGAATACTAATTAGTACACCTACACATTACTATTTGCAATTCAGAAGTTTTTTCGGAGTGGACAATAAAATTGCAAGTTTGGATGCTAGCACCCCTTGAATGTTGCATTAAGAACATTTTCTTATATCCACTACGCTGAGGACAGAAATTCACTCTAGATGTTTGCTTCTAGTTACAATAGAGGATTTTAAACTAAATTTCAGTCCGGAGGAATGTTAAGCATAAACACAAAGCTAGCAGGGCTTCCAGTCACTTGCTCATCTTGGTGTTGCGGATGGCGAGGAGGTTAGCGACAGCCTGTGGCAGTCCTGTGCAGCCACAACGGTTGGTGGTGGGAGCTCGTCCCGCACGAGGCTGGCCCACTCCAATGCCTCCCGCAGCCAGGCCGCCTCAGCACGGTACTCCGCGGCCTGCGCATGTAGCCCTGTAACTTCGCCCTCCCATGACTCCCCCTCTGCTGCCGCCCTCCACGGCAAGGGAAGCTTGCCACACGTTGACCTCGGCGATGGCGGCGAAGGAGGAGGCTGGCGTGGGCGTCAGGGAGGCGGGGTCAAGGTGCTTGGTGGTGTGATCGATGGCAGGTAGAGTGGATGGATGGCCGGCGAGATGAAGACGGGGAGGCGGCGCCTGGCTCAACCCTAGTTGCAGGAGACCGAACAGGCAGGAGACGGGAGGAGAATCAGAGGTAAAAAAGGAAGATTTTTTCCTTTTATATATGAATGGCACTTGTGAGTAATTTCGACAAACTTCAGTGGTAAATGTCTATTTTCAACCTTCAAAAGCAAAAAAATGCTTCTTGATTGGCTTATGGTTTTTAGTTATACGAGGCTTTAGAGTTTTTCAAAGGGAGAATTGATGATTTTTCCTGTTTTATTTGGTGCAATTGATCATTTGTCCCGTATGTCTCACTGACATTTAACCCAAGAGCCCATGTATTAGTGAGATATTACGGGACAAAATGATCAATGACACAAGTAAGTGAGGACAAATTGTCAATTATTCCTTTTCCAAAAGGCCAACCGTAAAGTCACTCGTTTGTTTCGGCTTTGGCTTTTCTGTTTTTAAACCAATGAAAAAGTCGAAACAAATAGACCCTATGTACCTGCCACTACGGCTGATATGCCATAGAGTAGCTCAACATTTCGTATCATTTTCGATAACGGTCAACATCAACTTGATCCTACTCAATACCGACCATTTCGATATAATTAATAACAATGTCTATTGAATTCATTGAACTATATGTTATATTTTACCATAGTTATAAATATATAATATTATATATAGTCTAAAATGGTACGTCGGTATATGAATCGGAACCAAAATATACCATTCTAAAAACCGACGGGTATATTCTTTGTTACTCCTTTAAAAGACTTCAAAAACATGATGGTGATGAATGCTGTCTTCTTCCCTTTCCATCCTTTGCACACATATCTTAAAATCCCTCCTAAAACACTACAAAATCTCTAATAAAAAATTACCTCATAAAAAATAAATTAACTACTAAAAAATACAATGTTTATTCCGACAACCTCCCTTCCCTCCTATGCCCCTACAAAAAAAAAATTGCCCCATGACAAATAAATTAACTAGTAAAAAACACGGTACTTATCCCAACAATCTCTCTTTTCCTCGTGTGTGGCGGAGGTATAATGTGAACAACAGTGGCGAAGCTAAAGGTGCGATGTAACTCAAACTCGATAACAAAGACATGATATAGATCGAGGCGGGGCTCAACAAATCACTACGGCAGAGCCGAGAGCATATGACAAGCAAGCTCCTCTTGCTTCGTAATGGGACAGTGACGTCTGTTTCGGTATGTAACGACCAAACTCCACACTGCGTGCCAACATCACTGGATCAGTGGCCGTGACACACTACGGTGCCGGAGAGGAGGAAGATGTATGGCGACGTGCACTGGATGGCTACACGCATCTCACAGGTTATATTGTATTCTCTCATCCTCCTATCTGGAAATGAGCTATCAGAAACCTCCCACGTCTTCTTCTACCTAAAGAATGGGAATGATCGCACTTGAGAAATCTCGGAGTATCAGTCCAACTAGGTTCCTTTGTTGCTTTCGTGTTCCAACAGGCAATAAAAAACCTTTGTTATCGGGGGGAGAAAAGGGCGATGTCACAATCCGGAAGACAAAATTGGTGCAGTAGACCTGAACCTATGAAATGCAGCCGCCTATTTCTCGCCGTGGAAATACATGAGAAGAGACGTACTTTACGCCGTCTGAACACGCAGCCCAACGACGCGCCTGCCCAGTCGAACCGGCCCATGTGGTTCACGAGAGGGGTTTGGTGGAACGGCTCGAGAGCAATGTTAGGATATTCTCAGTGCATAGTTTTATTTCCCGGTTTTAAGAGTGTCATATCAATTTTTATCTAGGTAATCGTGTATTTTAGATTTTATCTAGATGAAACTCTCTTATCTCTCATGAAACTCTCTCTATCTCTCTTTATAATTATCTTACCATGTCATCAAACATAATGATGTATCATATCATTTAATAAGAGTGAAACTCCCATTGCGAATGGCCTTAGGCGAGGACGAGGCGCTCGCAAGTCGCAACTTTATTAGCGGAGCATCCGAGGAAGGACTGGAGGAGGGGATAAAAGCAGACAGCATAACACAAGTACACAGCAGCGATCTGCTCCTCCTTCCCCAACATTTCGAAACATCGGAGAGGGGAACGGAGACAGCTTCGAGATGGAAGGGATGGGGCAGAAGAGTAGGCCGCTGGTGGTGATGGCCTCCTCATCGTCGCCCGCGTCGGCGCAGGCGGCGATGGCGCGGGGCGGGGCCAACCAGCTGGCCGAGCTAGGCGACCGCGTCAGGTCGCTGGAGGCGGGGCTGCGCGCGTGGCTGGCGAAGCAGCCCACGCACGTCGAGGCGGCCGTCGCCACCGCGGTCGGGGCCGTGCAGGGCGCCGCTCTCGGCGGGCTGATGGGACGCTCACGCCGGACGGAGGGGCGTCGTTCCCCGTGCCGCAGCCGCCGCCCGGGGCCGACCCTAAGGCCATGGCTTCCTTCAAGCAAGCGCAGGTCTCCACTTCCCTACATGTAGGCCTCCCGTGCTTACAAACTTAATTAGATATGCGGGGTTAGCGAACAAGTGCGAGCTGAAGTCAAGTGGCCTTCATTTTGGCTAACTCGCGTGGATACCTGTTTAGAATATAAATCATTCTAACCTTGCTCCTAAATTACAAAGCACCAACAGTCTCTGACTCTGGTATGAATCAACAGTGTCACGGTTCTGTTGTTCAGACTTACATTGATGGATTTGTCATTTGGAAGGAATGAAACTTTGTTAAAGAACAAAGGAGCATAGCTGCTTTTTCTATGCATGTGATGGCATTTTTAAGGAAGCAAGCACTCTTCTTTTGATTTTAGTGTAGCAAAGCCATTGTTGTTCCTTAAGGCTGTCTGGAATAAAGGAGCCAAAAAGAAGAAATTATTCATTGCACAGCTCATCTAAATACTTAAAATAGTATTGTGCTTTATGAAAAGAGAAAGGAAAGCAGAAGTGTTGTTTTTTAATTTTCCTCTAAGCATTAAGGTTAATAGAAGGTTTTAATTTGCAGGCATTGGCAGGTGGACCACTGGCACAAGCCCGAAACTTTGCAGTCATGACTGGTGCAAACGCAGGCATATCTTGTATTATGAGAAGAATAAGAGGAGTAGAGGATGTCCAGGGAAGGTAAGGTTTCAATAAGTTATTGGTTATTTTTATGTAAATGTTTGCAAGGGGCGGGGGAACCATCACGATTTTAATTTACTATTTGGATACCTCTGCATTGCAACAGATTCCTAAAATTTAAGAGAATGCTAATAAAATCACAATACTACCATATGTTTCCTCTATATACAAAATATTTATATGTTTCCTATGTACATAAAATGTACAATTAGCCAAATATTTTATATTAAGAGAATTAGCCAATCGAAGGCATTACCTGCCTGAAAGAACATGGACAAACCAATCAGAGAGACATGGAAGGGAAGGCCGAAGCAAAAAAAAAGGTGCAACTTGGAGGCAAAGAGAGAATGGACCATCACCACCACCAACTGGGTCTTTTTAAGTAATATATAAAGATCACACATTTTTGTAGCACATGCTCCTTTCATGCAAAATTATTTACTACTTAAAAAGATCCAGTTGGTGGTGGTTATCCCACCATCTTGGAGGAACTTTTGCTGATGGGTCTGTCATGCATGCTCATATGCCTTGGAGGATCTTCTGTGGAGGATGGGGTCATATGCGCATATGTGTATGCATTTGACTTGTCATATGATTCTCTTAGCATGTTGATCAGTACGAAGTTTCTATGCAATTTACAGATTTACGTTTATTCACTTTGCATGAGATATAGGACAGTGGGTACTCTGTTAGCTAATTGATTATTAGTGTATGGTGGATTTTGTGTGGCTGCTTAAGTATACTGGTTTAGTGCAAATTTTGAGATTTTGTTCCAAAGAACAAGCAACCTACTTATGTATAGAGGAAACCACATTATTTTGTTTTTTCAGAGTTTAGAACTTCTAGCGCCTTTTATTTGGGACCTGATGTGATGGGCACTGGCTACTTGGCTAGTATCTGTAAGAATATTTGTTTGCAAATGTGTTGGACCAACTTATTTGAATTGCCAACTGAGGTCATCCAGCTAATTATCTTGCCAGAAAATAATTCTGTTTAACTTTTATTTGGCCTAACTGTATGACTTCATTCAGAAGGTCTGTTTTTTTCCAAATGAGGGATAAATCTCTATTCCTTGTTACTGGAAAAAGAATCAGCTATACCTGAGCTCACCTGGTGCAAGTATGTTTTCTGGTCTTTCAACCAATGCAAAATAGAAAAAGCAAAACGGCGTCATATGTTAAGATAAACTTGAAATACGTACATGTTCATAATATAGTAAAAACTAGTACAGGGAAAACAGAAAGGGAAATCACATACTTATAATCTTCTGCTCAGTCAATCCAAATCAGCGCAATGCAAGTTGAGAAGTTTGATTGTTAACCAGATGGATATAATTTACTATAGGTTTTTTTTTTCCCTTTATGACTGACGAACTCTCATTTTTATAGCATGGCAGCAGCTTTTGGTTCTGGTGCTTTATTCTCCATTGTGAGTGGAATGGGAACTCCAAATCCAGTTGCTAATGCAATTACAACTGGTGTTGTTTTTGCAGTATTTCAAGGTGGCTTTTTTATGGTAAGAACATTTGGACATTTGTTCCAGTTGGATTAAAGTCTCTAGATTTTAGTACTGAATGTGTTAGTGAGTTGCCAGTGCAGTCCCTGTAATTGTAAGGTAGCGCGGCTTGGAGGAGATGAGATACTAGAATAGGGAGAAATAGATCATAAAAGAGAGAGGAGACATTTGATGAGGAAAAGAACAATTATTTCTTGCTTGCTTGATTCTACGAGTTACAATATGTAGCCTTTTACAGAGCTAGTTTGACTTGTCCACTAAGACTCAAAATTGTATCTCTAACAATCCAATTTAACTTCTCTTAAGGATAACTTCCTAATCAAATCAACAAAATAAGCCTGCTTTTGGTGTCGCTTGCTACTGTAACATCACCACAGAACCTCACATGCTACAACAGTACATGTGCTTCGGTGCCTTACAGTGGGCCTGCGCCCATGACAGTACTTGCCTAGATCAATGTGTTGTAACACAAATATTTCTGTTTGATATCTTGTCAGTGGATTAGGGCCAGTTGATATAACTTCTGATCCACTATTATTATGTTGTTCTAATTCTTATTGTCAATCTATCTATTTTGTAGATTGGGCAGAAATTTTCGCAGCCACGGAGTGAAGATATCTACTACTCTCGTGGAAGAAATATATTGAAAGAATTAGGCCTTCAGAACTATGAAAACAATTTTAAGAAAGGTCTTCTGACTGATCAAACATTGCCCCTCCTCAATGACAGGTACATGGTTTTTTTTTCAATTAATTTCCTGAGACAACTCAGAAGATTTTGTTTTTTGGGTTGAATTAATGTCCGGCAACAACTCAGAAGAAGCAATCTTAAAGAAAATGGTCATGTGCTTATTGAAATTTGGCCATACGCTTAATGACACATTTATCTTGCTCCAGTGCACTCAGAGATGTGAAGATCCCACCTGGTCCGAGGCTTCTCATACTTGATCGCATTACAAGGTTTGAAATGATTGCTTAAATTTCTGGTGTCTAGCGTTTAGTTTCCTCGATCTAATGTCATATTCTTGACAAATTTTTGCAGAGATCCTGAGGTGATGAATTCAAATTGAAGTTATTGATTGTCACTACCTGTTGGCACCAGTTTTTTTTTCTCAGGTTGCATAAATTATGTTCTCGGAAGTCCAATCAAGCTATTTCAAGAATGAGTTCTTTAGGCAGCAGTATGATTGCAAAAGATAACTAGTACATGTTTTGGTAGTAATTAGGCTATAGTTAATTTAAATGCATCAATCTGTCAGTCGGAACTATTCTATGCTGTTGTTATGGCAAAATTATTCTTCAGAACATTTGATGCTTATGCCGAGTAATCGAGATTTCCATTTGGGCAAGTGAAGATGGAAAGCTTTACTCTACTTGTCGATGTTATATTATCTTCAATCGTTCGCAACTTATCCCATTCTTCTGTATATTTGCTGTTTACCAGATGTGAAGTCAAGTACTGTTTTATTACAATGAGTGTATTGGAAGCTGCTTCTGCCAATGTAACCTTTTCAGATTACAGTAGACACTACGGGGCTGTTTAGTTGCTTTCTCTCACGAGTCTGACCCGTTCGACTCAGTCAGGCTGATGGGATACAGGATGTACAGATGCAAAGACGGTATTTGGTTGAGTGTTTAGTAGGTAGAAATTTTGAAATTTATATAGCAAGTGTGGTCTAGTTTTGTTTGAAAAAATATCAGGAACCCATTTTTTAAATCGGTTTGGTAATCGGAGATGCTAATCAAAAGATATAAACAAAAAAGAAAAAAAAAAGGAAAACTTACATATCCACGTGATACCGCATGCATAATTTCCTATTGTGGTTGATAGTGGCCCTTTGCGCAAAACACGAGACTGCCATGCGCTGTATCTAAATATACATCTATTTTCTTCGTACCTCCAGAGCTAGGTTGAATGGAGAATCTTACATCCAGAGAGTCAGACTTAAAACTAGATGTAGACAACCAAACATAAGAAAAAAACAAGATTCTGCATTTGTAAATGTAAATCTCTGTACATGCAGACAACCAAATAGGCCCTACATATCTACATATAGAGTTCACCAGGAAATGCAAATGCTGGATTGGCACTAAAATGTGATGCCTCGTAAGGTCACCATTCACCAGAAGATCCACACTAGTACAGAATAAGCCACCTGACTGGCTAAACCGGCACTGCTATTAACCAGTTAATTTTGAAAAAAAAAAACTAGCAGATAAATCAACATTGGAATTCAATGCTGAGCTGAGATGGCTGGGTATTGTTCAGGAAAGCTTACAGCAGAAATCAAGTAGATGAACTCTGTAATTCTACGTAATAACGCATATATTTTACATGATCTGTAATGAACAACTCGGCAGATATGAAAATGTGTACATTTGACCGGTTGGCGTAAATATTTTGCATGTTTTAGAAATTCAGTAATATATACAGTTGATTTAAGATTTAAATTTACATTACATTCAGGGAGAAATTCCGGCATCCGGACGCTATGTACATGAACATGGAACCTATGCACGAAAGAATCAAGAAGCTTATCGGTATGGAAGAATAAGGGAGTAAAGCCACTACTATACATTGGGTGCTGGGACCTTCAAAGCGTTGGCGTGGGATCAGACAATCGGACGGTCTGATCATTCAGATGGCCCAAGCAAGGTTTTCCTGTGGCATCAGTGTCCATCATTATGGTGTCGCCAGGCTTGTACTGCCCAGAAAGAATTGCTTCGCTGATGACATCCTCAACCAGCTGGGTGACGGCCCTTCTCAGTGGCCGCGCACCGTAGCTCTTGTCATATCCTTGCTGAGAAATCAGGTTCTTCATAGTATCAGATACCTCTAGGCCAATCCCAAGGGTTAAAAGCCTACCCTTCACTTCTTGCAGAATTATATTGAGAATAGCCAGCATCTGCAAAATGTTGGGAAGTATGAGCGCCTTATTTGTGATCCAAAGCATGGCAGAACTACATGTAAGAGTATAATACATCGTTTTACTGCAAACTGAACAGAAAAAATATAATGTACATGATTTTACTCTCTGTTTAAGGGGGATTGTATCAAGTTAGTTACTGAGTGCAAAACCGAGCTACGTTTTTCTTGGTTTTTGTAATAAAGTGATAGTAATCTAGAATCACAGAATATTAACAAAACAAATTTAAGATTAAGATGTACAACAAAACAGACCCGATTCTTCTCAAGAGGGCGGAACACAACCACCTCATCCATTCTATTGAGCAATTCGGGCCGGAAAAATGCTTTCAACTCTTCCATTACCAAGGATTTCATTGCATCATATGTGCTTTCTACTGTATCATTTTGCGTCATGAAACCTAAGCTCCTCCTTCCATTAGAAATTGATGAAGAACCAACATTTGATGTCATGACAATTAATGTATTCTTGAAGGAAACCCTGCGGCCCTGCAGTTCACATAAAAGATATAACAATGCACATCAGAATGAACCCAATCAAGAGGGTCAGGCATACCAATCATCTTATTGACTTTGCAAAATAGCGAGCGTTAACTCTCTTGGTGCATGATCTCATAAACATTGTGGAAGAGGCAGTATGCATTTTGTTTAGACTTGCAGAAAAGAAGATAGCAAATATCAGGATCTAGCACCTGTGAGTCGGTCAAATGACCATCTTCAAATACTTGGAGAAGAATATTGAAAATATCAGGGTGAGCTTTCTCTATTTCATCAAGCAATACTATAGTGAATGGTTTTCTCCTAACTGCTTCGGTCAAGGTACCACCTTCACCAAATCCCATGTAACCTGGGGGAGAGCCTATCAGCTTGCTCACAGTATGCCGCTCCATATACTCACTCATATCTAATCTAACCATAGCTGACTCCTGTTAAATGAAAAAAAAAATATTAAGACCAATTCCATAGAACATGTTGTGAGGTCTAGAAATGATAATAGAATGATGTAACCAGCAAAAGTAACCCACAGATCCAAAATAACTTGCTGCCAAAGCTTTCGTGAGCTCAGTTTTGCCAACTCCTGTTGGACCACAGAAAAGTAGTGTAGCAATAGGTCTGTCAGGGTCATTCAGGCCAACGCGTGATCTCTTCACAGCTCTAGATATGGCCACAACAGCATCATCTTGACCTATGACACGCTTTCTGAGTTCATCATCTAGTCCTACAAGAAGCTTTCTTTCATCTGCAGTCAACTGCTGGACTGGTATGCCGGACCACAATGATGTGACTCGCGCAATTTCTTCTGATCCAACCAGAGATGGCCTGCATTGTTTAGTGCATTATAAGGATCATCTGGACAGCAGGATGTGAGAGTCTACTCTAGATGACATGAAAGAGCCTACTCATCAACTGAAGCTGACAGTGTAGATGTCAGACTCGTCTTGCCCTTATTCAGTACTTCAACATTAACATCATTCTCTTCGTCGTTCTCATTTAGAGAATACTTCAGCCTATTAGTTAGTGCCTGAAATGTGTTGGGCAATGGGGTATTCAATATCTATCAGCAGATCTGTCAAAAAAAAATCTTTACAACACCTCTATTGTAAATCTTCTATTACCACTTCATGCATGGCCTGGATAGCTCTAATCTCTTGCCAATATTCATCTGGTGACTTCGAAAGAATAGAGCACTGCTCTTCCTTCTTCCTTTTAAATGATTCCATCCGAGCCTTGCTACCAGCTTCATCAATCAGATCAATAGCCTTATCAGGAAGATGTCTGTCAGGGATATATCTTGCTGACAAATAAACTGCCGCATTGATGCCTTCTAAAGTGTATTTGCATTTGTGATAAGTCTCATATTTTTCACGCAGACCAAGTAATATTTTCACAGCATCCTCCTGCGGAGAGTTCAGCAGATGATTAAGAAAAAGCTGATACCCAAGGGCCCTAAGCAACTTTCGGAATTATTACCTGGCTAGGCTCATTTACGTATACTGGCTGGAAACGGCGGGCCAAAGCCTTATCCTTCTCGAAATGCAAACGGTGTTCATCCAGAGTTGTAGAGGCAATGCACTAAGAGCAAAAACAAGCATCACCACAAGAAAAAGAAAAATAAAGTTGGACGCCATTCTACATAGAGAACGCTTCACATTATTTCCTAATCATGGATGTGGTTCATGTGGATCATGACCAGTGGTATTCACGAACATTTTACACTTCTTCATAAAGAAGAAACACCACTCGAGAGGCAAATTATAACACAGTGAAACAACAGGAGTATGTGTAGAAGCATTAGTCTAATGCTCTAGTATTAGCAGTAATTGTTGAGATATGCAACTATTCGTCTATTCCCTGTCCACATCTTTTTTAAAAAAAATGATGAAAT
The DNA here is from genome assembly GCA_036346375.1 of Guadua angustifolia. Classification (NCBI taxonomy): domain Eukaryota; kingdom Viridiplantae; phylum Streptophyta; class Magnoliopsida; order Poales; family Poaceae; genus Guadua; species Guadua angustifolia. The sequence continues at coordinate 25,294,591 of CM070507.1, forward strand.
TAGACAGATAGTGCATCACAGGGTATGACCTGTATTACTATATTGTTATCTGTTTGGAAATTGCAACTAAACAAGCCATTTGACATCATTAGATGTTTTAGACAGAAATGAGGGAAATGTGCAAATCGTACATCTAGACAGAAAGTAAAATGATGTACATGCACCAATTGTTGCCTTTTCAGAAAGTGTCAAGTATAGTGAGAAGCAACATGGGCAACAAAGAGTAAAGACTCAGGGAGATCTTTTTATGAAAATGATACCTGCAATACACCTCTAGCAAGTGCAGGCTTCAGCAAATTGGCAATATCAAGACCAGCTCCCTTACTTCCTCTTCCAGCAATTCCGGATCCAATAAGATTATGAACCTCATCAATGAAGAGAATTGTATCATCTGCATGAAACTTTGAAGATGTTTGAAGGTTGAATCCAAGAATAGAAGTTTTGAATCTGGTGTTTCATAATGCATTAATCAGATTACCTGCTTTACGCACTTCGCGTATTAAACTAGTAACCCTGGCTTCCAATTCGCCCCTCTCTTTTGCACCAGCCATAAGTAGAGCAACATCCAATGCCAATATACGCTTTGCCTATATAACCACGTCAAGGAGTGATAACTACAAACTACGGTTGTGCAAGCGAATTTTTGCAAATAACATGATTCTGTATCCATTGCAGGTTGCCGAAACTTACCACGAGGAAAATAGGAACATCTCCATTGGCAATTTTTAGAGCCAACCCCTCGGCAATGGCAGTCTTACCAACACCTGCTTCGCCCAAAAGAATAGGATTGTTCTTTGTGCGCCGACATATTATCTGAACTACTCTTTCAATCTCCTTCTCGCGACCAATAACAGGATCAATTAATCCTCCACTGGCTCGCATAGTCAAATCTACAGTAAATTGAGCTAGTGCACTCTTCTCTGAAATAACAATTAACAAATAAAACAAGTTCATTCTTTCTACAAAATACATTATTAAGAATATTAGAATACATTCCAATAAAGTAGCTTAACCCCTGACCTTTCTTTTTATTCGAGTATTTGACAATTGCGGACTTCCCACTTCCAGCAGTAGATTTCTCACGCACTTTGAAAGAAGAAAACCCCACAGGCTCCCTGCCATCCTTTGCAAGCTCCCCTTGAACTCGGGCAAGAGCCTGCTTTGCTAGCTGACTTGGATCTATTCCTAAGCTACAAAGAACACCATTTATTATAAAACCCACAAATAATTAAATGTGCAAGAGGACAAAAGAATATTAATTTATCCGTTCATTGAATGGCAATTTCGTTGGAAAGCACACATCCACCAATCTGTTCAATGATCATCCATCACAGTTAGAGCTTGATATTGGGTAAATTGGGTTGCATTCTCCACTGCTGGACTGATCATATACTCCTATTGTGCAAGTACAGAAGACAAGTGTCCTCTTTGTCAAAAGGAGCTTATTGTTTGATTGGCTCTATTTATTTGTAACACTCCGGTGGATACCACCTTGCTTACCTATTGAGAAATGTGGAGGTTGTTGAGCATTGTTAGTTGATCACATCAGCACAGACAGCTGGACAATAGAGATGAGAAATAGCAAGTTTTTTGTGGCCGTAGAAATGGATCAGGAGAACATCGCCACCAACCTCTTAAGGATGCTGTTGGTGGTGGGATCGTCCAGGTGGAAGAGGCCCAGCGCAATGTGCTCCGGGGAGATGAAGTTGCATCCCATGTTCCTGGAGAACTCCACCGCCGCCTCGAAGACGCGCTTGCTGGCCCCGGAGAAGGGCACGTCTGTGGCCAGCCCAATGGGCGCCTGCGCGGACCCGCCCTTTCCCACGGCGGCGAGGCACGCCTCGCGGGCGCGCTCGACTCGGACGCCCGACGCGAGGAACCCCGCCGCGGACCGGTCCTCGGCGACGAGGCCCAGCAACAGGTGGTGCGGCGCCACAGACTCGTCCCCCATCCCGCGCGCCTCCCGCTGCGATAACACCACCGCCTTCACCGCCCGCTCCGTGAACCGCTCGAACACCGCCCTTACGACTAGGCCACCGGTCCCGCGCCGCTGCTGCCCCCGCCGCGACGGTGTGGCCGCGGCCGCCAGCAGAACCGCGGACGCTTGGAGCGGACGAGCCAGCGCCCTCGCTCTCCCGCCCGCCGCTGCCGCTGGGTAGAAGCGGCGGCGGATGCCGGCGCCCGTGGCGAGGATAGACGCGGACGGCACCGACGAGGACGAGCAGCAGCACGCCTCCATCGTCCGGGGTCGCGACGCAAACTCCCAACCCTTTTTTTTTAATCTGATCGGTGTATGACCGGATTGGATGCTTCTTCTTAAATTATAGACTCGTACCTGCTGTAAGGTGCGGCCGTAAAGTAGCACGAAATGGAATAGAATAGTAGCAGTTAGTTGTGTGCTACGGCTGCCTGGGAATCAAGTGAGGACGGGAAGGGGAGGCGGCACGCAAGGAAGGAGGAGAGGCAGGGGAAACCGGCACCGGCGGCGCGACGATGGATGCGATGCGGTGCGGAGCGGAGGGAGGGAGGAAAGAAAGGGATGTTCTTGGCTTCGATTCCTCCGCGCCGCACGCCACCGCGCGGGGTATTTCTCCAGTCAGGCGGTCGCGCGCGCGCGCGTGGCGGGTTTATCCGGACGGGGTCGGAAAGGCTGGGTGATTCGGTGGCTGCGTCGCGCCGTTGGAGCGGCCGTGCGATCGGGGATGGATGGGCGTGCGGCGGGGTTTGCCGGTTCCGGCCATTTGGCCGCTATTTCTTTGCGGCTCGTGGGACAGTGGCACTGGCGGTGCGCCGCGGTCTCCGCTCCTCGCGCGCCGGCCGGTCAGGCAGTGTGCCGTTCGGGTTCTAGACAGTGTCACTGGCGCGGCCGCGCTGGGAAGGGTACGGTGCGTGCCGTCCCCATGTAACGTTTCCCGCGAGTCGTGACAGCGGGGCAAAATGGGTGGGGATTGAAACCGTGGAACAGATGCGGTCGGGTGCAGGAATTAACGGGACATCTCCGTGCGGCGAACGATTAGAGCATGCATGCGTTATGCGTTCTACTACCACGCTACGACCACCCCCTATCATTCGGTTATAGCGGAGACTTTTCTTTCACCAGTTCGGGTTACATGTACATGTGATATTGTGGATCCGAAAGTCCAATAATCTGTCGGAGGGAATTAGAGCGACGGAATAGGAGGAATTTAGGTAATGGGCTTATCACATCTCTTTGTTGATTGATGGCCATGGAAATTTAAGTGGGACGAGGATTGGGAGTTTGTTGACGCAATACACGTACAATCGATTTAACTCCAAGCGTACGGATTAGCTGCCACTACTATAAAACATCAGATCATTATCGGTTCTAAACCAGTATTGTTGTCGGTTTGTATGCGAATCGGCATTGATAACGTAAATCTAAAAATCACTCGGTAAAATAAAAAAATTATTTGCAGATGGACCAACCTGTATTTACTACTATACACAGTCGCAAGTCACAAGTCATGCGATTTTCGCGTGAAATACGCGCGCATGCGATTGCTAGGAGTTGAACTTGTGATCTGCTATTTCGTGTGAACTCTCCTTCCCATCTCACTCAACATACACTTCTCAACTACTATAAAACATATTTTCCTTTTGACCCTTCGTATCCGAATATTATCACTACCGGTTCGGATTCTAAACCGACAATGATACTTCCTCCATTATCACTACCGATTTTTAGAACCAGCAGTGATAAATTACTACTATTGCCGATTCTCCTTCGATCGAGCATTTGTGCCGGTCTAACTTATGAACCGGCAGTGATAGCGTTATCATTACTAGTTCTAGCCAAACTAGCAGTGATAAGCCGATAAGAAAGGGGTTTTTTGTGGTAGTGTGTAGCTCTTTAGCTAAAGAATTTCAAGGTATCCAATCACAGGAACATATGGGATCATGACTAAGAGTCTGTTTGTTTTAACTTTGGATTCTCTAAAATTGATTCTGGTTTGTGATTGTAGAGAAGCTAATTCTCTAAAAGCTGAAATCTAAAAGTACATATGAAGTGGATTATCGATTTAGTGTATATGGGTGGGCTGGATTGTAATAATCTAATTATAGAATCGGGCTGTTTATTTTTTATTCTGCTTTTAGGACCAGAATTCATAATCAAAATAAAATACAAACATGCCCTAAGGCACAACTATTACTACTATCAGAACAAATTATGAGATATTGAATTAAAGCAACTAATATTGGAACTTGAAATTAACTAGGTTTTATCAAAGGCCAATAATTCCTCCCAAGGCTAAGTTCACTCGCATGTAAAAGAGACAAAAATCTATGAATCAACACTATACTAATAGCATATAGCTCTCGCCCCACAGATCAATACTGCTCTTTTCACCTTCACACCTGTCACATACTTGGGTGTTAGCATATTGGCCCTAAACTTCATTAGTTATATGTTTTGGTGATTAATGACTACTATATTGTCAAGAATTACCATAATTCAAGGTTCAAATGCGAATTAGTGCTTAATATTGGCATAATGGGTGTTCTTGGCATGGATCCCCAAATGGTATTATTGACAACAAAATATGACGATTAAGGTTCTTCAAACAAGAAATGATCCAAAGAGTCAAGTTTAAATCATTGAAGTGGTAGTTTCTGTTTTTGTTTTAGCCTTACTACTAAGGGGGTTCAAGGCTTTGAAAGCATCTAGGCCCCACCAAGTCCCTCATAGTTTTGGTAATTAATGACAATCATATTTAAGAGACTAACATTTTCGTTAAGAATGTTGAAAATATGTTAGTCTCTTGAATTGGTGACCATGGAAGCATGAGAATGGCGCAAAAGAAGATCAAAACATCAAACAAGTGACAAAGGTAAAAATCTAAGGATATTTTTCTAATCATTTTACCGATCTCGGAGTTTGGAGAAAAGATCGGATTGTTAGAAATAGGGCCATACTATTAAGAGGGGTTTTTGACGTTATCTTGATGTCGTTTTAAAGTCTAAAGGCTCAAAATTCTATACTTAAATTCATGCACAAACTCATAATGGTTTAAATTTAAATCTCCATAAAAGAATCTGGAAACTCGGTGCTATCGCCCTTGCTAGTCCGGTGCACCGTCCTCAGTGTGGTGAGTAAAAACTCAAGAAGGGTTGTTTAGGGGACCAGCAGGGCGGTGCTACCGCCCATGGTAGCTCGGTGCTACTGGGAGAGCAGTAGCACCGACCGCTAGCCGGGTGTAAAAATTCTAGAGAGGGGCGCATTTTGAGTATTAGGCGGTCCGGTGCTACCACTTATGGTAGCCCGGTGCTACCTGAGAAGCGGTAGCACATGCCGTATGACCCAGTATAAAAATTCTGAAAGGGATGTATTTTGAATTTTTAGCAATCCGGTGCTACCGCCCATGGTAGCCCGGTGCTACTGGGGTAGCGGTAGCACCGGCCTGAATGACCGGTGCAAAAATTCCACAGAGCATCCTTTTTGGCCAGATAAAAAAATTAGAGGCCTGGTGCTACCAGTCCTAGTTTGACAGTAGCACCGAACCCACAACTCAACAGCTTCTAGCAGTGCATTTAATGCTCTAACCCAACCGTTGGGACTGAACCCGGTGCTATCGGTCCTACATGGGCGGTAGCACTAGAAAACCTGACTTGATCAGGATTTCGAGCTCAAATGGCTAGTATTTGTGGTTGGGGCTATAAATACTCCCCCACTTGCATTCTACAGGTCTCTTGGTCCTCATTGATGATATTTGAGCTCTAGAAAAGTTTTCTCTTCCCTCTTGTGCATTCAATTCTCATTTGAGCAAGTGAGAAGAAAATTTGAGTGTTGTATTTAGTGTTGAGCCTTTAGACACTCAATTCGACTTCGAGCAAACGTCAAAACTTGTTACTCTTAGAGGTTACCGCCTCCTAGACGGCTTGGAGGCGTGTGGCATCGGTGTTCTTCTCAAGAAAGTTTGTGAAAAGACTCGATCGGTTGTGAAAGTAAAGAGCTCGCCTACTCGGAGTGAGGAAGAGCTACCACGAGTGATCGAGGAAGGCTCAAATGGGTGGAACCAGCTTGAAGAAGTTTAAGTCACCTCAACGTGGAGTAAGGGAGACCGGCAAGTCTCCGAGACCACGGGATAAATTTTTGTGTTCATTACTTGTGGTTTGCATTTCTTAATCCCTTACCAAACTTACAATTTAAGCGATTTGAGAATTTTATTTACTGAAGAATTGCTCTTTGTTGACACCTAAAATTGTTGGAATATTTGGTAATCATTATAAGTACATAGTGTTAAATTGTTGAATTTGCAACTCTAGCTTAGTAATCTTGCAAATTAGAATTAGTGTAGAAAAATTTAGAAACCTCATATTCACCCCCCTCTAGTCGGTTATCCTTGACCCTACAGGCTTATAGCTTGAACTTTATGAGGATGAGTAGCTAGTTAAGTATGATACACAGTAGGTCTCTCTAGCTTATATCTAGTCCGAGGAAGCAAAGAAACCAAGTAAAGATGTCAAAAGATTGGTCTCAATGTGAAATTTTAAAACTTGGTCAAAAATGTTAAAGGGAGTTGGATGATTTGTATGGGTTGGATCAACAGTCCGATCAATTAAATAGAAGATAAATTCTAGAAATTTGAAAAGAAGTCGGATGATTCGGGTAGATTGGACCAACAGTTGAATCAATTCAACAGAGGATATATTCTGGATAGTGTAATTGGACTCGGATGATCCGAGTGGGTTAGATCATTTGTAAGTTCAACCTTCATTAGTTATGGTTTTGGTGTTAATGACAAGTCTAATATTGAGATTATCCATTTAATGTGATTTTATTATTAATGACAAATCTTATATCGAGGCTAACTTGTTTATTTAGAATATCCTTGATTAGTCTCATCGCATTGAAAAATGAAAAACCCAAGGTATGTATGCGTATTTATCTTAGTATTAGTTGCATACTTTGGAGTCAAGTTAAAATATGAATGTCCCCATTATATTAACCACAAACGTGCATCATGTTTCCCAATCCACACGTTACACGGATGCACATATTTAGGGGGAGTTTGTAGTTTAACTTGAAAGCCTCTTTGTATTGATCTATTCTTTATTGACACATATAAAGATCAAGACAAAGAAACTAAATCCTTGAGTATATATTTGAATTGCCTAGTTATAAGTATACTCATGGTAATATAGGATATACTCCAATACGATCAAATTGAATATGTGCATATTATGTCCAAGTCAATTATATTTATGCACATATACATGTGGGGTTTATTCTATAGTTGATGACTTAGAGTAATGATCATTTCCATATAGCTTACACATAATGGATCATTATTTTTCATCAACATGAGTATATGAAAGCTTGTGTAGTTAATATATACTCACATCAATTTAAATAAAAATTTAAACTAAGTTCATTTGTCTTGTTAATCATTAAAGAATATTTCGTCATGTGTTGATGCTGTTCCTTGATTAATTAAGGACAAATGAATAGCTCTTAAGTATAATAAAGCATGAGTTGCATTATCGTACTTAAGACACATATAAATCATTCAAATTGATTTAGGTTGTGCTCAATTGATCTAAAGGCATCCATTATGTGTTAATGGAGTGCAAGAGATAATTGAGACAACCGTGCATCTTGGACTAACGATTTTCATGAGTTGTGATTTGAGTTAGGTTAAGTCCAAGAGAAAATTGAGAACGGGACAAGGACGGCATCATGAGGTGATGGACGTCAAGAGAAGATCCCGAAGTTGAAAAAGGAGTCGATTGATGATCCCAGGGGAGTATCGAGTAAAGATCATAAAGACCCCAAAGGGGATTGCTTGTGCGCGGCGGCGAAGGTATAACTAGATAGGCTAAGAACTTTTGTAGTCTTTGAGTCTAAGGTTTTATCGCCGTACTATTAAGAGGGGTCGTTTCCTAGCTTGAGCTTCATCATGTGTTGATGATCTCAATCCGCGTTCACTCAAAGCTCAAATCGTATTTTGATTTGGTTTTTGCATAAGGGCTAACCAGTTGGCATGTGTTGCGAATGGGTTAAGCTTATGCTTGGTTGTTATTGGTTTATGCTCCGATTTGCATGCGTTGCAAAGAGGAAGAGAGTATGCATTTGGTTTTCGCATAATGCTTTGATTTGCATGTGTTGCAAATAGGATAAGCAATATGCGTTGGCTTTTGCGTGAAGTTCACTTTTGCATGTGTTGCAAATGTTGAAGCTTCATGCTTTGGTTTCGCAAAACATCTTTCCAAAACCGTGTGGTTGCTTGGAGCTAAGTTTTGCATGTGTTGCAAAAGGAGAGAGCTCAAGCACGATTTGGTGTTTCGTGGTTGTGTTGGAGCTAGAGGCTTGCATGTGTTGCGAGTAGAGAGCTCATACATGTGATCTGGTTTTTAGTGTGGTCGCATGGAACTAGAAAATTGCATGTGTTGAAATTAGAGAGTTCATGCATCTTGATTTGGTGTTGCTTGGAGCTAGACTTTTGCATGTGTTGCAAAGAGTAGTGCTCAAGCATGAAATGTGTTTATTGCGTTATTTGCAAGTTCGTTGTGCGAATAAACTGAGGTTTATGAGTCCGGAATCCCGAGAGCATGTGAGTGGGGCTTGCAACGGGTGTTGGCAAGTTGACCGGGTCTTGTGTTTGACCTTCACATGGCTAGGGGGGTTAATCTCATAAACTCGAGTTTGATTTGCCTAATACGTTTTGCAAATAGATTTGGAGTTGGTTGCAAAATGTGTTTTTGCAATTTGGTTTAAATTCTTTGAGCATGAGCTAAATTGGTGCAAATGTGTTTTGCACATGTGTATGATCATGAGTTGATCATCTTATGGCTCAAGGAATGGTTTTTGGTTTTTCGGAAAAGAGATTTCGGAAAATCAGATTTTAGACTTGAATGATTATATTAGAGTTTGGTTTTGGTGATATTTAAAAATATCTATGGGTGCTTAAATCATGAAAATGGGTGGAGATTGTAGCCCTCGTGATAAGCTTCGCATAGAATCAAAAATCACCCAAATCGGAGTTCGGAGTAAAAAGTTATGAGTGTTTTTGTGGCTGGTCGAGTGGTGTGACCGGGCCACCTCCGGTGTGACCGACCAGGGGGCGGTCGGACCGGCCCGGGTCCGGTCGGGCGGTTGGACCGGCCCCCGTGTGGCTTGATTTTTCCAAAACGTCGGTTTTTCGGCTTGTTGGTGCGGCCGTGAGTGCAACGTCGTTTTCGACCGTTGCTCTGTGGTGATCGGACGGAGCCAGGTTGGCCTGCGCGTTTTTGGGTTTTGCCCTGTTTTGCCCCAAAACGGCTAGTTTTCTTGTGGGGGGCTATAAATAGCCCCTTGGGGGGCTTGGGCAGGGTGTTGTTGCTGTGTTTGAGGTTTTGGGTGAGGTGTTGCATGTGTTGCACACTCACATTTGATTATTGAGCTAAAGAGTGAACTAATTGCATGTGTTGCAATTAGGAGTGGGTTTGAGAGGCTCTTGTGCATGTGTTGCACTTGAGTGAGGTCCTTGTGCATGTGTTGCACTTGGTGATCACCGGGAGCGCATTCGTTGTGCTCGGTGAAGTTCAAGCGGAGGAGCGGCTTGTTGCTCTTGGAGGTTGCCGACTCTAGACGGCGAGGGCGTCGTCTTGGGAGCTCTCAAGGTGTGAGAAGCCCCGGCAAGTTTGTGAAGGTTCGGGTTGAGCCTCTACGCATAGCGTGAAAAACCACGACTAGTGGAATGAGGCGGTGCTCGGCGGGAGCCGGTCCAAGTGTGGGCTTGCCTCAACGTGGACTAGGGGCAAGCAAGTCTCCGAACACCACTTAAAAACATCGGTTGTCCTTGTCTCTTTACATTCAAGTATTTACCTTTTGTATATTATTGATTGCTTGAATTAGAATTGCTTGGTATTAATTGTTTGATCAATTTAGCAATTTATACATAGAGACATAATTTAGTTAGTGCACTAGTGAGCCTAGTTGATTTAGGCCTTAATTGTCAAAACCGATTTATCGCTTCCGCATATATAAATTGATTAGATTTTGACATAGGGGTTGATTAGAGCGAATTGAATTAGTGAGCAATCGATTTATTATAAACGCCTATTCACCCCCCCTCTAGGCGCATCCTCGACCCTACATCATCGGTTGGATCAATTTCATATAGAATAGATAATCTGAGTGGGTCAATTCATCAGTCGAACCAATTTGACTGAGAAGGTGCTATTGAGATTTTCAACAGGGTTAGATGATCTAGTTGGCTTAGATGATTCGACTGGACCGGTCAATCTAACTATGCATAATGACTATTTTTTAAGGTGGAAAGCGTTTAATCTGGATATCCAACTAGATCGAATGATATGACCCAAAAACATTTTTTGGAAAACTGTGTGAGCCGACTACTTTTTAAGGAGTTGAGTTATATATAGACCCCTTGTGGGTTCTCGGGTATAGGTTGACGACTCTATCTCAATGTTCATCTTAGTAAAGACTTTGAAGAGCACTTTGAAAATTTAATTGGAGTTCCTTTAGTGTTAGGCCTAGTTTGTGCATCAATCCTAGTTGCTTGACCTTGTAAGGTTTAAGTGAGTATTTTGAGGTTATTACTCTTCGAGAGGTGAATCCTAGATGCCTTGGAATTGTTTTGCTCGATGACCTTCCGTTGAAGTACTTGTGGAAGGCTTCGAGATTCTTCTGAAGGTTTGGAGTTCACCTATATGGAGTGAAGAATGGTTACCATAAGTGGATTGCTTGGTTTGATTCCTAATGCGGTTTCAAGTCGAAGGTAAACTCTTTTAGAGGTGCTCCAATGAGGAGTAGAACAGATTGTTGAATCTCCAAGACATCGGTAAAAAATTGGTTGTGCTACCTGTCTTTGTTACGATTCCACATTTACTTTAGAGTGTAGGGTTGGAATTATGTTTCTAAACTACACCGGAAACCTAGGCATTTAGGTTGGACTAGTAAAGTTTAAAATTTTTAATTAAGCATTTATTACCAAAATAATCCCAATTCAACCACTCTTAGGCATCCGATCCCAAAATGACAAGATTTGCACTACTCAATATAGGTCGATTGACTAAATTCAATCGTCATGCTTTAATCTATCACCTAACATGTTGACGGATCCATCAACTAATAACACAATAACAAGTAGACTAATCAAAGCAAAAGGTACAATAGCATCAAAGATTAAACATAGTTAATTATGTAACAAGATTCTCAACCATAGGAAGAAAGAGAAGTTACTCCATACAAGATCGAATGAACATCATGGAAGAACCAGAAGATTGATGGGAAGAATATGTGGGCGGACTACTCTGTACGTGCTAGCACTACGCGGTGCATTTCGGTGTCTTCTCTCTTCTTCTAGGCAAAAACCCTAGTTCAACGATTTTTTTGGAGTATTGTCTTCTTGGAACTCGAGATCTCGGTGTATGCAAAACTGAGCGAAAGGGTTAAAAAGGGGTCACCCTTGTTTCTCATAGTGTGTGTGGGTTGGCACTAGACTCTAACTCTAGAGTTTAGCATCAGTTTGATGCTTCGGAGGCTTCCATGTGTGCATGATGTGTGGATCTATCCAGTTGAGATTTGTCTGGCTTCTAAAATTAAAATCAGTTTTCAAAAATTACGAAAAGTCTGGTTTCTTAACGTGCAAGTTAATCTTTTTTAGCCAAAAACGAACACAACAAGCTTCTAGAGGCTTCTTAGGATGAAATCGATGCCGAGAGGGGGGTTGGGAGTGGGTCAGATCTTGCTTGTGCCGACTGGCACTTACTCGGTCTATGGCCCAATTGCTCTGGGTCTTTTGCCTAACATGGTCCACAGTGTCTTTTTGGCATTTTCTGGGTAATTTCCGTTGATTTATGCAAAATGAATTCCAAAAATACAACTTCACATTTTGGGTTAGAGTTAGCGGCAATAATCCATAATTTTAGCATTGTCTTACCAATTTATCAAAAATTTAGAGTATTAAAACACGCATACAATGAGTGTCAACTGAGTTTCAGGGCTGTGTCTTACCATTTTAAACATGTGTTGGGGCATGAATTGAGAGGGGATTATTTTCTAGGAAAAGAGTAATAGATCTCAACCCTTCATTATCACTTAAGAGATCTTATAAGCCCATAAACAATTTCCCACCATGTCTCACCCCTCTTGCCAAATGTGGAATTCAAGCTAAAAAGCAAACTCCCATACCTTATCTCACTACAAACTCCATTCTCTAAACTTTCGTTCCGTTCCCAATTGTTGCCAAATAGGCTATATAAAAAGGTTCTAGATAGTTGGGCAATAGACTGGCGCTTAGTGCCTAGCCCGCGTAGGCATCGCTTGGCGGTTGACTTGCAAGCTGAGCAAAACAAAGGACAAATCAGAGGAAGAAGCCAAGAAAAATAAAGAAGACAACAAAGGAGAAGGGGCTTGCTTGGATCTAGAAGACAAATAGTGAAAGAGGAAGGGAAGGAGAGAGTATAGACATTGTTTGTTGTCAGCTGTAGTCAGTGGCGTATCCAGGATTTTGGTTATGGGTGGTCCAACTTGATACCGTAAATCTAACATGCCAATATATAATACAAGTATAGAATTTACCAAAAGTGCATCATGATATACTAATAAGGTGTCTTACGAACATCTTAAAATCAACAACTAATTATGAAATTTGACTTAAAGAAACTTACACGATTACAATAATTTGAAGAAGATTACAGTACTACTTCTTGTTGGGTCTACGCTTTCTAATGGCCATGAAAGTGTCCATTATATCTTCTTCATTCACTTTAAAGAAAATATTTCGCTCAATGAATGTGACTAGACAATCGTCCAAAAGACTATCACACATCCCTCTTCATGTTTCAACAATTACGCAATACAATATGTAGGATCGATATATATTAAACTAGCAATCAGAGGGGGTGAATAATTGCGCATGAAGCTAAAATCAAATTTTTGATTATTTTTGAAACACACCAATTAACTGATTCGGATTCGACAAAAACAGATTAACCTATGTTCACTAAACCAGTAATTTATGATGATCCCACCGTTAGATCGATGTGAAATTTTAACTACTGAAACTAGACTCAATTTTCAAGCAAACACAACTAAAATCAACTCGATCGGATTTACGGATCTAAAGTTATTTTCTTCGCAATTTTACTGAATCAAACGTCAGACCAAATAAAACAGATTGACTCACGTTCACCAAAATAATAATTCCCAAAGATCCTACCGTTGGATTGTTGTGAAATTTTAACTGTATAAACTAGATGAAATTTCTAAATTAACACAACAAGAATCAATCCGATCGGATCAACGGATCTAAAGATATTACCTTCGCAATATGACTGTCTCAGTAATGACGGGAATTGAGCTTACCGCTTTGGAATTTTTGGGTGGGCCGGGGGCCCACCCGGCCCACCCTCTGGATCCGCCAGTGGCTGTAGTTTAATTCTTCCTTTTTCTTTTTCCTCTAATGCGTCTAGCACCACCACCCCTTCTCCTCTACCACCACCACTTCCTCTGCATCCGACTAACCCTTAGTTGGCTGCCCCTTACCATAGTCGCTTGCCCAAACCCATCGTGTCCCCCATTCCACCCTGCCGCCTATATTTAACCGCCTAGGACCACTAGGTGGGCTCACCATCGAGCCGATTTGAGCAAAATCATGGAGGGAGGCTGCTGGCTTTTAGAACATTGCCCTCCTTGTATGGAATCTTTTTTTAGAAAATGAAATCTTATAGTCCGATGCATTTTTAGAGAATCAAGATGCTATGGAAGATGCAGTGAAGGCCTAACTAAGTTGGAATTGAAGCCCACGGCCCAACTTTGCCATCCTTCTAGCCTTGGTCAACATTCCTTAGGAGCATAGAAAAACTCGGCATTTGGCCCAATACACATTGTAACCGATGCCCATATGGACAATCCATCCGAACAACAACGCATCAACATCGAAACACGCATCACAATTAAACCTCCTCTCGGCCTTTTCAAGGCCCAATACGAAAGATCTCAAAACAGCCGTGAAGTGAAAGAGCCTGGAAGCACGGACGCGTTAAGGTGGGCAAAAACATCGGATCTCGGCACCATGTGTCCCGTTCGGATCCGATTGGCCGAGCGGCTCGGTACGGCCTCCGAGAGATCTCGCCCGCGACCCATGCCTTCGCCGATGTGCTACGGTACCACCATGGCTAACGAACTCCGGTTTGCAGTAAAAAATGCCTGATTTCGATCCAAAGCAAAGCAGTTACAGGCTTGCTTGCAGCCAGACCAACACCACCAGCTGCTTTAAGGGAGCCCTTTACACCACCTCTGTATGCGACCGGACCGGACGACCGAGAAAGGGACGGCGCCTAAACGCACACACCGACTCAGCGGCCGGGAGGTGATGGATCGACGGGAACGGCAGGTTGGCACGTGATCGAAGCGACGAGACGGCGCGGAGCTGTACAAGCAGCCTTGACACGAGAAGAGATCCATCGAGAGGAAAGCGAAACGGACAGACGCTATATATACCGGCCCTCCGCCAATCTCGCGCCGAAGTTACAAGAAAACGATCGTATACAGAGCAACAGAAGCGGCGCGCGGCAGTTAACGCGAGCCGGAAGGAGGGGGCACGCGAGGAGAGGAGAGGAAGGCGAGTGGCCGTGCGGTCAGGTGAGTGGGCGCCTTCCGCGTCTCGTCTCGTCACGCACTTGTTGCTGTTGTTCCGCCGGGAATCTGGAAGTGATGGGCGCCGTGGCCAATGCAGGGGCGTCGGCGGGGTGGTGCGGCGGCGGCGGCGGCCGGCAGACGGCAGCGGCGGGGATGGGGGGCTACGAGCTCGTCCGGAACGACGACGCGGCCGGCCCCGTGGTGGATCTGGAGGCCGGCCGGTGCGGCTACCCCAAGGGCGCCGCGGCCGGTGCCGGCCTCTCCGCGTCGGCGGGGCCGCCGTCTCCGGCGGCAGCGCGGCAGCGGCTCGTCTCGCTTGACGTGTTCCGAGGGATCACCGTACTGGTACTCGCAAATACAAATCTTCGTCCTTTTTTAGTCTGATTGCTCTAATTTTTCTCCTGTTATTGTCACACTTCTTTCTTGCCGTGCTTAATTCACGATATTATGATAATCTGGCAAATCGAATTGCTTGCTGAGTGGGTCTCTGCCTGCGTGTGATCGACCTTGGGTGGTCTTGGTGCCAACAGAACATGCTCCATGGATCATGATGCATGGTCGCAGTAGTAGCTTACTTTCCTTTCCTTTTCTTTTCCCTTTTTGTGCGTACTTAAACCAGAGTAACCCAAAGGGAGCAGAGTTGCTTAAACTAACCCATCAATACAAACTTTAGCTTTGGGAAATATTGCCAGCCAGCGAGGCTTGCACGGATGGACACGACAACTGCGCTTCCGTTCATGCTGTCACAAACATAGCTCTATATCTACCTCCTGTTCTTCTTCAAAACAATAAATATGCCAATGTTTCCTACAACCTCTGCTCTGTAGATAGCCGTCGTAGCCATTATGGACAGAAGTTACATCATCAAAGGGCACATCTTGATGCTAGCTATGGAGATTAGGTTCTTTAGAACTGATGTCCATTAACAATTACCGGCCTTTCTCGTCGGATGCTCAAGAGTGCTGCTATCCCAACACCTACCCAATAGGGTTAAAACCGTCGGTGCTCGTGGCCCACCCGTTGGCAATAAGAAATGCCCTGCTTAGTGCTTACCAGCTTACCGAATTTCATCAGATATTGGACTCAAAACACCGCACGGCTGGGCTGGACTCGTTAGAATACTAGTTTCTGCTCCTCGTTCACAAATAGTTAATGTTTTGAATATAGGTACAATTAAAATTATGAAACTTTGACCTTAAATATTTTAAAATATTTAAATTAAATACATGAAAATCATATGTCTAGATTTGTCTTGAAAAGCTCTTTCATAATATTATAATTTTATTGGGTTTTATAAATATATTACAATAGAAATTAGCAGCCAAAGTTATGTTTTAAAGATCTTATCGATATCCAAAACGATAACTATTTATAATGTTAGGAAGTATTTGCTTTGTTTACATGACTGCCTGCATTAGTTGATTATAAAAAATTGGAAATGTCAACTCTAGCTCACCGGTCCATGTTAGCTCAGATAAGTACATGAGCGCATGTATCCGTACAGTTGGCGCTTAAAAAAGTATATCGTGTACACATTCAGATGCAGCTATGACAGCGCGTGAATATAAGTTTGTTTTAAAAAAAGATCGGCAAAAAGCTCTGCATTTCATTTAATAGAGAAAAATAGACTGAATTTTTACGGCAATTGAGAAGAACAATGGAAAGTAACAACCCTACTAGGAGACCCGTGGAAAGGCTAAGACACGAAATCATTTTGTAGCTCTATAAATAAGTCATCTCTACCTGTCACTCTAATCAATAGCAACCGTCAAAACAAATTGTAGCGCCATCGGTTGTTGATGTCCTACGTAATGAGGTTGTAGACCGTCTGCAGAGGATGGTAAAGATTATTGAAGATTCTTGCATTCCTTTTCTTCTAAATATTCTAGAACGTGTAGATTAATAGTCCGTCCACACGCTTGCGCGATCACCTCGGCGTTTGTTGTCGCAGAAGCTGCCACCATTGGGAGGCATTCATCCCTGGCCATAGGATCGGAGATTGAAAATGCAGCAAGAGGAAAACCCTCCTCCAAATCTGTCTTGAGAAAAGGCAATGAAGCAAGAGGTTTGTGGTTGTTTCCGATTGAGAGCCACAGAGAGGGCGATATATATTATTTGGCCAATCTCTAACTGCCAACCTATCTATAGTGAGAATTATGTCCTAAATAAAGAGCCACATGAAGAATTTACATTTGTTTTCCACATTCGCCTCCCAAATTATCTGGTAATTTGTGATCTTGCACCAACCCTTGAAATTGCACCCTGCACGTAGACCTTGCTGTATATTGTTCAGTTGTCGTCCATTTCTAAACAATGTCGTCGAAAGTGCCTTGGTGCATCTCAACCTGTTGGATAGCCTGCCATAAGCAAAAGAAATCATCTAGTTGTGCTGTAGTCGTGATAGCCTGTAACGTTCGAAGCCAAGGTCCGCTTTAGAGTTCATCATGTACTGATTTCCCCCTTCTCCATACCAAACAGAACAATGTCCTTTGGTGAGGCTCCATTTAGCCACGAGGATGTCCAGAACCTAGCTATCCAGCTATCCCCCAGCCTTATGGTAGTGCTTGCATTGAAGAGGGCATGATTTGTGTCATCGCATGGTATGTCCATCCCTACCCACGGTTTGTGCTGGTCTTTCCATTGGTATCACAACCAACGGATGCAAAGGGCTCGAAAACCGTTGATATCCTTTAAGCTAAGGCTCCCTAGATTTTTTGGTCTGCATACCTTTTTCCAGTTGATCAAACAATATCTGCCTATACCTGATTCCTTGCCTTTCCAAATAAAGTTTCTTCTTGACCTGTCCAATTTTTTAATTGCCCATCCAGTTAGGGGCATCACCGAGATGTGGTAGATGGATAGGGCTGTTAAGACCGAATCTGCTAGAATCATGTGAGCCGCCCTGAAGAGTAATTTTCCTTTCCAGCCGGCTAATCTTGCCCCTGCCTTTCCAAAATTGGTTGGACATCTATCTTTTTGGGCTTTGTCAAACGCAGAGGTAACCCTAGATACCTGCACGGGAAGATCCTCCTTTGAGCCGAAAATCCTTGCAAGATCTCTGCTAAGTCTATCCTATAGCATCTGATGGGATATATTTTATATTTATGTATGTTTGTCTGTGTAGGATCGAGGCGCACCAAGAGGGGAATGAATTGGTGCAAACTAACACTTAAAACTAATTTTTTTATGTTTTTATTAATTCTGGAAATTAACAAAATAATGACTAAACCGAATGAATCAATCTAGAATAATTGATCTAATACTATGGAAGATAAACTAGATTAAACATGTATACTAGAGAGCAATTATGCGTAAACATGAATTAATAGATCGGAATCTATACTCAGTGATTTTCATCAAAAATACGCATATGGATCTCTTTACATGAAAACACAAACCTCAAATATTCTCCAAATTTTCTTCTTCTCCTGTCACAAATAAAACAAACCTTCGCAGTACCTTGTTTCATAACAAATATTGTTGTCAAATAAATCATCACACATATATTAAATTGTTGTCAAATTAATCATCACAATATAAATTTCACAAATAGAATTAACAGTCTGCATTCCTGTAGCTCCACCAAAAATCGATAGCACTCCCTCAATAGCCCGCAGAAATGTTCTTGTGCAATTAGCAACACGATATGTATAAAAACTGTTATACCAGATTAGGTTGAAGGACCCAGATTAGAAGCAAGCAGAGGAAGAGTCCAAGATCATATGTAAGATGCTATTAGTAGTGCGATAGATCACTCCTTTGTATTGGTACAGTACAGTTCCGTTTGGAACACAGGAATTTTTCCACAATTTTCGTGGAAATCAAATTCTTCTATTGCGAATTCCTACATTCTAAATGGGTCCAATCATTTGCGAACCGGAGAAACTATTTTTTAGACGCTGGATGATGTTTGGAAGATTGTCAGAAAAGAGCAAGAATGCTGGCAGCCGCCCAATTCAGCGTGTGCACAGTAGTAAGAATTACATCTGGCATCGAGCCACGTCGGGACAATCCCATGAGACGATCGATGCCTTTTGCATGTGACGGCCTCGCTCGCGCCGGGGACGCAAAGCCGCAAGGGATCTCTGCTCCGCTTTACATCACGCGCGGTCGGTGCCGTACGCGTCGCGCGGCGACCCAGCCGGCCGCAAGCCAAGAGGAGTAAGCGAAGCTTACGAGCGGTAGGAAAACTGGCTTTTCGCCTTAGCTCGTAGTGGTTGGGACGTTGTCGGTGGGTCACTCGGCCCTGATCGGTGGATGGGATCTGCCGCGCGCGTCATCAAAAAGAGTACCCCGGCCGCATAAACCAACGGCACGGCCGGTGCAGTCGTGGCCTCACGACTAGCGGATCGGTTCCACGCCACCGGCGCCGGGCACATCTGCTCCACATGTTTAGAGTTTAGATGCTCTCGGCCTTTTTTTTTTACGTCGATCGCTCGCACGCGCGGCGGATCAGCTCATCGGCAAGCCGACGCGCCGCTCCACCGGCCTAGACGAGGCCGAGGCCGAGGAGAGAGGAGAATCGTGCCATTTTCTTGGATCTTGCCATCTTGGCACGTATGACCGGGCAGCAAGCGGGGTAATCGTGTGGTGTGTCGGGTGGCGTACGACCCACCAACGCCAAACAAAACAAACCAAACCTGGCCTGTCCCGTCCCTGGAAAGTAGATCGTGCAGCATGATGTCGGTGCCAGACTAACACGACACAACCATGAGAGATCAGACTAATGGAAGCGACCACCACCACACAAGAAGACAAAATCCGTGTTTAAGATTCAGATGGTCTCAAGCACTTTGAGAACTGGAGGACCTACGAAAATGCAGAGTCAAGATCCACTAAGTTCGAATTGAAGTCTTCAGATCAGTACAAAAAGGCGAGCAACTGGCCTTTTGATGTCATGCCCATCGATTCTTGCAGGAAAAAACTTTTCAAAAACCTGATCTTCAACAGTATATTAGCTAGCTTAGCTAGGTTTTTTTTCTCGATTTCCCATTCCAGCTACGAATGATTCGGTAGATAGGAAAGTAGCAAGCAGGATAGCACGATGATGGGGCATGGATATGGATGAAGAGTACATTTTATGGATGTATGTGTATCTAGCACATCTTTAAAGGAGATCTGATAACCTCCTCCTGTAGCTGGTCCCTATGTGGCGGATGTTAACACCCCAACCAAGATGTTTGTGTATCAATCCTTCCTGGGACGTGGTTGTCCAGTGGATCGAAAATGACATCCATGCTTTGTCTCCAAATATCTAGCAATTCAATTCAGTTTTTTGGGGGAAAAACAAAGAGCAACAGTAGTATACGATATCAGAGGAAGATCTTAGTAGTTAGTGGTAGCTTATTGTACGGAGCAAGTTAAGGCATGACCAATTAGGCGTGGTTACGCATGTTGTGTTGTGTATGATGGGTCCCAGTGTCTTTCGTCTACTCTACTGCGTGAAATGTAGGCCACGGTGCATGCACTGCACTGCTGCCATTGCCAAGGGAAGTTAGGTTCCCGTCGCTGTAATTCTTTGGTGATCCATCCCTCCACCTACTCCTCTTCACTACCCAGTTGCAAATTTAATAAGATTCTTCCTGTACTTGAACAATGGGGTACTTGAACAATGGGAAACTCTATTCTGGCATCGGTCACCGATCGAGTTGTAAACGGCTCGGACGAGTAGTCATGATCAGCTGAAAAGTATTACTATGGTCATGCTGTTGCCGACTTGCCGTGGTGCTGTCCATTTTTCATGGTCGCTGCCCAAAGAACAGTGAGTAATGGCAAGGAGTTCAGGTGTCAGATTGACATTGAGGGGCAATGGCTTAAGTAGTAACGCGCATCCATCTTATTATCACGGGGATTTTATTTCTTAGTACTTTTATGTATCAATATTTTAAAGTTACATAAATATTAAAATATAAATGAAGGATATTTAATGATTACTTACCCCTTCGCTTTTTCAAGATTTGTATAACTTTTATTGGGATGATGATGCATAGAGCACTGCTCATTTGGAGATCGAATCTGATGCCAGGCCACCGTAATGTGAAGTTATTATGATTATCAGCAGGGATGTGCTTTTGTTCACCACTATTTAAAAGTTATATAAATATTAATTAAAGAATGAATGAAGCGTGGATGATGAGTACTTATCATCCTTATTTTAAGATTTATGTAACTTGTATTAAAAGGATGATGCATAGAAACACTGCTCTAGTCAACATCGTATTCTTCCTAACATATTTGTAATGGTCTTTTTAAGGGCAGTATTAACGCGAGAGACACAAATTATAGTATAAAATAACATCTACAGAGTGGAACCATGTCTGATTATCTGGTTTGTTTTTGTAGCATGATCAGATCTGATCTCTAACAAGTGGGGTTTTGCTTGTAGCCTCTTGTAGATTTGCAGATACTTGTTTTAGCCAGTGAAAAATGCTACTACTAGTGACTTCGGAAATTTTCTACTGGTCCTCGAGTCATTATCAGAGAAACCTTTAGTACAAGGAAAAACATAAAAAAAACATAATGACATGCACGGTACAGATACCGAATAGAAGATCATTTTCCAGGACCATTGTCAGCTGATGCTCTATCTGGTGACAAAATGTATCTAATATATATATTTTTAAACAGAAAATAATATTAACTGTTGTTTTCCCTGCATCAGCTTATGATCATCGTGGACGACGCTGGAGCATTTCTTCCAGCATTGAACCACTCCCCATGGGATGGCGTAACCATAGCTGATTTCGTCATGCCTTTTTTCCTTTTCATCGTTGGAGTCGCTCTAGCTTTAGCGTACAAGGTACACACTGACAAAGCAAAGACTGTGACATTTACCTTCGTTTCTGGAACTAACACCAGTGACCTCTACGACTTGCTTGAACCTAATAGCGTCACCTTATGCAGAGAGTGCCAAACAAATTGGAGGCAACTAGAAAGGCAATACTTCGTGCACTGAAGCTGTTCTGTGTTGGTCTAGTTCTCCAAGGTATTAGGATGACTATTATTGTTGAACTCAACGAAAATGATCTTCTATTTGATGTTTACTTTTTCTTGCTGCTACATTACACAGGTGGATTTTTTCATGGTGTTCATAGCCTAACTATTGGGGTTGATGTTAAAAAAATACGGTTGATGGGTATACTCCAGGTACCCGACATGCATCATTTATACGATATATGGTTTTGCATCAACACTACAACTCAGTGTGTGATTAGTATATTGATGTCATATCTCATTGGTTGCAGAGAATCGCAATAGCTTATCTTGTGACAGCACTATGTGAAATTTGGCTCAAGGGAGATGATGATGTAGATTCTGGATTTGATTTGCTGAAGAGATACCGATATCAACTGTGAGTTTAAACCAAAAGCATTCCCATTTTCTTGGGTTATTCTTCAGCAGATAATCACGTTGATGAGAATAGACAAGATGTGACTGCACAATGGATAGACCAATGAGCGTTAGTTACTCTCTATTCTAAACTCTGAAGGGTCCTGTTGCATTTTATTAGTTCATCATCATTTCCGTATCCTTTTGGTCTATTTAATTTACATGACATAGGAATTAGCAGCAGCATGAACAGTTTTGTTGGTTTCTTCTAATTTTTTTTTCGTTTTTGTTCTTCTAGGTTCATAGGCTTGCTCGTCGCAATCACATACATGGTCCTCTTATATGGTACCTACGTTCCTGATTGGGAGTATCAGATATCCGGTCCTGGTTCCACAGAGAAATCTTTCTTTGTAAGTGCCACTTCACCTTTTCTTTATGCTAAGAAACATTCAGTATACTACAGAGAGGGGGAACTGATGAGCTTCAAATCTTTTAACACTTTATCAGGTGAAATGCGGTGTAAGAGGTGACCTCGGGCCAGGTTGCAATGCGGTTGGCATGATCGACCGCAAACTCTTAGGCATCCAGCATCTCTACGGTCGTCCGGTTTACGCGCGATCGAAGGTTCTACTTAAGTGCAACAGCTTTCCTAGTGGTTGTGTCTCATGTTCAATTCAGTTTCCAATAACACACCTCTCCTGTGACAGCAATGCAGCATAGATTCACCCGAAAATGGACCACTACCTCCTGATGCTCCCTCGTGGTGCCAGGCCCCTTTTGACCCTGAAGGCCTTCTCAGGTCAGTAAACTCTTCATCATTGCTTTAACCTTTGTTTCAAACTGTAATACAAGTTTTTGCAACAATGGTAAATTCTGACTGTTCTTTCTTTCTGCGCTCACCAGTTCCGTGATGGCCATTGTCACCTGCTTGATTGGTCTCCAATACGGGCACACAATTTTACATTTTCAGGTATAATACCTGATCGCAATGCCAGTTTGTTGAGCACTTGACTTTGTGGGTGAATGCAACATATTCAGAATTTTTTGTTCTCTCCTGAATTGACTTGCAGAAACACAAGGAAAGAATCATGAACTGGCTTGTCCCTTCCTTCAGCATGCTAGTCCTAGCCTGCTCAATGGAATTCTTTGGTAAGGATTTCATGAACATAAACATTTTATTCCTAATTATAAAAAACCATTAACATTGACTGATCACTACGCTGATGATGTTTCCAGGAATGCATATGAACAAGCCATTGTACACTGTGAGTTACACTCTTGCCACTGCCGGCACTGCGGGGCTCCTTTTCGCCGGAATCTACGCGCTGGTCGACCTGTACGGATACCGGCGGCCGACCATCGCCATGGAATGGATGGGAATGCACGCGCTGATGATATACGTCCTGATCGCGTGCAACATCCTTCCCATCTTCATCCATGGCTTCTACTGGGGGGAGCCCAAGAACAACCCGGTAAGTTTTACGTAGATGACATGCATTTTTTTCAGCAAGATTCCACCGAAAACAACCGAAATCGCTGCAGTTCTTGACTCCTGACTCGGTTGGTTGGTTGGTTGGTTGGTTGATCGGTTCTATGTTTGCAGTTGAAGTTCATTGGAGTTGGGGCGTGAGATGATGAGCATGAGCTTCAAGGCACGATGGATGATGGAGCTAGAAGACACATATAGAGATATTTAGGGGGCTATTTGCACAGAGATGGCGAGATGTATGTAGGCCTCGTTTTGTTATACGGCCAGGGCATCATCATGTGCAGCTGCCTATTCGACACGGCCAGGCCAGGCTTAATTGTTGCTTGCTGCACAGGTTGCTCTCTGAGAGCACTTTGTATATGGTACAGAAGCTTTGTGTATATGATAACAATTACAATTTAAAAGGAATACGGTACAGAGATTTTCCAGTTTCAAGCAGAAATACGATTTAGAGTGAAATTTATCATCACAGGGAAACCAGGGGTGCATTGCAAGTACGGAACAGAGATGGGCTAGTTCTTGTGGCCTGCTAGAGTGCTAGTGCTAGCACAGCTCGCAAGGCTCTAAGATTGTACGTCTATTGCACTGTACAGGTAGTGCAAGCATAAACTGATTTTTTTTTCATTTTTACTCATCATAAAAGGCGAGAAAAAAATGGGACGTGCTGGAAGTGCAGGTGCCATCTCTGTGCTCGGACGCTAGCTATCGCTGAGCTCGATCAGCTGGTCGACAACACCGGGGTCAGCAAGCGTGCTCGTGTCGCCGAGCTCATCGAGCTGCCTGGAGGCAATTTTCCGCAATATTCTTCGCATGATCTTGCCGCTCCGTGTCTTAGGGAGCCCCGGCGCCCAGTGGATCTTGTCAGGTGCTGCAAATGCGCCAATCTGCCACAAAGAAGACATGACGTACTATTACGTTGAAGTTAAAACTCTCCAAGAGAGAATAATCCACCCACTCTGGGAAGAAAAGGTCCAAAATATCCTGGTAGAGCATATTGTAGGTGTCATCGTTGAAAAAGCATGAGAAGATTTCATTGTTAATTGGGTTATTCTGCCATCACAAGTGAACCTCTTCCAGTAATCCCGTCACTATAAGAAAACTGTCCAAATAAAATACCTGGCTGCGGACCGCCATGACAAGGCTTTTTCGTAGATCGTCACTATAAGGAACACCATCCAACAAAGTCACAAAAGCATATATCACCTGACCTTTAACCTGAAACATGTAATTATTTCTTTAAGCCCCGGGTATGATGAAACTAGGGGGATCAAGATATGGAGCAGAAAGGAGGGAAAACAAGTTCTGGACTAGACCTCATGATCGATACCAACAACAGCGGCCTCAGCACATTTTGGATGCGAAACCAGAGCAAACTCAACCTCTGCTGTCCCGATCCGGTGTCCACTATATATTTTTCAAATAAGGGTCATATATTCACAGCCTGCTTCACGACTCTTTAAAACCATGTATCGAATTAAAGTCAAGGGGGGCATGAATCAAATAGCTAGCTCAGTTACCTGACATTGATAACATCATCAACTCTTCCGGTCAGCCAATGGTAACCGTCTTGGTCCCTGACATGCAAATTTAGTTTGTTAAGGTGTAAACATGTATTCCTGAATGCCATATCTATACCAGCTATCTGCTTTGCCATTTGAAGAAATATTTGATGAGTTACCTGCGGCAGCCATCACCAGAGAAATAATAGCCAGGAAATGGCTTGAAGTATGTCGTCTCATATCTGTCCTCATCTCCATAGAGAGTCCGGAAAGCCCCAGGCCATGACTTCTTTATACAAAGATATCCACTGCATTCTCCTTCCATTTCTCGCCCTTTCTCGTCAACAATAACAGGCTGTGAACAATGTGCACAGTTTTTACAACATAAGAGAGGTGATGCGATCATACAACTACTTTCATTCAGGCAAGTAACGCGTACCTGTACACCAAAGAAAGGAAATGTCGCAGATCCCGGTTTCTGAGGCCAAGCTCCAGGTAAAGGCGTGATCTAACAAATGCAAGCATTGCAGCACACTTTGACAAATAAGATGGCGCTCACTTTAAAAGCTCTGAAACTTCCCATGAAAAATGTAAGGACACACTTACCATAAAACCACCAGTTTCAGTCTGCCACCAAGTGTCTAATACGGGGCATCGTGAGTCGCCGACAACATTATAGAACCATCTTAAATGAAGAATAGTGCATGTAACTATGTAAGACATTATTAGCGCATTAGAATTTTAAGACTCAAGAGATGATCGCAAACCTCCACGCAGTGGGATTGATTGGCTCACCCGCACTTCCTAGAACTCGGAGAGACTTACGAGAGTACCGAGAAACATACTGCAAAATACATAAGAAAATCAAAACGGATATACACAAGAGATACACATGTGGGACAATATTAGCTAGCATTAACTGATTAAATTTAAAATTCTCCAGAACATTTCACCAAAATCATATAGACATCAATTAGAGATTGTAATCAGGAAGAAGTGTTTTGTCCTTTTACTTTTGTAAAAAAAAAAAAGATTCTGCAGTTGATAAAGCTACCTGATATGCTAGACAAATTCATTCCGTCAGAAAAATGCAGTGCAAGGACCAGAGGTCGAGTCCCATAGTTGGTCCAATGAGTAACATACTAACATATAAGAAAAATGCATGAAAACTCAATACAGAAAACTGGCAAAAAGTCAGTGGACAGCAGCTGAAATAAACTGGTACTTAACAAGCTTAACACTACAGATTAAAACTAAAAATACGGTTGGTTCAACTTGGTCAACTAGGCTTAAGGTTTATGTTCAAGCTGTTTCCTTTTAATTGTAACAGTAGGAACTAGAGTTGATTAACTGAGATCATAAATATTGGAACTCAGCGATACCACCTAGCATTGATGGATGGCTGCATCAATTAAGTGGGTAATAAGCCTAAATCTTTTTTACCGAGAACACAAGAAACAAGCAGCGCACCTCAGTACCATCACGCATGAGTGAACGAATAAGTGTTGGTACAGTATAAAATATTGTCACCCCGTATTTGTCAACAATGTCCCAACTACGACCAGGATCAGGGTAGTTTGGAGCCTACAAGTGCATTAAACATACACATTACAAGCTACAAAAATAGGTCAATTCAAACAAGTTCCCAAAGCATAGGGTCACCATTGGACACGATTCTATCCAACATATCAAGTTACTCCCTCCGGTTCACAAAAATTTACTGGTTTTGGATACATGCGGTCAAATTTTTTAAATTTTAGCTATCAATATCTTTTAAAATATTTAGATTGGATGCATGAAAATTATATGTGTAGATTCATCTCGAAACGTAGTTTCGTAATATTATAATTTTATTAGATTTTTTAAATATATTACAATAAAAATTAGCAGTTCAAGTTAAGATTTAAGAATATGTCGATGTCCAAAACGATAACAATTTGTGACCGGAGGGAGTATCAACTAAAAAAACTTTCTGAAGTTACCCCTTCGTAAACAAGAACTGTGGCCCCATTCAGGAGAGGGCCATATGTCACATAACTATGTCCAGTGACCCAGCCACAGTCTGCAGTGCACCTGACGCAAGTGAAACAGGGGGACTGCAGTAAGAATAAGGAAGCTTCTAGAGATGTTTCCCGCAACATTAGGAACACGTTTTTGCCACACGAAGACCCCCAAAAAGCTAGCATTTTACCAGTATATGTCTGTTGGCTTGTAATCAAATGCATACTTAAATGTTGTTGCAGTGTACACCATATAGCCCCCAGTTGTATGCAACACACCCTGCAAACTTCACAATATATTAATGTTTGGCCAAAGGGATTGAGGAGCAATCTAGTTGGTTAAGGGTACCTTTGGCTTTCCTGTGCTGCCACTCGTGTATAGAAGAAACAATGGATCCTCTGCATCAACCCATTCCACATCACATTTAGTTGGGAAATTGGGCACGACGTCCTGGTGAACATCAACGTATCTTAAAAAATAACTCATATACTTGTGATGTAAACACAAAACGGTGGGATTAAAACTTGAAAGGAGATAATCCGAATGACAAATAAATTTTCCAGAAGTTATGTGCCTAACATATATGACATATATTGGTTATCATTAAACTTGTTTGTTTTGGACATACCTGCCACCAAACGTCTCTTCCTGTTGTCCATTGTGTGTCTTCTTTCTTCGTTGCTGACTGATTTTCATATGTCAAACAAATGCCTGCTCAGAACAATAAACACTCAAACTTGAGAAAAACTTCACATTTTCTTTCCAAAAAAAGAGAGAACTTCACATTGGATTTCTTTAAACCAATTTTGTGCATTTAGCAAGACTTGATATACACCCAGGAGGTAAGAATTGTAGCCACAATTGCAGGTGTTTGAGGGTAAAATCTAGATTATTGATTTGATTGAAATATCCCCTAAAAATGTGGTAACAGGACAATTTTACCTATACGGTTGAATATAAATTATTCACAGTAAAAAACTAAGGACATAAGGAACTCAAGGCTGTAAATCTTAGTATCTAACCTCCCAAGATGTTTTATCAATTATCTGTGTGATTTGTGAAGAGGATAAAAGACAATTACGGTAGTACCAAGAAGAATGATAAAGTTAGACTAGAAATGCCAGTGGACTAAATATCAAAATCACCAATGCTCATGGAAGTTGGATTCTATGGCATACCTACAGTGACTCCATTCTTCTCACTTTCTAACAGAGATGCATCTACTATGTCTTTGAGAGGGATGAGTTTCAGTCCCCTTTTCACCGCACTGCACGTAATCACAACCTTAGGCTTGCAGTCAATGATTCTTTGGGCTAGTGCATCGGCAGAGAAGCCAGCAAACACAACCTGGGCATAATTCAGCGTCATAACATGGGAACAAATGTAGGATCAATCAAAACAACTAGCAGCGCAGACCGGGGCAACAATTACCGAGTGAACAGCACCAATGCGTGCGCATGCAAGCATCGCAATGGGCAGCTCCATCAACATCGGCAGGTAGATCACCACAGCATCACCCTTTCCGACACCGACACTTTTCAAGTAATTGGCCAGCTGCCACAAAAGCACACCACAACAGATTAGGCCCTGTCTATATGATCGCAGATTCCCTGCCGTAACTGCCCTCAGGCGGAGCCCACGCGGCAGTGACCCAACGGCAAAGGGCAGTTGCGGCAGACGATACGCTTCCTGTCTATATATACATCATAGACACAACACATGCAATTGTTTTGGCATATGAGCACGCATATTCACCTGGCAAACCTTGCCCAACAGCTCTGAGTAGGTGAGCTTCCCATCCTGATCGAGCTCATTCCCCTCCCAGTACACCGCGATCTTCTCCCCGTCCCCAGCATCCACATTGCGGTCCACCGCATTGTAGCATATGTTGGTCTTGCCCCCTTTGAACCACTGCAAGACACCAACCACCATCACGAATACTTTATATATATATATATATATCCTCCCATCAGAAACAAGTACCAAAATCAATCAACCATCAGTCAGGCAGGCAATTACTTCGATCTTGATCGGTCCCTTGGTCGCATCAAGGTTCTCGGTACAGACACTTCATCAGCGTTCCACTTCTGCTTCCAGTAGAACGTCTCTGCAATCTCCGACCCGAACCCGGTCGGGTCATCGATCGACCGCTGGTACATCTCCTGGTACTGATCACCGGCCATGGCAAAAACACCCAGATCACTCATCACATCCACTACCACAAATCTAGTTCAGAATCACCGAATGTTCTAACTAATCAGTACATGGCCCCCTACGTGCAAGTGTTGAGTTTGAGGGTGAAACGAATTCATTACTATCTCAAATTTATTTCTACACAGAGTCTGCCATGTACAATTGTAAATAGAGAAATTTTACAATAGATAACACATGTAGTAAGTGGTGGTAGTAGAAATTAAATCTAACCATCTATTCCTCAAGGGTATTTCTTTAGAGGCTTCTTATCCATTCATCAAAATCATAGGATGTGTTTTACTGTAGAGGACAAATAATATGATGAAATTTTTTTTACCTTGTTACCCCCTCTTTGAATTTTACTATCAATACTACAAGTGATAGTATAACTAAATCTAAATTGATTTCAACCATTAGATTCAAAGAAATGAACGGCTTATATTGATTTTAATCCACCGTAAAAGAGCTCTTGTAGAGAAATATTGTTAGTTCCATTTTGCGAAATTTATATTGTGATGATTAATTTGACAATAATTTAATATATGTGTGATGATTTATGTGACAATAATATTTGTTATGAAACAAGGTATCTGCGAGAGTTTGTTTTATTTATGACAGAGATCTGTGCGAGAACAGCAGAAGTGCAACGAGGATGCGAGATGCACGTTGCAGTAGTGACGAAAGTGACGTTCATCAGTATGTCGAGGAGAATACGCATGGTGGCGCAGAGTCTGAGGAAAGCACACGTGAAGGTCGCAGAGAGGTCAGCGCAAGACGCGAGGTCGCAGAGGTGCAGTGGCACGTGAAATCGCAGTCAGGAGCTTGAGACGAGAAAGTCGCGGGTGGTGCAGCGAGTCGGGATGCGTAGAGGTCTACGCAGATGGTCGACGCAGTGTGGCGGCCAGTGGGGCCGTGCAGGCGAGTGAGTCACGTGAGTGCGACAGGTGGGCCGTACGCATGCATGTGTGACTTTTGGGCTGTGTGCATGTATTGGGCCTTGTGTTATTGGACCTTGTGCGTACATGTAAATTAGGGTTGTATGAGTATAAAGGAGAGGGAAGAGATCTCTTGTTAGAGGTGAGAAAGGAAATGTTGAAGAGTCCGAGACGGAGTCGTATCCGAGTCGATCGGGAGCACATACGCGAAGAGACTCGGAGCGAGGTATAAAAGGAGTCGTCCGCGCGGAGAAAAGAGTGCCGCACAGAAAAGAAGTAAGATCGGCGGCGCATGCAAAAAGGAAAAAGGAACTCCTGAGGCGGCGTGACCGGCGTCCGGAGCACGACAGCAGGACGCTCGGGAGCAAGGTTTGAGCGCAGAGGAAGCGAGTCCCATGCGGAGCATGTACAGGCAGGAGTAGGGATTTGTGTGGCTACAGAGAGGCTACATCCCTGGAGGCTATGCATGCATGCAAATAGAGAAGAGTATTTAGCTAGCAGTGCATAGCGCTTGAACCAACAAAGAGAAGAAGAAGAAAAAAGGAAGGAAAAAGAAGAGAAGAAAATTAGAGAAATTTCAGAGATTATTTGAGGTTGTGCTTTCATGTAAAGGAATCCAAATGCGTGGTCTTGAATGAAAAACAGTGAGTAAGGATTCTGATCTACTAATTCATGTTTACGTATAATTGCTCTTTAGTATGCTTGTTTAATCAGTTTCTCTTTCATTGTATTAGATCAATTATCCTAGATTGATTTGTTCAGTTTAATCTCTTTTTTATTAATTTCTAGAATTAATAAAAACACAAAAAAATTAGTTTTAGGTGTTAGTTTGTACCAATTCACCCCCCTCTTGGTGCGCCTCGATCCTACAATGTTCATGTAATCCATAGAAAAATCAAGAGTTCATTGTAAATATTCTCTCGTTCAGTAATATCATCTTCGTGCGCCTGTGGTTCGATGACATGACACCATCAACAATTTCAAGGCTAAAGATCCATGATAAGGAATACAACATCCAGAAGCAGTCCACGCTTCACCTGGTGCTGCGCCTTCGCCGCGGCGGCGACGGAAAGAGTGGAGAGTACCCGAAGGTCAAGCCTAACCATCTCGAATTGGTGCTCAAGTACATGCAGCACAACCTCATTTGCCGCAAGTGCTATGCACGCCTTCCCCTCAGGGCTACCAACTGTCGCAAGAAGAAGTGTGGCCACAGCAACGATCTGAGGCCAAAGAAGCAGCTGGGCTATAAGGTCTGAAACATGGGAAGGCGAATTAAGGATGATCCAAGTATGTGGCATCTAAGGCTATGACCGTGCATCGAGACCTACGACGAGAAGTACTACAACAGGCCGGACGTGCAGAAGGCCATGCATGCAGAACGTGGTATGCACAAGGAAAAAAAGGGTGTGGATGCATGCATGTATCCATGCAACCATGAAAAAACAAACAATGCTTCGGAAACTCTACATCTCACCCTGTACACAGGTGATGTCGTAATGTTCCTGAACCTGGTCAAAGAGGAGCTACAGGCCGTCATTCACATCCTACAATGCTTCGCCCAAGCCTTCGGACTGCGGGTCAACTTGCAAAAGAGTTCCATAACCGCAATACAATGTCACGAGCTAGACCTTCCTACCATTCTGTAACCTTTCGGCGGCATTATTTCGCACTTTCCAACCAAATACCTGGGAATGCCGCTCACGCTGGGCTGACTACGGTGTGTCCATCTCCAGCCTATCCGAGATAAAGTGGCCCGACGCCTCGCGTCATGGCAATCGACCTATCTCACGATAGGAGGACGTCTCATCTTGGTCAGATCCGTCCTCACCTCGATCCCAATTTACGTGTTGACAGTGCTCAAGGTGCCCAACAAATTCATAGCGGACATCGACAAGATAAGGAGAAAATTCCTATGGACAGGGACTGCTGAAATGCACAATGGTAACTGCAAAGTACGATGGGCCACTGTTTGCCAGCCACTCAATTTGGGAGGCCTTGGAGTAATGGAACTGGATAAGTTCGCACGAGCTCTTAGACTGCACTGGCTGTGGCTCAGGCACTCCAACCCAGAAAGACCATGGATTGGCTTGCCAACTCCGTGCGAACCAAGTTGACCAACAACTATTCATGGCAGCCACCAAAATCACCATTGGGAATGGTAAACTAGCAACCTTCTGGACTTCTAGATGGTTGTAGGGCGTGGCGCCCTGCCAAGTTGCACCGCATCTCTACAAACACTCTAGGAGGAAAACAAGATCGGTGTTGCATGCGTTGCAAAATAATAACAGGATTCGTGACATTCGCCACCACCTCAACCTGTAACTACTATGGGAATACATCAACGTATGGTCCAAGATACAATCCGTGCATCTTCGCCTAGAAGTGGACAACGAAATCTCTTGGACACAAGCCTCAGGTGGCGTCTACTCAGCGGCCACCACGTACCACTTGTAGTTCCATGGATGCACTCAAAAAATTTTCATCAGTACCATCTGGTCTGCATGGGGCCCGCTGCGATGTAAGATCTTCTTTTGGTTTGCGCAACAAAACTGCCTACGGACAGCACAACGTCTACAGCTCAGGGGATGGCACAATCAATACTTCTGCCAAATGTATTGTCGGAATCTAAAAACGGTTTTCCACCTCTTTGTAGAATATACCCAAGTTCGACGTATGTGGTCCTCCTTTAGACGGTGGGCTGACATACAGTCTCTTCAACCGGACTAGTGGAAGCCATCTGGAGACCTCTAGCAATGGAACCTTCAACTCATAGCTAGCAGATCCACCTCCCAGAAAGGCGTCAAATCCCTCATAATCCTCACATGCTGGCAATGGTGGAAAGAGCGCAACAACAGAATCTTCCAAATGAATTGGACAACTCACAACCAAGTCCTTTAATCAATCAAAGATGAGGCTGCCAATTGGGTTTCTGCAGGAGCAAGACACATCGGGAAAGTTCTACACCAACAACCTTAAGAGCCTGCTCTCCCTTTCTTCCTTTTTTTCCTTTTACCCCTCCCGCTTTCCCCTCACCCCCCAAACCCCCATCTCTCTTTCTTCTCAGGTGCAGTCTCTGCACCCTTGTACCCTAAACTCTATTTTTCTCTTCTAATATAATCACAACTTGCTGTTAAAAAAACAAACAAAAAGAAAAAGAGGACATGGTGTGTGGATGCTTCCGTGATGTGCACAGTAGAGAGCCAGAGACTACCTCAGCTCCGTCACGTACGACAGGGTCAGCAGAGAGCCAGAGACTCCCTCAGCTCCGTCACGTACGACAGGGTGTTGTTCCTCATGGCAGTGCAAGCAATACAACAGACAGAAAAAGAACAAAGGAATATATTAGGAGATTCAGAAGTCTCAAGTCTTAACTTGGCGATTTTAACTCGTCTCAACTTCGTTGCACGACTCCACTTCATATTGAGTGTTGATCCGCGCTCAATCTCGATGACTGTTCCAGCACCAAAAGTTCACCAATATTATTGCCGGCGCCGTTCATTGCCACACCTAGGTGTCAATCTATGCTATCTCTGTCAACAATCTTCTGCTACAGTCAATCATCGTATTGCTTCTATTGGAGATGGATTTTCATTGCAATTCAGGCCATTGTGCTTATTATTGGCGGTATCTATATAGGATTAATCATTAATGATTTCTTTGATGATTTATCGTCTACTATAGGTTTTTACGATAAGATCCATATATATAGAGTCTAAGGTGGAGTTTCAGGTATTTTCATATAATGAATTAATTTGGGCTACCCTTGATCGAGCGGACTTTGAAAAAAAGGAATGTTAGTTGAGAAGACAACCAAATTATGTGTTTAATCACCATTTGGATGTGTTGTAATTTTGGATTGCCCTTGTGACCATTATGAAGGTTTTGGCAACAATAATTCTTAAGAATTTGATGACAACCTAACAGTAGCTAGCATTATATTCTTCGGAGTTTTGTTGCTTAAAAGTAAAGATTTTGCTCTAATATCAACTTGAGATGAAGGATTAAAGTGTAAAGAGTTTGCTTCTACGATATTGTCCAGTTATCATAGCTCGATATAAGAGGTCTACTACAATTTATACTTTATTAACAGCACGAGAGTTTCTTTCATCTTGACAGTTTTTGCAAGAGTAGTTTTAACCATATCATAGAATTTAATTATTATTGAAGTTGGCAGCTTGATCGATGTACGTGATAACTACATGTGAATGTTGCTCTTTCAATGAGCATTGTTTGCTGAATTTAGTGTTCCAGTTAGAGCATATGAAATATGTATGACATGCATTCTTCGCTATCTGTCAAGCGTCACAAGTGATGTTTTGGCTTATAAGAAGCATTTGGATAAGACTATTCCAATCTTTCTTTTTATATTAGTCTTTTGGACTTTTGACGCACAAGTTGTTCATGGTGATTTGTTTCAACGAGATTTGCGTTATATTTTGGCTACAAAAGGAATTCGCCTTAAGGTGAAGATTGTTGAGTTTGAGAGTGATACGAATTTATTTTCTATTCCATCTCAAATCTATTCCTATACGGAGTCTGCTATGTACCACTATAAATATGTCTTTGTAGTCCATAGAAAAAAGTAAGAGCTTTATTGTAAACATCTCCTCATATAGTAGTATTGGCTTCGTGCGCCTGTTGTTTTTCCAAAATGGTTTTTCACGTAAAATCTCTGTCTCCCATTCTTTTGATTCTATATTTTTATTATACGTTTTGTAACAGCAATAATGGAAATTAACCCACACCCTCCCAAAATTCCCTAATCCCTGGTCCTGCTACTTATGTCGAGTCCCATTTTGCCTTAAAGCATGTTCAACACGGCTCTTGTTTCAGACGTCTGGGCCAAAAAGGTGCTCCTCCTTGCCATGCCACCAAGCAAAACGGGCGGTTGCGCTGCTTAGAGAAGAGTTCAATGCTGGGATAGATTGGTACGTGCTCATCACATGACTTCGCGCTTAGGGTCAACAGTTATGCATGGAACAAGTATCTGTAAAATAATTGTTTGTATTAGAGGTTGTGACTCTTGAACAGATGTTTTATGATATGGCATTATTTCTCTCTTTAAACATCTATCTACTATTATTGTATTGTGCATGGCCTTATCTGATCCAATCGGCATCGAAGGATCGCAGCTGCCGCATACTCCACGCCTCGTAAGGGAATGTCTTTGAAAGTGCACATGTGCCACACATTCACAATGAATTAACAGAATCGTAATGAAAAGTAGTAAAAAAAGAGACGTCTTAGTATATCTGGGTAACATATCCAGTGAAAAACTCATTTATCGTAAAAATTATGTGAAATCTACATATATATAAGTTTTGAAAAATACTAAAAAAATGATCATACGTAGGGAAAATGAGCTTCTACAATCCAGTAAAATTTAAAGACCAAATTCAATCGCATTTAAAAGATATGAAAAAGACAAACAACGACATAAATAGTCTAGAACAGTGAAAATCACTGTTTAGATTGAATTTGTCTTTTTAAATATTTTTTTAAATACGATTGAGTTTGATCTTTAAATTTTATAAGATTGTAGGAGCTCACCTTTTAACGTATGGTAATTTTTTTAAAAAAAATAAAACTGCTACACGTAGGTTTAACGAAGTTTTCACTGTAAGAGAGGTTTTAACTGATGTGTTTTCTATCTGCGATCACCTGCTGTGGGAGGAGACGAGGGCCTGGGCGGCGAAGTCGGCGCTGGGGTGGACGAGGCCGTGGTCGTCGGACGCCGCCAGCGGCTCGCCCAGCACGGTCGCCGCGCGTGGCCACCTCGGCCTCGGCTTGGCGGCGAGGTGATCGCTCGCACCCATGGTCCACCACCTCCGCCGGAGCGGCGACGCCTGAAGCGACCGAGACGAGGAGGAGGGAGAATATGGCGCTGGCACGGGGAGCGGGAGCTTGGTCGCGGGGTGGGCGCAGCAGCAGAGGCTGGTGGTGGCGTATATATACTGGGCCATGACGGCCACGGCTCACCTCACCAGCCTTTGCCGCAAGGCCAATTTTTTCCGACTTTCCGTGCAGCCTTCCGGTGAAGGAGGTAAACCAGGCCCAGGCGGGCGGAATTTGTGTGTTTCCGCCTTTCTTTCTTGTGGCACTGCGTTGTAGCGAGCTGCTGCTGCTGCTAGTCTGCTGTCTACTGGGTTTTTTCCGGGCTGGATTCGTCGTCGTCGTCGGTGACGGGAACGGAGGTGTGGAGACGCGCGCTGGGCCGCTGGCCGGCCGGGCGCGTTTCCTTATATGCGTGCGTGGCGATAGAGAAGCCGGCGAGTTGTGTGGGAGAATATATAGATGAATGGACGGGATTTGCTTGGCTCGGGCGCGCCGCCCTTTGGACAGACAGGACGGACGGCTGTGCATGTGTGTTTTTTTTTGTCGTGCATGTGTTTTTTTTTAGCGTGCATGTGTTTTTTTCTTCGCGTGGGTACGGCTGTTTGAATTCATTGCTCATCTACACTTCATTTTTGCAAACCTATTACCCTCACAGTGCAGTTATAAATCTAACCCCGTCCTCCTGTCGTGCTCCAAAAGCACAGAAACCCCGTACATGCTTGATGAGCGCGAAACTCACCGACACCACGGTAGCTTGTGCGAGTGTAGAAGCAAAAGCTTACATGCTGCCGAACCGCGACAGCAGAGCTCGTCCGCGGCCTCTCCCTATCGACATGGCCACCATCCCTATCGATAGCGGCTCGTCTCAGGGTTCACTTTATCGAGAAAACTGCTATTATCAAGTTGATTTGAAACCCTAAACCGATTAAATTTAAAAATTTGAAAAAATTTATGTCATGTAAACTGATCAAAAATCGGTGAAAACTGAGCATTTTTTTGTTAAAACCGATGAAAATCGCTCAAAAAAATCAGACGTGGAAAAAAATCGATTCGTCAGTCGAAATCGAGAAAACCGATCCAATTTTTTGAATTTTTTTCAAAACGTTTGATTTTGAAACCCTTCGATTTTTGATAATTTTTACTCAATTTCCGTGATAAACCGCCAACCGGTACCGTTGCGACTCAATTTTCGAAAACGGTTTGGTTAAACCCTGCTCATCTCCCTCGACGTGTTCCGAGGATCACCGTAGTAGTACGTGCAAATACAAATCTTTGTCCTTTTTCAATCTGTTTGTTCTTATATTTTCTCATGTTATTATCACTTCTGTCTTGCCGTGCTTATTTCACGATATTATGATATAATCTACCAAATCGAATTGCTTGCTGAGTGGGTCTCCGCCTGCGTGTGATCTACCTTGTAGTGGTCTTGCTGCCAACCAAACATACTTCACGTTAGGGGTGAAAACGGATCGGATACGGTCGGATATTGCTGTTTCCGTATCCTAACCCATATTTTTTCCCGGATTCGGAATCGGATACGGTAAGACCGAATACGGATACAAATTTGGTTTTTTCGGAGTTTCGGATACGGTACTGTCGGGGCGGATACATACCGGATTCGGTTCGGAAACGGATAATACAAACGGATACATACTTGTTGAAACATTCGACTAGCAATAAATTCATATATATTACATAAGTTTGACAACTCACACAACACAAGTTTAACAAGGGTATCAAATTCATACACAAAATTCGACAATCACTAGCAAATTCATACACAAAGTTCATACACAAATTCGAGAATCGACAAGCCACAAGTTTAATATAATTAACATTTCATACTTCTACATAAACACATACGACCATAATGAGTTCGACATGCCGTACCATCAATTATTATCACTACCAATTTTTTCTTCCTACAATATATGTATACATAATACGAATGCCACGTACCGTATTCGGATATCCGGTCGGATAGTATCCGGTTACCGTATACCGAAGCTATTCGGTCGGATTTCACGGCTCCCGTATCCGCTACCGTATCCGGAAGCAACTATCCGGTACCGTATCCGTATCCGACCGGATACGGATTTTTTTTCCCGGATACGGTTTTAATCGGGTTCGGTACCGGATCGGTCGGGATTAACCCGTACCATTTTCACCCCTACTTCACGTATCATATGATGCATGGTTGCAGTACTAGTTAACTTTCATCTTCTTTTCTTTTCTTTTCCCTTTTTGATCATACTTAAACCAGAGTAACCCAAAGAGAGCACAGTTGCTTAACCTAATCCATAAATACAAACTTTAGCCTTATGGCATATTTGCGAAGTGATGACTTTTCTAACTTCTCTTACTTTTTTTTAATCTAGTCTCCTCCCAAACAGAATTGCAAAACTATCCCCCTCTTTCATACTCCTGCACTCCTCTACCACAGGAGCCGATCTGCTGCACTCTAAGAGCATAGGAGTGGGCGAGCACGGCAAACAGCAAGCGAGTGCGGCAACGCACTACTGCGGTAGCCGAGCGAGCACAAGAGGCGAATGAGGGGGAGCCAACATGCCGCGGCAGGCTAGCGAGAGAGGCGGCCTACTACGGCCGGTGAGCGCGTGAGGCCGCCTCCTGTGGTACGGTAATGCGGAAGTATATTGGAGGTGGCTAAATTTGTAAGTCCGATCAGAATATGATTAGATTTGTAATTTCGATCTAAGGAGATTAGATTTGTAAAAATCCAGATACAGAGATTAAAAAAAAGTCACTGCTTCGAATATTGCCAGCCAGCTAGGATTGCACGGATGGACACGATCATGCTGCCACAAACATAGGTCTATATCTACCTCTTGTTCTTCGTCGAGACAACAAATATGCCTATATGTTCCTACAGCCTCTGCTGTGTAGATAGCCATCGTAGGCTCGTAGCCATTACGGACAGAAGTTTAGATCATCAAAGGAGTCGTAGCCATCGTAGGCATATCTTGATGCTAGCCTTGGAGATTTGGTTCTTTAGGACAACGCCCATTAACAATTACCGGCCTGTCTCGTTGGATGCTCAAGAGTGCTCCTATCCCATGACCCACGTGACCGTCGGTGCTCGTGGCCCACCCGTTGGCAGTGAGAAATGCCTGTTCTAGAATGGAGTCGCAATCACAGTGCATTAAAGAACAGGAATCATAAATAAAAAGCATACATAATATAGCAAGAATATTCTATTTTCTTTCTTTCTTAGTCCAGACTTCAGAGTGTCGTTGCAACGTGCGTTGCAACGGAAAAACATTTTTCAACTAAATAGTCAAATCATACCATGTGTTTACAAGAATATAATTACACTTTTGAGTTGTCGTATTACACTTTTCTGTCTCAACTTCTAATTACATGAAGGCTGCTCTACAACACCAAATAACCCTGCTCACTAAACAAATACCTAAATTACATTGTAGCACTCCAAGAAAAATCGAAATCCATTCTACAACCTACAATCGTCAACTAACATAAGGCACCTAAGTGAAGCCAACAAGACTGCCACTGTAAACAACAGCACATTAGTCTGGCGATGCTTGCGAATGTCCAGTTGTAACTTTCTTCTAACATTAAGTCACATCCACGGACCTCACATCATCACAAACCTCGGCAGTCGGCACCTCCCTTTCTGTGGTCTGCAATTTCCTGATCCACCAGCCATGGTTGAGAGTCCGGCTATTTGTAGGGAACCCGGCCCCTAATGGCATTTATGAACGACTATGGCACCATTCATTTCCCTAAAGTCATTCTTCACTGGGTGTTCATGCACTATTTCACCGAATTCCTACTACTTTGCCAACACTTTCCGTTCCATCCCTAACATACCCAGAATATCCTTCGTCTTCTTAGTATCAGGATCCTGCTCCATAGGTACAATGGTGACTCTAGGGAAACATCCTAGCCCAACCGATTGATGAGTGATGGAGAAGCTGGCAGAACTGGCTTCCGACAATGGCGGCTAAAGTAGAAACCACAAACATTGACCATAACAGGGGCTCTGTAATGCTGTGCTCAGATCAGCAGGGTGCTTGATCAGGTATGCTGCTTGACCAGAATATCCAAGGATCAATGATGGAAACACTAGTAGTGAGAACGCTAACTGCAAGGGAAAATGATTAGAAGGAACACAAAACTAATTATTTTTATATGTTAGAATTTGCAGGACAATGTACCTGAATTGATTTCTTGTTGAAGTGACCCAAGTCTGCGAACATAGCTTAAGCACCTGATTATGATTAGGGTTGACAATGGGGACCCGTTCCCCGATCCCCGGTGGGAAATTCCTCTATTAGGGGACGGGTATGGGAAGAAATCGTCCCCCGCGGGGATGGAAACAGGAAAAATTATTCCCCTGTCGGGGATGGCGGGGACGGGGACGGGGAATTTTTTTCCCCGCGGGGACCCGGTTAGGGATCCAAATTTAGTTTAGTCCAATTTAGTTATTAGATTGCAAACATATTCTCTAGCCCATCATATTCACATTTTCATAAACGGGACAACATAATCTTCAATGAATGCATGCATTCTTTTTTTCCTTGTCTGTCGATATGATTTTAGAGTTAAAATGGCTATAAGAGCTCTTCTCTTGTGTGAAATTTTCGCGGGGATAAGTCCCCGACGGGACCCCGATACCCGAACGGGGATGGGGATGGTGGGATTTTCTCCCCCAAAACGGGAAACGGGGACAGGGAAAATTTTGCATCGCGGGGACGGGAACGGGGAGGCATTCCCCGGCAGGGAATGCCCCCGTTGCCACCCCTAATTATGACCACAAGTATTTAGTACCGAGTTGTTGTCAGGTTAATCAAATACGAACAACGCATACTACTAATTTACTTTTCACTATATGCTTCACCATAAAATCAAAAGGATTGTAACTAATCAACTTAAAATTCTCGCATGTTATGCACAGAATAATGACTCCAAGTTGCTCCCAGCCGACTCTTTTGTTCCTTGCTTAGTAGTAGTGTATGAAATAGGTGGCATAGCTTCCAGAACATTTGGACAGTACTTGATTATGTTGTACACTCCTATTGCTGAGATTGATCCAATCCACACGAGCATGAAGGGAAGCTAACTTTGCTGAGCATGAAGGGAGAGAAAGAGAAGCTAACTTTGCTTGTGCCATATCATTGGACGAGGAAAAGGAGGAACAGAATCAGCACAGACAAGCTGACAACGTGCTCTGGAACAGGCAAATACAAAATGTCAAACTAACCTTTTGCCTAGCAATAACAGAAAATAAAGTGAGCAGAAAACACAATAACTAAAGAAACAACTAATTGTTACTTTGTTTAATATCTTGAGATCTTGACTGGATTCCTTGAGCAGCCAAAAGAACTGAATAAATAGAGCAAAACTAATCAGGGCATCTGAACGACAAGGAATCTGCATACAAGTTGAATAGAAAAAACCGATTAAAAACGCGTGTACCTCAATATCACCCATCAACATGCTAGTTCCTCAAAACATGAGGTAGGTAATGAATGATTGTGTCTTTGAGCGTCTCTCCAAGAACTTTTGCATCCAAGATGGCTCTCTTCTCTTGCTGTGGAACTTGAGATTTGGATCAGATGCCAACCGCGCGAACGGCACAGGCATCTTCCCCTTGAAATTCACATACTGCATACTGATCCACCTCACCCTCCCTCAAAACATGATTTCATTTTTTAATTCCCATATGTTGCAA
Organism: Guadua angustifolia; assembly: GCA_036346375.1. NCBI lineage: Eukaryota > Viridiplantae > Streptophyta > Magnoliopsida > Poales > Poaceae > Guadua > Guadua angustifolia. The sequence goes on from CM070507.1 coordinate 25,336,193, forward strand.
AACATAGCAGAACTTACCATGTTCGTCACCATATGGTTATCATTGCTAATTCAGAATCTCCACTAGTCCATAGTCACAACCAACGTGTCACTCCAAAATCAAATAGACACACAAGAAATTGAACTAAAGAATGGGCTCTAGAACTTAGAGTACTTCCAATTTGCTATGAAGCCAAACCACGTGATCTAGAAGAGAAGAGTGATTGCTGGTGTTGAGCCATTAAGTAGATGGCACGGTGGAGTTCAAAATTTACTGAACAATCATACTATGGTTGTTTTTACAAAAAACACTTATTTAATCTAACAAGACAATCCATCCATGTGATTCAGAAGCATGTCATGCAATCACGGTTATGTTGCCCAGAAGGTATGTTCTGAGGACGCCAGATGGTAATATCATAATTGAGCGTAACCATACTCAACCCCAATATTTTGAATATTGACAGTGCAATTAGATAAGATATCCAAATGGCCAAATTCAGCCTAAAGCAATAAGATTTGAACTACCTGGGTTTCCAGATCAGCAGAATTGGCGTCCTACTGTCAGGTATGAACAACACACCATTCTTCTGTTGAAAATAGAAGTGCCTGGATAAATTGGCCAGCATGGGAGAAAACATTGCCACAATTTAAACCATAAAAGCTACAATTTTCTTAGATGATGAGGGTAAATGCCTGGTGATTTTTAGCTAATATTTGACAGTTGTACTGCTGCTGCTCAAATACCATTAGTGTGCAGTAATTGTAGTATTATTGGTTAGCTGATGCCTCCACTCAACATCGAGCAAGCATTTCATAAGTTAATACACTGGATTTTTTTTAAGAAAACATAATCCATAATATATGCACATAGGGGTACTTGTAATAGAAAATCATTTTTCTGTGAATGCAAACTACGAAGGCAGAATGATCTAAGTAGGCAATAGGCATATGCATATATCAGTATGCACATCAAATAAATATTATGTGTTCTCATCACCATGAACCACATGTCAAAGTAGGAATTATTCTGTAGTCTCGTCATTGTAACAACATTTCAAGTTGCAGTTATTTTCTAGCACATGCTATAATAGACCTACAGATGTTGCCGCCCATTAGCACGAAAACTGTGGTGCAACTATATAAAAGGAAACTTTTCCTAAAAAAACTGTAAAGGGACCAGCAACAACAGAAGAATCTGCAACAAAATAATACAATTATAGAAGCATAAGACCTAGAAGCATAGACCAGTACAACAAATAATCATAGAAGTGGGCTGCAATTATTTTTTAAAATTGCGCCAACCGGGTCTTGAACTCGAGACCTCTTAGCTCTGATACCATATTGAGTTGCATGCACCAGCCAGTTCACCCAAAAACTTAAGCTAATGAGGAAAGGTGGGCAATTCACTTATACTTTAACAACCTCTATCCTCTGCAGACCCTATCTCCCAGGTAGGGGTGAAAAAAAAACTCGAAACTCACGAGTTTAACGAGTACTCGGAAACTCGACTCGAGCTCGTTCCTTAACGAGTCGAGTCGAGTTGGGTTTTGAACTCGTTAAGGTAACGAGTTAAACGAGCAAGCTAACGAGCTTAACGAGTCAGAAAAAAAACACTATAAATCTATAACCCTAGCTCTGTTCCTTTAACCTTCAGATCTAATTCTTTTCCCCATTTCACATCCGCAATTCCCCAATTCTCAGCTCGGCTGCATTTATGCTCATACATTTATAAAACTATTGAATATTGAAGCTTTGTAGCACCTTAATGAGCAGATAGTCAGAGGCATCATAACGAGCTAACTCGAGCCAACTCGAGTTTTTAACGAGTCGAACCGAGTTGAGCTTTCAACTTGTTAAGAAAACGAGTTGAGTCGGCTCGATATCCACCCCTACTCCCAGGCTACCACAACCCTGGGATGCTCCTTGCCTCCTTGGCAGTCGTTCCTCAGAAAGAAACCCGCCGCCCACATCTCCATTGGTCTCCATCGCACCCTGCCATAGCCCCAACCCGTTCCGTCTTACCGCCTCCTCGCTAGCGGCCTATGTCACCTCCTCCCTATGTTTATGCTGGCCTAATCCGCATCGGCGCTGGCCAGAACAACAACCCAAGCAGGGAGGGGACACGATAATATAGAGAGATGGGGAAGAAGAGACGCTCGAGTGCAGGGGTGGAGAAGGATTTGGAGGAGGCGTTCTGGGAACAGGCGACGTCGGATCGAACTCGAAGCCATGCCACACCACCCGATTGGATCGCACCGCCATATCGGGGCTGTACCCGGCCACCGTGTCGCCCGATTTGCACCACCATGGCCTGACCGAGGACACACGCGGTCATTGCCGCTGGTTGAGACGAAGACGGGGAGGGAGAAGTCGGGAATGGGCCGCCATTGCCACCAAGGTTCAAGGAAGCCAGCCACTGCCGTTGCCGCGAGGTTGAGGAGGGGTCGTCGTGGTGAGGCGATGTGAAGAGGAGGCTCTGGGAGGAGGGGCACCAGTAGGGGAGTCTAGGAGGGGAGGAGACAGACAAAGAGGAGGAGGAGGAGACCGGGTGCGCATGGGGTGGTGGCCTGGTGAGGGAGCGAGAGCCGGCCGGTGAAGGATGTGGAGGGGGGATGAGGAGGAGAAAATTGACGTTTTACCATTATTAATATGTGGACTCGCGCTTTTACCATTAATTCTATGACGCTCGCGCTTTTACCACTCATCTCGGGCGCACTTTGCACATTTGCCATTTCCGAGATTTTACGCATTTTCGAGCTTTTTCTCAGGTTTTTGTCTAGCGAATTTCCGGTTTTGCCCCTGGGCCACGTTAGAAGAACCGAAGAAGGACCCGAGCGGCGACGACTGCATCGCCCGGCTGCACTCCACCGGCGGCGAGCCCCTGCGGAGGAGAAGCAAGGATTAGTATTCTACTGTTAACTCCATCAAGGATGTAATTTTTAGCTTGAGCCAGGTCGTGCTAGTTTTCACGACATATTTTCAGTTCAACTTCAACCTGACCCTGAACCACACGGCGTTCACGAACCAAACTAAGGCTAGCTCGATCGCACTCGTTCCATGGAATGTGCAAGCATTTACAAATACGATTGTACCTGCAAACGAGTGGGATCGATCCCTGAATGCGGTGACGCGTTATACATCGGCCGGAATTCGATTGGTCTCCGACTCTCCGGTTATATATATGGATCGGGGGCAGAGAAACCAATCATGTCAGCTCCTCGGCGTTCTTGGTCGAGGTCATATTCATGGCGGCTTCTCGCATCCTCGTGCTGCATCTTGTTGTCTCTGCGCGATCCTCGCAACGCGGAGAGGCGGCCGAGCCACGGCGGTCTGTTCTCCTTGAGGGCTCGCGAGAACAGCGGGTTGAGCGGACCAAGTGGAGTGGGAGAAGAAGTGGCCAAGGGGCAAAACCGGAAATTCGCTAAACAAAAACCTGAGAAAAAGCTCGAAAATGCGTAAAATCCCGGAAATGGCAAATGTGCAAAGTGCGTCCGAGATGGGTTGTATTTTGGCGAGCGTCACGAAATTGATGGTAAAAGCGCGAGTCCATATATTAATAATGGTAAAACGTCAATTTTCTCGATGAGGAGAGGTTGGTGTGGGAGTGGTGGAAGAGGAAGCACTTGGCCGACGGAGAGCCAGGGTTTGAATTTTCGTTTTGAAAAAAATTTCGGCTACATCCGAAATCCGAAATTTCGCCGAAACTATCCGAAATTTCGATCAAAATGAACTGACTAAAAATTGGTTCAAACGATGTCAAAAAATTTTGAAATTTTTTTTATAGGTTCCTCACACATTACAGATGTTCTCATAAAATTTTCAGGTGATTATCAGTTCTGTGGATTTTTAAAAAATTCAAATATTGGTACTGTCCCGATGAAACATTGATCGGCAAGTTTAAACCGGATGAAAAATAGTACAAACGATGTTAGAACATTTTGAAATTTTTTATGGAGATTCCTAACATATTTATGATATTTGTCTAACAATTTCAGATGATGATCAAATGTGACGAATTTTTAAAAATTCAAACATTGGTACTGTCTTAGTAAAGCGCTGAGCGACAAGTTTCATCCGAATGAAAATTATAACAAACGAGCTTGTAAAATTTTGAAAATTTTTCTGGATGGTCCTGACACATCCATAATATTCTCATAAAATTTTCATATGATGATCAAGTATCATGAATTTTAAAAAATGCGAATAGTGCTACTATCCTGTTAAAAGACCGATGATCAATACATAGATTTAATTTAGCAATAAAAAAGGTTTAAATTTTTCAAAAATTTTACATAAGGGTGGCAAGGAAATGGTTAATATCTCATAAAAATTTGGAATCATGTTCATGCTCCAGCAAATTTATAAAATTCATACAAGGCACAATGCCATTTATGTTCTTTCTCTGTTTGATTTTTAAAATATAATACAACAAATTAATTAAGTTCAGTGCTTACTGCATTCATAGATTTTATTGAGCAAACCAAGAAAGTTGAAATTTTTTGAAACTTTTATAGAATGGTACTGAGGAAATTCTTAATCTGTCATAAAAAGTTTAGATGATGAACACACTCGAGAAAATTTAGAAAAATCTAACAAGTTTACTGTCCCAATTATGTCTATTCTGTTGTTGATTTTTTAAAGATAACAAATGATGTTAACTTATTTTGAACTTTTTTTTGTACGATCCGATGGTACCATAAATTTTTCAGATCATTATCAAGTTTGTAAAATTTTTTCAAAATCTGACAGTGTTTCTACTTCATTGGAAAAGTGTAATCAAGAAATAAAATAATAACAAAAATGAAAAAATTCTGACAGTGTTTCTACTTCATTGGAAAAGTGTAATCAAGAAATAAAATAATAACAAAAATGAAATCTAAAGCGAATAAAATTTGAAAATTATGGATAATCTTGAGAATAACCTGGAATCCCAATTTTAAATGATAAAATGTCATATCCAACATTTATGCATAAAATCCAAACTCATTTATTGCATCAAGACTAGAAACAGTAGCATTGTCAGAATTAAATGAAAATAATGATGAGTTATATCCAGCTAAAATTTTATATTATATTTTAAAGCCATTAATACACCTACAATAAAACTTTCAGAAATTAATAAATTATTTTAGAATATTTAAAAATTAAAAAACAGAGAGAATTGAAAAGTAGTACTCTGAATGTCAGAATTTTTATAAATTCCTGGAACAATATTTGGATCTGACAATTTTAAATAAGGATCCTTAGCTGAAATAAACTTTAAAAACAAATTTTCAAAAAGTTTTCAAAATATTTGAATTGTCTGATAAATCAAAATCCGAAATCTGAAAACTGTGCAGAGCAGATTGGCACATAAGTTCAGTACTTACTGCATTCATAGATTTTATTGAGCAAACAAATAAGGTTGAACTTTTTTCAAAATTTTATATAATGGTACCGAGGAAATTATTAATCTGTCATAAAATTTTTAGATGATGATCACACTCGAGAAAATTTACAAAAATCTAACAAGTTTACTGTCCCAATTATGTCCATTCTGTTTTTTATTTTTTAAAGATAACAAATGATGTTAAATTATTTTGAAATTTTTTTTCTATGATCCCAAACAACAAGGGATGGTACAATAATTTTTTTAGATGATTATCCGGCTTCTAAATTTTTTAAAAAATCTAACAGTGTTTCTGCCCAAATTTTAAAAAATCTCAAAAAATTAGTTTTTCATCAAATTTTCATGTAACAAGACTTTGTTAAGGGTTATTGGACCCATTCCGTTCAAATCCGGCCAAAAAATTTGAAAATCCGGATTTAAAATCCGAAACTTTGCCAAATTTTTTTGAAATTACTGTAGCAACACTGTAGCAAAATTCTGTTAACGTGAGTTGTTGAGTATATAAAGGCACCCAAATTTATTGTGTGGTACAGAATGACTAATTGGAATGGTAGGTGATCTTAAAGTGAAAAGTTGATTAGAGTTATTCCAATGGTGGTGAATCATGAAAATTGATTGGAAGTGCGAGATTTGTGTTCCGGTAAGTTTAGTATTGATCATGATTGAGAGGGTCTAGAATCTTCTATGGATGAATTTATTATAGCAAGGTGTTGATGTAAAGTACTAGAGTATATTGGCGTAAAGATATGAGAGTTGTTGGTTTATGTTGCTTATGGGTCAATTAAATTGTGGATCAACAAAATGATCTGCTCGATGTGAAATTAAAGAATGAATATATATAGAATGGTTGTATGAATGATGGGTTTTGTCTTGGGAAAATGTCTATCTGGGAGTTATCTATGGAAAATGACTAGTGGTGGGTATATGAATAGGAGGAGGAAACTAAAGGAAGATTGGGTTTTGTAACTTCCGTTCAAACCTGTGTACTTTTTAGGATTTGGTGAAAATGAAATATTTAATGGCTAGAGCCGGATTTGATTAGAGTTGTGTGATGTGTTGGTGAGTATTTCAAAGTGTGAATCTGGTGGATGTTTCGTAAGTGATTCTGTGGGTGAAGTGGTTTTGTTGGGAACGAGTTTCCTTTATCTTGAGAAAGAATGTGATGGTTATGGGTACAGATACTTATTTTGAGAATTGGTTTCCCCTGCCAAACGTTGGTTTTGGTTTAATGCGAGAGATCTTGCTTTGGTTAAAGTAAGCGGTGTGTTTTAGGTTTTATAAGAGCTTTTGTCAGCGATTTGTGTCGGGTTTCTCTTTTAATTGGAGTTCTCCCCGAGGTGAATTTTATTGTATTGATTTGAGAATGTTAAAGGTGAATTATATGATGATAGAGAAGCGGGTTTTCCTTTGCGATTCGGTTGGAAACGAATTTGAGCGATGAGTGGATTCTACCAGGTTTCTCTCCGAGGTAAATTTTAGCGTTTTTGGTTCAAGATGAGGTGGGTGGTTTATTTAGTTTAAAGAGAATTGTATTTCTTTTGCATTTAGCCGGAGTTAAAGAATGTGAATGCTTATGGTATAGTGTTGAGTATAATAAAGAGAATTGAGTTTTCTGTGGTCATGGGGATTGCAGTTGTAAAAGTTCAATGCAGTATTTTTCTTGAAAGTTGAGTTCTCCTTGGTGTGCATTCTATCCCATTATTTGAAGGGGATGAAAGTGGTTAGCTTTGCTAATGAGAATCGAGGGATTTCGGGTGGATAATAATTGAGGATTATACTTTTGATGTGGTCCCTTAATGGTGCTTGTTTAACCCTTAGTAGTGAACTACTTGGAAGTTGATGGTTGTAGCGAAGGATTTCATAATTGAGTGTGTAATGTTCTGTAGTGAGCATTTACCCTGGGCAGTGGTTCTCTGGGATTTTGACCCATCGACTAATTTTGACTGAGCTCTTGCGTGAGAAATTGTACTTAGTTGAGCTAAGTCAAATCGTTTTGTTAGTCGTTGGATTTGAGGTTTTGTTATTGTTTGTAGCCGTTGGAGTTTTTGCGTGAGTGTTTTGAGATGGTAAAGAAGTTTAAGACCTTTGTATCTTTGATTTGGTCTGTAGGCATTCTTCGAATTCGGGGTCGAATTCCTTTAAGGGGGGGAGAGTGTAATATTGCGAAGCCTCGCTCCAAAATTTTGGGCCTTCCGCCGTCTGGCCCGGGGCCGTCTGGCAGTTAATCTCAGAGGTGGTTGGTCCACCTAGGAGGATTAGGGATAAATTTTGTGGGTTTGGGAGGGGTCTTTTGGGAATTTTCCCCTCTCCACCTACTCTCTCTCTCTCTCTTTCTCTTGGATTTGTGTGGTGCTATTCCTTCTTGGTCGATATTTTCTTGGTCCTCCCACCTGCCGACTTCCCTTTTTTCCTCCTCGGTCGCATGCTCCTCGCCCGAGTTCCTCCACCTCGTGGCGTCACTGGCCACTGGCGCCTCCTCCCAAGGCTTGTCGTCCCTGCCGAGTCCCTCCGGCCCGAGCTGCTCTGCCGAGTCCCTCCGGTGAAGCTGCTCCCGGCTGGCACTGCCGCCTGCCTGGCGACGGCAGAAGAAGAAAGCAGAAGAAGAGCAGCAGAGCCGACGCCTCCTCTGGCCGGCTACCTCCCAGCGCCGCGCCTCCTCCTCCCTGTGCCGGCGCCTCTCCCCTGCACGGTCAAGAAGAGTAGCCCTCGGCAAATGGCAAGACCGGCCCGGCGGCCTCCTCCTCCTCCTTCCTCCATGGATTTGCTTTGAGGTATCATTGGGGGGAAATAGTTTGCCTATATGGTGTTTGATGAAATGCCTAGCTAGGTTTTCATAAAAGTGAAATGATTTTGCATGCTTGTGCTATGTCCCAGTGAGTCATTGAATTCTTAGGATGAGAATAGCACTTCGCTCGAGTTCAGATGCATGATTAAGGTATAAACATTTGGTACTAGAGTATGCATGTATCTTTGAGATATTGATCCTTATGCTTGATTATCAAAAATGGAATCTATAGTATATGATGTCTGTTATTTGCCAAGAAGTTTATGCATGAATGCCTTCTGTTTTCTGGAGTGGGTTTGGTGTGTTCATTTTTATGGCATAGAAAGGGTGCCCAGGCTGCTTCGTTATTGATGTTCGGTCCATTGTGCAATGGTTCAGTTGTGTAGTTTATTTCTGTATCTCTTCTAAAATTGTGTGGTTGCGGTGAGAGGAAGCACAGAGGTTGCAGGGATGACCGATGCTTTCTCATTACAGTTTGTGATTGTATCAAGTAAATCATCATATCAATCCTTCTCTTAGGCTAATTGGGTTGCATTGAGATTTGCATTCCTGGTGCTTGTGACACCCCCCCGACAAAATGGTTAGCTAATAAGATATAGTGAGCTTGACTCTATGTATACTTCGCTGTGCATGGTTTAGGAAGATCATATTTCAGGGCCTTATCTCCTTAGTTAACTAATTAGTTCAATTGTAATATTTTGACTCTTTTGGTGGAAGCTGAGAGCTAGGGGTGGGCATAATTTAACCGAAACCGAAAAACCGAACCGAACCGAACCGAATTAACCGAAAAATTCGGTTTTTTCGGTTTTCGGTGTTCGGTTCGGTTTTTATTTTGCTGCTATTCGGTTTACGGTATTCGGTTCGGTTTTCAAACTCCAGAAACCGAACAACCGAATAGACCGACTAGCGATCAGCTAAGCGACTAAATTGGTGAATCACCTGTTCGTTCGGTTCCGCAATTCCCCATTTCCCTCGACTCGATCCCCATTCCCTCGGTCCCTCGCGGCTCCCGCCCCCAATTCCCCATTTCCCTCCCAAGTCCCAACCCTAGCCCTAGCACTCACCGCCTCACCTCACTGGCTCACCGCTGGGCGCTGGCGCTCGGCGCTCGGTCTGCACTCGCCACTCTGGCCTCTGTAGACTGCGGTCCGCTGCTCCAGGCCTCCGGCCGTTCGGCGTCTCTCCAGCTAGCCCTCCGTCCGTTCGGCGTTTATTCCCCATTTTGCTCCCCCGTTCGGTCTGCTGCTCCGGGCCTCTGGCGAATCGGCGTCTCTCCTACTCCGTCGGCCCTCTGGCTCCGCACCTCCGCCCGGCCCTCCACAGCTCCGCCTCCACTGAGCACCGCGACTTCACCATTTCGCCGTCCAAGTGACCTCCTCCGAGCCTCGATTTCTTTCTTCTACCACCGACGGCGACGCCGGCCGCCGCCTCCATTGGATCCGTCTGCTCCGGCTAGTGAGGTAAAACTCCGACCCTCCACTGGTAGTGATCTACATCTTTGCAGTTTTTATTTGATACATGCATTCTCTCATTTCTTGAACCATTGGATTCAAGAAACATTGGATTCTAGTTGGCACAAAAACCTGTGGTTCCTTGAAATTTTTTTGCAAAACCTTGGTTTTTGAGTTACCTGTGGTTCATTGCTGCGGGTGAGCATCTTCTCGTTTGTATTCTTCACATCCATTGCTATTGAAAGTATTATCAGTTCATCACTCAGAACATAACTATCGTCTATGTTGGCAATACAGGAGGAGCCGAGGAGTGTTGGCCGGAGGACGAGTCTTTGGAGAGTGTTGGCTACTTGGCTAATTGCATGCATTTTTGGACAATGTGTGATATTTGATAATTTTAAGTAGATGGATCATGGATGATGGATGTGTGATATTTGAAGTGCTATCTGAATTTATCGACTTGGACAATGTGTCGTGTGATATTTGAAGACTTGAAGTAGATGGATGTGTGATCTTGTGATGTACCGATGTGCTAGTGCTAAACCGCTAACCTGCTAGTCGTTTTGTTATTTTTGGACAATGTGATGTCTCGATGTTACGATGGTCGTTTGTAGAAAAACCAATTTGAACAATCGGGTTTTGTTATGGTGGGAAATTCATTGCATTATTTTCCTGCACCATGTCATTCTCAGAGAAACTGCAAAAAGATTGTTCTTGAGCACTACTTCTATTGTTTATCTTTGTCCATTAATAGTCTCCTCTTTTATACTTCGTGTTCTGCTAGGTCCTAAGTCCTAACATTAGTGCTTGTGATCATTTCTACTACTGAGTTATATTTTGACAGAGGCAACTTCTACGACTTCACTTCCTTGGGTAAGTTCTATTTTGAATTCACTTTGATCATACAATTGTATTAGAGGCCAATATACCTTTCATTGAGATATTCATGTAGCTTTTGGAATTATTTTTGTCTTCCTTTTTCCGTTTGTTTGCCTAGCACGCTTTAGCTTCTGTGGACCAGTGTGATGACCACTCGGTCGGCATAACTTTGTTAGCTCCAACTTGGAACCATCGAATCTTAATTTGGTGATTTGTATAATTCTTGCTGATCTTAGGAAATTAAATGTCATGTGATATATTTGCTACTTCACTCATTCGCTGCTCGATGGTGTTGCATGTTTGAAGTCTTGTTCAAAACATTTTCAAGTACCTTTCTTGGCCGATCGAACCAAATGAACCGAGACAACCCAGATGGCGGACTCGAAATTCGGTTAAGCAATTATCGAAAAACCGAACCGAATTAATTCGGTTAATTGATTCGGTTTTTTGCAGTCGTTTCGATTCGATTCTTGATATTCAAAAACCGAAATTTTCAGAAACCGAACAAACCGAACCGAAAAAACCGAAAAAACCGAATGCCCACCCCTACTGAGAGCACTATTAATCAATTATTCCTTAATTTGATTCAGTAGACATGATTCATTGCGTAGTTGGCATAAATTTCATGATATGATGTTATTCAGATGTGTTAGTATTTTGTTTAGCCAATTATTTTGGATTGATACATTTGCATATAAGATCATGTTTATTGTACCTTATTGTCTCCCTGATCACTGCATTATGCTTAAGTTGGTGTATTATCCCTAGGCAATGTTGAATAAAACTACCCATGGGGGATTTAGATACGCAAGGGTTCTGTGTTATGATTGATTGATTGGTAGGTAATTTGTATCTGTGGTTGATTTTGGGTTTCAGGAGGAGTGGCCTCTTCTTCGCGTGCCACTCCGCTTCTCCCGGTAAAGGCAAGTGCAACCCGTATATCTTTTATAGGGTATTAGTTCATTGCTTGTGTTATATATATATATATATATATATGCTTACCCTATGGTTGCATTCGTGATTATAAGCACGTCTAGTAAGGTAATTGTCTTTTGATGAAAAAGGTAAGAAATCTGATACAAGTGCATCGTTGTTTGATCGTGATATGCTTTGTTTGATGAACTTAATATGCCTTGCTATCATGAAATTATACTGCATCCCTGGATTGAATGTTAGGTGCGATGTTTAATGAATTCCATCTAGATGCCGTGATGACGTCTTGCTAAAACTTACTTTCATATTTACGTTCACTAGTTTGATAGACTAGTGGGAATACTGAAAGTATGGAATTGGATTGCGAAAATGGATTGATTTATGATCAAGATAGATGGAATTAGTAATTACTCGAGTAATGGTGATGTGAGTATGAATATGAATGTTGAGGATGTGATTACGAGTGTTGAGAATGTGATTATGGAGTGTTGCGAATGTGATTACGAGTGTTGAGAATGTGATTATTGAGTGTTGTGAATGCGATTATGAGTGTTGAGGATGTGAATGGTAATTTATAGATGTGAGGAGTGGCTGATGTTTATGTATTTGGCTATGGCTATGCAAATGTAAGAAATGAATGTAGTTTGTAAATTGGTTTATGTCAATTGCATTTGTGCATTCATGATGGAAGGGCGACCCATTCTGATGAGGGCCTCTGTGCTCACATGTAGTGAGCACGAAAGTCCTACCTCGTAGTCCCATATACCGGTTATATGGGAGCGAGTCAAGAAGAGTAGGCACCCCCCCACCACAGGTGGAAGGGAATGAGAGGGTGCACACCGACGGGTGTGCACTAGGCCATACCCCTGTATGTGCTAAAAGAGGAGATGAGACATGCATGATGCATCATATACATGAGAATTGTGAAATATGCATTGCATTGACAGTGGTGAATCATGTTTATTGAGTTGATTGTGATGTATCGATGTGAGATTCTGTTTTTGTATGGCATATTTGCATACGCATTGCATTGACAATGATGAGTTATGTTTAAATGAGTTGATTGTGATGTATGGATATGAGATTCTGCTTTTGTATGGCATATTTGCATATGCATTGCATTGACAATGATGAATCATATTTGAATGAGGTGATTGTGATGTATGGATATGAGATTCTTCTTTTGAATGTTTTGTGCACCTGAGCGTTGAAGGCAACGAATCGAGCCTGTTAATGGTTAATCATGGAGCTAATGGCAGTTATAGGTTGAGGATTGAGTCGTGGACTCCTCCAAAGGTGGCTATCGAGGTATGAGTAAAGTTTAAATAGTTCTTGAGATGGTTGTGGTATTTGAAATCAGTTTCCGGTTCATTTATTTACCCAGTTTAGTCAAGTATTTGAATATGTTACGTTTCAAAGTATTGGTATTCTGTTTGATTCGGTTGCGTTTCTTTATTGTTGCACTTCGCTGAGTCATCGACTCACGCTTGTTGTTTGTATTATTGCAGGTACCTTGAATCAGGCATGCATGGATGGGGGTAGTAGCACAATCACAATTTTGCATCATCACCTTTCCATCACGTCGATTTATAGTTCTGATTTTAAATAGCTCGCGAAGGGTCTTGTAAAGGGTCATCTGCAATTATGTTTAATGAGTTCCTGTTCTGTAATAATTATGTGGTGGAGTTCATTAATTTTCCATGGGATGTGTGATTGTTTAACTAATTACCTGCTAGAATGATATCATATCTGCTTATGTTTTCTATCTGCTGAGTGGATGTCCTTATTTCTAGAGTGGTCATGCCGAAATTTTGTAAATTTCGGTGGCTTAGTTTTAGTAGTTTAGAGGGTTGGTAGCATCCGCGGCGCCTCTGGTGTCGGGGTGTTACACGTATATCCCACCATGGTCAAGTCTTAGTTCTTATGGTAAAACAATCTAAGATCTTGAGTACCTTGAAAATATTTGAGTAAAGTCTTGACACCAATCTAATATCTTTTGGTTGGAGTTGCATTGTGTCTTGCTAGCAAATTTATTGCGAATAAAATATCAGACTTTATGTAATTTTCAAGATACATAAGTGCTTCAATAGCACTTAAGTATGGGACTTCGGGTTCTAAGACTTCCTTATTTTCCATTCTCGATCTGAAAGGATACTTATCCACTTCGAGGGATCTTACTACCATAGGAGCTTTTTAAAGGAAGAGATTTATCCATATTAAATCTTTCAATATCTTCTTGGTATAGATAGACCAGTATACAAAAAAATTCTAGGAAATGCTCTAGCTGCAAGCTTAAGCAATATTTGATTTTATCCAAATCTTTCATCTCAAACTCCGTAAAAAGGTAAGAACTTGCTTCCTTTATATCCTCTATGATTCTGATGATATTCAGATCATCGACATAAACTAAGATAATATAAAATCTATTCTAGGATTTCTTTATGAACACACAGTAACAATTATCATAGTTGGAGTATCCCTTCTTCAGGAGGAACTCACTAAGTCATTTGTATCACATTCTCTTCGACTGTTTTAATTCGTATAGTGATCTCTGTAGTTTGACGCTATACAAATTGTGATTTTCTTTATTAGGATCCAAAATTTTGATTCCTTCAGGGACTCTCATATAAATATCGTATCCAATGACTCATAAATATACGATCACTACATCCATCAACTGCATTGTTAAATTTAAGCTAGCTTCCATTGATATTAAATATCATAAAGTTATTCCACTCATTACAGAGAATAGGATTCATCGTAATCGATGCCGGGTCTCTGCATGAACCCTTGTGTTTCAAGCCTCGTTTTATATTTCACCACCTGTTTATTTTCATTTTTCTTCTAGATGAAAACTCATTTTGATCCTACAGGAATACTTTAGGATGTGTTTGATTAACATGACCAAATACTTTTCTATTATTAAGCTAGGTAAGTATGCCTCAGTTGCTTCTTTTCATTTGACACATTCTAAATGCTTCTAGCACTCTGCTATGGACTTTGGTTCTAGATCCAACTTAAGAGTTTTAGTAATTTTAGAGGCAAAATAAATGTCGATAATTGTAGTCTTTCTTTTATACAATTCTTCACAATCCACATAATTTATAGATCTCTTCATTTATTTTTTTTAACTCCTTGTGATTTCGCACAAAGATGGAGTTATCATCTTCAGGATGTTTCACTTCAAGGATATTACCATTTACAGGATGGCTCACTTCAGGGATTTTCTCAATATCAGATTAAGCTTCTTCAACTATCTCAGGTAATGTTCTCACTTGTTCAGTTCTCTATTTCTGCGAACATCTTCGCAAAACTGAATCTCGTGCACCTAGAGGCCTCCTACTACTTTTTATCATTAGGGGCAAGAGTAGATCCAATAACCTTTTGAAGTATTTTCACTCTTTTAGGTGCATTTACTACAGGCATATGAAATTTTATCACTCCTTTATAATCAATGAAGGCATCTGATTATCAGCTATTTGTTGCAGACTTATCATCCTTCGAACTTCAAATTCAGTTTCTTGAGTGCATAAGTCTAAGGACTGAATGTCCGTGACATTTCAATCTATTTTTTTGATATTTTTTAATGTAGTACTTATCTCTCCCTAATACCAAAATATTATCCTCATAAAAAATACAATTAGCGTACCGAGTCATGTATAGATTCCCTATCATAGGCTCTAAGTATTTAATAATTGACGGAGATTCATAATCTACATAGATCTCCAACTTTTGGTGAGGTCCCACGGTTGTTCGCTATAGTGGAGAGATTGGCATGTATACATCACAACCAAATTTTTGTCGATGGAAAATACTTGTTTTTTCCCACGCACTACATGCAAAGGGGAAATTTCATAGAATGCAGTTGGTCTTAGTTGAATTAATGTCAAAGTGTGCAGCACTGCGTGGTCCCAACAGCTAGTGGGTAACCTACAATTCTGCAAGAGTGGCCTAGTAATAAACTTTACTCTTTTAATTAATTACGCTGCAAGGCTATTTTTAGTTTAGATATGAGGTACGGAATGCTCTACGTTAATACACGGTGCCATACAATAATCATTGAATACTTTCGTAAACTACTAGTATTTTCCATTCAAATAGACTTGATCCTTTCTTTTGAAAAAGAGACTCTCAATTTAACGATTTAGGCAATTAATTTAGCAAAAGCATGGTTTATAGTAGAGAAGAGACATATATGGGATCATGTAGTAGAAGCATCTATCAGTATCATAAAGTATCTGAAGAGGCCCGACAGGTGCTAAATAGGTCCATAGATACTCATCTTAAATTCTCTATAGAAAATTCAGTGACTCTTTCCTAATTTTTAGATATGATGGCGTAACTATCAACTTTCCTTTAGCACAAGCAAGACGTAAGAAAGTGTATAGTTTTTATGTTGTGACCAATAGAATTATTTATTATTCTTCTCATTATATTCAACTCAAAATGACCGAGTCGATTATGCTAGATCTTAAATATTTCTAGGTATTTAAAGATTATTTTCATCATAATATAAACTTTAGGTTATATAATAATAATAATAATAATAATAATAATAATAATAACAACCAAGAAGGAAGAAAGTTTTTCAACTACACGCTTATTATACCCATTAAACTTAGCCATAAGTAGGTATTCTCTATCATCTTTATCCTTTGTCTCTATATAGAAACCAATCACACAAATCTCTACTAATATAAATTTGCAGTTGGTGGCATCGGTCCGTCGTTCTTCCTAGCCCCCCTCCCGGTCATATCCCCAATAATGGCAGGTCATTATAGCTAATTATTCTTTCCTGATTTACAGCTAGCCATATCTCTCTAAATATAGCTAATTATTATAGCAAAATCCCTAATTATTGCTGGCAATTAATAGCCAGCCAATCATTTCTTTTGTACTCTATATATGCTGTACAGTTTTCATAGAATCAATCAAAAGAATTCATTCAAGATCTCCTATGTCGTGCCGCCGCGGCGAATGAACTCGATGAACTGATTAATAAGTGACGGACCGACGTACATGACCGTGAGGTGCAAGAGGCCGAGCGTTGTGGTTAGCAGTAACTGCAGCCAGAAGGACAGCTAGAGCGTGACGCCCACGGGTGTCGTGACCCCAACGCGGGCCAGTTGGACGTGAACAAAGCATACGACACTTCGGTGCTGTTGCTCGGCGATACCGGTGGGACGTCGTCGGCGGTGAGAGAGTCATTGGCATACCCCTTGGAGATAAACGGGTTGATCCAGCTGAATGCCGCAAGAGAGAGGAACGACGTGGCGACGCATGGCGTGGAGGGCGCCTCGGCGCTGGTGTTTTCTGGTTCACCTTCATGGGCTCCGGCATCATGGCTGGTGAAGCCAGTGATGGCTAGGTACGCTAGAGTCATGGAAACGAGTAGGCCGGCAAAGGCGAGAGGGTCATCTGGGAAGAGTAGCGAACCGTCGGCGCAGCAGACCACCGCCAAAGTGGAGAAGAGCACGGCACCGAGGCGGTGGCGATCCGAAGACGCGAAGGTGCAAAATTTGGGTGGCGGTGGTCTCTTTCTCGAGACGATCGACCATCTGACCATGGCATGCGCTGACAAGTGGGCGGCGAGAAAGGCGGACTCCACAGCGTGCGCTGCGGGCATGGCGAGAGGAAGAGGAACGCGATCTGGTAATATAAATTGCAAAAAGAGATAAAAATGATTGATTGATTTTTGAGATTGGTAATATATATTGCTATGTATAATATATTTGGTTTTAATTCGTACCGAAGAAAAAACCATAAAAACTTTTGTAATTGGGAGAAATAGATGTTTGATCTTGTAGCACAATTTTCTTTTATTGCTTGATCTTTATATTTTGTTACCAATTTTATTTTTTGTAGCAACGCATGGGCATTGATCTAGTGTCTCTAAAACTTAAGAGAGTGCGACTGGACTCAGGGTATAATAGGGCATTCTCTATTATTATACAAATGCCCATAAGGAGAAATATGATGGCTCTTCCAATGGTCATGATATTCCCAGTTTTCTTAGTTAAAGTTTAAAAATATTTAGTTTTCCTAAGAATTGAATTTGTAGTACAATTGTCTACAAAATAGATTTCCTCCTCTGCCATTGGATTATACAGATGTTCTACATTAAAGATATAAATTCAATCAAATAATTATTGCATTAGGAACAAATTGAAAATATAGAACAAGCATAGCATGATTAAAAAAATTTCTTGAAAAATGACGCTTTATTGAAACTTAACTGATAATTGCTCAACAAGAGTATAGACCAATATTCATTCAGAAACACAAAATCTAAATTGATAAATGAGACTTTTAAGGAGACTCAAAAAGGATAATGTGATATTGGTTTCTTAAGTAAAGGAGTAACTAGGAGATTACTCATGTCTCCATATAAATCATTTATGTCCTTTTGGGAATCTTTGGTATTCTTCTAGAATTCTTTGAGCTCAGTCTCAAGGAGATCATCATCATCATCCATGGGAGAGTCCCCATATCCAAGAAGACCCTCTTTGAATTCTTTCGTAGGCTCAGGGACTTTGTCATCATTCTTTTCCATTTCCTCTGAACAATAGGTTGAGTGATGAAATATGTCTTAGCCTTATTTCCTTGTTTGTTCGGAATCTTCTAGTGGATTTCATAATATTTAAGATATATTGAGTGCACACCCGCTCGGTGTGCACCTTCAATCCCAACCATCCGTGGCGGGCCTACTTTATCGACTCGCTCCCATTCGTGGATGGGACTACGAGATAGGACTTTTGTACTCACTATGTGTGAGTACAGAGGCCCACATCAACATGGGTCGCCTCTTCTGTAATGAATGCGCAAAAAATGCAAATGACATGAATGATCTACCCGTTTCATCCTATTTCAACTCCACATTGGTCATACACATGTTTATAAGCACAGCCAACCCGAACATAAACACACACGTTATCATTTAATCGCATTCATCATTTTGTTACTTGCATCAACATAACCATACTCGTTCATAAAATTCGTAATGCAATACAATAAATGGGAATTGAATAACTTACTTACCATTTTGCTAACATTTATCCATCTTCATCACCATACTAAAAACAACTTCTAGATATGCTATTAAACATAACCACATCATTAGAAATTTCATAATCTTATCGCAAACAAAGCATTTAACACCCTAATAACACTCTAGGGGTTTCACTTGCCTTTAACCTCGGTGATAATCGACGTCCGATTTGCGGTATTAGAGACCTCCGACCCTAGAGAAAATAACAATACTCAAAATCCATTCCTCATGTGAATAATGCCACTAAGATGGCAATAAAACTCTAGTGATCAAGATTACTCCCTATCTCAATAATACAAGATTCTAACATCATCGGTCAATGAAATTCATTTACCTGACCACATATATATATATATATATACACTAATCACATTCCTTAGGAGGTTAAGCTTTTGGATCGCATACAAAGGATGAGACAACCCAGAACAGCCTCAATCACTTAGATGCCCCGCGAATACACAAAAGTTCGAAGTAATATGCATAACCCAAAACATAGCTCAGTTCACAATTGATGATATCTATATTAATCGTTACCAGATTCTCAATAGAACAATAAAGAAGCAAGCAGCCAGAGATAATAATATAGATGGTTTTAATAAAAGCAACTCACTAGCAAATGCAGAGTTTTCACTCTTTATACTCAACTCATACAAATTTTAGGAGTTTCTCACATTTAAATGTGGTACTTCTGAACATTCTTTTTTTTAAAAATATCAAAATAGAAAGTGAGAATTTCAAAACTCCCAAAGTTAGTAACTTTCTCCGGGCATTACCGAAACTGGCAGTGTCATTTAGGTGACATATGAGTAGTTGGCTGGCAACACTCCTGGCCATTAAATCACTACTTCCAATCAACACTTCATTAGTTACCATCCAAGAACTATCATATCAGGAACTTACCAAGACAACAATTCATGTTGCTATCCTTTTAGATATCTAACACTGCTAGAATGATCATACTTAGTTCAAACATAATTACGTACTAGAAGATCCCTTCCAGCCATCATGGCAAAACGCACATTGTGCTACACCATAGAACTCTGGATTCTAGCTAGGCATTTGCACAAACACTTGGCATGCAAATTGGACCCCAAGAAGAATATACCTCAAAGACCTCCTCATGGAGCCATGGAGGAAGGGAGATGGAGCCGAGGCACTCTGCTGAGGACGTCTTGCCACGGAGGGCAGCCATCACCGCCAGGTGCCGAGGAGTACCAAAGCTCCGGCGGTGCTGCTTTGCATTGCGCGCTGCTGCTTGCTTGCCGCTTCTGCTGGTGCTGCTTTGCTCGCATCTTCTTAGCTGGGGTGCATCTACGCTCTTCTGTCGCTTACTCGGTGGGAGGAACCGCAGGAGGAACCGCAAGGAAGAGCAAAGAAGATTAGCCGGGGAACGAAGCGGACGGCAGGGCACAGATGTGCCGGAGCTGTGTGTTGGGGAGGACGCTGGTGGCTGGCCTTGCAGGAGCAGGAGGCGCAGTGGAGTCAGCAGGGATGGGGCGCAGGGGAGTCGGCCTGGGCTGGGCGCCATCCAGAAGGAGAGTGGGAGGGAGTCGGCAGGGAAGCTGGAAGAAACAAAAATATCTTGACCAAGGGAAGGATGACAGCCACAAAATGAGAGGAGGAGAGAGATTAGGTGAGGGAGGGAAAATTTTCCTAAAAAAAACCCCTCCAAAACCAAAGTCCAACTTTTAATAACATCTGGAAATTTCGCGACAACACAACTTATCTCCCACCGGTATAACTCCGAACACTTAAGAAAACGAAAACAACACCGGCCAAAACCCTAGCCAAAACTTGCAGTATTACAGTTCTACATTAAAGATATAAATTCAATCAAACAATTATTGCATTAGGAACAAATTGAAAATATAGAACAAGCATAGCATGATTAAAAAAATTTCTTGAAAAATGACACTTTATTGAAATTTAACTGATAGTTGCTCAACAGGAGTATAGACCAATATTCATTCAGGAACACAAAATCTAAATTGATAAATGAGACTTTTAAGGAGACTCAAAAAGGATAATGTGATATTGGTTTCTTAAGTAAAGGAGTAACTAGGAGATTACTCATGTCTCCATATAAATCATTTATGTCCTTTTGGGAATCTTTGGTATTCTTCTAGAATTCTTTGAGCTTAGTCTCAAGGAGATCATCATCATCCATGGGAGAGTCCCCATATCCAAGAAGACTCTCTTTGAATTCTTCCGTAGGCTCAAGGACTTTGTCATCATTCTTTTCCATTTCCTCCTCAACAATAGGTTGAGTGATGAAATATGTCTTAGCCTTATTTCCTTGTTTGTTCTGGAATCTTCTAGTGGATTTCATGTAAAGTTTCATCAAATGCTTGGCAGTGCAGCATGTATGTGACCAATGGCCAATACATTTACACCTAAAGCATGGTTGTGAAGGATCTGTAGCATTATTGGCTAGGCGTTACTTTTAGAAGTTACCTGATCTTTTTTCTTTCACTTTCCACTGGGGTTTACATATTCCCTTATAGTTTTTATCATTCTTCTATTTATCCCCTTTATGTCTTTAGCTTTTTCTATGGCCTCGGCTATTGCTATCCCGTTGAGCGTTTGCTTGTGCTTCATGCATTGCATGACTTCCACCAGGAAGGGTGTGATGATTCTTCATCAAGAGTTTATCGTGCTTTTCTACTTCTAGCGGAATGCATATAAGTTTAGAGTACTTTTAGTACTTAGCATGACGATACTTTTGTTTCAGTATCCTCATATTAGGGTGGAAGGTGCACAATATCTTATCGATCATTTCAACATCAATAACTTTCTGGTTATAAAATGTCAGTTTGGCAATAAGCTTGTAGATGGCAGAGTTATATGCTACCACTAACTTAAAATCCTAAAAGCGAAGGAGGGTTCATTCACATTATGCTTTTAGCAATAGAATAGATCTCTGCTGGTTATATCATTCCTTCGAAGAATTCTATAGTGCCAGTGGGTCTTCCTCCATCAAGTATTCAACTTTCAGGTCCACATAGAGATGGTGCCTTGGGAAGTATAAAGTCGCACACTTTGCGATTTTGGGAAGACCAGAGGTATCAGCTTTAGGGTGAGAAATAGCAGCTCCAAGAGATCGGGCTATCGGATTTATCATGGCATACATTGCCTAGGTAAGGTAGTTACTATCATTCAGGGCGAACTCAGTAAATTCCCTCTTGGCAATGTCTCATATATCTTATATGCAAGCAAAATTAGAATTTTACTGTTGGTAAAATATTATTTTGCATGCTTATAATTGAATCAGTAAAGTTTTGTCTAAATTTATTTAGTAGGTAATTATCTCAAATTTTCTAGGATTTTTCTAGCATTTTGCATAATTTTCTGCTAATTATCAAGTAATTTTTAGAAATATAAATTAAAAAAATGAATTCCAGCACATATAAATATGGAACAATGCTAAGAAAAATAAATTCAAAGGTACGGAACCCCAACATGCTATTTATAATTTTCCTAGCATTTTTCATGATTTTCTGTTAATTATCAAGCAATTTTTAGAATTACCAATTAACAAAAAATAAATTTCAGTACATATAATCATGGAATAATGCTAGGAAAAATAAACATAGAGATATGGAGTGTCCAATATGTTCTAAGTCTAAAATTCAACAAATTTATTGAAGCCTATATACCTAGAAAATAAATTTCTAGGTTTTTTTTCATAAATTTTTAGATTTACTAGATGCCCTTTCTAATGATTTTTTTTTAATTTT
The DNA here is from genome assembly GCA_036346375.1 of Guadua angustifolia. Classification (NCBI taxonomy): domain Eukaryota; kingdom Viridiplantae; phylum Streptophyta; class Magnoliopsida; order Poales; family Poaceae; genus Guadua; species Guadua angustifolia. Next base: position 25,358,396 of record CM070507.1, read on the forward strand.
TGATGCCAGGCTCAGGATCAACACATGATCCCGACTATCCCGAAAAGCTATAAGATCAATCCTCTAGCCATGTGGCATAGTCGGTATACGTGGCAAAATGTTATGTGCACTTAGAATGTCGTTCGAGGGCTTTTCCATTGTAGCACTTCTTCAAGTCATTTTCTAATTTAATGACTTAGGCCTTGAGCTCTTTGTTTTCCTCTACAAGATTAGTTTCTAAACATATAGAGGAATTAGAAGCAATTTCATAGGAGCAACAAGGCATATCAATTAAATCTTCACAAGAAGTGGACATTTCTAACTTAGATGAATTGCAAGAATTATCATTTAAGCATGGCATTTCATCTACTAAATTACATTGAATTCCTATATCCATTCTAGGCTTAATGATTTCCTTGAGAAGGAGGGATTCATGATTTTTTAAGCACATTATAATCATTTCGAAGTGAGTCATGCTCAAACTTCAATATTTTATATTTTGCTTTCTCTTTCCCAAGATACTCATTAAGCTCCTCTAATAAATTCAACAAATCATTATAAGAGGGCTCATCATCGTTATCATCATTTATCTCAATTTTACCTTTAGCCATAAGACAACGAGTTAGAGAAGATAGCATTTGATATTCATCATCGCTTGAGGCGGAGGTTGAGGTCGATGGTATTGTCGGTTCATCATCGTTTGAGATAGAGCTTGAAGTTTCATCTTCCGACACCCATTCTTCTATGCAACCCTCGCTAAAGGATGTGATATATTATATAATTTTTGAAGTTTTGTCCACATTTCGTGAGCGCTCTTGAGATTGCTTATTTTATTAAATACATCTACGCTCACAACGCTAAATAAAACGTTAATAGCTTGAGCGTCGAGATGTAGGTATTTCTCTTCTCCTTTAGTTGGAGCAAATTCATTTAAAGGAAGAGAAAAGCTCACATCTACGATCCACCATATTTGAGGGCTCATGGATTTAAAATGAGAAATCATGAATAATTTCCATGAAGCATAATTTGAGTTATAAAAAATATGTGAATTAGTGTAGTGCACTAAACCATTAGTCGCCATCCTTTACTCTCTAGGCAGTAAAGCCTAATAAATGAGAGACCAAGCTCTGATACCACTTGTAAGATCGAGGATGCGCCTCAAGAGGGTGAATAGGCATTTTACAAAAATAATTGCTCTCTAAAACAACATGCTCTAATCAACTCATATGTCAAAACCTAATCAAAGATAACGCGGAAGAGATAAACTAGGTTTTGACAATTAAGACCTAAATCAACTAGGCTCACTAGTGCACTAACTAAATTAGGTCTCTACACAAGAATTGCTAGGTTGAATAAGTAAGCAAAACTAAGCAATTCTAACACAATCAAATAATTAATAATATAGCAATACAGTAAATGCTTGAATGTAAATAGACAAGAGACACGATACTTTTTACCGTGGTGTTCGGAGACTTGCCGGTCTCCCCTAATCCACGTTGAGGCTAGCCCAAACGAATTGGACCGGCTCCACGAATTGAGCACCCGCCTCAAATCCACTAGTGGTTGCTCTTTCCCGCTCCGGGTAGGAGAGCACCAACCTTCACAACTTGCCGGGGCTTCTCACAACCTTTGTTGAGAAACTGACCGCGCACGACGCCTCTATGCCATCTAGGTGTCGGCAAACACCAAGAGTAACAAGCCAAGCCTTCCCATTTGAACTTCACCTAATGCAACACAAGCACTCCGGTGATCACCAAGTGCAACACATGCACAAGAGGCTCCCAATCCCCTACTAATTACAACACATGCAATTAGTGCTCACTCTTAGCTCAAAAACCAAATTAGAGAGTGCAACACATGCAAAACTCAATCACAAAGGGGCGCGCTAACCGCCGACGCTTGTTACCGATAATAATGAAAAGGGGCTACGCTACTGACCCAAACTCGATGGTAACACAAGAACACCCGATGTATCTGAGTTCGGCTCTCGCGATGGAGATAATACCCTAGTCCTGTGCTCTGGAATTGTATGTGGCTAGCTAATAGCTGATGAGATATTGTCTTGTGTCTTTGAGGTGCCCCGCCCCCTCCCTTTATATAGTAGAGAAGGGCGGTTACAATATTGAGTCCTACTCGGATACGAAGTAGGGGTTTCTATCCCGAACCCGTATTGGTTTGGATTACAATCATCCCCTGCCCAATACGACTCGGTTTCCTTAACTAAGGTCTATCCTGATTCTTCACGCTTTGCTCAGCCCCAAATAGCCCGCAGCTTCATCCAGTCGGCATGGCCCAATTTCTCCTGGCTGGGCTTTATTGGACTGCCTGGTGGACCCCGGGATATATATATCCCACAGTAATGGACTCTCTAAAATCCCAACAACATCCAAATGCCAGCCCCCAAGACTCCTTATATAGCCTCCACAAGAAAAACTAGCCGTTGAGGGGCAAATTGGACAAAAGTGCCCAGGAGACCCGGTCATACCGCCCTAGGGCTGGTATGACCGCTCCTCAGAGCCCAAAGGCTAAAAAACTAGCCGTTACTCAGAAAAACCCGGTCATACCGAACATGGAGCGGTACTACCGCTCACCGATATTACCGTAGGTGGGTCCGGTTATACCACTGGACTAGCCACTAAAACACTCATAACTTTTTACTCCGAACTCCGATTTGGGTGATCTTGGACTCCATGCGAAACTTATCACGAGGGCTACAATCTTCACCCTTTTTCAAGATTTAAGCAACCATAAATATTTTTAAATGTCACTAAAACCAATCTCTAATGTAGTCATTCAAATCTAAAATCTGATTTTTCGAAATCCCTCGCATAGACTTAATGAAGGGCATGATTATAAGCTAGAAAGAGTCAATAAGATAAAATATTGAGCCATGTGATGATCAACTCATGATCAAAATAATTTTGCAAAACACATTTGCAAATTCTAATCACATGCTCCAAAAATCAAATGAACACCAATATTTTGCAAAACACATTTGCAAATAATCCGAAAAGTTATAAGATCAATCCTCTAGCCATGTAAGGATCAACACATGATCCCGACACTTTGCAAAACATATTTGCAAATGCCAACACATGCTTTAAGATTAAAAACCCATAACCTCTAGTTTATTTGCAAACCACATTTGCAAATAACAAATTAACATTTTAAAACACATTTTGCAAACACAAAGCATAAACTTTACTTAACTTTTGTGATGATCAACACATGATCAAGTTACAAGCTAAAACACCAATGCATGAGCTCTCACTTTTTGCAACATATGCAAAACTTAACTCCATGCAAAACCACATAAACCAAATTACAAGAGCTATCTCTCTTTTGCAACACATGCAAATCCATAGCTCCATGTAAAAAACAAATCGATTAAGATTCAATAAGAAGCAAGCATGAGCTCCCTAATTTGCAACACATGCAAATACTTAGCTTATACAAAATCCAAACAAGAGAGTGAGCTAGAGTGAACCAGATTGAGTTCATCAACACATGATGAAGCTCAAGCTATAAGACTCGGCCCCTCTTAATAGTACGACACCTAACTAGCAACTTGGTCTCCCATCCAAACACCGAGACCGGTAAAAACTAAGAAAACATCTTTAGCCCTAGCTAGTTATACCTTTGCCTCTCACAACCATTTGGAGCTTTCACGATGACCGATCATCTTTTTTCCAAGTCGGGTCCTTTCTTCTTGTTCATCAACACATGATGAGCCTTCTCTAGCTTCACTTCACTTCAAGATTTATTCTTGAAACTCATCAACATATAATGATTTCTTCTTCTCGATTCTTCATTTTATTGGACTCAACCTACTTCAAACTCATTGAAAGTGTTAGTCTAAAACACATGGTTGTCTCAATCATCAATTGCACTCCACTAACACATAATGGATGTCCCCGAGATTAATTGAGCACAACCCAAAGACAATTGATTAAAAGATTAATTATGTCTTGAGTAAACTAATGCAACTAATGCTTCATTATACTCAAGAGCTTTCGATTGCCCTAGGATCAACAAAGTGAACCATTAACTCATGATTAGTTCTTTGTTGATTTAGTAGCAACCGAACACAATTTAATTGAATTTAAATTGTCATGAGTATATATTAACTACACAAGTTTCATATACTCAATTCGATGGAATCTAAAAGTAATGATCCAATTTATATGAAGTGGTGAAAAGTGATCAATACTCTTAATACCATCAATAATAGAATAAACTCTATTAAATATGTGCATATAAATAATTGAACTTGGAATCAATATGCACATACTCAATCTTAGATAGCATTTAAGTTTATCCTATATTAACATGAGTATGCTACAACTACACAAGTTAAATATACTCAAAAAATTGTTTCAATGTAATGATCCTTGATATAGAAATATGAATTAGATCAATACTATTGAAACATCAAGGTAAAGTATGAACTCCCCCTAAATGTGTGCATTCATGTATATATGGAATTGAAAACATTATGCATATCTTGAGGTCCAAAAAATGGTAAAGTTTATCCTTTAACTTCAATCCAAAATATGCATTATGATATCATAAAATGAATACGAGTACATACCTTAGGTTTTTCATTTTTTAATGAGACGAGACTAATCAACGATATACTCAATAAAAGAGTTAGTCTCATAAAAGATTAGTCATTAATTAACAATTAAGACTAATCAATATTATGATTATCAAAAGAGTTAGTCTCACTAATAGATTTATCATTAATTAACAATTGAGACTAATCAATATTATGATTATCAAAAGAGTTAGTCTCAATATTAGATTTGTCATTAACACCGAAACTAAATTAATAAAGCTTGAACTTTCAACCGCAAAATACATTAAGACATAAAAAGTCATTCTCTCGTGCAGTACTCAAAAGTGCCATCTACTAACGGGAAAAAGGCTCGGCCGAATTAATTTGGCTAGGCACAATAAACACCAACAAATGCGTCACATAAAATTGTACAGTCTGCTTTGTTTCGTTTGATGCAGTTGCTCTGTTTAACAGTTGTAGCATAGTCAAGCTCTGTTTAAGGCCCAGGACCGAATTCAATTGAGAACCCTGGCAAAATGTGATTTATGGCCCCTCGCAAAAAAAGAAAAAAAAAGAAAAAAGGAAAAAAAGGGTGAATCATTAAACTTTGTGATTGTACCATGCATACATTTAAACTCCATATATTTAGCTGTGTGCTGTGATCCAACAATTTACAGAGGCACCGCATCAATTATTACATCTCACTTTTGACTTGCAACGCCCTAAGGCACTGAGCAAACCAAGAGAATCCTAAGCCACGCGCGGCACACAAACTGATTTTTTTTTTTCATTTTTGCTCATCATAAAAGGCGAGAAAAAAATGGGACGTGCTGGAAGTGCAGGTGCCATCTCTGTGCTCAGACGCTAGCTATCGCTGAGCTCGATCAGCTGGTCGACAACACCGGGGTCAGCAAGCGTGCTCGTGTCGCCGAGCTCATCGAGCTGCCTGGAGGCAATTTTCCGCAATATTCTTCGCATGATCTTGCCGCTCCGTGTCTTAGGGAGCCCCGGCGCCCAGTGGATCTTGTCAGGTGCTGCAAACGCGCCAATCTGCCACAAAGAAGACATGATGTATTATTATGTCGAAGTTAAAACTCTCCAAGAGAGAATAATCCACCCACTCTGGAAAGAAAAGGTCGAAAATATTCTGGTAGAGCATATCGTAGGTGTCATCGTTGAAAAAGCATGAGAAGATTTCATTATTAATTGGGTTATTCTGCCATCACAAATGGACCTCTTCCAGTAATCACTACAAAAAAACTGTCCAAATAAAATACCTGGCTGCGGACGGCCATGACAAGGCTTTTTCGTAGATCGTCACTATAAGGAACACCATCCACCAAAGTCACAAAAGCATATATTCCCTGACCTTTAACCTGAAACATGTAATTAATTCTTTAAGACCTGGGTATGATGAAACTACGGGGGGTCAAGATATGAAGCAGAAAGGAGGGAAAACAAGTTCTGGACTAGACCTCATGATCGATACCAACAACAGCAGCCTCAGCGCATTTTGGATGCGAAACCAGAGCAGACTCAACCTCTGCTGTCCCAATCCGATGTCCGCTATATATTTTTCAAACAAGGGTCATATGCTCACAGCTTGAATTAAAATCACACCGCACAGGCACCTGCCAGGGGGGGGGGGGGTGCATAAATAAAAAAATCGCTAACTTACCTGACATTGATAACATCATCAACTCTTCCAGTCAGCCAATGGTAACCGTCTTTGTCCCTGACATGCAAATTTAGTTTGTTAAGGTGGGTGCAAACATGTATACCTGAATGGCATATTTATACTAGCTATCTGCTTTGCTATTTGAAGAAATATTTGATGAGTTACCTGCTGCAACCATCACCAGAGAAGTAATAGCCAGCAAATGGTTTGAAGTATGTCGTCTCATATCTGTCCTTATCTCCATAGAGAGTCCGGAAAGCCCCAGGCCATGACTTCTTTATACAAAGATATCCACTGCATTCTCCTTCCATTTCTCGACCTTTCTCGTCAACAATGACAGGCTGTGAACCATGTGCACAGTTTTTACAACATAAGAGAGGTGATGAGATCATACAACAAATTTCATTTCATATAATATAAGCAATGCATACCTGTACACCAAAGAACGGAAATGTCGCAGATCCTGGTTTCTGAGGCCAAGCACCAGGTAAAGGCGTGATCTAATAAATGCAAGCATTGCAGTACACTTTGACATATAAGATGGTGCTCACTTTAAAAGCTCTGAAATTTCCCATGGAAAATGTAAGGTCACTTACCATAAAGCCACCAGTTTCAGTCTGCCACCAAGTGTCTGATATGGGGCATCGTGAGTCACCGACAACATTATAGAACCATCTGAAATGAAGAATAGCACATGTAAGACATTTTTAGCACATTACAATTTTAAGACTCAAAAGACGATCGCAAACCTCCATGCAGTAGGATTGATTGGCTCACCCACACTTCCTAGAACTCGGAGAGACTTACGAGAGTACCGATAAACATACTGCAAAATACACAAGAAAATCAAAAGTGATATACACAAGAGATACACATGTGGGACAATATTAGCTAGCATTAATTAATTAAATTTAAAATTCTCCGAACATATCACTGAAATCAGATAGACATCAATTAGAGATTGTAATCCAGAAGTGTTTTGTCCAATTATTATTTTTTTTTAAAAAAAGGATTCTGCAGTTGATAAAACTTCCTGCCATGCCAGACAAATTCGTTCTGTCAGACAAATGCAGTGCACGGACCAGAGGTCGAGTCTCATAGTTGGTCCAATGAGTAACATATAAGAAAAATGCATGCAAAATCAATATAGAAAACTGGCAAAAAATCATCGGACAGCAGCTGAAATAAATTGGTACTTACCAAGCTGCACACTACAAATTAAAATTTAAACTACGGTTGGTTCGACTTGGTCAACTAGGCTTAAGGTTTATGTTCAAGCTGTTTCGTTTCAATTGTAACATGAGGTACTCAAGTTGATTAACAGAGATCATAAATACTGGAGCTCAACAATACCACCTAGCGTGTTGATGGATGGCAGCATCAATTAATTGGGTAATAAGCCTAAATCTTTTATTGAGAACACAAGAAACAAGCAGCGTACCTCAGTACCATCACGCATGAGTGAACGAACAAGTGTTGGTGCAGTATAAAATATTGTCACCCCGTATTTGTCAACAATGTCCCAACACCGACCCGGATCAGGGTAGTTTGGAGCCTACAAGTTCATTCAACAAACACATTACAAGGTACAAAAATAGGCCAATTCAAACAAGCTCCAAAAGCATTGGGTCACCATTGAACACGATTCTATCCTACATATCAAGTTATCAACTAAAAAAACTTTATGAACTTACCCCTTCGTAAACAAGAACTGTGGCTCCATTCAGGAGAGGGCCATATGTCACATAACTATGTCCAGTAATCCAGCCACAGTCTGCAGTGCACCTGATGCAAGTGAAACAGGGGGACTGCAGTAAGAATAAGGAAGCTTCTAGCGAAGTTTCCCATAACATTAGGAACATGTTTTTGCCACCCGAAGACCCCCCCAAAACAAGCATTTTACCAGTATATGTCTGTTGGCTTGTAATCAAATGCGTGCTTAAATGTTGTTGCAGTGTACACCATATAGCCCCCAGTTGTATGCAACACACCCTGCATACTTCACAATATATTAATGTTTGGCCAAAGGGATAGAGGAGCAATCTAGTTGGTTAAGGCTACCTTTGGCTTTCCTGTGCTGCCACTCGTGTATAGAAGAAACAATGGATCCTCTGCATCAACCCATTCCACATCACATTTATTTGGGAAATTGGGCACAACATCCTGGTGGACATCAACGTATATTCAAAAATAACTCATATACTTGTGATGTAAACACAAAACAGAGGGATTAAAACTTGAAAGGAGATAATCCGAATGACAAAGAAGTTTCCAGAAGTTATGTGCCTAACATATATGACATATATTGGTTATCACTAAACTTGTTTGTTTTGGACATACCTGCCACCAAACATCTCTTCCTGTTTTCCATCGTGTGTCTTCTTTTTTCTTCGCTGACTGATTTTCATACGTCAAACAAATGCCTGCTCGGCACAATAAACACTCAAACATGAGAAAAACTTAACATCTTCTTTCAAAAAAAGAAGAGAACTTCACATTGGATTTCTTTAAACCAATTTTGTGCATTTAGCAAGATTTGATATACACCCAGAAGGTAAGAATTGTAGCCACAATTGCAGGTGTTTGAGGGGAAAATCTAGATTATTGATTTGATTGCGATATCCCCTAAAAATGTGGTATCAGGACAACTTTACCTATACAGTGTGAATATAAATTACTCACAGTATAAAACAAAGGACATAATGAACTCAAAGCGGTAAATCTAAGTATCTTACCTCCCAAGATATTTTATCAATTATCTGTGTGCTTTCTAAAGAGGATAATACAATTACGGTAGTAACAAGAAGAATGAGAAAGTTAAGACTAGAAATGCCAGTGGACTAAATATCAAAATCACCAATGCTCATGGAAGTTGGATTCTATGGCATACCTACAGTGACTCCATTCTTTGCACTTTCCAACAGAGATGCATCTACTATGTCTTTGAGAGGGATGAGTTTCAGCCCCCTTTTCACTGCATTGCATGTAATCACAACCTTAGGCTTGCAGTCAATGATTCTTTGGGCTAGCGCTTCGGCAGAGAAGCCAGCAAACACAACCTGGACATAATTCAGCGTCATAACATGGGAACAAATGTAGGATCAATCAAAACAATTAGCAGCGCAAACCAGGGCAACAGTTACCGAGTGAACAGCTCCGATGCGTGCACATGCAAGCATCGCAATGGGCAGCTCCATAAACATCGGCAGGTAGATCACCACAGCATCACCCTTTCCAACACCGACACTTTTCAAGTAATTGGCCAGCTGCCACCAAAACACACCACAACAGATTAAGCCCTGTCTATATATACATTATATACATCATGGACATAACACATGCAATTGTTTTGGCCTATGAGCACGCATATTTACCTGGCAAACCTTGCCCAACAGCTCTGAGTAGGTGAGCTTCCCATCCTGATCGGGCTCATTCCCCTCCCAGTACACCGCAATCTTCTCCCCGTCCCCAGCATCCACATTGCGGTCCACTGCATTGTAGCATATGTTGGTCTTGCCCCCTTTGAACCACTGAAAGACACCAACCACCATCAAGAATACTCTATCCTCCCATCACAAACAAGTACCAAAATCAATCAACCATCAGTTAGGCAGGCAATTACTTCGATCTTGATCGGTCCCTTGGTCACATCAAGGTTCTCAGTGCAGACTTCATCAGGGCTCCACTTCTGCTTCCAGTAGAACGTCTCTGCAATCTCCGACCAGAACCCGGCCGGGTCATCGATCGACCGCTGGTACATCTCCTGGTACTGATCACCGGCCATGGCAAAAACATCCAGATCACTCATCACATCCACTACCACAAATCAATTCAGAATCACCGAATGTTCTAACTAATCAGTACATGGCCCCTAACAGCAAGAATGGAAATTAACCCACACCCTCCCAAAATTATCCAATCCCCGTCCTACTACTTATGTCCAGTCCTACTACTTATGTCGATCGCTGTCTGCCTTATCTGATCCGGTCGGCAGCGATGGGTCGCAACTAGCCGCATACTCCGCGCCTCGAAAGGGAAGGTCTTTGAACGTGCGCCACACATTCGCGAACGAATTAACAGAATCGTAATGGAAAGTAGTAAAAAAAAGGAGACGTCTTGGTATATCTTTCTGCGAAGACCTGCTGTGGGGAGGAGACGAGGGCCTGGGCGGCGAAGTCGGCGCTGGGGTGGACGAGGCCGTGGTCGTCGGACGCCGCCAGCGGCTCGCCCAGCACGGTCGCCGCGCACGGCCTCCTCGGCCTCGGCTTGGCGGCGAGGCGATCGCTCGCACCCATGGCCCACCACCTCCGTCGGAGCGGCGACGCCTGAAGCGACCGAGACGACGAGAAGGGAGAATATGGCGCTGGCACGGGAAGCGGGAGCTTGGTCGCGGGGTGGGCGCGGCAGCAGCGGCTGGTGGTGGCGTATATATACTGGGCCATGACGGCCACGGCTCACCTCACCAGCCTTTGCCGCAAGGCCAATTTTTTCCGACTTTCCGTGGAGCCTTCTGGTGGAGGGGGTAAATCAGGCGGGCCAATCCGACTTTCCGTGCGCCCTTCTTTCTGGTGGCACTGCGTTGTAGCGTGCTAATGCTGCTAGTCTACTGTCTAATGGGTTTTTTTCCCGGACTGGATTCGTCGTCGTCGGTGACGGGAACGGAGGTGGGGAACCGCGCGCTGGCTGGCCGGCCGCCGGGGGCAGTTTACTTCTATGCGTGCGTGGGGATCGAGAAGCTGGCAAGTTGTGCCTGAGAATGAATGGATGGACGGGATTTGACTTGGCTCGGCGGCGTCCGCCGTTAGGACAGTCCGGACGGATGGCTGTGCTCAGTTTTTTTGTCGCGTGGCCCGCCAGTTCCGTGATCAAATTTTTCTAGCCCTCTTCTCTCTCTCTTTTTGCAATCCATTCAGATGAAATTATAAATTTGATTTCATCTTAGTCATGACAAACACCTAGTTTTGTACTGTAGTAGTCATCTGCTATGCTCTCACACTATAGCAAGTGAATACATTGTATTAGGTGATATATATTGTCTTCTGATCTTTCTGTAATTAGAGCTAAAAACTGTTACAAAGATTAAACCAAGAGAAAAAAGAAAAGCCCAAAAACTCCTACTTACGTAGTGTCTTCTGTCAGCCGTTGGCGGTTGGCGATTTCAGCTTCGTCTAGTAGGGCCAATTAAGAAATAGAAGCTGCTTGCTACTATTTTCAATTTTCGCTGCCTCTACTCGGTAGCAGGGTTTGTAGTATGGTCGATAATCACTCAAATATCGTAATTATTGACCATATCGAGTTGATAAGGTATATAATACCGATCAATAAACTGATTAAATTCAAAAATTAGAAAAAATTTATGTGATATAAATATCGCGATAATTGTTAAATATCGCTCCATTTTCAATAAATATTGAGTGAAAATTGCTTACAAAATCGACAATCGAAGAACACAAGTTTACAAAATTGCTCATAAAATTTCGGTCGATCATCGAGGCATATCGAGCGATCATCGGTGAAAATCGATTTTTTGAATCTTTTTGAATTTTTTCTTAAAAATGATTTCTAAACACTTCGATTCCTACTAATTTCCGATCCAATTTATCGTGATATCGATATTATTAACCCTGGTAGGTGCTAGTATTGACTTGTTACTCGTTGCAGTGCATCATCTGCTTTCGCCTGGGAAGTTGATTAAATCCACGATCTTTGGAACAGCTACTGCTAGTAAGCAGTGTGTTCATCTTCTCGTGCTGCTGCGGCGAGTGACAATGGATGGTTTTGTGATGCATAGAGGGAGGGAGAAAAGTGAGAAACACTGACGTACGTGCGTGTCTTAAGAGGCTGTTTGTTTAGACTTTATTTTTAAGCTTACACTTTAAAGTTAGTTTTTTTAGCTTAAGTAGTTTAACAGTAGTTCGTTTTTATATATGGTAGATGTGAGTAAATTTATTTTAATTTATTGGTTTAAAATTAAGCTAAAAAAGCACTTCTACAATACCTTTTGATTTTTAGTTATATAAATACTTATCTCTTTTGAAAAAATCTAGTTAAAAAGTCATTTATGCATTTAAATTTTATTTTGTGATTTTTTAATAGAAAAATTCCCAACAAACATACTATCTTTATTGATATATAAATACGAGTTTATGACGGTTATCCGTTGTATCTCTTCTCTTCTCAAAAAAAAGCAGTGTGCCCACATATAGGCCGAGTACCATGACACACTCTTCCACCTCACGGATAAAAAGAAAACCAACCGTATCTCTCCTTTTGCACCGGGTCATTCTCCATTTCTCTCTACTTGTGACAGTTCAAAAGTGTAATGTTATTTTTCAAATACATAGTATGGTTCAATTATTTGGTTTAAATATATGTTTTCGCTACCAAGCAGGGTCATTTTAATATAAATCCAAGAACTACTTATTATCCCAGGACGGGCGGAGGAAGATGAGTGGTGGAGCTGTGGAAGACTGGACGTAGCATCCTATGGGCGAGTGGTCTAAACCGACGGCGCAACGCTTGCGTTTCTGTTTCCAGCAGCTCTAGCTCAAACGAAAGGACATTGTTGTGCACACCAACGAGGCAACGACGGCGTCCGAGTACGATCCATCTCGTACAGCTTACAAGTACTACATTACAACACACCCGCCGACCGGACCACCCATGATCCCAATTCGCTTCTCCCTCCACTCCACTCCATTCCACTCCAATGTGCCCGCTTGTGAGTTGGGAGGACGACGTCGCCGTTCAATTCGCACCCCCCCTTCCCTCCGCGTGGCAGCTGGCGACGACGTCTACCGTTCGGTGAAGAAAGACTTCGATGCGAAATTGACTAGCATGTGCAGCGTGCTTTATTGTTCTCAGAATGAATGGTCCAGCTCTAGCCCGCAGGAAACCTTGCAAATGAAACAAGCGACCGGTGAGCAGGATATTCCAGGGGTCCACCCCGTAACATGGGCCCAAAAGTGCCTGCCGGTGCAGCGATCCTGTCACGTTAGGAGCACACAAAATCTCTTCAGCTTTTGAGGTAGGCCCAAGTGCACAACACCCTGACCACTTTGATTTTTTTTTTCTCACTAATTAGTTGCAATGCTGTGTTATTGAATACTCCACTACTACTCCATCTTTGGCTCCTCCATAAGCCTAGATAGTAATCCTTGATTAAAAAAAAGTTACATATTATCGCATTTAGTAGAAAAAGAGGAAATATTGGTTGTCCAATTTCCTTACTGATTTTATGTATGGCTTAGATGCAACGGAAAAGAAGTGTCAAAATATCAGACTAACATATCAAAGATTATGCTATGGTTTGACGAGAACAGATATATATATCTACATGCTTATATAGTGAAAGAGAATGGCCGACCACGCTCCTCCGTCCCCTCCCCCGCTCCCACCCAGCAACCCATCGCCATGCCCAGATCCCGCCCAGATCCACAACAAATGCAACCCAACCACCAAATTAACTACAGATCTGACAGCTCCGCCTGCAAATCTATCCCCCCCGCCCAAAGTTTCTCTCCAGAGCTCACGCGAAGAACATCTATCGAGGGGACAGAAGGTCACTGTGCAGAAGGATTTGGAGAAGATTTTGGGAGAAAAATCCTTGAGTTCGTCATGGCCGTCAAAATCCCGGATTTCCTCCAAGGTGCTGGCCCTCTTCCCGGAGATCATCTCTTCACAAAGACTCATCCGGGGTCAAGGAGGAGAAATGAAGACGAATCGGCACCAAGGTCAGAGGGTACAGACCTGCATTCACTCGGAGGGACGGCTTGGTGGCTTAGAGCAACATTCAAGGGATGACGCCAAGGTGGATCTACTGAAATCCAGGCTTCCAGCCTCTGTGAAAAGGAAATGGATTCAAGAAGAGGAGTTCGACTCTCCAGAAAACAGCTCGAGGCGCAGCGGTTTTCATGGAAAAGGGGGAAATCAAGACCCTTTCAAGTCCGATGGCCTTCTTGCGGTCTCAGAGGGTTGGATCCAAGTCAAGCCTCAACACTGGTGGAGGAAGCGCCACCCTCATTCATTGCAAGGGGGTAAATCGGAGCAACCTAGCCTTCCCATCAGCGGATCAACTTTCTTCAAGCAGAAGATGGAAGGAAGGTGCTTTAACTGCCTTTCACAGGATCATGTGGTTCGCTCTCAGCAATACCGATTAAGTGTCGGGCGTTGTTCCATTTTGGGCACAAGGCTTCCGAGTGTTCAAGGAACAGAAGAACCAATCCCAACATAGTTAAATGCAGCCAGAAGCCTCACCCTCAGCTCCTTCCAGCATCCGAACCAAAGCAGCAAAGTTCTTCCAACACAAAGTGCCCTTCCAGAATAAGAGTCCTCCCATCACAACCTCAACTAGCAAGCAAAGATTTCAAGAAGCCCGGCCCAAAGACCAGAGACACTCCTGCAACAGAGCCCATCACCACAAAGCCACAGCACAACCTCACCAAATCCTTCCGCGACGCTATCTGTGAAGGAGGCGGCATGGCTGCGCGCTACCCTGGTGATCCTAGAGCAGCCGCCAGGCCTTCAGGCCATCTCGCCATCGGCTCCATCAAGCGCCGACGCCGATTTAACTCATCGAGAGGGCTACGGCAGTCTTTGGTTCGATGGAAACAAACCACGATGTGGAGTCGCCCACGGTGGGCGATATGTCATGGACCGGTTCAACCTCAACCACGCCGACTTTCAACTTGTCAAGCACTTCCCGAGCAATTCTCGATTATCTTCTCTCGAGCTCGCAGCTCGTAAGCGAGGGTGGTATCCTGGCGTCGGTCCTGCATCGACCGCGAGTTCAAGTTTGTCGCCGACCGAGCATCGCTACGCCACTTAACGCCAATTTTGAATTCCATGTCAAAGTGTGAGTGGAAGGGTCCCCAGACACCGCCGAATGAGGAAGTGGCAATAAGGCTCTAGGGAATAGCAGGTAATCCATTATGTGCAAGAGCAATCCAGCGAAGGAGCGCACTCAGTCCTTTGACCTTTGGGCTTGGTGCTCGGACCCGCGACATCCCGAAGGAAGTCGGTTTAATGGTGATGGAACCGACAGAGAGCTTCTCCCATCAAGATTCCGCTTCCACGGTGGTGCTGCAATATGATGAACCGTCTGATTTGAAGCGTGGCCAGGTCTTCACTCTGCGAAATCATTTGGAGGTTGTGGAGGATCTCTCCTTCCTCCGGGGTCGCGGCAGCTTGGGCGGCCCTCCCAACCGCAAGCGGCGCCGTGAGTTCGTCTGGACCTACGGGGCCCCGGACGAGGTGGGGGAAAGACGGGACCGGACGGGGCTGGACAGAGGTCGGAGCAGCGGACGTCACAGGCGCTACGACCGAGACGACGACGACGACTTCAACCATGACGACCGTCACCGCAGCTCGCGAAGGCATCGCAGCGTGTCGAGCTGGGTGCGGGACTCCAGGTGCAGAGGGGAACTGGAGGACTGCCATAGCGCCTCTTGGCGTGGCATTGCTGGCTCCTCGTCTCGGCGCTACAACAACTACCACCAACGGCGACAACTGCCTCTCAAGCAAGACAACAATGCTCAACCCCCCAAGCATGACAACAACGCCACCGCCAAATAAGTCACCGCCCGTAAGAAGAAAGATATGAGGAGGGTCTCATTTGTCATTCCGTTATTTGCCGGTCAAGGGGAACACCGTAAGGAAGCTTCTCAAGAGCTTGGACAACATCACAAATGAAGGTGCATCCGACTTGTTAGCCAATGGGGAGACAGTATGTGCTAAGTCGGTGCCCCCGATTTCTTGCAATTTTGTCAAATACTCTACTCCCACCCCCCCCGAATCATGAAGGGGTTCCTGAATCATCCACCCCACCTCCCTCGACTCAACAAGAGATTTTTTCTTCCTCCCCATGTTTGGTAGTTGGAATTACACCCCGTGATAGAAACCTTTTGCCCATTTCGCAAGTTGAAACTGATTGTTCCCTACTGGCACAAGCTGTAGAATCACCATACCTAGAGCCATGCAGAGACCATATGCTGTTACTAGACCGTTATGAAACCGACAAATTTCAAGCCCTCAAAGAAAACGAAATCCTCAGATTACCCATGCACCACAACCCAATTGAACAAAGTCACCAGGTTGAAACAGAGGCACAAACATCACAACCTAAAGTTTCTATATATGCACAATACCAAGAGCACCTGAATGTAAGTCCCAATATTCAAGAAGGGGATCATTCCGAATCCCTCAACTTGCTAGTGGAAGATAACTTGCATGGCAGAGATGACATGCTCAACTCATTGGGGCAATCATATGCCTCTACCAAAGACAATATGAGGAATCAATCGACATAGTGCCAACTAGTAACCCTGATTGTTACACATGCATCGTGATATCGGTGACACGTAAACACCAGAGAAGTTGATGTTTTACTCCACTCAAAGAAAGCATTACAACGGATCACAATCGCATGACAGTCGAGCCTAGCCGAACATCAACCAATCGCACATGTCCCATTAACCCGACCAAAGCGAAGTTAGAAGATTTTATAAAAACAATGTCACACAACCCTCAGAATCCCATCATTCAAACTCCGCCGGCCAATGTTATAGTTCTCATAATCCTATAAACAAAGCAACAAAGACTCAACAACTCCGCCAAAGGAGAAGTTCTAGACTCATTGCTAAGGCCAAAGCCGACTTGGATCCAAAAAGGATCACCAATTAGCCCAAGAGTCGCTAGTCGCAAAACTCAAAGAAGTATCTCCTCCACCAAACTCGACAAAACACCGGAAAACTTGTTTGAACAGATTGCAGCGCACTTCAAAAGACCAATCAGCAAGGAACAAATGGAGGCCATTCTGGATTTGGTGAATCACGGTTGTCCCATGCAGAAGGGCAAAAAGAAGACGACCAAAGTGACCCCGGCATGGCGGAAGTAGGCGCTTAAAGACCTCACCGGGAGCCTTGTCAATGAAGTCCGTGTTCTGGGTGATCGCTGTTAGTAGTCTTTCCATGCTTCTTTTTATGTCTGTTGTACCACTAGGCAAAAGGATAACTTCGGCTGGTGTCCACTACTTCGTTGCTGATGGGCACCTTTTTATCGGCATATCTTCGTTGTCTGTGGCATATATCAGTCCGGGTATATCAATTATCACCGTATCACCGATCGCATTAGATATCAGTTGTATCAGTCCGCATGCTACTTGTTCTCTTGTATTAGTTATCAGTTGTATTGTTGTAGCAAGTACCAGTTCACTTGTTGTTGCTTGTCCCAGTTCGTCTGTAACTGATATCAGCTCGCTGGTATCCCTTGCTTGTATCTGTTTGGCTTGTCCTGTTTGCTGGCCACTTGTATCAGTCTGATTGCCTCATCGGTAGGTCTTGTATACCGGATGACACATCTTTGTATCCCCCCGGATGTAAGCTGGGCCAACAGGTCGTTGTATTGCAGGAACAATCATTCTAAGTGGTTGGGAAATATACCCATGGATGCTATGAAAACTGTTGCCATTGTTCTGTTAGCATTGAACGCTTCTGTTTGTCTGATTCTCCATGAAGTGGTATGTTTTTGTTTCAAATGTCTACGAACTGTACCATTCTATCATGGAATGTGAGAGGGCTAAATAACCCAGCGAAGCGTGAAAGCATAAAGCGGTTCATTATGTCAAGTAACGCTACCATTGTATGCCTTCAGGAGACAAAAATAGACAACTGGACAACAGGACTGTTACATGAAACTTTGGGAGCACGGCTGGCTGCCCAGACTGCCTATATCCCCTCGAACGGTGCTTCCGGTGGAATCTTGCTGGCAGCTTTGGACGATACCTATGATCTTCATAACACTAGAATCACTCCTCATACAATCACCGCAACGCTATCCTCGAGATATGACGCGTTAGTTTGGGACATTTCGAGAGTGTATGGTCCGCAATCAGAAGACGACAAAAGAAATTTCCTTGTTGAACTGGAGGCGCTCAAAGGTTCGGTGCTACCCAAGTGGCTATTGTTAGGGGACTTCAACCTCATCAGACAGGGGAACGAGAAAAACAGAGGCCCAATAAATAGGAGAATGATGCAACGATTCAATTCCACCATCAATAGACTGCAACTGTTAGAGCTTGATCTACAGGGTCGCCGATTCACGTGGTCAAATGAGCAGACCAACCCATCATGACAAGGATAGACCGCTCGCATCAACGGATTGGCACGAGGCTTTTTCCAAACGAGACCTTTACGCAATGGCAACTATGATACCTGACCATTGCCCGCTCCTAATGCAAGGAAATGCAACCTTCCAATTTTTTAAGGGCTTTCGTTTTGAAGCATGCTCGACTACGATGCCGGGTTTCCAAGAGACGGTGACCAGGTCTTTGACACTACCAAATTTCACACTTCCAATGCCATGCTCAGGTTGCATATCAAAAGGGTGAGAACAGCTAAGGCTCTAAAGACGTGGAGAAGGAAGATGTTTGCTAATTTAACATTGCAACAAATGATAATTCAAGTCATCATCACCGCCCTCGAGAGCTCACAAGAAAGACGCCCGTTGTCACAGATTGAACTTGAACTCAAGAAAACTCTCAAATGTAAACTGCTTGGCATAGCGGCCATTCAAAAATCCAGGGCTCGACAACACTCTAGACTAACAAACATTCGAATGGGAGACTCCAACACTCGTTTTTTTCACCTAATGGCCAGCGCAAGAAGGCGTCGAAACCTTATTAGGGTGCTTCAAAGAGAAGACAAAGTAATGCTCACACAACAAGAAAAACTGCAGAAGCATATCAAGATTTAAAAAGGTCTAGGGAGACAGGAGAAGAGGCAAGGTGTTTCTTTGGGACTCCCCGGGTTACAACACTATTGCACCTAATCGACCTAGAGGTCCAGATCACTGAGGAAGAGGTACTTAATACCATTCAGGATTTACCAAATCAGAAAGCTCCAGGAACTGATGGATATATTGGACTATTTTACAAAGCCTGCCTCAACACTATCAAAAACGATCTAGTCCAAGCAGTTATGGACTTTTTCGACCTTCGTCATGAAAAAGTTGCACATGTTTAATGAAGCCAACATTGTCCTTCTCCAAAAAATGTAACACGCAAATAGAATGGAATGTTTGTGCCTATTAGCCTTATGAATAGCTTCATGAAGATCATCACCAAAATAATGGCAAATAGATCGGCGCCCAAACTAGATCAACTCGATTTCAATCTCACGTAATGCTTTTATAAAGAAGAGATGCATCCACGATAACTTCTTATACGCCCAAAGGGTAATTACAAAACTACACAAAGAAAGAAGGCCACCTATTCATCAAACTTGATATTTCAAAGGCCTTCGACTCTCTCGAATCGGTCATATCTCCTTGAGGTCCTGCAGCTTTAGGCTTTGGAAGAAAATGGCGGAATGGGTGGTCGCAATTCTCGTGACTTCTTCTTCACATATTCTAATCAATGGTCAACCAATCATGCCATTAGACACGCCGAGGGGTTCGACAAGGAGATCCCTATCCCTTTACTCTTCATTCTCGCAATTGATCCCCTCCAAAAATTACTTGAATTAGTCGCAAACAGAGGCATTTTAAAACCGGTGCTTCCGACATCTGCAAGACTACGTTGCTCATTATACGCAGATGATGCCGGAATTTTCCTAAATGCCGACGCACAGGAACTGTCCGCCTACCGAAATTCTCGACACTTTCGGCAAGGTTCGTTTGAAGATAAACATCTCCAAACTGAAATTTACCCAATTCGATGCCAAGATGACCTAGTGCAAGAATTATCTGAATATCTTCCCAGAAAACTCTCTACCTTCCCTGAAAGTATCTCGGGCCCTTTACACATCGATACCTAAGAAGAGTCGAACCAACCACCGATTGACAAGATGAGCAGACGTTTAGCGGGTGGAAAGGTAAACTTCTTTCTAGAGCCTAAGGAGACCCTTATCAAGTCCGTGCTTACCTCGCAACCGATTTACCACATGATCGTCTTCCCAACGCAAAAATGGTCATTGCGATGCATTGATAAAATCAGAGAAGTTTTCTCCGAGTGGGAAAGAACCGAATCATCAGAATGGGGGTCAATGCTTGATTAATGGCGGTTACATTCGCTTGCCCAAAACCAAAGGGGTCTTGGTATTATTGACCTTTAACGCTTCGCCAGGCTCTCGACTTCGGTGGCTATGGTACAAATGGACAGACAACAAAAGGCCTTGGACAAGATTAGATTTACCTTGTGACGAAACGGACATTGCCCTCTTCAATGCCTCAACGGTTGTCACTATAGGAAACGGTAAACTAGCCGATTTCTGGAGATCCAGTTGGGTGCAAGGAAAATCCCCAAAAAGCATTGCACCAAACCTCTTCCAACGGCAAGAAGAAAGAATATCTCTGTCCAAAAGGCCTTACAAAACAACTCATTGGATTCGCCAGTGTACACCTATCCACTCTCAAAAGAGATACGGAGTTTGCAGATCTTCATGAGGCAATTTGTCGAACCAACAGAGACGGAGAGAGAGATGATCAAATTACCTGGCGATGGACACTCGATGGGCAATACTCTGCAAGAAGCGCATACATGGTGCAATTCGAAAATATTTATTGCAAGATGAAAATTTCACCAATGTGGAAGGCTAAAGCGCAACCTAAATGTCGATTTTTTGCGTGGACTTTGCTATACAACAAAATTTTAACGGCTGACAACTTGCTCAAAAGGGGATGGCCTTGTAATGCGATCTGCAGCC
This sequence comes from Guadua angustifolia, assembly GCA_036346375.1. Taxonomy (NCBI): domain Eukaryota; kingdom Viridiplantae; phylum Streptophyta; class Magnoliopsida; order Poales; family Poaceae; genus Guadua; species Guadua angustifolia. The sequence goes on from CM070507.1 coordinate 25,379,310, forward strand.
TCTGCAACGCGGCACTTGAAACAATAACTCATCTTTGCAAAGATTGCCACTTTGCCAGGCAAGTCTGGGATCTTCTCCTACAATGGGCAAGGATGGACCAATGGCAGACATTGAGTTACAATGGTCAATATACAAGTGGTGGCGAAGATTGAGAACACAATTCGACAAAGACAAACGACGTGATCTGGATGGACTTATCATCTATTTCTGGTGGAATATATGGCTGGAGCGCAACCAACGCATTTTCAACGGGATGGCTAGAACAACGAAATGTGGCTTCTACGATCATGACGTCTTTGAACCATAATTTTGCATGGTCCAGGAACACTTTGAATTAGTTTTCTTTCTTTCTTGTGCCAAATGGTTTTTCTTGTCGGAGTTTGTGGATGCTGTTTAGTTGTTAGTAGTGCTTCTGTATTGTTTTTCTGTTCAGTGTATAGGGTTTTCTAGCTAGGAGGCTGTCGAGGTGAGTGGTGTTTTAGTTGTGAGGTTTTTTCGGGCTCGGTTTTTTCCCATAAAAATGGGGCCACCCCACTTTTTCCTTTCTTAATATATTTGCGGCAATCCTCTTGCTGCTCTTTCAAAAAACATATCAAAGATTGCGGAATGATACTGCATGGGGGTCCGATCATGAGGCGTTGCGTCTGATGCAAGGCGTTTCGCTTCTCTCGAACATGGCTCATCTTCCCACTACTAGACATTATCCACATTGCCTTAAGTCTCAACAAACACATTTTTTACTTCTCTTGCAGTGCCTTCCTTGGTTCCTCCTCCTCTCTCTCTTACACATTGGAACAACGAGCTCTAGTGAGCCACCTCTATGACTGACAAACTTCAACTTTTTGCTCTGCTCCTCCTCCTGCTTGGCTTCCCAAGCTACGCCATCGGCCACTAGTCCAAAATCACCACTGCTGCGCTTAAGGAGCTTGTCTAATGCGGCTGGTGCTCACATGGAGCTCTCCTCTCCGAGTGCTCCCTAGAGACGATGCTGCCTCATGTGATTGCAATAACCTCCTAACCAGTTAACGGTGGTGTCCTCTGTGGCATGCCCTATTGTGAAATCAATAAGCTGAAGTAAAAATCGATGGGATTTGCTCTGGATGTTGCAATGGGTTATTAGAATTGTTGTAACTATGTTATGCAATGTTGCAGCAATGATTTCTAAACTTTTTGCGCGGGCTATTCCGATTGTTGCCTGAGTACCTGTAATATATTGCAACTATTCTTTTCAAATGTTGAAGTGTTGTGTTATTATAACTTTCTTTGTTTACGATGTCTAAACTATTGTAAAATCGGGCCACACTCTGTACTTATGGTTTCATCTAGTTTAGATTTTTTGTCGATATTCTCGCTGTTATTATGCATTTTTGTTACACGTGGTGATTACAATTGCTACACGTATTATTTAAGGATGTTACACTGACGTGTCCGATTAGACGTCCGATTGCTAGTTCTTCTCAAAAAATTATGCACACAACCAAATCACACAGTTGATTACAACACTAGATGAATCCGGATTAAAGAGCTCTTAACGTGACTCTCTATGTTGCATTGCATTAGGAATTAGGAAAGTGATGCATTACCACCTCTATGTGTATATCTCTGTCAGGTGTCTTTCTCCTTTTCTTGGATGATTTTTCATCAGAGAATTGAATTCTAGCTATCTCAACAAATTATTATTTAAAAGAGTGGTACTACTGGATGCTATACCGTTGGAATTGATTCCAACGGTATAGCATGTTTCACTAGGTCTCGTCATTAATTGATTCAAGAGTTTCACAATGTTTCATAGATAGGTTTCACCATTAATTGATTCAGGAGCTCTCGGGTGGAATCATCGTAATCTCATGCATTGTTTGACATGTTTTAATAGGTTTCAAAGTATTCTATGATGTGAACTGGGTTCCCGATCTTTCGATGAGAGTGGGGATAACTAAGATTTGGTGGAGATGGCCCTCCAATTGTTGTTGTTCTTGCCGTGCCAAGAACAACCTTGAACCTGCAAGCAAATCAAGAACAAGCAAGAACAAGTGGACAAGCAAACAACGCACAGACCTTGCCCAAATGATGAATTTCGATACGAATGTGGGGTTCTGAATTGAGTAAATCAGGTGCTCTAGCCGAGTCACGCGTTTACAAGGAAGTAGCTGAAGCTAACTTGCAACAAAACAAAACCCAAGTTGAAGTGGCGGCTGCTACTGGTCTTTATAGGTGGAAGAAGACCAGGAACTGCCCCAACCCTAGCCTGGACGCACCCTTAATGGCTCACTTGATACAAGGCCAAAGGCCCATGTCTTGGCTGTCCGAACAAGTAGTCCAAACTGAGGTCTGAACCTTGCTTGAGCGATTCTGGATAGCTCCGGCAGATTCTGATGGTGAGGCTGGATCCATCTGAAAGTAGGCATCATGTTCTTTCAATCAAGTACTCATTTGCCTTCACCACCCTCCGGAGTCAAGAGATATGGCTTCCTCAAGCTGGTCCGAATTGCTGGTCCGAACTGGCTGGTCTGAACTACTGGGTCCTCTCCCACATTCCTAAGTACAAGATAGTCATCACAGGACTTTAATAGTATCCAATCTTGAGGGGATACAACAAGGGTAGCTAGGAACGATGTTACCTGATGATTAAGTTCACGAGCTCGAGCACGTGTCATTAGCCCTTGCTGCCCATGTTGTGCAGCAGGTATGGTCGTATCATCAGAAGGGATGTCCTCATCATTCTATTCACGTTTCGTAGGTTTCATTAGGTTTCAAAAGAGTTTCAAATATATTTTATAAATATTTTAACATGTCTCAACAAATTTCAATGAGTTTCTAATATGAAACTATAAGTTTCGTCAAGTTTCAAATCTGAAACTTGATTTAAAACAAAATTCAAAAATAATTTTAACTAAGTTTTAAGAGGATAACGTCAAAGTTTCACAAGTTCCAGGAAAAAACAAATGAAAACTAGTTTCATATGAGTTTCATGAGATTCACCAAATATTCAAAAAAATCAATCGTGTTTTACAGGGTATGCATATCTGTATGAAACCTCATAAAACTTATATGTGAAACTTAGCTCTGAAATATGAACCTACTGAAACATAACTGTACAAATCTGAAACATGAATGTACTGAAACATAGTCGTACAGACTATCAATACCTGATGAAACTGTAAACTTAGATGTGAAACGTGTGATAAAACCTCATGAAACATATTAATGAAACTTATTCGTAAAAAGTTATGATATTTGAACATATTGTAACTTATAAAACATCATGAAACTTTATGAAACGTTGTAAAACTTAGCCGTGAACTCATGAAACCTTGAAAAACTTAAACATGAAACCTATTGAAATATAGTTGTTAAAACTATCAAATGATGAGACTGTAAACTTAGACATGAAACTATACGATGAAACCTCATGAAACGCATTAATGAAACGTCATAGAACTTTGACAGTGTAGAGGTAAGAGTTGGGATGTGTTGGACACGATGGTTCTGTGCCACGGTGGCATGACGAACCACCATTCAACATGGCACCATCGGCATGTCGAGCAATTGTCATGGTATGCCGGCACAAACAGGGCACATGGTCCCTATCGCATGCCACGCATACCTTGGCCGTCATCAAGGCTACCCACGCCTCTCTTCGCCTGGGCATGCAAGCTAGGTGAGGATTCAAAGTTCCATGCATCCCCAATGCTTGCTGGCCTGCGTCAAGATTCACGTGCCCCAACGACTCAAGCTAGTCCATGCCATCAACGGCCCCATCTCACTCATCCACCTGAGCTGAGCTCCCCACGCCTCCTACCTTTTTCCACTCGGGTTGTCGAAGCAAGCCAGAAGCCTCACTCTTCATCGGCCATGAGAGCAGCTTGCTTCTTCACCACCGCCTCCCTCCCTCTTCACCTCTTCCGAAGATTCTTCTCTATGGAAACCCACCTCCCTCTGCTGCTTCTTGCCACACTGCTTCGGCGTGGTCCGGGCCCTCGACAAGCAGCTGCTCGAGGCAGCAGCACCCACGCTTGCAGAGACCAAGGTTGAGGAGCCTGGTCCTACTACGAGAGATGGCGGGGGGGGGGAGGGGAAGGGGAGGGTGATGGTGTTGGCCCGTCGTGGGTGGGCGCAGGGGGAGGAGGAGGAGCAACAACAGCAGCAACCTCCTAGGGTTCATGTGAGAAGCAGGTGGTGGTAGCAGGAGCAGGAGGCCACCACGGTGGAGCATGATTGGTTCAAGCTCATGAACGGCGGAGCACGATTTTCCTCGCAGTTGCTAGGCAGGCCAGAGTAGACGAGGCGGCTCACAATGGAAAGTACCAGGAAAGCTAGGGAACGGTATACCGTTCCCTAGTATTTCTATATTTAAAATATATGCCATCATGGTAATTATAGATAGTTTGATGTAGGTCATGTATAGTTATTATTTTGGGAACTACGACTCATACTAAATATAATTGTATGCAGACTGGCTTGATTTTAAAATTCAAATTGAATATGAAAAATCAGAGCCTGCAACATGTGTCCTTGCTACGCCCAGCGAGCACGAAAGGCATCCTCCCGCAATTCCTCGCACGACAACACGTCCTCTGATCTCCCTTGTGCTGCTGCGGTATCGGCCACCTCCCACGCTCCTCGGCTATGGTAGGGACATGTGTTGTCTGCCGTATCTTCTGCGGTGAGAAAGAAGGCCAAATTTACAAATGTATATGCGAGGAGGCTAGATTTGTAAAAATCGATGTAGTGAATGTTGAGATAGTTTTTTTTGGAAGGGAAGCTAATGTTAAGATAGTTATGCAGGTGTGAGTGTGTGACTCATCGATGTGTTCAAAGTATAACGTCGTAACCCTCGATGTGTAGAAGGCTCACTGGGCGTAGCTAGGTTAGTTAATTTCTTGGACACTGATTCATTTTTTCCTTTCTTTTTTTAGAAAGTTCTCGGGGCACTCGTTGTTTGTCAATAAGATCTTGGCCTACAGTATTGTACTGCTTTGCTAGCTCAGTTTATCTATATGCCTCATAATGTGGAGACCATTCTCTGGCCCATCATACTATTTCTCGGCCCAAAAATGGTTAATCAATATCTAGGAGTCCAATAATGAATATTTCTCGATGTCTATAATTGATTCAGATCACTTTCGGCTCAAACTATATATACAGATATACCAACAAGTGAATGTTGTGAATTTTCAATCCATTCTGCTCCCGTTGCTGGGCCCGACTTGTATATCACGTGTTTTATTTCGAAAAAAATCTTAGCAGATGAGATAACGTTGCTGCTGTAGAATTGAGTGGTGTCTTTTCAGTTTTCATCTGCACCATATTTGCATGGTTTCTGTATAAATACCAGCAAAGCAATTCTATACATGACCCAACCAATGCAATTTGTATAAACTTGAATCAAACAAAAAGACAAGCAATCGTTATCAATCTTTCATTAATACTTTAATATTTATACAATATTCAAATAGTGATGGACAGAAACACCTCCCAAAAATATCATAGCCCCACTGTTCTAAACAGTGCCGTAACTACCACTCTGCCATAATATCTCTCTCGCGTGAGTCTCGGCCTGCACGCCATTCTTCTTTGGCCTCTCTTGGCATAGCTGGAGCTTGTACAGAAGCTGGCTTTTGGCTGGCTGCCCTAAAAAGCAGCTGGCTAGAGAAGCTGCTACTTGAAAAAGCCTACTTTGGTAGTTTGGCTTCTGTAAGACTGAATGGCTATTCTGAGTTACATGTGATGATCGAAATGTCTGAAATACCCTTGAGGAATCCGATGTCTTGTTGTGCGTTGATCAAGAGTTACGACAACTTGGACTTAATCACAAGGATAACACCACTAAACCACCTGGGAGAAGTGAATGGCTCATTGGATCACTCTTAAAAGCAAGATAAGAGATCCTGAAGTCATCACAACTGAATTGTTCATAATTTATGAATTTGCATACAAAACAAACCACATTTTTATTACTCATCCTAAAGTAAACGTTGAACATAATGTACATGCGAGCATTATTCATGAGGTAGATACGTACGGTAATTAATACAGCTAATGCTCACATCTTTTTGTTTTTTCACTTCGGGCTAATAGCTACCACTACGTCCAGCACAACCAAAACAAAGTCTGATTTTGTTCTTTCAATGCAACAACTTTTTCCCAAAGAGCCACTGCTACAAATGATACAACACTATCTTTTCATCTGAGTCGGTTCCTAACTTTTCAAGAAAAAACCGTTAGTGATATATGATTCAGCGAGAGTGAGAAATATGACGCAAAACATCACTATCATTTGGATGTTATAGGTGTAGGAGAACGCCAGAGGCTACACTCAGCGAAAAACAAAATTTTCTACGATTCAACCGGGATACATGCGAGTAGTGGATCATGGAGCATTACCCTTGGAGCACGTTAGCGCTGAAGTAGAGTGGGTGAAGCCTCCCGCGTGTTCAAGCATCAGACGTAGTCGAACGATCTCGATCGCCGCCGAGTGCTTGCGAGATCACCCGAGTGCTCGCCGAGTGGTCTCCGAACCGCCCGAGTGCTCACCGAGTGATCGCCGAGTCCTTGACGTCTCTCGCCATGGGTGCACGCGCAATGGATGAAGATGTGCACGCGAGTTGGAGAGGGTGAAACCGATCGCCGATCAACGCGAGAGATGATGCAACGGCGCTTCTACAAGATCCACACGCCCAGGGGTGGAACGCCGGCGCCGGCAGTGTTAGCACCACGCTGACGGCTAGGGTTCTCGCAGAGTAGGGTCGACGGCTAGGGTTTCGTGGTGGGGAGAACCTACGAGCGACACACCCCATGCCCCTTTATATAGAGTGCACTAACGGCCTTCTACAATAGAAGCCCATTAGACTCACGCTAATGGATCTTCTACAAGAGAAATCCATTAGGATGCCAGAGGATCCAAACTGTAAACCCACTAATGGATCCAATCCATCGACATGATCCAACCCGTTAAGTGTGACCCGTTAGGTTCATGCGCGAACGGCCATGGCCCCGAAACCTCTTTTTCCGCACCATCGACAACAATGGTTCCTAGCGGGACATGTTGTCCCCTAATGCACGAATGATCGTTTCGGCTGAACCTTGATATACTCATATACCGATCCTTTTGCCACGCGATACCAATCAAGCTCAAGGCAAGATGTGTGCCATCCTTGTGATAGCTCGACCCATTCACTCGCCAATGTAATGGATATAATTCGTGATTAACACTTTAATCACTTTGGCATGGCCATGCACTTTTCCTTATCCATCCACACCGAGGGGCCCAGAGATATCTCTCCGTTATCAAGGAGGGCAAATTCCATCTTGATCTCTTATATCTCACGCCATGTTTCATGGCATACCCGTAAGCTAACTTTATAACTCCCCATTACGAGAAGCGTTTGATAGCCTCAAAGTATACAATTACACATGCCGAGAATCAATAAGGATCTCGTGTCAAAGGATCGATAAGTATACCACTCGAGACTACACTCGATGGCACTTCTAAGATAACAATCTCATCGGTGTCTCGAGTGGGTCTATCCAACCCCATGTTCTCTAACATGTGCCCACATTATTGATTTGATATCTCCATATCTATGGTATGTGAAACATTACCATCAATCAATACATGTGCCGGTCAAATCACTATTGTCCCACATAATGATATGTAACCAGGATCGCTTAGAATAATATCATATAACCAATGTGTTTCACAATTAAGTCATACTCAATGAACAAAGGAGTGACATTTATTCATGGAACTGATAAGTACATGAACATAGACGCATGATACAATCATCTCACATGATCGCCTCTAGGGCATATCACTAACAATAGGTATCATTATTGATTCTCAGGTCTGAACCGATAGTGATAGTTTACTGATTGTTACTGACACATGCTAGGATCAACATGATCAAAAAGGGTGCTTGCCTTGCTGATTGTTGTCTTCGATGGAGTTGAAGTTGTAGTGGCGTTGTCGACGACGATATCACGTCATTTAACAGGAAACACAACAAATAACAAATAATGAGTTTTCAATTAGGGCAAAAATAAATTAGATAGAAATCAAATTTAAACTTGCTATAAAGAACAAGGGTGGTTCTTAGGGTTTGGGTGGGGTTTCATGATTTTATGTGTACATACTTTACTCTGCCTTTTAATCCTTAACATATTCTTAGCAACGTTTGAGCATGAGCTAAGTCTTAGGTTTATCCTAGGACATGCTTTCTTGTTTTATGTAGATTACTTATTCTTATTTTTTGAATTCAAGAGGTTAAAATTATTTGGATTAATAAAATTAAGACATGAAGTTACCATGTAGTATAATATTATTTCACCCTAAATATTTTTGTCATATCTAGGTAGACCATTATTTCTAAAGAGCATAGGGACTGTGTAGAACCAAGATCGGCGACTAGAGGGGGGGTGAATAGGAGCCAAACAATTTCTCCTCGATCAAGCCACCCCCGTCCTCCTTTCACTCAAAACATCAAACACTTGGCATGTCCCCTGGCCATAAAAGCTTATCTTGGACCTTCCATCAAACATCTCGTGTGCACCTTGATTTGTCGAGCTCCCAAGTCACCGCTTTGTGCTGGCCGCCATGGCTCGGTCGCTGACTTGTCGACGAGACATGGAGCTGCTACCTCGCTCTCAAATTTCTACGCCTATATCTCGAATCATTGTTCACCATCACACCGCCGCCAGGCTGCTCTCGCAAGACTAAAACGAAGGCCACAAGATGGGGATCACCGACACCGACGTTGTAGGTAAGCACATGGCCGCTGTGACCTTGCAAGCCGCGCCGCCGCCTTCTCGCCCCTTGGTCATCTCGCCCTAATGGACTTGGATGTAGAATATAGGGATGATGGCATACCAAGATTAGTCTTGCCCTTGAACCAGATCTCGACTCGCCTCGAGCGGCTGACCGGCGCCTGGCCTGGCTAGTTTATACTGGGTCAGGAGGCCGAGCCCCCTTTTCTCCCTCTCTCTATTCTTCTTTTCTTTGAATGTGGTTGCGCCCATGGATGAAGAACAAGGGGAGGCGCCATGGGATGGAAGCCCGACTGTGGTGAGCTAGGGTCAAGGCCTCTCTTCATCTCACCATCTCTCTGCTGTATGTGGGCAAGAACAGGAACACCATGGGAAACCAGATGGGAGGCCACGCCATGGGATTAGAGAAGGTTTGATGAGGGATTTTGGGGATATTCAGCTACGAAGAAGAACAAGGGAAGAATCCCCTTTCACTCTCTCACTCATCTCAAACTCTTCCTCTCTGTGTGTGTGATGTGCCCGTGAAAAGATGAACAGGACACGAGCTGTGATTAGGGAATTTTTTTTCTGGATTTTTATTTCTGGTTTTGTCCACCAAACACACCCATGGGGAGACCCCTCTCTCCCCCTCTCCTCTCACCTAAACCTAGGACTACATGGTGGTGGAACTGCTTAGCACCTAAGCCTCCACCACCCCTTATATAGCCCCAATCCCTTCGCCCCGAAGGAACCGCACCCGGGTTTTAACCAGAGGCTAACCCGAAACCTCCTGGGTTTTAACACACCGGCTAACCCAGAACTGAATCAGGGTTTCAGCTCACCTAGAACCTGACCCTTGCACGAATCTCCGAGCGAAGCCGAGCCCTCCTAGCTTCCTTCGCGTCGAAGCATCCGCTGATCTGTTGACACGTGCACTGGCCTCGAACCTTCCCGCGAAACTTCGCGCACCTCGGATCCCACCGAGTCGCCTCAGTTCCAGCCAAAAACTTCGACCACCAGCTGGCACCTTGCCACCACCTGCAACCACCACGGTTCCTTTGACTCGAAGCATCCGCCAAGTGGCCCCAAGCGTCTCGAATCTTCTCGCGAAACCTAGCGCTCTTGGTATCCCATCGAGCCACCTCAGCTCCTGGCCAAGGCCTCGACGACACCTGTCACCTGCGAACCAAAGAGATAAAGCGAACCAACACACCTCATCCCTGACGGTCAGGCCGACTCTAGCCCTGCATCGTCTGCCTCACCTGAAGAACAATACTGAAACAGAAAAGACTTGACCTTGGTCCGGACAGTCCGACCACATAGCCTGGACTGTTCGGCTCACTTGAAACTCGTCGTGGAAGCCACTGTGCACAAGCTCCGCTCTAGTCCCTTGTCCGTTTGGTCGCAACCACCTCTAAGCCTCAGCTGCCCAGGCACTTGACCACTCCGGGCCATTCACCTCACCATGGCCTAGCCAGTCCAGGCCTCACCCGTCCGACGACAGCCTCACTACGGTATCTAGCCTCCTCAGCCTCACCCGTTTGACAGCGTGCCTCACCACGGCTTAGCCTCGAAGTCCTGCAACCACACAGACAAGGAAACCGTCACGTAGCACCGCACTATCCAATTGCAACATAAGTAAACATGAAACACAATGCAATGGATAAACCAAACACGCTTCCTGACACAAACTCTCAAGGCAACTAAGGATTAACTCACTGAAACCAAAGCCTGAGACAAACTACTAAACAAACACCAAAACAAACTCTCAACCAAAGCGCATAAACCTCACCGTCACATATACTCATCACATACACATGGGAGGACCTCCACATGGTCACACAAACCTCCCATGGTTTCACAGACTGACTTCACCAAATTTTAGAGTTTGCTTGCTCAATTTGTGCACTTTTAAATTTTAAACATGTTGGAACCAAACCCACATCGACTGACAAGGGGGTCCCACTATCGGCGTCTGTGTGCCTAAGCGGGCTGAGTGTGGGACTCACCGGTCGGTGATCGAAGGTAGGAGAGGCTTGGTCTCATGGGCATCGACGGCGAATCTTCACCGGAGTTGGCCCAACGACCACCAAGTCTCGCAGAGGGGACCCAGGAGCACATGGAGGAGGGTTCAGTTACGGCCGACAGTGACCCAAGATTGGTCCGCGGCAAAGCTCAGTGACACGCAACAACGGCGACAACTGCGACGGTGACGAAGGCCAATTCTTGTGTGACTAAGGGGTGCTCGAGAGTCACCATGACTAGGGGAGTCCATTTTCACAGCTTACCTTGGCGGCAGAACCTTGTACGGGGCTTGCAGCGATTGACCCAAGCTGAGGACGATGGCGCACACAAAGGCGAGGATACGAGCATCCAAAGTTCAAATTGACTGAGGGCTTTAGCTCATGGTTGAATGAGGATGCTATGGGTGCCAGCAATCAGAAAATGAGGCCGTAGAGGAAAGTTTGCCGATGGCTTGATTGCGGTGGAAAGCTGGCTAGAGTTAGGCACAGAGGTAAGGGCGGCTCAATTGGTGTCTTGATGTGAGGGTGAGAATGGTGGTGAGGCTTATGGAGGCCTTCGGCATTGCTTAAGGGTGCATTTGGTTAGTTATACTAGGATGAATTGAACCATCCCATACAAGATGTGGTCTTAGTTATGCATGTGGTTGGTGAACGGAACCATTTGGTATAGAATGAGGTGGTACATATTCTTAGAATATTCCTCAAAGATGTTGTATCATCCCGTTCGGCAAGAATCGCCGAACCATTGATTCAGACGCTTGTTCCCTTTCAAAGTGCTACTTTGGCATCGACCCTGGCCGATGCCAAGAAGCGCTGGTGTGGTGCTCCTCCATCGCGTCCATTTGCTTGCTTCCTGGCAGCGACGACCTCATCACCACGATGTCCTTGCCGACACCGCTAATGCGCACCAGCTTGTTGCCCACCGAGACAGAGGAGGAGTGGTGGCGCCGGTGAGAGATGCAGAACCTGAAGCACCTCAAGGCCAAGCGCAAGTGCCTCGAGTGGCGCAACTCCATGAACTCCGGCAGGTCTGACGGCCAAGAGCTGCTGTACTAGGTTTAATTGGAAATGAATCTTTACTCTTTAGCTATGGGGTTGTGATTTGGATTCTTTTGCAATAAAAATGGAGAACTCTCTATGGATAAAGATGATGCTTTTACACATCAGCTTTTGTTTTTAGCTAGGTTTTGTTTCAATTGATGTCGTTTGTGGAATTCTTTTGAGATGTGTTGTTGTTTGTAGAGACTAGATAGACACTTCTATTAGATAATCGTTCTTGCTTCTAAGCTTTCATTATTACGCTTCCTGTACAAGTACAGGAAAGGGGAGAAGGTGAGGATAGTGTGCGTTTGTCACGGCAACTTCCTCACACCGGCCGAGTTCATGAAGCACGCTGGCGGCGGTGACATTACATACCCGCTCAGGCACATCGTCGTCAACCCCTCGCTGTCAGCGTTCTTGTAATCTTGAAGTGCACCTAGGGTGGAGACGTGTTCTTCTCACTACTACAAAACACCACATCACTGCCGATTTTAAACTGGCATTATTGCCGAATATTGGAACTCGGTTCTAGAACCAGCAGTGATACCGATATCACTGTCGGTTTGTATGTGAATCGGCAGTGATAGTGTAAATCCAAAAATCACTCGGTAAAATCAAAAAATAAAGTTATTTGCACCTGGACCTAGTGATACCGATATCACTGCTGTTCGCGCGCGTGCGGTTGCTAGGATTCGAATCCGTAACCTACTGTTTCACGTGAACTCCCTTTACCATCTCACCTAACACACACTTCTCAACTACTATAAGATATATTTCCTTTTATCCCTTCGTATCCGAAAGTTTCAATGATTATTTGAACATCTAAATGACTTTAAATAGAAAGTTGTCAACTACAAAGTTGTAGATCTCATCGAGAGCTACAATTTTCATATAAATTTTATCTCCATCTCACTCCATATGTAAAAGTTATGATTTTTCAAAAATAATATCACTGCTTGTTCGGATTCTGAACCGGCAGTGATAATAGTATCACTGCCGATTCAGATTCTAAACCGGTAGTGATACTTCCTTCATTATTACTGTCGGTTCTTGTTGAGAACTGGCAGTGATAATAACTTATCACTGTCGGTTCTTTTTCGGTCAAGCATTTGTGCCGGTTTAGCTTATGAACTGGCAGTGAAAGTGTTATCACTGCCAGTTCTAGCCAAACCGACAGTGATAGGCCGGTAAGAAAGAGGTTTTTTGCAGTAGTGTCTTTTTCCCACTAAATTTTCTTGGTATGATTAGCTATTACCTGAGCTGTTTACTATAAGTTAAGAGAGTGAACTAATTTGAGAGAATGACAGCTTAACAATGTATTTCCCGAATGGATGTTGGTTTATCAGTTTGGCACTTGACAACAACTGTTCCATACAAATCGATCTATCCCTCAAACCAAATAACATCTTGAACCATCCAGGATCATTCCATCTAAGCAACCAAACAAAATCTTGCACCATCCTATTCAGGCAACCAAACATCCTCCTGTACCATCCCATCCAGTACCATCTCATCTATTCTGTACCATCCCACCCCATTCACCCTTATACGTCCAACCAAACGCACCCTAAATAGATGAAGAGGACGGCGATGACAGTATTTGATTGGGGGCATTTAACTATTTGTCATTTTTATGAGGTCAGTGGCAACAGATTTGTCACGTCAGTGACTCAGATCACTGTAGCATTAAGTGGCACTATGTAATAGTGGCAAATAGTTAAATATTTCCAGTATTTTGAACACAGGGATGAAGTGGCGACGCTGCAAATTGGCTTGGGCAGACACGATGGCAACCAGGAAATGCGGGGTCAAAGCATGGCCGTGGCAGATGGGTTAGTGTGACGTAACCGTGGCTTTGATCGATGAGTTCGGTGGTTTTAACTGGGGACGAGACAAAGCAGAGAGGCAGTGGTTTGCTCCAGTGTGAGGGAGAAGAAAGGAGAAGGAAGAGAGAGAGAGAGAGGTCGGCCTGACTGGTGGATTCGGATAAGGAAGGGGCCCACATGTAAGAGAGGAAAGAGAGTTTGATGCATTGTGTTTGGATAGACAAGAGATAAAGATCATTAATTGAGGGTCCATTTTGACTTGAAGATTTTTTATAATGTTTTTTTGGGTTCCTCAGATAAGTTTTGTTATACAGTAAAAATTTCAAGTTAAAATATTGCGTGGAAAAATTCTAGTAATTCTGACAAGCTGCTTTGCCCATTTTAGCCTTTACGGTTTTCATTTATTTAAGGATACAAACACTATCCAGAATTTTTGTAAATTTTTGTCGTGGTTCCTTATAGTTTAAGTGTTCTTCTATAAAAATTGCAGATTAATATATTATGTATTTATTTTGTATTAAATCTGACATTGGAATTTATAAATTTTCAAGTTTTCAGTTTGTGAATTTTAGAGGCATGAAATTTAAGTACTATTATATATATATTTTTATTATTAAATTAAATACCCATGAATAATAAATGGTACAAAATTAAGCTTTACATAAGGTCTGTAGAGTTTTCTTAAAATCTGAAAAGCTACTATTTTTTTTTGTCAAAACTCTATTAATTCACCTTCTATTTCATGAGTAAATTGGTTCATATGGCTTTTTGAATGCAGCAATGCAGTTCCAGAGTTCTCCTATGATTAAATATAATTTTTGTAGATTTTATTGTTATATAATTATATTTCTATTTGTTTATCTTTCACTAATTCAATATTAAAAAGGTTTCTTCTTTAGTGCAAAAATCAAATAAAACCAAATAATGCCAGAAAATTCAGAATTAAACCAAATATTACCAGCAAATTTAGAATTAAGCACATTCAAAATTTAGAATTTCCATTCTCATTTTATTTGAATTTTTGGGATGTTACAGGTGTGTAGACTGCAAGTTTATTCAATATTGGCAATTGATTTGAAGTAGCCATTTTAGACGGAATAAGCTGGCAGTGTTTTTTGTATTTGTTCTAAAACTACTGATGTGCCCCATCCTATTAGCATGGATCTCTAGTTCAGATATGTGTAATTTTGAATGATCGAAGATGCAAAGATGTGTAATTTTTTGTATAATATGTAAATATTCATAGATGTATATATTCTACATGTTCATAAACTAGGTGCATATTTTCAGTAGCATGTTGCTTGCAAAACTGTTGATGAACAATTTTTTTCTTCTTGGACATGATTTGTATTTGTATGCATCACATTCAAATGCTCTTGATCCTGAGAAATTTGTTGAGAAGTTTCACAGATATGTGTATAAAATAGGAAGTGTCGGGGATTGGATATTCCCTATATCCGACCATAGAATCCCGGCAGCTCCCGAGCAAGCTCGTGCTCGGACCCCGTCCCCAAGAGAGATCCTCGGCCGCCTGAGCCTTGGCTGTCCCTCCTCCATAAGCTCGCCCCGAAAGCATGCTCGCCGAAGCCCGTGACCAGCGACCCGATCCACGGAGGGCCCAAGCCGCTTAAAAGCAGGCGCATCCTCAAGACGACGTGGCATTAATTGTGAGGCGGTTCGAAGATCGCTACCGGCGACCAAGACGGCCAGGGTTCCATGCGACCTGCGCCCAGATACCATCGTCATACAGGTTGTGCCGTGAGCACAAGGAATCGCTACGCCCACGCCCGAATAGTAACACGCCCCTGTAATAAATGCTATGTCGCCTGTATTACCCTATAAATACCCTCTCGCACGAAGGATTGGGGGTTCGATTCGCCTCATATATTCTCACCTGTACTCAGCGCTTGTTACGCTCGGCCTAGAGGGGTACTCCCAGAACCCCCTGGGCTCCCCGAGCAAGCATATTGTAATTCCCTTTCACACCATAGCGCAACCACTGGACGTAGGGTTATTATCTCCCCTGCGAGAGGCCCGAGCCAGATAAAAAGAGGCATCCCTGTTCGCTGTGATTGTCTCGGCCACCTCGTTTCGTAGCTCGGCAGGGCCTCGGACGCTATACCCCCGCGAAAAAGGGGCTTTAGGTTGATCCCTCATTCAACAAGTAAGCTCGGCGGGGGACTGGTTCCCAAATCGTCGACAGCTGGCGCCGTCCGTGGGGATCGACTGAGTCCTTTCGCGTGGAATCCCTGAGGATGCCGAACTCACAAGACAATCAAGACCTCTGCGTCTTCGACGACGTAGAGGACAACGATGGTGCGGCCGATCCAGAAGGCCACACCGAATCCGGGAGTCTTTCCCCGGTTGCCGCAGCGCGAGAGAGTTTCCTCCGCTCACGGCGCGATACCCTCGTTAGCGAGGAAGAATCTAGCGGCCTCCGCGCCGGCTTGGGCAGCCCCGACCCTCCCGAGCACAGTCGAAGGACCGCGACGCGGTTTGACACCACGGTGTCGTCCTCACAATCCTCGCACTCCCACAGCGTTAATACGGCAGGAAAGGAGGAGGATCGAGAAGAGCAGTCTCCGTCGACCTCTCACCATCACCGGTATAATCTTTGGCGAACCACCGAGTTGTCCCCGGCGGGATCTCGCAACCGACCACCGTCAACCTGGCGGGGGCTTGGACACAAGGGAGGCCGACTTCGTGAAGACCCCAGCGAATACCACTCCCCGGAGCACATGCACAACCGCCTCCCACGGTCACCCAGTACCGCTCCCAGGGCTGAAGCGGCCTGAGCCATGGCGGCGATCGTGGCGATCTTTAGAACTTCTCCGACCAAGCGGACCTAGCGGCCATGGGAGCAGTCGTAGCCGAAAACTTGGAAAAACTCGCCGCCGACATGGGGACCCCAGGGCCCCCCGGTGGAGGAAAGCCCCGAAATGTTTCCCGGGACCACAAGAACCACTCTCCAATCCACCCCCGTCGTAGCACCTCCCGAAGTCCTGCCCGGGAGGGCCACAGGGGGCAAGGCCGGCACCGTGAGGGCATTCCGAGCGGTTCCCGGATGGCCTCGCGGGCTCGCGGGCGTGCCCTGTCCGCCTACGAGCGCACCGAGTGTTCCACCTCGGGGCTGCCTTCGTCGCGCCGACATGGGGGCGTATTCTCTCACCTCACGCCAGGCGCGAAGGACCGTTTGGGCACCAACCGCCACGGTCACCATGACCGGGGGGGTCGCCATGACTATCCGTCATTTGGGTGCCGGGCCTTTTCGGCGTCCCTCCGTGACGTCTCGTGGCCGAACAAGTTCAAGCCCGGCCACATCGAGCGGTTCAATGGAACCCAGAACCCGGACGAGTTCCTCTCGATTTACTCCACGGCCGTCTCGGCGGCTGGAGGGGACGAGGGAGTTATGGCCAACTACCTCCCCACGGTCCTCGACGGCTCCGCCAGAACATGGCTCTTCAACCAGAAGGAAGGGTCAATCCGCTCATGGCGGCAGCTTTGCGAGGCACTCCGGGCGAATTTCCAAAGCTGTTACACTCGCCCGGGCAACAAACGTGACCTCGAGCGGCTGATCCAGACGGACAAAGAAACTTTGCGGCACTTCGTCCAAAGATTCATTAAGGTAAGGAACTCCATTCCGAGCATCTCGGATGAGGTTATCATCCGGGCCTTCAAGTTCGGCGTCCGCGACGTACGCTTCACGCAGGACTTGGAGATCCACCCCAACCTGTTGGCCAACGAGCTGTTCCGTATGGCCAACCGCTACGCGAATGCCGACGAAGCCGTGAAATGGAAGAAGATGCTCGACGAAGGTAAGCTACCGCCCCAACCGGGCCTGGAGGGCTCCTCGAGCAGGAGGCACTCGGGGTCCGCGGAGAAGAAATTCAGAAAGAAGAAGAGGTCACACGCGTCGGATATGGTGGCCGCCGTCGATCGCCCGCCGTCGTGTGGCCCGCCGCTTTCGGCAGCGGCATGACGGCATGGTCGGTCGGCCGCGCTGGCAAGAACGACCGAGAGGACGACGACCAAGGCGCGACTGTGATCACGACGATCAGTTCAGGCGCCCAGGAGCGCGGGGAAAGGGTTGCCCCTCCGGGCGACCGATTCTGCCCATTCCATCAAGCGACCGGCCACGACCTCTGCAACTGTCGGACCTGGGCATACCGCCTGGAGAGATTCTACAACGGCGAAGGCCCCATGTCCACTCTCCCGGGAAAAGGTGAGAGTAGCAAGGGCAAGGGTCCCGCGAACGACGGCGACGACGACATGGGTTACCAGGAGCCCCGCAACCACATAGCCGTCATATTTGGGGGCTCCTCAGCCTACAAATCCCGCAGGGATTTGAAAGAGGCGGCACGGGAGGTCGGCCACATCGCTCAAGGCAAGCCACCCGTGCAGCAGCTCAGGTGGTCCGAGCTGTCCCTTACTTTCTCCAAGGATGATTGTCCCCTTGGAATGACCAAACCTCTGAAGCTCCCCTTGGTCGTAAGCCCGACCATCAGCAATGCCAAGGTCGGCCGTGTTCTCATCGACGGTGGGAGCTCCTTGGACCTCATATCCGCCACGGTCCTGGACGAGATGCAAATCCCTCATTCCAAGATCAAGAGCATAGCCGTCCCGTTCTTCGGGATCGTCCCTGGCACCTCGATCAAGCCCCTTGTCTAGATCGTTCTGCCCGTGACGTTCGGAGGCCTCGCCAACTTCCGGACCGAGCTGGTCAACTTTGAGCTCGTTGATTTCAAGTCGGCCTACAACGCCATCCTCGGCAGGCCGGCCCTTTCTAAATTCATGGCCGCCACGCATCACGCCTATCAATGCCTAAAGGTCCCCGGACCGAAGGGCATCATCACCGTCAAAGGCGACCATAGGGCGGCCCTGAACTGCGACGAGAAGTCGCTCGACATGGTCGGCCAGCTGCCGCAGCGCGGCCCCGAAAGCGTTGACGCGCTCCCGGCCCAAGGTTACCCTCCAGCCCGGAGGAGAAACCAAGGCGGTCCCTCTAAGTAAGGTCGACCCGACCAAGGTCTTTCATTTGGGATCTTCCTTAGATCCCAAATAGGAACTCGAGCTCATCACTTTCCTCCGGAGGAGCGTGGACGTGTTCGCTTGGGAACCATCCGACATGCCCGGAGTCTCAAGGGAAGTGATCGAGCACAGGCTAGCTGTCCGGCCTGATAAAAGACCTGTGCGCCAAAAGCTCAGGCGATTTTCCTCGAGAAGCAAGCAATCATCCGGGATGAACTCGACAAACTCCTTAAGGTCGGCTTCGTCAGGGAAGTCGAGCATTCGGAGTGGCTGGCAAACCCAGTCATTGTCAAGAAGAAGGGTGGCAAGTGGCGCATGTGTGTCGACCACACTGGCCTGAACATCGCCTGCCCAAAAGACAACTTTCCGCTGCCGCGCATTGACCAACTGGTCGACGCGACAGCAGAGTCTCAGGTGATGAGTTTCCTGGATGCCTACTCGGGCTATCACCAGATTAGCTTGTCCCCTAGAGACGAGGAGAGGACCTCCTTCATCACATCGTTTGGCACGTTCTGCTATACGACCATGTCCTTCGGTCTGCGGAACGCCGGTGCGACCTTCCAGCGCTTGATGCAGAAGACCTTTCAGGACCAGATAGGTCGGAACCTGGAAGTAAATGTAGACGATATCGTAGTTAAAAGCAAGCTCGCCTCGGGTCATGTATCCGACCTCGAGGAGACCTTTTGTAATCTCAATAGACATCGAATAAAACTTAATCCTGAGAAATGTGTTTTCGGGGTGAAAGCGGGCAAAGTACTCGGGTACCTCATCGGGCCGCAGGGCATCGGTGCCAACCCGGAGAAGATCGAAGCTATCGAAAGGATGCGACCTCCGAGCTCCATTAAGGAGATCCAGACCCTGACCGGACGAATGGTGGCCCTAAGTCGCTTCATTTCCCGGTCGGGCGAGCGCGGATTGCCCTTTTTCAAGGCACTCCGCAGGCACGAGGGCTTTGTCTGGACGAAAGAGGCTAATCGCTCCTTCGAGGAGCTGAAGCAGTACCTGTCCAGCCCTCCGATCCTGGCCATGCCAAGGTCGGGGGAGCCGCTCCTACTATACCTCGCGGCGACACCTAGGGATGGCAATTATACCCATTTACCCATGTACCCGTGGGTAAATACCCGAATAGAGGCGGGTATGGCGTTTTTTTTGCCCACGGGTATAGAAATGGGGCTATTTCTTTGCCCGTCGGGTAAACGGGTACGGGTATGGGTTACCCATACCCGTACCCGCTATACCCATTTACCCGTGAATAGGCTGACATGTGGGACATACTGAAATGCATCGAAAGGAAACCCTAGATCCAGCGGTTCGCATCCAGCCAAAACCCCAAAAAATCGCCGCCTAAATGCCTGACACCCCAATCGGCCAAAACCCTAGCCCCCAACCCGAGTTGCCCTCCCAGCTCCCAGGCTCTCCGAGTCCTCGGCCTCAAGTCGCGACTGGCCGGCTGGCCGCCAGATCCAGATTCCAGCGATTTTATCATGCGCCGCCTCAGCATCCCGAGCCGCCTGACTTAACTCTCGACCGGCCTTGACCTCCCAATAAGATTCGCTCATCCCGGCGGCTCGGCCCCAAGTCTCCTCGACTCGAGATTCCAGATCCACCATGAGCCGCTTCTACCACCGGTCACCTCCTACCCAGTTGCCTCCGGCTGCCACTGTCGCCTGCTTCCTCCGTGTCCCGGCCGCCTCCTACCCCGTGCCGCCTCCGATTGCCTTCTACCTCGACCCCGAGCCTTGCTTCCTCTGGTGTCCAGTACTCCAGTCGCCTTCTACCTCGACCCCGAGCCGCCTCCGCCCTCTGGTTGCCCTGCCTCGAGCTGCCCTGCTTCCTCCAATCAGTAATACCCCGAGATTTCCTCCGGTCAGGTAATACCCCGAGCCTTCCTCTGGTGTTCGGATCTGATGAGCTTGAGGAAATTCATCACTTGATCTACATGTATCAAAGCCATCTGGAAGAGATGAGATATATCCTATTATGATTAGGCTCCAAATTGGAACAATCAGAGGTTGAGAAAATAAAATGAAAAAACAAATGGGCTTGCCAATATAACCTGATTCATCTTGCTGTAGTTTTCATGTTTCACAACATCTGCCATCAGATTGATGGCCCAATCAAGTAATGTTGCTTGCCAATAACCTGATTCTTCTTGTTGTAGTTAATTTCCTTGAGTGTTGTAGTGCATCACTTGTATTGCTCTATACAATTTATGCCCATGCTCTGTGCAATTTGAACACACACATAGCCTTCAAATATTACAATTCAAACATAGTCAAGAATCAATATGTTTGAACTGTAATATTTGAAGGCTATGTGCGTGTTCAAATTGCATGAAAGCATGCATGTCTCAATTCTCATATTAAGGATTTATACATGTTCAAATTTCATAAACCTGAATACTGCCCTGATTGCTATATATAATTTGTTTTGTTAGATGACAACTCCAACAAGTAGTCCTCAACTTGGACAATCATCGAAGCCTCAATACCTTGTCCTCAACCCGATCTGTCAAGGTGTCGAGCATCAAGTTGAAGAACATGCGGATGAAGGGATTCTCGTGGCACAAAGAGGAAGCTCACTTCAATTGTTTGGAACGACTTTACAAGAGTTAAGGTGAAGGACGTTTGGAAGGCAAAATGCATTTGGTGCAGTAAGTACCTTTCAGGAGAAACGAGGAATGGCACAAAGCATTTGCATGAACGTTTAAAGGTATGCATGTATCGAAGAGGCAAGGAAAGATACAAACCAGCTTTGAGGTATAGTAGTTCGAGCATGGACAAGTATCTCAGAGAGAACTACATATTTGATCAAGAAGTTGCTAGAAAAGCTCTCTATTCCATGATTATTCTCGCATGAGTACCCACTATCCATTGTTGATCACCATGGTTTCCGTCAATTTGTTAGTGCACTACAACCCTTATTTAAAATGGTAACTAGAAACACTATTAGAAAGGACATTTTGGAGCATTATGACTCGGAGAGAAAGAAAGCTCTCACTTACTTGGATAAAAGCAATTGTCGCGTTGTCACACAACCGATCTTTGGACGCTGATAACCAAAAGAGAGGCTACATGGCAAAGGATGTGACATTTTGTTGATGACTCGTGGAAGCTAAGAAGCTGCATTCTAAGGTGCTATTTTATTGCTATCCTTTCTTTATCTTCTTGTTTTTGTGAAATACTCAATTCTATTTCTGTGTGCAGGTTTATATATGTGCCATGTCCACATACAGCAGATGTTATTTGTGAAGCGTTGTATAAAAGCCTACAAACTTGGAATCTTGATTGCAAGTCTGTCCACTTTGACTCTTGATAAGCGCTTCTACAAATGACAAATTGGTTGAAGCAATAGAGGTAAAGATTGGTCCATCAAAACTTTTATTGGGTGGAAAGATGCTACATATGCACTACAGTACATATTCTTAACTTGATTGTGAAAGATGGCTTGGAGGTAATGGAGCCCGCCATCAAGAGAATCCGTGAAAGTGTTGCATATTGGCTTGCTACACCAAAGAGATATGAGAAATTTGAGGAGCAACTAAGTTTGTTAAGGTTGAAGTTACTAAAAGATTACCCTTGATTGCAAAACTAGATGGAATTCAACATATATCATGCTTAGTGTTGCTATTCTCTATAAGAAAGTATTTGAAAGGTTGAAGCAACTTGACAAGCACTTTAATTTTGGACCAACTACTACTGATTGGAATTTTGCCTCAACTGTTTGTGACAAGTTAAGATTGTTCTATGAACTCACTGAAATGTTTTCTGGAACTAAATATGTAACAGCTAACATTTTCTTTCCAAAGATATGTGAGATCAAAATGCAAATGAATAAATGGCTTGAATGTGGCAATCCAATAATTGAGTCTATGTCTATTGAGATGACAAAAAAATTTGACAAGTATTGGTCAGATATTCATGGTTTGATGGCTATTGCTATTATTCTTGATCCATGTGGGAAAATGACAATGTTACATGTATGCTACATTGCCCTTTTTGGTGAAGAAAACTCTAAAAAGAATGTTGCAAAGAGTTATAATACCTTGTGTGAGTTGATGAATGAGTACCAAGTGCATAGTGAACAAGAGGGTATGGCCACATCATCTAGTATTCCTAGTACTACCAAAGGCTATTGGTGCTAATGCGGTGCTTTCAATTTTAAAACACTAGTCGCTAGTAAGAAAAGTCCTGGTGTGGTAAAGACAAAAAATGAGCTTGATCACTATTTGGAAAAAGAAACCCTTCCTTGCACAGATGAGGAATTTGATATACTGGGTTGGTGGAAGGTGGCTGGAACACGTTATCCTACATTGCGAATGATTGCTCGTGATATCTTGGCTATTCCAATAACAACAATAGCTTCTGAATCAGCTTTTAGCACTAGTGGTAGAGTGCTAAGTGAACATCGCAGCCGTCTCACTCCAAAGATATTGGAGGCATTGATGTGCTCACAAAACTGGCTTCGAAATGACCTTCAAGGTATGTAGCTTCTAGTTATTTGATTTGAGTTTTCTATTTGATTTGCAGTTAGTAATGTAATGCAATGTTTTACTTCTCAGGTGAAGGAGGAGTTGAGGGTTTATGGACATGCCTTGAGGATATTGAAGAGGAGCTCAAAGGCTCGTGTTCAATTTCAACTGTTGACTCTGAATAGCATATTCCCTACATGATGGCTTTGGCGTTGAAGCAAAAATGGCAATGGAAGTATGGAACCTATGCAACACTTGAGTGCCTGCCAATGATTTGTCATGTCTCAGTTTGTAATATTGCTTTGAAATCTTTATTTAGTTCATGAAATTTATTATTATACCTTCTATTGACTGTTATCTTTTCATATTTGGTGGATTGTTTAATAATGTGTTGTAATATTGCTGATGAATTGGATGTTTCACAATTTTGTGCTTCCTGTGAAGACTATGAAGACTACAAACTAGGAGGACTTCTATAGTTATTCATTGAACTTTCATTGAACTTTCTGTGCTTCCTGTGTTATTCTATAATTGGATGTTTCACAATTCTGTGCTTCCTGTGTTATCTTTTTCATTGAACTTTCTATGAAGACTACAAACTAGGAGGACTTCTATAGTTATTCATGGAGCTATTCCATTGTAGAAAGTAGAAACTGATTGATAACAGAAATGCTAGTTCTCAACTTGTTTTTGTTAGATGAAGATAACCCTTGATATGTTTTGCTCCTGTGAATCTGTGATTATACTTTGATGGGCAATGCCTCAATCAATTCTTTCCGTTTTTGTGAGTTCATATAATTTGGGTATACCAGGCGCATGCACGGGTACCCATTGGCGGCGGTATGGGGGGTGTAAATCATCATGAAGCCATGTATACCCCTGGGGATACGGGTCGTGGGTACGGGTATGGGCGAGATTACCGTGCGTTCTACAGTTCGATTGCCATCTCTTAGCGACACCCCGAGCCGTAAGCACTGATCATGGCGGTGGAGCGAGAAGGGACGTAGCGTCCGATATACTACGTCAGCGAAGTCTTGCATGGACCGAAGGAGAGTTACCCCGAGGTCCGTGGCTTTATACTCATTGCGTCGTGGCTTTGAGGAAGTCTGCGCCACTATTTTCAAGCTCATAAGGTCGCTGCTCCAACCAACTTTCCACTTAGGAGATCCTAAGAAACCAAGACGCCAGAGGCCGGATAGCAAAGTGGGCCATGGAACTCGCAGAGTTCGACATTCACTTCTCGCCCGCATAGCGATCAAGTCCCAGATCTTGGCAGACTTCGTAGCGGAATGGACGAATCCCGCCCAACCGATTAATCGAACCCCACGAACTGGGAGCGACCATCGACCATGTACTTCGACGGCTCCCGAGCTTTGAACGCCGGGTCATTTGGCAGATCGGTGTCCCTCGTGGGGATCAACTCCACTACGTCGTACAGTTGCACTTCGCCGCGACCAACAATGCGGCGGAGTATGAAGGCCTCTTGGCCGGGCTACGAGCGTGCAAAGCACTCGGGGTCCAGCGACTAACCGTGAAAGGTGATTCACAGTTGGTCGTCAACCAAGTCAACAAGGAGTATCAGTGTTCCGATACCTCAATGGCGCTTTACTTGGTTGAAGTGAGGAAGATGGAGAGGTACTTTAGAAACTTCGAAGTACTCTACATCCCCAGGAAGGACAATTCCCTGGCCGACCATCTTTCCAAGGTCGGTTCCTCGCAGATGCCCGCCCCACCTAGGGCGCTCGTCGAGCATCTGCACAAGCCCTCCATTCCCTCTGTAGAGGAGGCAAACCACCAGATGCCAGCCCTGCCCGGGGCGCTAGTAGAGCATCTACCAAAGACCTCCGTTCCTTCTGTAGAGGAGGCACGAGAGACGTATGGTAACGTCTCCTTCCTCGAGCACGGCGCAAACTGGATGACGTCATTCGTCCAGTATCTTGCCCACGGGGCAATGCCCGAGGAAGAAGCCGAGCGTTCCCGGCTCCAAAGGCGATCCTCTGCTTACAAGCTAGTTGAGGGCGCCTTATACCGCAAAGGGGCACTTGGAGTCCTCTCCAAGTGCATATCTCACGAAGAGGGCCATTTCCTTCTCCGAGATATCCATGAAGGAATGTGCGGCGCTCACTCGTCCTTCCGGACGCTTGTAAGCAAAGCATTCTGGTTGGGATACTATTGGCCAACAGCTTTAGACGACACTCGGGCACTCGTGGCGACCTGCCGGGCATGCCAGTTCCACGCCCACAAGTCCCACCAGCCAGCGTACGCGCTGCAGACCATCCCACTCTCATGGTCGTTCTCGACCTGGGGGGCTGACATCCTCGGGCCTTTCCCCCGTGGTCGAAAGGGTTGCAAGTACTTGCTCGTAGCCATCGATACTTTCTCTAAATGGATCGAGGCCGAGCCTGTATCAACCATTTCGGCTCAAGCAGCTAAGAGATTTTTTCGCAGCAACGTGGTGATGCGCTTTGGGGTCCCCAATTGCCTCATCACGGACAACGGCATGCAGTTCACCAGTGAACTGTTCCAAGCCTACTGCGAAGTTATCGGAACAAAGGTCTGCTTCGCCTCTGTAGCTCATCCGCAGAGTAACAGAGCAGCCGAGCGGGCGAATGGCCAAATCCTTCAAGGGGTCAAGAAGAGGGTCTTCAAAGACCTCACCCGGCACGGCGGATCGTGGGTGGATGAGCTTCCTTCCGTCCTCTGGGCTGTACGCACCACAGCGAGCTGAGCTACGGGCGAGACGCCTTTCCAGCTCGTCTATGGTGCCGAGGCCGTCCTACCCGCCGAAATCGTGCTCGGATCCCCAAGGGTACACCTGGTCGATGACATCCATCAAGAGCGCAAGCGTCGCCTCGACCTCGACCTTGCCGAAGAGGCGCGAGAAAAGGCGCTACTCCGATCCGCCGTCTACCAACAGGCTCTTCGCAGGCACGTGGCCAAGTCAATTCGGCCCCGTGCCCTGCAGGTCGGGGACCTCGTCCTGCGCCGAACTCAGGATATGTCGAAAGCCAACAAGCTTTCCCCCAGGTAGGAAGGACCTTTCACGGTCGTCTCAATAGCACGCCCGGGGGCTGTTCACCTGGCGATGGAGGATGGTCGCGTGCTCACGAGCTCGTGGAACATCGACCAGTTGCGCAAGTTCTTTGTCTAAACTAATGCTCCATTTTGCGTCTTGTGTAGACATGTGTTTCCTGTTTTTCGAAGAATGGCATGCTCGTTTCCCTCACCCACGCAACGTCTATTACCTCCAAGATTTGCGGATTCATTTAAGATCACTGTCCATTGGTAAGCCAACCAGCCTTGCGCAAGGGCATATTTTTCTCATGATCTTGGTGATAAGACGCGCACATTGGGCAAGATCCACCACTCAAGGTTTTTCGTCCTTGCTCTAAAATCGGGCCGGCGCGCACAATCGCACAAGGCGCCACGACCAACACTCGCCACTAAAAATCGCCACCAGAGGCCCCAGTCTCGCCAAGCCGACCTTGGTCCGCAGTAGCTTTTTCTGCGCGATACAAGGCGCATACAGACACCCTCTCGGTCGGTCCAAAGATTTAGTCGGGCTCACGCGTGTTTGGTCATCGCACACCCTGTCGGGCATCCACGCGTTTCTTTCCTTCGCCTACGACCATACTCGCAACTCAGGTGTATGCGTCCTAAGTGGTAGGGAATTCTAGGCCTTGCACGTGCTTCGCATCTCTCCTGCGAACGAGCTCGTGCTCGCAACATTAGGTGCATGACCCTCATTCGCAGTGGGGGCTTGGTGGGAACAGGTCGTCACGCTAAGCGTGTTTTCCCAAAAATCGTCGCTAAGTACCTCATTCCAAATTTAACGTTACAACGCTGTTCCTTTCTTAAGAACTCGTCCCTCACGTGGAGTCTTTTTCTTCGCTTATTTCGGCTTGGCGTTGCCCGTGCCTCATCCTAGCCCGTGCTTCTACTCATCTACATCCTACTGTCTACCTCGCGCTCACAGTTTGCAGGAAATAGCTTAGGAGCGCGCAAAAGGGGCATTGCGGCAGGCAAGGTCATTGGGCAAAAGAAAAATATACGCTCCACCGGAATTATCCAAAAGCCATCCAAAAATCATTAAAAAGAAAAGAAAAAAGAAGAAACCCTCTACGCGCCGGGCTTCGCTCCCCGGAGGGCCGCAGAGTATTTCTGCCTCAGGTCATCGATCTTGCCTTCAAGATCAATCACCTTCCGCCGGGCTTCACGACCTTCGTGGGCTTCCTGGCGAAGCTCCTCGACCTCCTCATTGCCTTGTTCCGCAAGGTCGGCGGCCGCTTGCGCTGCCCGTTCCAGATCCGCCACTTTCGCTTCGAGGGCGCGAGCACCTTGTCTTTCTCTCTCAAGCTCCTGCTCGAGCCCAAGAACCTTCGTTCGGCCTTCGGCGAGGTCCTTCTCTACTGGCGGGATTTTAGCTCAAGATCTTGCTCGAGCGCGAGGATTTTTTCCTTGCCGGCGGAGATATCATCCTTGGCCTGGCGGCAGCGCAGCTTTTCTTGCTCGAACTCTCGCTCGAGCTCAAGGTTCTTCGCCTTAATCTCGGCGGCATCTTTCTTCGCCTCGCGGCACGGTGCACAAGCACGTTGTCCCGGGCCTTGAGGTCGCCTACTTGCTGCTCAAGCTTGGCTATCCGAGCCTCATGCTCGGATGCTTGGTGGCCACTTCCTCGAACGCGACCATCGTTAAGGCCAAAGTCCTCCAAGGTCTTCTGAAGGAGCTGCAGGCAGGAAAACTTCAAACGTCACGCCCAAGGCCCGAAAAAACTGAGAAATTACGACGATAACGAAAGAAGCATTCTTTACTTGAGCGACACCCACACTGAAATTATCCCGGAAGCGTTGGGTAACTTCATGCCCCCGAAGATCTTCAAGGCTCGGCAGGGGGCTGCGGACTTCCCCAGAATCCTTCCAAGAAGGTAAGCTAATTGAAGACGACGAATCCTCCCCCCGGGCATGAGGTTCGCCCTGGAGCGCCACGCTCTCCTCCTGAGCGGCTGACTCACTCAACGTCTTCTCGCTATCCACCCGGGCATGTTGTTCGCCTAGGGACGGCGGGGTGTCCTCCCGAGCACGCGATTCGCCCGGGGCGGGGGCCATTTCACCCGAGCATGCCATTCGCTCGGGGGCTCCGCGTCTTTGTCTCGGGCAGGTGAAGCGCCCGAGCACCCCGAGCCTTCTTGGGCAACTTTTTCCCCCAAGACTGCGGGGCTGATCCTCCCCCCTTTCCTAGGCTCTCCGTGCTAGGGGGTAGGGAGCCCGCGCGGGGGAAGCGTTCCCTCCGGGACGGGGAGACCCACCTCGACTTGGTCGTCGGCGACGAATTTCTCCACCGCCTCCACGCCCTCTACCATCACAATGTCGACGGCTTCGGCAAGCACCCCCACTAAGATGTCATCAATAAGCTCGTAAATCATTTTGCGACAATCTGGAAAAGCCCTACTAGCTATTTTCGCCCACGTCAAGAGAGTGGGGTTAGCTCGAATACATGAAGCGAAGGGCGAGAAAAGAAGAACAAGCAAAATTCAGGGCTTACCTCCTGCCGGGTCCTCGTTATCACCACCAGATGACTTGGCCGCCGCAACCACGAGCTCGGCCTTCTTCTCTGCGGCACTGCTGATCCGCGCCAGGAGGGGGTCGACTTTCTCCATGTCAACCGCCTCCAGTGTCTTCCTCGAACGCCCGCGCCTCGTCCTGAGGGGCGACGCGTCCTCCTCATCCTCCTCCTCGGCGGCGGCCGCGACTTCGAGCTCTGAAGCTTCCCGAGCCTCGGTGACTCGTTTGAGCTTGGCCTGGACCTCGGCCAGCTCTTCCTGCAGCCTCTTCTGCTCGGCTTGCACCAGTTCCTCGGTCAGGTCCTTCTCCATCTCGAGCTGCTCCAGGGGGTCCTTGCCGTAATTCTCCAACCAAGCGTTCGGGCTGCTTACCTCCCTCCGATCAGCGAACTCCATATGCCGCACCACCGGGTTACCAGACGAGCGTTTCTTCGCCTGCCGTGGCGCTTTCTTGCCCTTAACCTCGTGGTCTTGGCGGTGGGACGGGCACTCCTCTTGCCCCTTATGCTCTTGGTCTGGGCGGTTCACGGACGAACACGATTTAGCTGTTAAATTAAGTGGGCCAATCAAAAACCACAATTTAATAAATTAAATTCGTGGGTATTTATAGGCCCACAAATTTAACAGAACATTTGTACAAAAAAAAATATATATATATATCCATATCGAAAAATAACGTGTATTCATTTATACTCAAAGAATACATGGGCTCAAGATAATTCATTTTTAGCGATCAACTCGCGACGGGCCTCCGCTCCGCTTCGACAGAAGTTAGCCTTCTTCTGTATTGACTCGATATCACCAGTTTCAGAAAAAGGGTGTGAATTCGAAGGCTATCTGCATCCTCACTGCTCACACGCAAACAGGTGGGGAAAACAGTGGTTAGACGGCAGCATTAACAGCAGTTGCAGTACAAAAAATTTAAGGATCCTCCATAAAGAAGGTTTAGTCGTACTCTGTAACTCCAAATATTTCTTTGACGACAAGTGAGCTGTCCCGTGAACAGAACTCTGGAAGCTGGATGGAGATTCACAAATATCCAGTTATAAAAGTCATCTAGATTTGGCTTCAATAAAAACAGAATATCATCAACTTCCATCTAACAAGTAAAGGATTTTTCCGAACAATGTTTGCACAGCAAGCTTCCGCTTAAAACCTTGTTCTGTAAACCCAGATAAGTCCATAACTACTGGTCCTGCAAGATCATAAAATACAAAATCACCAGAGTAATTCTATCAAACTGGAAGCATAATCTTACACATCAAGTTAAGATAATTTGTAAGTAAAAAAATATCATGACTACCAAATACTGACACAAAACAAATAATCACACCAAGGATACTATCTATCCTTTTCTATAATATTTTAAACACAATCCCCATGGGTACTGATTCTTTTCTACAAAGCCAGTGCTTTTGGCTTTGCTATGTCCCCTATTTGCTCTGCATGTCACAGGCTCATACCAATCCTAAAAGTAAACTAGATCAGTTTGAAGTTCATCAACAGAGAGTAGAAGTGTCAAATTTAGAACTTCACTAAACGAAGCATAAAAAATGCATATTGACATGGCTTATAAGAATAAAGCATTGCTTTAATTTTCACAACATCTTATGAATTTAATACCCCTCATTAATTAATGTACAGTTGTACACCTGATATAAATAAAAATGGCAAGGTGTTGCCAAAATTTTCTTATTACTGGATGAATATTGCTGCATCATTCACATGTACATTAAATTGATTCTTTCGAAAAGCGTCAAGTTAAATATTTACAACTGTACCTAGGGGAAATATTCAATGCTAATGGTGAATTCAGTGCTAATTCCGTGCTAATGGCATGTAGAAGTTTTGAAAAATTCTCAAAAAATTACCACATGTAGGGGAGGTGAGCCTCTACAACCCTGCAAAATTTGAAGATGAAACTCAATCGCATTTGAAAGATATGAAAAAGACAAACAGCAAAAAGAATAGTGCCAAAACAGTAACAAGTACTATTCATACTGAGTTTGTCTTTTTCATATCTTTCAAATGCGATTGAGTTTCATCTTCAAATTTTGCAAGGTTGTAGAGGCTCACCTCCCCTACATGTGGTAATTTTTTGAGAATTTTTCAAAACTTCTACATGCCATTAGCACGGAATTAGCACTGAATTCACATTAGCACTGAATATGTCCCCCTGTACCTATATGCTTTTCAGGGCATTGAAGTTTGAATATTGTATGCGACAATGATAGAACACCAATTCTCCACAAAATCAATTCACGGTTCTGCATAAATGTGAGTGCTAACAGAACGAGTGTATTTGAGAACAATGGGAGAAACAGCCAAACGTCAAGCATATATATACACCACGCATTGGAAAACCTTCTAAAAATTTGTGAGTCAAATACAAAAATTAGTAAGATTATGGGGCACATGATCATCATCACAAAGGATTCAACATACCACAAATTACATAGTGAAGCAAGAAAAGATGAACCTTCTAGTTATAGAAGTGAGCAGCAAGAGTCTTAAATTTAGGAAATACTCTGTCCTCTAAGAGACTAAGAGTAATAGAATCAGAAGGGGAAAAAAAGCAATACCTTTTTCCCGAACAATTCGTCTTGAAATCTCATTCAAAATTTCAGCAACTTCAGCATCTTCTAACATCGATGCTTTCCTAAGATGTATGAGATCCAGAACCATATCGGGATTGAATGGTTTTTCATTCAATGTGTATCGGATGTACTTCCTTACTATATCATCCATGTCAAATCCTGTCTGAATACATGCAAAAAGGAAAAAATATTTACAATTATGTGTGTGTATTGTTCACTATCGGCAGACAGCTTTTCCACCAACAACATAATAAGTAAATCATTCCTCAAACAGCAGGAGATATCAGCAATAGAATGAATGGTTGCATTGGTGCAAAGAACTAACAGTTTGCCAAGTCAAAATCATTATTCTGATCTGTGCACCAGAACTTCTAGCTTAGATCTTTACGCAAGATCCCATTAAGGTTGAGCAGAGAGCAAGAACAGCACCAGTTGTTACAAGGTACCTAAAACAAAGATAACACAGTACCAGCCTCGATTGGGAAGCACACACTAGGCCAGGTAAGGTCGAGTTGGAAGGTGTCAAAGGAGTCCTTACATTGCCCGTGCAAAGTATGGTACCGGACCAGCGATAACAAGCTGAAACTAACATGTACAAGGAACAGCAAATTGACAATGCTGTCCCTATTCCCAACGGCAGATCTCGTTGCGGATTATGTACCTGTTAGAAGTTCAGATAAAAGAATTCTCATTTGTCATTAATGCCACTGATCCAACAAACATAGAAGGCGCCAAATCATTAAGGGAAATAGGGCCTTTCCTTACCTCAAGAAGATGCTAGCAACTGAATCAAAGCCTATGTAGGCAAAAGCGATTGCTAACCCAAAAACATTCCATTCACTCCATCTGGAAAAATCTGAAAAGAAAAAATGTGTAAGTGCACCACTCGTCAACTTGGAGAAAACCGAAGCACCAAGCATTATTGTATTACCTCCACCAACTTATAGCCGACCCATCTGTTTGGAAGCCAATGTAGCTTCGGCTATAATAACAAATAGCATCACAAAGCAATTCAGATTGTCACAACACCTTGTACAAAGCGAACTCTGTGAAAAAAAAAAAAAAGAAAGTAAAGATCACACACCATATCGCACCCCTTTGCTAGGACATTATTGTTAGTCATCTTCCTCACGAGTCCAGAATGGTCCTGCGCATTAATAACTACACCATCAAATGTGTCAAATTCCTTGCACGATATACATTAGCAAACATTAAGTGAGAATGTAAGGATGACTTATTCCTAACTATATAAGCAATAGTATTTTAAACATTATTGCAGAAAATATTGCTAACTAAGAACACAAGATCGGCGGTACAAAATCAACGACACACGAATGTTTTTGCTCTGTTTGTGCTAAGCTGGCTATTCGGTATGCCATATACCAACTATGATTTTACGGTAGATCACATTCAACCAATAGGTTATGCAAGATAATTAGCTGCGAGAAAAAAAAGGAAAAGTAGAGCATTCAAAACTTCAAACTGTTCCAACTTCCAATCATTTGTTTAGTTTTAGTCGCATTTATCTAGCTTACCTATGTAACACTTAGTCACATTTGAAACTAGAAACAGTATATTAATGAAAATATAAAGAAGATTATGCATAAAGATAGACACACTCTAAAGTGATTATTTCATATAACGAAAAGAAAAAAGACATACTTTATTCTACGATGGCGTGTCACGGATGCATGCACCGATGATCCTCTCTCGATTCATCCTTAATAAGGAGACCACTTGACATAATTGAGAACAATTGCACCAACAAGCTGAGCCGTGCATGCCTTCTTCCTTAGCTATGTTCATATTTTCCTCACTCAATTTGACCACAAATTCCACACTTGCGTCATCTCGGTGGATTGGCAACTCAATTTGACCATACTCATACTAAGTCACCGAAATGTACAAAATTTGGCATGACTTCTCTAGTAAATAGGACATCCACTCGTGAGACAAAAAACATTTGCGGTTATAATATATATATCAATCTCTCAAACCGAAGGAGATATTCTAGCAGATCCTTAGATATTCAATCACACATCATTACAACATAATAGATACAATCCACATTTCATTAATTACAATAAGTCCATGACAATAAAGTCGATCACAAGCTATCCATCACAATCAAAATCGGCGACCAAGTCATAAAGTCCAATGATAATACACCAATTGAGCTCACAATGGAATTCATGCCTCGGGGTTGTTGGAGTTGTGGCGCTACCACCACCGTATTGTTGAAGATGTCTTCTATGATGTAAATCGTTAATGCGTCTTTGGGCGTGACCCATAAACACGCAAGTTCAAGACTAATCTTTTAAGCATTCAATAGAAGCGATGGCAACAATCTATATGAAGGAAAGTGATGCACTAGTATTCAATGGTAGGTTCTATAATCTGATAGCAATTAAGGACACAAGCTATCTAAATTAACAAACCCTAATTTTGTGTAAGAACAAGGTCATAAGTATCACATCTGGAAATCAGTTTAACAATCAAGAGCACATAAACACCTTTCTGAATTTGGAGCCTCTTGTGTAAAATTTATATATTATCATGCCATGAGCTCATTCACAGAAGGCAATGCATATATCTATATATATAAGCAATTTTAACCACTGGCTATATTGATATATGCTTGAAGCAATTCTATATACCAACAATGATTCATCCACGATTCTTTGTTATTAGTATTGTTGTAATCATATTATGAATTTCATAGTCAAATATACAACCCTATGCAGCATGCTATTAACAACTTATCTAGTTATACAAGTTAACTATAGTAACTTCACAAAAGCGAAGCACATGTGCTTGAAAAAAATAATTTCAAGTGATTCACATCGGCTTTGTGAGTTCGATTACAAGTTTAGAGTAAAGGAATTACAAGGTTAATATTTAAGTTAGGGACCACTACTAGCTAGTAAAAGGCATTATAAGGTTAATATTTAAGTTAGGGACCACTCACGCAATTCTCTTTAATACACCTACAACATCAAGGATCAACACGATCATATACATCGGTGTGTTGTTCAAGAAGAATGAATGGCAAAAGCGATGGGCGATTTGGCTCCGATACGCAAGCCAAAATTATCTTATCGAGAAATCCTTGGAGTGTAACTTTTTAGTAGTGATATATACAGTACAAACCATGCCCATAGAACATTCTACGATAAAGTAACACATGATGCTAAGCACACATAAAAATCCATCAAATGATGGCGCATCGATTACAAAAGGAAGTGGTTATGACCTCTTTTAGTATCAGGACCACTTGTTGTATGCAATAACCATTAACAATTGGTCCGATTGTTTAATATCATTTGTCAAAGTAGACCCATCGAGGTTTTCATTCAACAATGCAGCTTTTGCTTTCTCTACATTTTATACATATTATAAATGAAATAAGGTTATGAAAAGTCGGGGCATATCCAGTTGCATAAATTATTGATTACGATAATCACATAATACCTCGTCTTTTGGGGAGATGAAAGGGATTTATAACTCGAAAAGCGACAACGGAACTAATTGGTGAGAAGCAACCAAAGATAGCACCGTAGAGCATCATCTCTGACCTCGGTGATGAATTTAATAGAACATCAACATGGCGAGAAAAAAGGTCGATACAAAACTATAAATGCACTACAAATTGTATGCAGTGAAAATACCAATGATTATTTTTAAGAGCATCTATTGATTTTTATGAACCCTGAATTTGTGGTATATTGCCCTTGGAGGTGCTCAAAGGGCCACCAGATATGAAAAAAATGTGGCAAAACTCCTCTAATTGCAGAAATATGAAAGTAGCAATGTAGCATTACGCCATTACCTATATAAATCAATGTGAATTCTTCTACACTAGACATTAGTACAGCCAAGGGTGATATACTGGAAGTCTGGAAGCATTCCAAAGATACATGAAGAACATAATAGGGTCAGTTCAATAAAGTTTTCGTTTCATATTTTTCCTTGAATACACATTAGAGGTGGACCCGAAGGATTTTGTGAATAGGGCGGTGTAGTCAAGACTAAAGAGTGTTATTAAGGAAGGGAAGTGAAAAAGTTTTCCAAATTTATATAGCAAACATTATGCATACAAAGGATAAAGATTAAGTATAAGAGGGTTATATGATTATATCCTTTTCTTTTTGCATGCAGGAGGAACAAAAAGATAGTCAATGTTACAACCACATCTGCTGTTCAATGTAACTTCTTTGAATTATGCACAATTGTGCACCTAGACACTACAATGTGTGTATCTATATTTGAAAGTACAGTTCTATTTGTTATAAAACTTTAATACCAATGATGGAAAATTCAGTTGTATTTGTTATACAATTGTAACCATTGTAAAATCCACACTTTTATAATCTTAACCCCCACCAAAATAAGTGGTTTAAATCCTTCTCTTTTTCTCTTGATTATGAGAAAATTTTCTAGATTCCTTCCTCTTTTTATGGATTAACGTGTAATTTCTAGCCCTCAGAGCTAATGAGGTGCTTGGAGCCTTGGAGTCCCACTAGTTGTTTATAATTATAAAGTTTGAAGGATTCATGGTGAAATTTTATGCTAATTAGCCCTGACATACCAGTTGATCAATATAGTTGATCAATATTTCCTCACACAAAAGTAAGAAGAGATACATAATAGAATTACAGTTCTTTGCGCCATGGTTCCATGTACAAGTGGCGGAAGAAATGTAAGGTTTAGTAGGCAAGTCTGAAAATCGGCGATGTAGTAAGGTTTGCTAAATTGTGTCGATATATATCATACGAAAGGACTATCAACAGAATAGCGGTATATTCAAATACCTTTTACTTTGCATGTTATTCCATCGCCATCACACTTGACACTACTAGCATGACTTTGCTAGCCATAAGAATTAATCATGTTAGCATCTTTGTGCCAACATGCCATATGGTACTACAAGGCGGTGAACACGAGGTTACACCAAGTAGAAGCTCCTTCGGCCAAATCCAATTCCGCAGCCCCTAAACAAAGATGGAGAGAGTGCAGAGTGAGGGAGCGAAGAGACGAGAGAGGAAACACGCATGCGAGTTGAGTTGCCTATTTGTGTAGTAGCCGTCTATAGCAGCCGCCGCCACCACACTCGATGAGCTAAGCGGCCACTTTATGCCACGTCGAGCCAGCCGCCGCCGATGTAGCCTCGAAGGCCCGGATGAGGTAGGGAGTGAGGTGGGTAGGCGGCGGCCGTGGGGGACGAGCTAGGGTTTGGCGGCGCCCGTGGAGAGGGCACAGAGTGAGCGGCTGCTGTGTGAGAGGGTGGTGGTCGACGGGCCATGGAGGAGGACGAGAGGTGACCTGGAGAGCGGCTACTGAAGCAAGCAAGGGCAGTGCAGGGTGGCAGCAAGGAAAGGTAGGTGGTGAGAGGGAGAGAAGAGATCGAGACAGAGAGTGAGAGAAGAGAGAAGAGCGGGGTGGTGAGAGGCGGCCAGTGGGATTAGGGCGCAATAGGGGCCCAATTTAATTAAATCGTGGGTATGTCGTGGTCCAATTTACCTAACCAAGGGCGAATTTAAAAGTAAGCGAATTTAAGTCGAGGTGCTCGAAGATGCTTTCGAGGTGCCGAGCATGGATCATGAAGAACTTACCATGCCGCTCCGCTCGAGCACATTCTTCGGGATTTGACGCTTGTGCTCAAGCTCCTTCCCCTTAGGGGTGCCGAACATCTCTTCGACCCTTTTCTCCAACCAGTCGAAGCCCGGCTCTATCATTGGTCGGTGAGCAAAATCAGTACGGGGCCAAGCGGTGGAAGCAAAGCAAAGGATCTTCGAGGTCGTGAAGATTACTGGAGGTGCTCTCGCGGGTGATGTCGTCCCATCCGGCGATCTCGAAGAAAGGGTGCTCCCTCCTCCTCAGAGGGGACACACTGTTCCTGAGGAAGTCGCGGACAACGTCCCGACCTGTCAGCCCCATGTTCGTCAGCTCGCTGATCAGCATCAGGGACCCCTCCTCCTCGGGCGCGATGGGCGGGCGCGGGGTCTCGACGGTGGACGCCGCCGCGTCGGTGTAGCGCAAGCTGCTCCTCTCCTCTTTCCGCAGGTAAAACCAATAGTCGGCCCAGCCCGCCACCGAGTCCTTGAGGGTGAAGAAGGGGTACTCGTACGGGCGGTTGCCCCGTAGGCGAAAGTACAGGGCACCGGTGCGTGAATGGCCCCTGGTGCGGATCAGGGAGTAGAAATGGAAGAAAAGACTCACCGTGGGCAGGATGCCCACGAAGCCCTCGCAAAGGTGGGAAAATATGGCCAAGACAAGGATGGAGTTGGGATTCAAATGGGTGATCTCGCACTCGCAGTGTACGAGTACGGATTCTATGAACTCGCTCTCGGGCATTCGAAGCCCGTTGATGGTGTATAGCTCACACGTGACTATCTCGTCATCGCGTGGGAACGGGGCCGACTCGCCGTCGGGGACCCGCCAGGAGTATGCGTCGAGGTACCCGAAATCCTGGAGCACCCGGAGCCTCTCCGCGGTGGTCTTGCTCACGCCAAACCTCGCCATGGAAAAGGGCTGGAAGGAGGAGCGCTGAAGCGGGAGAAGGGAGTCTGGGAGTCGGGAAGCTTTTGGGAAATGTTTCGCCAGTCGTGGAGAGAAGAAGGTCTACAGGGCCTCCCCCGCCTGATAGTTATGGGCGGAGAAACCAAACGGACCGGATCACTGACGCATGGCGATACGGTTTCAAAATTGTCTCGCAAGAACGGCGCGGTTCAAAACCGCCGAGTCGTATCTGCAAAGCTTCGCGGAGAAGTAACTGCCGCGACCTTTTGCCTTCGCTGCGGGGTTTTGACCGACCCTTGACCGAAACGCGCCCGGATTCACAAGATCCTCGTCCCTGAGCGGGCGTTGCTCGGACGTTGCGGTAGCTCTTCGCCGCAGAGATTCTCATCCCCGAGCAGGCGTTGCTCGGACGCTGCGGTAGCTCTTCGCCGCAGAGATCCTCGTCCCCGAGCAGGCGTTGCTCGGACGCTGCGGTAGCTCTTCGCCGCGAGACTCCAATCCCTCACCAAGAGTCTGGAGGCTTTAAGGCGGCGGCTTCGGCAAGGCGATTTCCCCCCTTGAGCCTCGGGGGCTAGCTGTCGGGGATTGGATATTCCCTATATCCGACCATGGAATCCCGGCAGCTCCCGAGCAAGCCCATGCTCGGACCCCGTCCCCAAGAGAGATCCTCGGGCCGCCCGACCTTCGGGCTGTCCCCGTCCTCCGCCAAGCTCGTCCCGAAAGCATGCTCGCCGAAGCCCGTGACCAGCGACTGATCTCGGAGGGGCGGGCCGCCCAAAAGCCGAGCGCGGTCCTCGAAGACGACGTGGCATTAATTGCGAGGCGGTTCGAAGATCAAGGCTACCGGCGACCAAGACGCCCATGATCTGCGCGCCCATGATCTGCGCCCGCTGTACCCACGTCACGTTGTGCCCGGCGGAGCACAAGGAATCGGCGCTGCCCACGTCCAGAATAGTAACACGCCCCCTGTAATAAATGCTATGTCGCCTGTGTTACCCTATAAATACCCTCTCGCTCGAAGGATTGGGGGTTCGATTCACCTCATATGTTCTCACCTGTACTCAGCGCTTGTTACGCTCGGCCTAGAGGGCTTACTCTCAGAACCCCCTGGGCTCCCCGAGCAAGCATATTGTAATTCCCTTTCACACCATAGCGCAACCACTGGACGTAGGGTTATTATCTCCCCTGCGAGAGGTCCGAACTAGATAAAAAGAGGCATCCCTGTTCGTTGTGATTGTCTCGGCCACCTCGTTTGTAGCTCGGCAGGG
This sequence comes from Guadua angustifolia, assembly GCA_036346375.1. Classification (NCBI taxonomy): domain Eukaryota; kingdom Viridiplantae; phylum Streptophyta; class Magnoliopsida; order Poales; family Poaceae; genus Guadua; species Guadua angustifolia. The sequence goes on from CM070507.1 coordinate 25,418,386, forward strand.
CCTCGGACGCTATATCCCTGCGAAAAAGAGGCCTTAGGTTGATCCCTCATTCAACAAGTAAGCTCGGCGGAGGGCCGGTTCCCGAATCGTCGACAGAAAGAAATACGATTTCTTGAAGTGATAAAATCATAAAACTCCAATATCATTTATATACATTAATAATATGGTCTTGCAATTTTTTTTAAAAAAACTCCATAAATTTGTATATAAATACAAATGAGTAATACACAAGTATAATTGAAAATTTTCAACTAGGGACAACAAGATCTATTTGCCTTAAACCCTTAGTTTTATAGTTCTCGGAGCCAATATAAAGCCAACATACAACTCAAACGCTTTTCTAAGACAACTTTAGATTCTTAGAAAAATGGATTCTTGAGTGCGGTTGTTTTTTTCTTACATGTATACGACGACGCCTCTTCGCACTTACCTTTCTTTTACAGCGCACGTCGCATGCTCGGTTTTGTCTAATTGTCATGTCGCACGAAAACCACACCGAATGCACGAGCGGCTCAAACTCCGAGACAAAGAAGAAATTGACCGGGTTTAAACAACGCTACACGTGCTCCCCCCGGACGCCACACCCTTGGCGCGCCGCCCCCACCTTCTTCCCTACCCGTCTACGTCACCGCCGTCCTCACGTGCCGCGCCGCCTATATATATACGTGCACCGATCGCGATAGACGAGCACTGCGCGCGCGCGCACAGACACAAGTGATCACTAGCTCAAACCTGCAGACTGATCGGCTGGTGTTAGCTAGTAGCTTTATCACGGCGTGTGCTTAAACCAGTCGCGACGTACTCGAGACACACTGGCACAACCGCACAAGTAGCCATGGCTGCACTGGCCACCTTCGTCGTGTTCGCCACGGTGGTGGTGGTTGCGCTCTGCAGCAGCGTTGGCCGGGCGCAGGACATGGACAGCAAGTGGGCGCGGTACCGTGGGTTCTACGGCGGCGCCCGCACGCTTCTGCCGCAGTCGGACGTGGACCTGCTGGAGTTACCGCTGAACTTGGAGTACCTGGAGGTGGAGTTCTTCTGCTGGTCGTCCCTGGGCTACGGCCTCGACGGCATCGACGTCAACCTCGCCGGCGGCGGGCCGTCTCCCGTCGGCGGCCAGACTGCTGCTCTCACCCCCTTCGTCCGCGACGTCGCCGCGCAGTTCTGCTACCAAGAAGTCGGCCACCTCAGGTACGTTCGTAATAATTAACCTCATAATTCGATCGATATCTCTCGAAACTTACAACTAAATCGAGAAGTAGCATATGATCATCGACTGTGCGTACGTGTGCAGGGCGATCAAGCAGAATGTGAGGGGGTTCCCGCGGCCGCAGCTGAACATAAGCGCGGCCAACTTCGGCAAGATCGTGGAGCAGGCGATGAACACGACGCTGGACCCGCCCTTCAACCCCTACGAGAACAGCCTCAACTTCCTTATCGCCTCCTATATCATCCCCTACGTCGGCCTCACCGGCTACGTCGGCGCCAACCCCAAGCTCCTCACCCCTCAGGCCAGGAAGGTGCGCACATATCGCATGATCACTCTACTCATCGAGTCATCGTCTCCCACACCCACTGCATGCATGCACATGTCATGGGACTCATGGCTCATGTTGTGCCGTGACGGACTGAGCAGTCGATATATATTGCAGCTGGTGGCGGGGCTGCTGGGCGTGGAGTCGGCGCAGGACGCGGTGATCCGGGCGTTGCTATACGAGCGCGGGCTGTCGCGGTTGGCGAGATACGGTGTCGGGGTGGCGGAGCTGACGGCGCACATCTCCGAGCTGCGGAACGCGCTGGGGAGGAAGGGGGTCAAGGACGAGGGGCTGGTGGTGGCGCCGGGGCAGGGGCCCGAGGGACAGACCGTGGGCAACATCATCGCCGGCGACCGCTTCTCGCTGGCCTACGACCGCACGCCCGAGGAGATCCTCGGCGTCGTGTACGGCACCGGCGACCCCACCCAGGCCGGCGGATTCTTCCCCCAGGGCGCCGACGGCCGCATCGCCAGGGGGCTCCTCGTGAAGTCAACCAAACGAGGGGCATAGATACCAATCGTCAGAATTGTTCTTCTTACAAGCTGTAGACTATATATCCTTTACATGTGTGCATGCTGTGTTCTTGCGTCGTCCCTTTGGATTACGGATAAATTGGATAATACATACATGCATACTGGATGCTAACAACCAATAAGGGGACACATACAAGGCAAAATGTCTTTAGGAATCTAGGGTTGATGGCTCGCACTTGGCAATTCCTCTCTTTATAATTCATTTCCGATTTCGAATGGAGGGATCTATGTCCTGTTGATCAAATTCTTTACAAGGGGTTCTCCTCTCCGTAGGTACTGAATATCCGGACGTATTTTGATGGGATCTTCGGCCCAAACAGACCAAACTTTCAGGAAAAAAAGGCCCATTAAAGGCTGAGCTAAATCTTGCGCGCTGTCACGCTCTAGCTTGCTCTGTTCGTGGAAAGATGACGAAACTGAATGGCCTAAAAAGGAATGTCCAATTCCTTTGAGAAAATCACAATAACTAGTTGAATGAGTGTGCTTTACTACATATAAAAAATATGTTACATGAGGTCATTGTTGTTGGGCTCGTCTTACTCTATACCATCAGCTAGACCGCATTACCTCTTTACGGTCATGCTCGGCCTACACTATACCATCAGCTAGACCGCATTACCTCTTTACGGTCATGCTCGGCCTACACTACGTCCTCAGCTTTATAGTCACGTCCCATCAAGAATTTTTTTATCTACAGTGCTTTCCGTTTTAGATTTTTTAAAAGTGCTTAAGTTAATTTGTTAGAGGAACATTGTTGTTGTATTTTAAGTTAGTTTGTTATTTTTTATTAGAGATATTTTAGGATATAGGTCCATCTGTCGGCGCCAAACTTTCTATGAAAATAGGATGTAAGATGCACCATTCATAGTACTCCACTACTCCATTGATAAATATAAGAGGATTTTGATATTGTACAAGGATTAAGATTGTGGTGAAATTAAGAAAGATATAGGAGAAAATAACTTGCATACCCCTCTTAATTGTCTTAAAAGGTAAGAGATAATATTTTGTATAGGTGGTAATGAATAAATACATATAGCTGAGAGAGAATACATTGAGGTACAATAAAAAATACTTATTAAATCTATATACAAATTTTATATTTCTAAATAAAATCATTCAAACTGTAAACCTTGTGCTTATCACGGAGGGAGTAGCAAAGATACACAGTTGGGTCTCACGGAGTACAAGGAGAAATGGAAAAAGAAACGAGAAAGGCTCGTAGCGCTATAAGCATGGGGCGTAGGCACCACCCTTTGAAGCCGAGCCCAAACTGAGAAGTCCCAGATGGCCCAATCTCTAGCTCACGGCTTGAAACACACGGAAGCCTGAAATCTTTCTTGGCCTGGCCTAAGAACGAAACAAATGATGAATTTACGTCGTAATCAGCTTTCGTTACGAACCACTACACTGTCGAAAGCATCGCTTGCTCGCTTCAAGAATGGCAAAGGCAGCAACAGATTCCAACCAACAATCGATCGATAGGTCTGAACACCTAAAGCAAAGGTAGGAGAGCGTTTCCCATCATATATGAACAGAAGATATTTTCTTCAACCAGAAGAAATCTCAGCACAAATAGCCCCGAGTCCTGACTGTTTACTCTGGGGAATGAGATGCTTGTATTAAAAAGCTGATGCCCAAAGGAGAACAACGCAGAGAGGAGACGCGAATGATGACAGGACAGCTAAGAGCTGCCTGCAAACCTTCAGAAACCACACGAGAGCGCTCGGGTCTTAGGGGCTGTTTGGCAGAGCTCCAGCTCCATTTTTTCAGCTCTGCTTCACAACTCTACTGTAGAGCAGCTCCACTACAGAATTAGAGTTGGAGTTGTAGTGTTTGGCCATGAGATTAGCTCCAGATCCTAGAATGATGGTGAATGGTCAACATTACCCTCAAAGAAAGGATTATTGGCTGTGATTTTTGTAACCGGCAAAAGCAGTTCTTTGACATCGAAATATGACAAGAAATTAACGATAACGTTGTCACTCATTGTTTCAAGAATCGAACGAATTTACTGACAAGACATGATCATGCATGCCCCTATGTTCACAATTACATCTTAATTCTTGGCTTCTTGATCTCTCAAACAAAAGAATAATCCTAAGTACAACAGAAAGGCAAAGGAAAACGGGAAATAAAGCCTCACTATCTATACATCTTCCAATTGAAGAAACAACTTGTCAGAAATAAAACCAGTGGTGGAAGGTCTAAATTTATTATCAAATAGGGAAATAAATCCTACGAACATGTATCTTCTTATAAAAAAAAAACCGTTTTCCTGTAGTAAAACCATTACAAAAAGAAATTGATCCACACTATAAGATTAATTCCATGAAATAGAAGTGAAACGGTTCCATCAAAGAACATATAGGAAAAAATAAGATTAATTCCATGAAAACGCAATAGCAGTTGCCAGTTCATCTCGAAATGCATCCATAGTCACAACATTTGGTTGAGTAGTTGTCCCATCTGACGCTTGATAAGGAACTGCATATTTGTTGTATCTTTCTGATATGCTAGGTATGTAGTTAGGATTTCGATCAACTTTTTCGAAGTCCCAGTCTCCACTAGCATGCTCACGTATGAAGTTATGAAGCATCATAGTAGCAGCAACAATCATTTTTTGTTTGTGCATCGGATAGCTTGGCATCTTGAACAGGATTTGCCACTTCATCTTCAATACTCCAAATGATCGCTCGATAACATTACGCACGGATGAGTGCACTCTATTGAACTTCTCCCTAGGAGTATTCGGTTCCATACCTCTATGCCACTCAGGTAAATGATATCTTTCTCCCTTGTATGGTGCTAGGTAACCAGGTCGGTTAGGATAGCCCGCATCAACAACATAATACTTGCCTGTCAAAATAAAAAAGGTAAAGCAAGTTATTATTTCAATACAATACTTGCTTGTAAATTTCATGAAAAATTGAAAGTGCATTACCTTGTGGAGGATGTGAAAAGAACTCTCGATCCACTCTGATCGCATGGTACAATACACTTGTGTCATGCATTGCTCCCGGTTGACCAGTTGATACATAAGTGAATCGCATATCAAAGTCACAAACTGCGAGCACATTTTGGGTTGGAATTCCAGTTTTTCCAACATACCTTATTTGCTCTTCAAGCGCAAGAGTTACACGAATATGAGTTCCATCAAGAGCACCAATGCAATCTTTGAAGTGTGGATACGCTCTCTTATCATCTCTAATCCTCTTATGGACAGTTACGAAATTAGGATCTTGAGGTCTTAGGTAATCTTTTGCCATAGCAACCAAGCAGTTTAGAACCTCATCAAACTTCCTACTAATGGTTTCACCTGAATGCTTAAACCGATTTTGACCTCTCCTATTTGACTCACATCCACCACATGTAAATAGAAAAATTGCTAGCGTTTCATAAGTGCTCATGTGTATAGATGATTGCAATCCATACCTATTCACCAGCAAACCATGTAGATCCATGAAGATAGTTTGGTTCATACGTAGTTGGGTATGACATTCTCCAGGAGTCTTTAGCGTCTCAATCAACCATCCCATGCCACTTGTTCGTGATGTCCTTGGTGGTGCCTTGTGTAGGTAAAACTCACAATATATTTGAGCTATTTCAGCAGCACCCAAAACCATGTCAAAATTTTTTTCCAACTCTTCACTAGAATCAGGAGAATGCTAAAATGAACAAGAGTGATCACTAAAAATTAAGGCAGCTAGCTTGAATCTCAAAAAATAAACAGGACACTGGTCCACCTTGGCGCCATTTGGGAGAAAGGCGGCGCTAAGCCGGGAGGAGGGTCGCCGGTGCTTTTTGGGAGAAAGGCGGCGGCAGGCTGCTACTGGGAAGGGTGTCGCCGGTGCTTATTTGGGAGGAGACGCGAGGAGGGGGTGGCCGAGCAGGCTTGAGGCGGAGGGTGCGGGTGGGCTGCGATGTGAGGGGAGGGAGGAGACGCGAGGAGGGGCGGCGGCCGAGCCGAGGCAGGAGGGGCGACAGACGGGAGGGGAGGCGCGGCCTGGCCGAGCACAAAGCAGGCGGAGGGGTGATGGGCTGCGATGTGAGGAAGCGGGAGGAGGAGACGAGGAGAGGGGCGGCCGATGAAGGCGCAGGAGGGGGGCGGCACGGGAGGGGAGCGTCGCCGGGCTGCCTGATCTCGTGGGCGGGGTTGAGCGAGGCGCAGGAGGCGGCAAGCAAGAAGGAGGCGGAAGCCCTAGCGCCAAGGGAGGCCGGGTCGGGTGGGATCGGCAGGGGTATTACCCTGTGGCAAGGTGGGTAATTTCCCCAACTCCATGTCTACTCTGAAAAAACTCATCCGTGGAGCACTTTTTCCTTGCTCCAAAAATCTCTTTGGAACTCTTCTTCGCTCCACGGAGTTGCCTGCTCCATTGTTTTGTGGAGTTGGGGTGTTTGGCAGTGCTCCACCCAGATCCAGGGTGGAGTTGGGAGCTGGAGCTCTGCCAAACAGGGCCTTAGTTAGTTGGTCATAAATAGGGATGACAATCTTATCTGATTATCAGGAACCTGTAGAATATGTTTCTTCTTTATTACCTGTAGGCATGCAATGAGGAAAAATATTTACCTAACGAGCAAATGGGCACTGGTATAGAGAGTTTCACCATGTCTGTTCTACTTGATTATCCGATAATAAGTACCGACAATTGGACTATGTTTGAAAAAACCTATAGGCATTTCACAGTCCCACCCTGAGCACGTGGCAACGATGTAATTGCAGTATTAGCCAAGTTACTGTGATAGCACGTATTTTTCCTGCTGCATCCATTTTCTTTCTGTCTGTCTTTCTTTCTTTCTTTTGCGATGAGATTCTTATTTGTATATGTCAAGAGTGGTAAGTTAAACAACCTTAAATTAATACTCCAAGTATCGGAAATGATGTTTCGTCGTTACCTCTCGTAAACTTCGCACCTACATCTCTGACCTAGTATGCCAAAGAAACAATTGCTCCACTCCGTATATATGCGCACATCTCAAGCTACCGTTGAAGATCTTTGATTAGGAGAATAATTACCACCTCTCCTTTCGTAAAGTATCCTCCCGTTCAGTTTGACTTCGTTTATTTATTTATTTTTGGCGCACTTATCAAAAATGCATGTACCTCTGCAGGGCATTTAGGGGACACCACTTGATAATACAATGAGGTGAAGAACCATATGGGATTGTCCTAATGTGGGGATCGTATCCGTGGCCGTCTGATTACGATCCTTGGATTTATCCGACGTGAGGCCGGTTGCAGTATAAACATGTAAAAGCTATTTCGTTTGAACTTTCATACTATATTATTTAAACTTTTACGTTGGAATGTGTATTTAAATTTGCACGACCATCAGCGAAGAAATCCTTGCTCCGCCGCTGATACGTAGAAAGAGTAGCGAGCTACGGCTAAACTCAACCGAGCAGATCTAATTTTGTGATATTGCCCTCTGCGATTAGCTATCTTGTTTTGTTTATTCATGAGTTGTACAACAGTACAAAAGCTTTGATCGATCCAATCCATGGTAATATGGCCTGTTGCTTTCGTTCCCTACCAAGATTGATACCTTCCCCGTGGAAAAGTCATAGATAAGGTTAATTATATAGCGGTCAGTTTATTCCCTGGATGTTCTAAGTTCTGACCGGACAGTGATTTTATGTATTATTATTTAAAAGTTGAGGGTGTCTAGGGAGTGTCTGAGTGTTTTTTTTTTTGCTAAAAAGCACTCAAATTTTGAGCCTTCATATCTCAATCCAATTGATAGAATCAATTTGCCTCTTATCCTCACATTTAAGTGCTCCATACACAAAACAAAAAAAAGAGTACTCACAAACAAAAAAAAACACTCGAGTCACACTTAGTAATTCCTTTACATCAATTATACACTAGTTTTACACAAATTAAATCATGTGGAAATGATGTGATAATTTGTAAAAAACATTATTTTTCTCTACATGGTATTTTATATCAATTATACACTAGTTTTACACAAATTAAATTATGTAAAAAGTAACATGACAATTTGTAAAAAATAGAGGAACGAAACAAACTATAAAGAACACACCAAACAAAAACGTGGATCACAAAGTCAAATATTGACAAAGTCAAAATGATAAAATACGACGTGGATCGCAAAACAATATCTAATAAAAAAATTAAGTTCCCACAAACAAAAAAACACTAATATCTAATAGACAAAAAAATTGAGTGCATACCCTCAAACAAAAAAACACTCAAGTGCAATTTAGCAATTCCTTTAAAAGTTATATAAATATTAAAGTATAAAAAAGGATGATAGTGATTACTTATTTGTTTCTTTGAAGATTTGTGTAAATTATATTAGAAAGACGATACATAGAAGCACTATTCTTACTTTAAAATTCCATCTGCGCCATACTATACGTATTATAGTTCCTGTCCTTTAGGCTTAAGGAAGCTGACGAACTATGATAGCTTGATACTACTTGTTTTTTTTAAAAAACAAAGCTTGATACTACTAGTTAACTATGAAGCTAAAGGCAGCTTGGTTCACAAAGTTGGTGCTCTCTCACAAATCGCAGGAATTTGTCAACTCCCTTTTTCTTCCGATAAGCAAAGAGAATCAATTACTGTACTGTAATTGTCAAGGAGACAAATAATTGGCGTTCTTTACAAGACGGAGACGATTGCTTTGACGAAAGTTTAAAATGGCCTGTGAGTCTTTGACAAGGCGGATTGAGGTGTGCAAGGAGAACAGAGTAGCAGATAGCAACTAGCAAGTCATTGCGACATGTCGACATGGGTGAACATTCTTGATTATTTAATTTGCAGAAAAGACACCGGGCCTCGTCTCTCGCTGACATTCTGGCGAATGGGCCCGGGGCTAATAATGCAGGCCGGTGCGAAAGAGATAAGAGTTTGGTCGTAGTGGGGTTAAGGTGTTGACACTTTGTTTCGGTGTCTTTGGATCTAAGGAACAGTGCCGAAAACGAATGGATTGGCAAGTGACGAATGATTTCTGAGTCTCGGTCTCACAAAGAGAACGGTTCACTTGTCTGGCTCTCTCTTCCATATTTTTTATAAAAAAGCTACCTTCTTCATCGTGAACAAAACAATGACGGTACCTAGCTCCTTTCGCGCCTGGGACTGTAGGAGGCCTAGATACCGCGGATGCGTGACACGGGTACTCACGGCAAGTGCGGCAACCACTTATTGCCGTGTTCTGGAGCGCGGAAGGAGGTGCAGTCGTGCAGGGAGTGCGGAGCCAGCGCGTGACACAGGGGAAGGCTGGTGCTGCGGAGGTGGAGCGCGAGAGGTTCTTTCTTGGTAGGAGAGCGTGGAATGTCTTCTACGGTGAGTAGAGGTTAGATTTGAAAGTTTATTTAAAATGAAGCTATTTTTGTATTTAAAAAAATAAGAGAGGGAGGGGCTGGAACAGCGGCCGTTTCTCCGCAGGATGGCTCAGGAATCCTCCGGACGTGCCGTCGATGTGGTGCACCATGCATTGCATGGCATGGCCTCCACTGAGTTCTGCTCAACATGGTAAGATACACACCATATCATCTAACAGAATGTTGTGCAGCAGAATAGTTGTATTTTCTTTTTTTGAAAGGCAAGAATAGTTGTATTTTCATATGTTTCCCCGGCTGAGAGAGAAGCTAAAAGACCGGTAAACGGCAGCAATTATCCGAAATGGACGAGTTCACAGTTCACAAGCGATGCAAGAATATACCTTTACTACTTCTAATTAGAAGTTGATGGTAATACGTCCGTTCTTCACCACTAACTATGTCTAAACCGTGAAAAAATCGATGGTTGAAAAACCGGATCGACCGAAAAGAATAGGAAAATTTGGCCGTTTGTACCTTCGCTTCTCACGATATGCTAACTTGCATCTCCGACTTCTCCATGAACACGACAACCGCCCCATCTCTGCGAGTCCAGATGCTTTCTCGAGGTCCTCTCCTCCTCGTGAATCGGAGAAATATATGTCTTTTGATCTCAGAAGACAATTTTCTTTTATTCTTGGCCTTTATGTTTCGTTATTAATTTTATTTTTCAGAAGAACCCATCACAAACAACTAAGTAAGTTTTAAATTGACACGGAGAAGTATCCTCGTCCGGCACCTATCAGTTCCCGTCACGTCGGACGTAGCCAACACGGCCCGAGGCACTATGGACTTCCGGCCCTGCGATACCCCGAGACCCTAATCTTGGAGTTGCAAGGCGAGCAAGCGAGCGAGCGAGGGACGCACCGGTTGACGTTGAAACCTACGTTGGCGCGGCGCGTACGAAGTCGCCGATCGGATCGGAACCACTAGGTACGCCCACGATACCACACCAACGCACGCAGAGATGGCGCGCGCATCTCCCAAACCGAGCGCGCCGTAGCACGTTCGCGGCGAAAAATCTTATCCTCGGCGCGCGGCCGCGCGCCACAGGCTGCTGCCGTGCGCTCAGGTTGCTTCGCCGCCTCGGTTTCCTTTGTTTGGAATCTTTGAGAGGTGGGGAGCGTTTGGGCGCCGCGCACCACGCGCGCGCGAGACGCCGGTGGCCACGCGCTGCTCCTATTTTGCTCGCTCGTCGTCTTGTCTACGTTCCTCCCGCGCGCGTGCGTCGCCACGCCGGGCGAGTTGGGCGGAATCAAGCCTAGATTGGCGGAGCACTGTACACGTGCCGCCGCGCCTGTGAACCTGAGGCAAATCGATGTTGCATGTGTAGCAGTAGCATGTGATGAGTTCTTCAGTGGTAGGCCGCCGCGCGAGCGGACGATGGGGGAGTCCGTGGGCGTGGGCTCTCAAGCCCACAGATCTGGAACAAAAAAAAAAGCTCTGTCATGCATCTGCCTCCCAAAACAGTTATTTAAGTATTAAAGTAAGTGATGGGCTAATTAACCACCATTCATTTTATATTCATGTATTAACACCTTTCGGAATATGTAGGGTGTGTTTAGTTGCATGTATAGTGTCTGAATCGCGTGAGTGGATATAAACTGTATCTATTAGATACGTGTTTGGTTTCCTGTTTATTCAGACTAAATGGATGCAATTGCCCTCACTCATGCAAGATGGAGGAAACACAGAAATTAGGCTTCTCTTCAATGCAGGCCCGTGAGATGCATAAACAAGCAACCAAACAACTCAACTTGCATCCACTCATACAGACTAAGGCTAACTGAATGGCTCATACGAGATAGGTTAGGGTGGTATAGACAACCAAACACACCTGTAGTGTTTCTATGTATTATCTTCCCAATATAGTTACACAAATATTAGAGTAAGTAAATAAATAAATAATCATTATTTGCTTTTTCATCATGCATTAATATTTGTGCTTTTAAATAGTGATACATGTAAGCACTTTTCAAAACAAAATGATCAGTTAGACCAACAAATTTCCAGAACCGTCTATGTTTTAGGCCGACGCACCACCTCCAACCCGGAGGATGGAGGCAATTCCATTCGCACGCAGCTGACGTGATCGGGCGAGCTGCGCAAATTGCCAACCCCAACTAAACCCTTTGTTTTCCTTGCGCCAACCGAAAGAAAAGAAGTGATCACTCTTCTAACCTCTATGACATTTTTTTTTCTAAATTAGCATCCTCTCGAGTGATATTACAAATCTAGCTCTCTCCTTGCCGTGGAATGTACCTAATGCGTACACTGGCCGTTGCAGGTCCTCACGCGCAGGGTCAGCCCTAGGGGGGCAGGGTGGGCGACCGCCCTGGGCCCCCAAAGTCATGGGCCTCCCAAGTATGCAACTACACCATAGGCTTTTGGTCCAGTCGTGAGCAAACGTATGCTGAGTTGATCTGAGTCGAATCTTATTTACTGTACCTGTGACTGTTGCATCGGCTGAAAGAAGCTTTTCAAAATTGAAATTATTGAAGAATTATTTGAGATCAACAATGAGTCAAGAAAAGTTAAATGATTTGGCGACTTTATGCATCGAGAAAAAGTTATTAGACGAGATTGATATCAATAGTATAATCGATAACTTTGTATCACAAAATGTTGGAAGAAATTTTTTACCCCCAAATGCTAGGACCGGCTCTGCTTACGCGCTCCCCTATTGTGAAAAGTCACCTCCCCCACCGCCGGCCACGATATGCTACAGTGCCTACGTCCACCTGACATTCTCCCGTGCCTAGCGTTCGCAGTAGGCTAGCCTGCTCCCACATTGGCACTTGGCAGTCGTGCTGGACGGCAATTGCGCTCATCAGGCACAACAACATGGCTCTCGCGCTCTCCGTATATGGCAGACATCTGTCGCCCCTTCCATAGCGAAGGAGGGGGTTAAATTTATAATTTAGCTTGAGAAGTTGCTAATTTTGTAAAAAAAATCACAGAAGCTAAATAAAAAAGTGATAACTTCGAAAGAAAACGTCGTTGTTTTCAGGCAAAACCGCACCGAAACGACCACTTTTCCACTGCCGAATGTCGATGCGCCCCACCGCCCCACGCACCGGGTGGGACGGACCATGCCGCGACGAGGGCACTGGCGTCATTTCCGACGGACGGGAGTAACCACCATTAGCGACGCTTCGCTTCCCTTCCGGGAGGACCGGGACTACAAAACTGCCCGCCGAGATGGTGGGTGGAGCCGGCGGGCCAGTGGGCGGGCGTGGTGGGGCCCACGGTTTGTGGTGCGAGAGGAATCCCGGGCAGGGAAGCCCCGTCTCCCCCTCCCCGTATAAAGCGAGGGGTATTCGCTAGGGTAACGCAGTTTGCCGCTCTCGGCACCACCCAACTCGTCCTGCCCGTCCGCAGTTTTCCCTTCTGGTAAGCACCTAGGCGCCATCTCTGCAAAATCTCCTTTCTATTCTTCTACTCCTGCCTAGGACAAGTTTCTATTCTGGTGTGTGAGTTGTTGATGAAGTCCTATAAAAAGTTGTTGGGCAAATGATGGTTGGTAATATGTTCTCTGTGGGCTATGCCAGCAGTTCTTGTGTGTGTTTAAATCAGATTTGTTTAGTCTAATGAAAGGTTTGATTTTATTAGCATTTAATTCAGGTAAAATAGATCTTGCATTTACTCGCTCATTAAAAACATCCTTTTGATGACGGCTGCGCAGAGACAGGAAAGGAGACAGGCGGCGGGACTAATGGCGTCCAACTACGTGGACACTACGAGGGAGGAGGGCAGGTTCCACGGCCACCACAGCAGCAGCACGACGCCGACCGGCGCGGAGGCGTCGCCGAAGACGATGCGGAGGAGCTGGTCGTCGGCGGCGTCCGCTTCGTCCGGAGGCGGCCACGGAGCCGCGCCCAAGTGCATCTGCGCGCCGGCCACGCACGCCGGTTCATTCAAGTGCCGGCTCCACCGCAGCAGCTCGCACGGCCACAGCCACGGTCACGGCCCCGCCTCTCCTCCTTTCCCGGCCGCCGCTGCAGCGCCGCCGCGGGCCGTGCCGTCCTCGTCCTCCCAGACCGTCGCGGCTCAGTGACGCAACGCAAGCGTCGGTCCCGAGAATCAAGAAATGCCCAACAACGGGAGATGGAAAAAGGAAGGAACATATACTAAGTGGTAAAAAAGGGAGCTTACTTTTCCTTCCTTGATATTATGTCATTGGAAAATTCCTACTATTTCCTCTCTTTTCCCCCGCGTGTTTTGCTTGGGATCTCCCTTGAATGGCTTTTCCTCCAGAAGAAGAAATTCCCCTGCCTGCCTTCTTCCCTCCACCCTCCTCTCTTGAAATGGAAGCAGTGATGATTCCTATTGGTAGAGTATATGTGGTGTTCTCTTATGTAGTTACCATTTGAGTAAGAATTGAGAGTTGAGACCTTGATGTGTTAATTGATTTCTGTTCATCAGTAGGGTCGACATCTTGGAAGATCTTCTCTTAATACAAACGGGCCAATGAAATATGACTAGGTAATACTTCTATAAGTGGATTACTCATGAGATCTAGATTTCTTGGATAGCGGAAGACAGCAATCGAGCAAGGCTGGTACCATGATGCTAGTGATTTGTCGGTGGTTTAGTTCACTACCAATTCTGATGTTCAGTTAAGCTTTTGTTTGGGCATGGATTGGGTTTATCCCGTGATGTGTGTCATTTCTTGATTATCATGTGATTATCTGCAGCACTCCGACGACACCTTTGCACGGTATCCATCGTCCACCCCCATGTTTGAAATGTATTACATATCAGTTCACCACTTCAACACTTTTACGGTCTGCAGCCACGTTACTCTGTTGGCAAGCTGGTGGCTGAACAACAAAACCACCTAGGCTCTGTACGCTATTTTGTGAGGAACCTAGGCTCCTGTGATAGGTTAGCTGCTGTAAACTGTTATTCTAGATTAAGATCTGCACTCGGAAGTTGGCAGGAGATGGTTGGCATGTCATGATCTGTAGTTGCTCTCAAATTCCTGCAGCTCTGTCAAGCAAACAAGCTGTACTGTTTTTTCATTACTCACATCAGTAGATTGTCAACATATGACATCATTCATGTGAGATGGATAGCTGTTGGTTGGTGCTGGTCCTGTTTCAGTTTCGGTGGCTGTTGAACACAAGCAACCACTATGATTTTTTTTTTCATAGGGAGCATAAGAAGGATTCAAACCGTGCGGACACCTCACTTGTGCTACTGCGTTCACTACACACGTTAGGAGTTTTTGCGGAGGCTTCTCGGCCTCACGGAGCACGAGCATGTGTTTTCCCATTAAATGTATATGCGTATGTGTACTCTGAATAAATACGGCACGTTGTGTAAATCCTAGGGATCAAACCTGGATGGATAGGAACGAACATCCTTGTTCGCACCACTAGGCCAATGACCCATCTGTACCACCTCTGGTCATTTGAGCTGGTTTGTATTATGGTTAGGTGTTGGTGGTCCAGAGTAAGATGTTTTGATTATCTCTTGGAATATTGGCTCACTACTTGAGGCCAAATAGGCAAAGAAAAAAAAATTTGTCAAGATAAACTGCTGCAAGATCGATTGCTGAAACATGCAGAACTCATGATGGTGAATTTACTAACTTGTAGCAACAAGGGATGCAAATCAGAGCTTCAGTGGCAGCAGACCAGCAGTGCATAAGAAAAACTACAGGGCAGATCAGCTTTCTGGCTTGCTTGATTGTTAATTTGTTATTTAAATCTGTTCAGATATCAGAATCTGCTTCCGAGTTTGGTGACTGTCCAGAGTCATGTGAAGCAAAAGTTTCATGGGAAAGCACGATGGTGATCATGGATGCGGTCCAATACTGAACGGCGCTTGCCTCAAGGCAACAGATGTGGGCTAAAATCAGATCGAGGTCCTTTGCAGAATTGGTGCCGATATGAGTTCAAGAAAATGGTTTTGTGCTATAGTTTGTACCGTTTTTTCATACCCTAGAAAACAATGATACATTTTTGACATTGTATCTGTTTCTAAGATTCGTGCTCTAGCTTCCCCCTCATGGGTGGATTGTACATGTCAAGGCGGAAGAGACACTCTAGACGATATTTGATATATGATACCCGGTTTCATGGATCAGGATATGAGATTTTTTACCATTCTTAGGAGGTATCAAAATTTATATTAAGGTAGCAACAAGAGGTGGAACCTCTTGGTACTACATCATCAATGTAAATTTTGGTAGATGATTCGTGTGATTTGAAGATCGAGAATGGCCTGTTAATACTTAGCAACTGCAACAGTGTCTGGCGCACTGGTGCTTGTCTGGTTGCTGTGCTATTGCTATTTTGTAAACAAAATCAATCAATTGGTAGAGGTGCTATTAGTCTGAACTGAAAATAGAAATACTTGTTCACCGTCTCAGGAGGTGTGACCTGAACGATATCTGATAACAGGCAACTGGTTACAGATATCGGTTGAGCTGCACGGGGATTATCTAGAATCCATATGGAGCACTACTTGTTTTGAGTTGGAATTGTGAGGAAAGGTGTCCACTATATTATTCATTGCGGACTGAAAATGCTGGGCACTATGAGATGTTCTTGGTATACTGAGTGATTAGAATTTAGAAGCATGATTTGAATGCATGATTTGGAAGAATATTTAGGGGGTGTTTGGGACAGCTCTAGCTCCACCAAAATCTGTGGAGTTGGTGGAGCAGGATATTTCTAACTCTAGAAATTTATGGAGCTGGAGCTGTAGGTACATTAAGAGTATTTAGGTAGATTATCTTGTTTACATTTTAGACTAAAAATATAAACTTAATTCACTTTATTTTAGCCTATAAGTTTCAGATCTGAGCTGGAGCTGGGAGCTAGAGCTCTCCCAAACAGGGCCTTAATTTAGCACGAGCACCTCACAAAATGATTACGCATAAACTACGATTATGCATGCCTCTCCGGAATAATCAGAAATTCATAATAGTGTCTCCAAACCGTTGTACTCTTTCTTTTGGGCATGATGGCCTCCTCGCCAGCAGTCACGCAAGTGTGCGCAGAAGGTCACTGATTATTGCCTTATTGGACATGGGAATGATTTGCAGGCTAGACACGATCACAAGACCGCACCAATGCCTATATGGTTCTTCGCGTGTGTCATCCCAGAGCACCAGATTCGATGTGCTTTTAGCACTGATCCATCGTTCAAGGAGCCGTGACCTGAGCTAGAGCTAGCTAGCTACTACCAGTGATTCTGAGCTAGCTGAAATACCCACGAACAGCAGACCTTCTTTACACACACGCTGACCTTGAAAAGATGCAACTCGCATTCCTGGCTGCAGCTGCAATCAACTTGTTTCTCTTGAGTATGATACATGTATTGTGAGAGATATATCTCGTTTTCTTTGTTGTAGACATGTAATTCAGGGTACAGGTCGTCAGTATTAGCTGCTGCCTGCCACAATATGGAAGCTGCTAATCATACTCTTTTCCGGGCAAAAGGAAGGGATAATGGAAGGAGAGATGGGGGTCTGCAGTTCCTATTGGAGATATGAAATGTGATATCATGTTCAGGTACTGTGTTTCTGTCAGGTCCGATGATTGGTGGCTTGGAGCCATCTGTGCCAGCCTGTTTTTCTGTCCTGAAACATGCGATCTTGTGTCGCAGAATCGTAGCACTCTGTGACCTCTCATTTTCAGTGGAAAGTTCCAGGTCTTTATTGGTGACAGCTAGGCGAATCAAGGTCTTGGTTTCAAAAGAAGGGTTTCTCTCAAGATCATGTGTTTCAGATACACCTGGGCATTCAGAAATAATCAGAGTGCACATAATATTATATTGCATCTTAAGTTCCAGAGAAAAACTTGGCGTCTATTTGCATTTGCGATTCTGAACGTTGCTGTGTTTGGCTACTTCAGTAAAATGCATGCAGCCCGCGAAGTCAGGCGAATTAACAGTTACGTGCAGATCTCGGGTTCTTCACCATTTTTCACAAACAGTACTGCAGGCCAACTTCTATCCTTTTTCACTTTCACATGCAGTTGACAGACCATTCTGATCATGCGCTCTCTCAGTTGTTTTTTTTGGAAGACGGATCATGCTCCTTATGTTGTGCCTTTACAAAAACCGATACCGGCGACTAGGCTGAATAAGAGCCAACACTACTAAATGTTTTTCTGAATCTTTTTTCACTAGAGTGACCATAGCCCTCTACCCTAATAGCTATGAAAAGCTATAATGATCCGAGACAAACACCCACGAGAAAATCTGCATGAAAAATCAAGCCAAAAGCAACTTGCCCTCAGGGTGGTCTGACCTCTCGACAAAATCAACACAGCCGCAAGACAGAAAAACTTGCACAACTTTCAAACCAAAGCTTCAAATCCCTTGAAACTTGACATGCACATTCTCTAGAATGTTAGCAACCTATTCCACTCAAAGATCAAAAAGATCTTTGCCAAAGTTGTGACTTTTTTCCATTCAAATAAATATTGCACCTAATTAAGCTTTGCTCGTACGGTTTGGGGGTTTTTTGTACCTTGCTTTTGGCTTTTCTAGACCTTTTAGTGTCTCCAATATGTTTGGGAGTTGGCTTGTTGGTTTTGAGAAGGATCTTAAAAATATCGTTTTACTAGGAGCCGCAACCATTTGTTGGTCTCTCTGGTTAAACAGGAATGATATAGTTTTTGACAGGAAATCGAATTCATCCCCTTTGCAGGTTATTTATGCTACTACCCATTGGCTGCGTACATGGGCTGTGTTGCAGAAGCCGGCTTTGCGAACTTGTATGGTGAAGACTACGCAACGGTTGGTGCAGGTGGCCAAGGATTTCTTTTCCCAGGCGCATGGTCGGCGGTCTAGCTTTCGAATTGATAGTCGCTAGTGTGTGCGTGTTATTTTTGTGTTTTAGGGCTACGTGCTTCTTGTTAAGCAGAGGCCGGGAGAAGTTTCAAGGAACTGTATCGTCTTGATGTACGTTTCTTGAAATTAATAAAAGCTTCCTTTATCGAAAAAATAAAGCCAAAACCAAGAAACTATAATGTTATACTCTGATACCATTTCTTATGTGCAGTTGCCCCCCAAATTGGATTAAAGGTTTGTGAGATAAGGTATGAGCGTGTACGGTCTCAAGAATAAAGATGATGGATTTCATAGAGAGAACCAAAATAATGACGTTAAAGTAACCATAACGAGAGAGAAAAAGATATGGCGAAACCAACCTCAAATTCTTTAAGCACAATCTCAAAGAGTATAAGGGATTGTTACTCTTCCACAACCCCTTGAAGTTTTTAGGACATTTGGATCCTTGCCTTATACAAGAATCTAGTTATAAAGAATAACTTAACCTCTAATCCTCTCGTGCACCTCTTGCTTTGGATGAGTTGGCTTGTGACTTTTTGGTTGCTTGGGTTTTCCATGACCACCCTCTAGGTTTATATAGCCTTCCTAATTTTCCTCCAAAGTAAATAGGAATCCTTCTTCTATTAGGATTCATCTAGCACTTCTTTCTAAATATTAAAAGGCTAGATATGAGTCACCATATTTAACAATTTCCACCTTGACTCTTATTAATTGAAGTCATTGTGCTCCTCAAAGAACTCGCTCTAAGTCGGCTCCGCATTTTTTTCTTCTTCCCATCTTTGGGGTGCCCCCACCACGGAGGCTTATGCACATCACTATAATGTATGCATTAGTGTTTGGGCTTGACCTCCTGAACTCTCCACCTGAGATCCCTTTCTTTGTGTAGTTTGGTTAACTACAACTCCTGTTCCTACAGCCTTTCATACCATAGGTTTGTCCCACCTCCGAGCTCCACCTACTTGTTGGTACTCCGTAGTTGGTCCCGCCACATCTTTCTTTTTTCCAACAGATTGCACCTTTACCTTTACGTCTGCTAGATTCTGCAACCATCTTTGCAGTTCCAAACATAACTGTAGTTGAGGTCTAATTACCTACCCTTAGCGACACGGTTTCCTTCTCATGATTAGTATTTTTTTTAAACCTCCCATTGGTTTTCCTTCCTTTAGGTTTGCCCATCAATCTGTATCCTTTATTGCTGTAGACACTTTTTATGATTACCAGCCCTTTGCAAGTAACTCGTATGACTCTACCTCAAAGTGATACCTCACAACCTTCGAGTTCAAGCAACCTCACAAATATTAGATTCTATTTTAAGCTAGGAACATATCAAACTCTCGTCAATGTACGACATGCTCCATCGTATATCTCCAATGTATTTGTTTCCACCTTAGTAATTACATACTCATTGCAATCAACCAATTGAATAGTTCCATTCCTCAGGCATAGAGATCCTTTGTCAAACATCTTCCTTACCGAACAATCTGAATATAATATCTATCCATAAGAAATACCTAGTTGATTGACGACAAGTGCATCTGAATTATCTTTCACTACTGCCATTAAGCATGCACACTTCATTTGCTTCAAACTCGGACAATCCTTTATCATATGACTTTCCTCGTCGTGTAGATATCATATACATGTGCCATTGCTCTTGCCTTTCTTCTTCAGTAACTCTTTCTTTTATCTACAACACCTATTATAGCCAATTCTTGATCATCTGAGGATGAAGATTCGGATGACTTTTCAAGAACTCCTCCTCCAATAGATATACAACTACCTCATTGAAGTTGAGAGTGCTTTTTTCGATGAAAATATTCATCATCAATTGCTCCCATAACGGTGATAAAGATAATGCTAGTTTGACGACTTTATCGTTCTCCTCAATTTTCTCATCCACACTAATCACCTGTGTGATAAGATTGTTGAAGACATTAAGATGGTCAACGCCAGTTTATCAGTGACTTTGCCATGTACACATTTGTAAGTTCTTTCATAATTTCTTCAGTGAATTCTCTTTGATCGCCAATACTTTACCTCATCAGAGAGAGATAGACGGATTGTACTGACAGCCTTTCGCTCCATCACCTTTCTAGTCTTCAGCGGATGTCTTTTCCAGTTTGTCCCCTTTAAGAGCAGCGATTAACTCTTGCTGGACAATGACATTCTTCACCACACATTATCACATGCTGAAATTTTCTCCGCTATCAATTTTCTCTACTTGATTCTAAGTCGACATCAATCTTTATTTTGTGCCACTTGACGCTTTATTGTCCTTACAAATTTGATTAATCTAGCCTTAGCTCTAAACCACTTGTTATACTCTGATACCCTTCTTATGCATATGAGCCCCGGATCGGATCAAAATTTTGTGAGATAAGGTATGAGCATGTACGATCTCGAGAACAAAGAAGATGAATCTTGTAGGAGCAATGCTTTAATGCTTTCCCTCCTAATACAAGTTGCACAAATCTTGAAGCAAGCGGAGGGGTAAGTAATCACTATCTACTATTTATTCATGTTTTAATATTTGTGCAACAGTAACAAAGAAAAGCATGGAAGCGCCTCTCATCTTGTAGAGAGAACCAAAATAACGACGTTGAAGCTACCACAACGAGAGAAAGATTTGGCGAAGCCGACCTCAAATTCTTTAAGCTCATCCTCAAAAGAGTACAAAGAATTGTTGTTCTCTCACAACCTCTTGAATTTTTTAGGACCTTTGGATCCTTACCTTATACAAAAATCTAGTGCTAAAGAATAACCTAGCTTCTAATCCTCTCATGAACCTCTTGCTTTGGATGAGTTGACTTGTAGCTTTTTGGTTGCTTGGGTTCTCCATGATCACACCCTAGGTTGATATAACCTCTCTAGTTCTCCTCCAAAGCAAATAGTAATCCTTCTCCTATTAAAATTCATCTAGCACACATTTCCAAATCCTAAAAGCTAGATATGAGTTACCATATTTAACACATAATAAAGAGGAGCTCATTGGAGGAATCAAGTCAAGGTGTATAAAGATGGTTTCTCATATGTCTTAACATCCTCAAATAACAGCAACAATTAATCCAAAAGTCCTCAAGATTAAAACCCCTGAAATCACCCTTTCTTGAGTCAAAACCAGACAATCACAGGAACTTGCTATAGAAGGTACCTAGATGGATGAAATTTGGTCGCCAAAATATATCTCAGTCACTTACACATCCTTAGCACACAACACGATCAAACGAAGAGAGGAAAGCAAAAAAATCAAGCCAAAAGAAATCATCACTTGAGCACATAGGCGAAAGACTTGGACGGAATTGATAGATATAGTGATGATTGTAGATAAATGATTGCAACCATTCCTTAGCCACTACCAAAGCTCAAAGACAACAAAAGGCTCACACACAAGAGCCATCACTCATCTTTAAAAAAATTCTCTCTAAGAAGCATGACTCTTCTTTCCAAAGGCTTAGCCCTTAAGCCATCTCCTTCTCTCCTTTTATAATGGTGTCCAAGACAACCTCTTCTTCCTCAATCCTAGGTTTAGATACAAAGTGGATTCCATCTACTTAACCCAAAAAATTATGTGTTTTTCACTCACACATGCACGCTCTCAAAGCACTCTTCATCATGAAGCTCCAATAACCCGATTTATGCTTTTATCCTCCATTTGCTTGACCTAAACCACTTAAGCTAGCATTGCGTTTTGTAAACCGTCTCTGTCATGGTTTTGCAAACCATCAACTTTAGCATTTTTGGGAAAATTACCAATTTACCCTCAAACAACTCTCATATTTCCTTCACCTTGAAGCATCACCTTCCAAGCGAGCCGAGGCAGGCTCGGCTCGGCTCACTCTGACTCGGTGAGATGGCGAGCCGAGAGCTCGGCTCGGCCAGGCGAGCGAGGAAAACCGGCTCGGCTCGGCTCGAGGTCGGCTCATGAGCGGCTCGTTAGCTCGCCGAGCAGCGCTAAAGATGGCCTTCGTTTCAGAACTCCGTTGCTTTGGCCTTGCCTAATAGATCGTCCATTGCTTCCTTGTGATGTTGAAGTAGTCCACCTCGGGTCCATTCCAATCCGTTGATCTGAATTCTGACATTGGAAAATCACATGAGCTTTTTGCTTCACTTTATCGGCTATATTTGACACGATGTCGAAGAAATTGAGGAAGGATTGGCTCACAAAAATTCTTCTGTTCCGTTCATTATTCCGCCACCTCCCGATCGTAGTTCACGCCGTTCGATGGCCAGCGACGTAGTGTTGAACAAGAAAAAGCGGCAGTAGTCCGTTTGACCCAACATTTCTCCGAAATGGCGAAAAGCAGTTCAGCTATTTACCTTTGAAATGTAAAGTAAGCAACTGCAAGACAAATTAGTATACATAGGTGCAGATTTTTGAAGTGGAAGAAGGAAATTAAAGCAACTTACTCGGTGGTCACAAGGCACTAAAATGCTTAACCCTTACCGATGATGTCGGCGATGGTCCTCCGTTGGTGAACCTTCGGTGGGCCTCCACGGATTGGGGAAGGGATGTCGATGGGATTGGCCTTGGCGAATGGCGGTACTCTGGCTTGGCGCCTTGGCGATTCCGATTGGGGAATGGGAAACAGGTTCTGAGGAAGGATTGAAGGAAGACGAGGTCACTCACGGAAGGGAATCGCCAGAGCGGAGGAGCCTACCGGGATGCCGTGTGATCGCCACAAGCCGCCTTGAGCGCCCGAGGCGGAGGATTAGGGCACAAGGGATTAGGAAGAGACTTTTTGCTTGCTTGGCATTGGGTGCATTGGTGGTGGGCTGGCCGTCTGGGCTGCTTGGGCTGGGCTAGGCTCGGTGGTCGAGCCGAGCCGGCTCGGTCTTTTTGAGTTTAAAAGCAGGCTCGGCGGGCTCGGTCCGAGCCACGAGCCTACACGAGCCGAGCCAGGCTCGGTCGAGCCCGAGCCGAGCCGCGAGCTGCGAGCTATTTTTCCAGCCCTACCTTCCATGTGGCCCCAATAACTCCCTGCCAAGCCTCTCATGCATTCGGATCCACCGAAGCGTCGTTGCTCTTACAAATGAGCTATGTCACTTACACACCACATGCCCATCGCCACTTATGCCTTCCACGGTACTTGTCTATTTTGTGACTTGTTTGAGTCTAATTATTTCACCTGGTTTCCTTGACCACTCTAGACTTTTGTTCTCCTAACCAAGTCTCGATCCTCTATCCATTGACCATAGTTGATTCCAAACCACGTACACAACAATAGACTAAGCAACTATTTTTGGGCACAAGTTCTTTTCAACTTGACTCACAATAGTTATAACCATGCAGCACGCAATCCATATGCACCGACTCACATGTCATACACTCAACTCACTTAACAAAGCCCCCACGATTTGAGTGACAGAGGTCTGTCTGACCGCTCTCCCCATGTTAGTCAAACTGCCGACCAATGGCTGGTCTAACCAGCCCAAGCCAATTCAAACCTCTCCAAGTAACAGGGGAGCGGTATGACCGCTTGGCCAACGCCTGTCAGACCGCACCTCACACCATTGAGCTCGAACTCAAACTCTTTCTCCTCTCACCTCGTATCACAAGACCTATACCAAAATATTCCAAGTGCATCGAGGAACAACTGAATTTCACCAACTAGCAACCATCCCATGGGCCGGTCTGACCACCAACCAAGGGCCGGTCAGATCGCCCAACTCACTCCGGTCTAACCACCACCCGAAAGTCGGCTAGACTGCTCACGACTTGACAACAACACTAAAAACTGCAAACACTCAAACATTAACAACACTTGCACAACAAAGTCAAATACTCATCACACATTATGGGGTGACCTCCAGCTAAGGTGACAGAATTCGGTACTTTCGGTGGATCCCATAGACATTTGTCTTGGTCAAATATTTTTGGGCTGATTTGAAATTTGACCAAAAATTCAAATTTACCCAAAAATTCAACTTTTGTTCAAACATCTCGTCCTGAATTTTTCAAAATTACATAATGTTGGCTCTTTCGGTGGGTACCCTAAAAAAGGAAAAACGAAACCCAAAACCATGGTGTCACTGGCTGCCATACTTAAATATATCTAGTTATGCAGAGCTATTACCATAGATTTTCTTTGGGGTTAGTTTCAAAGTCTCAACGACTCCACGAATGCAGTTATGCATACAAACTGAAGTAATTTGGCCCTGGCCCTGAGTTCCGTACTAGTATGACATGGCAAGATTTTACGTCCCCTAAAATTAGGCAATTGGCTGCCCTTTCGACGTTCCAATGGACAAGCGACATGTTACTACATGTCCACTCGCCGCCACTCGTCCACTTGCAACTATTTAGGCACGAGAACATCTTGTCAGTTGCATCGTCGATCATTCACAACACTATTCCGTTAAAGTTTCACAGTAGTCGACCTGCAATGATGCTGATGAATCATTTTTGTGGGTGGACAATCATCTATAACCGACAACAACGTGCAAGCAGTAAGATCCGGACGTAATGGATTTCCATGGCAGCTGTTCTGAAACCATCTCTTTGTGTGTATTTCAATATGTTCAGACTAGACATACAGAGAACAAAGATTTACACAGCTCGAAACTTGTTCGGTAAAACATACTTCTATGCTAGCTCGCTCTTATGCATTGATGCACTTACAGTTGCATGTTTTTTTTTCTGCACTGAACATGCATTTAGCTGCATAGCCATTGTTGATTAGGAAAAGCATTCACTGATAGCACCATCGTAAGCATGGAAAAAACTAATATTCATATGAACGTCGTTCAAGCAGCGTGTACTGATGCGGAACACACGTCGAGATCCCGACGCCTTCTTCCCAGAAGATCATCGAGCAACAAAGACAGACGGATGCTGCTCGTCCAGAGACCACAGGTCCCATATCGTTTGTGTCCCTCCAGTTTTTTCCACTGCTCATTTTAGTTGTCTAATCTGCATCTCCAATCACAGTACCATCTCTCTCTCTCTCTCTCATATCTGACGTCGCCAAGATTGTCTTCTTCTTCCTCCTCAGCGTGGTGCCTGTAGGGCTCGTTCCCGCCACGCATGTTTGTTGACCTTTGGCAAATCGAGTAGCCGCGCACAAGGTTTGCTTTCGGTTTTATTTTTGTCAGACATCACCACTGAATCACTGATCGATGCACAATCTTATGTATATGAATGGCCTGCGAAACCTGAAAGCGGCCGAACAATTTGGGACGTATTTCGCTCTGAGTCATAGATATACATCCGTGTCGCGTTGGTCCGGTTCTTTGCCTGGTCAATGGCCGCCTCGATTCCTCTTTGGAAAAAAACGCCGTGATACCGGATCAAAAGGTACGTGTACCGGATAATTGGATAGATTGAGGCAAGGCAATCAAGGAATCTAGGATCAAATTAAAGGGTTTTGCTTGCATGATCGATTGATCGGCAGACATGCACGTGCCTGCACTGATCAGTGGTCGCGCGCCGCCGAGCTAGGTGCACTGAATGTGAATGTGCTGCTGTCCCTTCGTGTTGGCTTCATGGCTTGGATTGGAACCTCCAAGATGCTGATGTATCAGCAATTCAGCAACTTAATTTGCAGAGTACAATTTTTTTCTTACTGGCTTGTATATGTTATCAGGAATAGCATCTCCCACTGATCGACAAGTGGTATATATAGACTATATATACCACTATGAAGCTGTGTGCACTCCTGTAGGGTTTTTGATTGGATTGATCTTATTACTGTAATCCTGGACATTTTTTTATTCATGACGACGGTTCACTGCAGTCGTCGATGTAATTGTTGTGTGAGTATTGCTCTAGTAATGTATGTGGTGCACACAGTTGGATGAAAGGTATACGAATTTCAATCTGGTCAGAGAAGTTACAGATTTCCTTAGGTCAGAACCGTCTTGAACATGGTTTTGCATCCTTCGTCTACTCGCCAAAACAACTTGTTAAACCCCTTAAAAAAACTTGTTGAAGGCCCATAACTCAAGCATTCATCATTCAATCGATGTGAAGAATTGGCTAGGATTTTAATTTGGATGTATGCTAAATCACATGTCAATCTCCTAGATGCAAATTGACACCCTAAGTATTAAATTCTGCAAGTATTTTCTATTTTTGAGAGATCGATTTTCTGCATCCTTTAATTCGTCAATTCCACCCATCTTTTCCATTTGTTCATGAGCCATGTCGAAGCTGACAGCATCGAAGAAAATAAATATAGAGCTTTGATAAATTTCTCGACGGCATTTCTTTTGGGGGGCCTAGCTTGTCGTCGTCGATTGAGCGAAACTTTCAAAGAGGGGGCTCTATATGTTTGCATGAAAACGTGACTGCGGCGAGGCAAGACTATCATGACATGAAAAACAACCTGTTATGACGTCGCTACAAATAACCAATCATATATATGTATATCCTCAAAAAGACAAGGTTGATGTAGGCCAAAATTGAAGACCTTCTTCACATAGAAAGAGATGCAGAGTTGGAATTCACTCAGGAAGAGTTGAATGTCACCTCATTAATAGATAGTAAGTCGAGGCAGGTGCTCAAGCCAGTCGAGTACTTGGTGACCTATGGTCAGGCACAATAAAAGCAGTGCGACACCATTTGCAATCTAAGTATTATAAGTAGTTCAACTGGTTAGTGTGCTTTATTTTTTATTATGTTGTTAGCTGGGTTAGTTATTACAAATATGATTGTGAAGGGAGTGATGTTTGTTAACAGAGTTTTTTTGTTGGGCATCTAGCTGAGTGGGGCCGGGTGGGCTCCAGCCCCACCAACAGCTCCACCTCTGCTTGTCGTGAAGGATTTAAAGGGTTAACTCAAATTTTGCCAGAAGACGCCAAGAATTATTGGCCAACTGAATTCTTGATGGCTTTCAAGCCCCATACATCACTTTCAAGTCACTAGGTTGATCAAGCTGTGACATTTGCATGCACAATATAGTTTATGATCAGCTTAGGTCAGCTAGCTGAAGGATTTATTTATACACTTCTGTGATGTGTTGAGGCGAATTGCTCCCTAATAAGGTCACATAAGGCGAACCTGCACCCTTTCTTTATAAATCAGTGGCAGCTAATATTCTTGATCGTGAAGTCCTTAAAAAAAGTTGATCTTGCAGTAAATAAGAAAATTACATATAACACCTTTTTCTTTTTTGTTTATCACATTGTACTCCTAGTTTTCATTGTTAGCATACATCTACCCATCTGAATTTGACTATTTTTTTTTTAATGGCGGCAGGTAAAAGCTGCACATCACAAAAACTCTGTGCTCTTGTTTTCTCGTAGTAGCATACAATTGGCTTCTCGATTCCTTTTCACAAAATAAATATTGTCTTCAGAATTCTTCGTCTGCTACAATTAAATATTCTACGGAAACATGTTACCCCTTCAATTATCACTACTTTCCATCCTCAACAATGAAACCAAACGAATATATAGTACTCTAAAAATTAAAAATCGGATCAATGTCAACACCGGACAACTACGGTTTACACGATGTATTTGCCCGGTGATGCCAACGTATATAGAGATTCTAATTGTTTTCAGAAGATGAGTCAACAAACAAGAGGAATGAGAAAAAAAAAACTCCTAATTAATTAGCCATGAAGAAGACTACTTTTGAGATTTAAGCTGTTCCGGTTTTGCAAAAATAAGTCAAGGTGCTAGAGGGTGAAAACTTAATTTCCACAATAATTCCTAGTGACAACCTTTTTCCAAAACCTTTTGACTTTCAATCAGATGGCTCAGATGAACCAAATATATCACATACAACTGCAAGTTCGGTTGTGTTTGTTTAATTTAGTCTTTGGAGGAGAAATTCTTTGGAGCTGGAAGAAGTTTATTTAACTTCTTTGGAATTTGGATGAGGATGGCAATTTTTCAGTAAATAACAGTTAAGTTGTAAAGTCTGCAGGGAAGTGGGATTTTGAAGCTCCACCACCAAAAGCATCGTTTCCTTACTTCTCGCGTAGTGCAAATTGGGTTGGAGCTTCTTCTCTCCGTCTGGCTGGAAAAATACTATTTGTTTTGGCTTATGACTTATAGAGATCCAGTAGTCTAGTACGAGTTGAAACTGAGGTAACCTTGAACCATATCTTGATATACGGTGATAGAGTTACGTGTGCACGACTCCACTAATCGCGGTTCAAATACTAGCGCTCATATTTATATACATATGAATTCGTTTTAATAGTAATTTTTCCTCAGCCTCCATCTCTTTGATGACGTATGCTACGGAGACATACTCAAGTACACGTGTGATGATATATGCCAGTGTGCGTCTTTTGTGATAGAAAAAAAAAGAAGAAGAGAGAATCTCAATGACCACGAGGGCTAGCTAAATGCTACTACCAAACAACTGGATTTCATCAAGCATTGTCTAATCTAATTTTACTACTAGAATGAATGGCTAATTATCATAGTACCATTACCTAACCATCAGCGCGCGTGATCTGGTTGTCCACCGTCTAATGTTCCGGGATTGATGCCTTTCGACTTCAACCCGTCAGCTCGCCACCTGTCATCTCTGATCTGAAGCTGCTATTCTTATCCTATCTGTTCTGATCCTCTAGATTTTTTAGTTCTTCTTTTGTAAAATTTTTTGGCAACACTGCCTTCGTAATCGGGCGGCCAATCGGCAATAGCCACAAGGTATGGATGGGGAATAAAAATATCTCTTTTTCTGTTTGCTTGACTTTTCTTCTCAACAGTTGGCTGCAACTTATTGGGACAAGTGGACTAGTTTCCTCGAAACAATAAACTTACCTGATCGGAATCTCTAGCACTCCATCTCCATGGCCATGTGTATAGTACATATATTATTAAGGTTAGTCTGCCATTGCTGTTTGATTAATTTGTTTAAGCAAATTTCATAGGTAAATTACATAAGGCAATACATGTGTACGATCGATTTGAATTTTAGAGCTTGAGTATGAAATATTTCATAACCTTGATTTATTTGTGGAAAATGAGTATTTGACCTCGGTTCAAACTTTTGAAAAACTACAGGCCTATTGTAAAAACTATCACAAAACTATAGGTTTAAACAATACTTTCATAGCACTACATGTTTTCAGTTTTATAGTCATATTTTACAGTTCTGCACACTTGAATGAAACAATCTAGGAGTTTAAACATCCAAAAGAGACCACCAACAGATTAATAGTGCATCTAATTAAAACAATCAACAATTCTAATCATCATTCTCATTCATTAACCATAATGTCATCCAAAATGTCATGCAATTATATAAATTACAATGTACCTGAATATCAAATTAAAACAAAAAGGATGATGATGATGATAGTAGTAGTAGTAGTAATAATAATAATAATCCATAAACTAAGATTCTAATGATCTTCAGTTGCCATCCCCTGAAATAGTTAATCCTGCATAGAAATGAAAGACAAATAATGTCAAAATTAAAAAGATATAGTATTGCTGTCAGACCCTAGTGAAAGCAGAATATTAAGAAAGGCTATGTAGATATAATGTTTATAGTTGTTGACCATTAGATTAATGACAGTGTTTGGTCAAATCGGCCTGACAAAGCTGATGGTAGAGTATTGTCAAATCGTCTGAAAAAAGTTTAAAGCATTGGGCAGAGTGTTGCAACTTGTCACTGTAAAAGGTGATGAATGCTTTCTTTTTTGATAACTCATCTTGACAAAGTTGCTACCTGTGACTGTGTAATCGGCCTGACAAAGCTACATGCCCATGAGTTGTCTAATCGCCCTGAAAAATCTGCTGCGAGGGGGCCAAATGTGCAATTTCATCTTCACGGAGGCTATTTTCAAAAATAAAAAACTCAACAGGATAAAACTACATAGTTATGTCGTGATTCTTACATTGCGAGTATTTTGGTTAAAGGCTTTTAAACTCAACTATTCATACAACGTGGCTCCAGCAACCTTATCATTTAGGCTATTAGCGTTAACAGTATTTATATGCTAAGCAAGTTGTAAATAAGATATTTTTCTACAATATGATTGTCCATATACTAAAGTGTATTCCTAGATAGATCCTCCCAAAATTTGTGCATAGACAGGTTATTTTGTGAATAGCTAAAAAGGTTTAAATGTTTTAGAATCTGCGCATCTAGTGATCGTTTAGGGTGGTTGCGTTGGCAAAATCCAGATGCAAAGCAATTTTAAATAGGATCTTTTTCTAGCTTATAGTAGTACATATATCAAAGGGTTTTTTGGGCTATTCCTCCATAATTTTTCATTTAAACATGCTATTTTACGGGATGCCAAAAAATATTAAGTGTCCATGCAGTTTACACGATTGCAATCCAGTGTTTAAGTTTGTGACTGCACCGTATAGGATATTTTAACTGGCATTAGTACATGATATTTTAACCATTTTTAACTAATTGTATCTTTGTGCTTGAAAGCATTCAATATTAAATTTAAATATTTGGGGTTATAGATTTTATTTTTGCCATATAGTACATACAAGGAAATTTAAACAATTTTGAGTATACTGTAAAAAAAATAATAGTATTCCGTAACCAAATATAATAGTTTATGATCATAAAAACTATATGTTGTACAACATATCTAGAATGGATTAACTAAATACATAAGATAAAAAGTACCAACAATCCAAAACATAAGAAACTACTACCGGCCCTGTTTCGGGCTGGCTCCTCGTGGCTGGGCAGGCCTCTTGCGAATCTACCCCTACGAGTACGTCAACTGTGTCGGTGTATGGTGGGCCCTTTGTGGTCTAGCTAGAGGTGTAGCGTACTCCAGCTGAGAAGGCTACGTCAGTGGTGGTGCTTCCTGCAACTGTGATGGTCCAGGCTCATCCGCATCAACGAAGTATCTCGATACACCACTATCGTCAAGGTCGTAATCCGTATGAGCTGGATCATGAGGCTACCCCTCATAGTCGTCAGGTGAAGGTGAAGTTGTAGACAGGAACCACTGTGCCTGTGAGCCTGTAACAAATGAAGAATTGTTGAGAGCATTAAAAAATAATTGCAAAATGTAGAAAGTGTGATTAAGTACTCACCTCCAGTGTGAGCGGCTAGACCAGTGTATCTAGCAGCTCACCCTCTCACAGCTGGCAGCGTGACGGTGGCATGAGAGGCTATAGCATAGGAAGATGTACCTACAACACCCCTACCTCCACTAAGCGACCACCGTGAGCCACATCGGGAGGCTGGCGGCATCCCACCAACCTGAGGACGCATCTCGAGCTCTCCCAAAACCTCACGAAGAAAGAGGTCACCTCCTCTCTGGTCACGTCAACCCTGCTGGTTAGACGAGAAAGGAAGCTCCTTGACTCCTCGTAATACTAGCCTAGCACATCAGTCTGGAAAATATATTACAAATTAGTTAGCACGGTTACCAACTGAATGTAAATGAGATCGTAGATAAGACGCAACATACCTCACTGTGTAGAGCCAAGTCCGTATGGGCGGGATACGTGTCCCTCACCCTGGGAACGTGTCTAGAAGGATCGGAGCGACATGTACCAAACGCAGACAGGTACAGGAAGTGTATCACTGTCGGTAGCCGCGGTACGTCTGCAGGTCATACGCTGCATCCTCAGCATGGACATCGTCCAAGGCTTCTCCCCACTCCTCAACCCATGGCGCCATACGTATGTGCCAGGAGATGGCCCCATGCACACCCTTCCTAGTCTGGCTGTGGATAAAAAATAAATATAATATTATTAGATGGCATTACACGATAATAATTATAAAACATCGATGTAGGGAACTTATGTGTGGGCGATGTATGGGACCACACAACTGACCTGGACTATGAACTCCTGTCGTAGATTGAACTGCCTCATCACTCGATGGATAGCGTAGCCCTTGACCTGGACATCGAACAGGAGGAATCGACATGTGCACCAATACACCGCGTCTCGTGTGCATAGGGTGGGCAACTTACCTGTCACACGTAGCTGCACCTCTATCTCTGTGTATGGCATCCAACATACGTGGTCGTCGGTGGGGTGGTCGAATGGAGCAACTAACAACAGGTAGCCTAGCCACACCGTTCTGTGTGCCCACCTAGTCCATAGTGACAATAGAAAAATCAACGCAGAATGTCACCGTTAGTACTCACAAATGTTAAAGCGAAAGTTTCAAAATTGTGATTGCAATATCTTACCCGTTGGTGGCACCAGATGATGCCCATGGTCGGAGCATCAACGTCGTCATCACTTGCATGTACAAAAGGCTGTAAGTCGATGTCGGGAACCTCTCGTATGCCCAAAGCTGTACAAGTAGTGGACATCCGG
Organism: Guadua angustifolia; assembly: GCA_036346375.1. NCBI lineage: Eukaryota > Viridiplantae > Streptophyta > Magnoliopsida > Poales > Poaceae > Guadua > Guadua angustifolia. Next base: position 25,450,829 of record CM070507.1, read on the forward strand.
TGGAGGTCGACCCGTCGGCGATCCGTCTACAACCATCGCAGTGTACACGGTGTGTGGTGCACAGCATACCCGACCCCCAGGAGTACTACGGCACGGCGTTAAGGGGTGCATCTGCAATCGCCCTCACGAACTGGCCGAGGTGCTTGTCCATGCTATCCCCATGGGAACTCGTGACCATGCACCAGCCAAACAGCCACAGCAGGTACGCCTCAAGGTGGCGACTCACCCTCACCTCGTCCGCAGGCTCGATGATGTGCTCTGCCTGTAAATTTAAGCTTACTTGTTAGTTTAACCAATATATGCACAATTAAGCTTTAAATGTTAGTTGCATACCACGAACTGTCGAAGTCACCTCAGTGTTGGACCATGTGTGCTGATGAAGGGGGTCGGTACACAGCAGCTGGTAGCACACCTTGGAACTATGCAAGTAGCTCCTAGCGCCACGTTGAGTCGACATCCTGGGTCACCACAGGGTCACCAGCAATTGGGAGTCCGAAGAGGTATGAGACGTCCTTTAAAGTGATCGCCATCTCCTCGATAGGTAGATGGAAGGTATGCATCTTCGGCCTCCACCGATCCACCAGAGCGGTGAACAGGGACCTATCAAACGGGAACCGGCGACCCACGTCCTGTCTCTACACATCGTCGTGTGCCGCCAGCACCATCCGGGTGAGTGGCAGAAATCCTGATGCTCGAAGCCTACGAAACAAAAATATGAAATCAATATCAATACCACACTAATTAATTAATATAAATTATGATACTACAGCAAACATATTTAGAAATTTGAAGAATAGTATATTACCTAGGAATCCAACGAGGATCAAGTGTCCAGAGCTTCTGCGATGTCCTCGGTTGTAGTACGCAGAGCTCCAGAGGATCTTGTCCTTCCTCTGGAAAAGCAGTGGCAAAGTGTGCATAGTGACGACGATCAACGACCGAATCTAGCAACTCAAATGGCCAGTTGTCATCTCCATCCTGGTGAGCATACCTGCAAATTACAAAATTGAAAGTTATAATTAAAATGCATATAGAAACAAATGTGTATAAAAAACTATACAAGCATCATAACAATATATAGAAACAAATACATTACAAAAAAATTATACAAGCATCATAACAATATATAGAAACAAATGCGTACAAAAAAAACTATACAATCATCATAACAATATATTGAAACAAATGTGTATGAAAAACTATACAAGCATCATAACAATATATTGAAACAAATTCCAATAATTTATCAAGTCACAACACTCACAACTACATTCAACTTACTTACAACTAGGTAAAAAACAGAGTTCATACAACACACATTACATCAATAAAATATGAATTTGATATATAGCATATAATAATTCAAATAGCTTCTCCGGTAGTATGATGACGTCGTCCACCACGCTTTGCAGACGACGATCCCTCCCCGCTATCGGGTTACCATCTCCTCCTTCATCTTCTTCATTTTGTAGCTAGCAGTTTTTGAACGTATGTCCTATTTACTTGCATAATGAACATTTCTTCAAGCGCTTACCAGCTTTAGACTCATCCATGTCATTTCTGATATGTCTTGTTTTTCAATGCCCTGCTTTGTATGTTCTTGCATCAAAATCAAGAACCCATAACCTTTCATTGACACTAGGAGTTATAGTGAAAGAACTGACAACACCATAATCATAAAGCTCCTCGCTCCAAGTTGTCATCACTTTTTCCTTCGTAAAATATTTAGATAGATATGTATCGGGTCGCATTCCAAATAACACACATGCAGCTATCACATGAGAACATGGCCTATGCAAAAGGTAGGGTTTGTTACACGAGCATTTACAGTCAGCCTGCAAAATGCACTCTTGGGTGATTATCTTCTGGTTGGTTTCATGCCGTCCTTTATCCCTGCATATCACCTCGAAGCGCAGTGTTCCTGCACCTACTTTGATAGCTCTATGCTTGGCCACTTTCTTACTCTTCTCATCCATGTATTTAGTATCATACTAGAGTACAATAGTTTATCATCTCTCATTACTACTTCAACAGCTTAATGCCTATCCACAAAGTACTTGGTTGTGCCCCGCAACACTTCCTTAACAATTCATAGTAACGGGAGACACATCTTCCCTCTCATTACCTAGTTGTACACCTTCGCCAAGTTAGTCGTCATGACATCGTATCTGGCACCATGTGTGTCATGTAACAGTGATCACTTCTCTTTCAGCTCGTGCTTTTATCCATTCTGAGAAATATTTGATTGGCCTTTGCCTTCAACGATAATTTATCGCCTTATCTTCTGTTGGCAGAGGGAATAGAGGCTCCGTCTGCTCCTGTGTTTCACTGCTACTAGCCTTATTCGTCTTCTCCTCTTTGTGTTTTCTTTTTAGCTCATCAAGATTCTTCCATAGAGTATGGGATTTACTCGCTTGGTTCTGATTATATAGTCTCTTAAATATGTTAATCAATTCCTTGTTCTTGAATTACTTATAGAAGTTCGCGCCCAAATGCCTCATGCACCATCGGCTCTGCAAGTCAGACCATAGAAATGGCTCCTCTTCCTCTGTTTGCAACTGTTTGATAGCACTAAACAGACCAGCATACTTGTCATGCAGCATGTACACACCTTGATGAGTTTTCATCACCCCCGATCTTCAAGTTTCATAGGAACCATAGCCAACTCTTGTAGTTCTCGCTTTCTACAAAGGTGAAAGCAACAGGCAGAATCTGATTGTTTTCATCAACGCCCACAGTTATCATTATTTGCCCTTTGTATTTTTTGGTCAAGAATGTGCGTCCACGCATAACAATGGATGACAGTGATAGAACGCCTTAATGCAAACTCTGAATGCGAAGAAAACTCTCTTCAGATGCTTCTTGGTCGACCACCTACTTGACGGATAGTCTTGATAATCATAATAAGTGTCAGGATTTCTTTCCTGAATGCAACTGAGCAGTGCGGCAGATTATGGGATGAGTCTTCAAATTTCCCAAGCCTCATTTCTAAGGCCTTCTGCTTCGTCCTCCATGCCTTTCCGTAGCTAATTGTGTACTGATATCTGTTCTCGATTGCTCGGATAATAGCACGTGGCTAAAAATTAACGTTCTTCACTATCTCTAGGTACATGATATTCACGACATACCCAGATGATAGGTTCCTGTGAGCTATCAGAGTTTCCTCAGTCATACACCTATGCTGCTCAACCTTTGAACATAGCAAGTGGGTGCTCCATTTGGGCTTGTACGCGTGCATTCTCTAGGGGCACCTATGGATCTCGCACACCACGTCGTAGCAGGTTGGGGTCTTAACCCTAAAAGTCCTTACTGATAAGACCCAATCTTTCACAACATCCTGCACTGCCTCTTTTGTCGGGTATATACTGTTAGGCCTAACCTCATTGTCACTATACTGCCAAGGAGTATCATTGCTTTCATTCACAACCAGCTTATTAAATTGATGTGTGCTCCATCTGTTGGCAAAAGTGGCTCTGTACCTCCATCTTCCTCATTCGAGTCATCGTTGTCTTCCACTTCTATTTGGGTGTATTCACGGTCTTCTTCTTCCATCCTTACTGTTATTTCCTCAATTTCCTCACCTTTGTTTACTTGTCCCCACGCTTCTTGTCCAATGTTTCCATCATCCTTACCAATCTCAACTTGTTTACCACTCTGGTAAATGATGTCCTCATTGCATTCCTGAACATGTTGCTCATGGCTATATTATCTAATTTTGGTGTCACCATAACTGAACTCATTTTGAGATCCACTACACTCACCAGTGTCCAACTGCTGCTGTGGGGAAACAACCCTCTCATATGCTTACACTAAAAGCACCTGATACCATCCACGTTGCTTCGCCACCCTCACATATGACCTCCACGATGCAGTTTCCTTCACCTCAACTAACTCCCAATAAACAGGATCATTTCGCATATTGCAAAGGCAAAATAACTTCAACTGATACTTTTTTGGTTCCATTCAAAAAGTATAATACAACTAATTCAACACAAAAGAAAATGTACACTCTTCGACCCTACTTAAACTTCTGTCCACATACTAGAAGTTACTCAGATCCGCACCCTCTAAACCATACATGACAACCACTTCTCCATAATAGATTCTAAATGGAACTCGTTCTGACATATCTGCGAATCAATTCATTAACCTACAAATTAATTACTTTTCATAAAAAATACTGTGATACCTAACATAACTATATCTATATGCTCAAAAAATTTAGATATATCTGTAGAAAAATAACTATATTCCTAAAAATATATATCTATCTAGATCTATCTACATTCCTAATAACATACATCTCTCTACTTCTATTTGTAAAAAATATCTACACTCCTAAACATATAAATCTATGTACTTCTATCTGTAAAAAACATCTATATTCCTAAAAATATATTATTATTCCTAAAAACATCTATGGACAAGTATTTATACAAACCAACTAAATTACTAAAAATAGACAAAATCTATCCGTAACCTCTAAATTTAACTAGATCTAAATTTTTTTCGATCCTACCATGATTTATTGCTAAACAAAATAAACAAAAAAATTTACCTGCACAAATCTCGCACGGCTACAAATTTCTTCTCCTCTCCCTCCCACTCCTACTAGGCGAGGTGCATCGGAGATCCAGATGGTTGAAGATCACCGGAAGATGATCGGAGACGGAGTCTGGGCAAGCCAAGAAGACAAGGAAAGGCGATGATGCTAGCTAGATGCTGCGTGGATTAATGAGGGCCATTGGATCGCAATCTAGTTGATAGGTTAGCGGGTTAGGTAGTATGCTTTGAAAGCCGTGTAAGAAAACCCATTATGTGTGTGGATTTTGGGTTAGCCCTTGCATGGCTATGTGAGTGGGTTAATCCTAGCCCTTTGATGAGTGATCTAGGGTTGAGGGATTCATCCAAGGGTGGTAGGTGGCCCAAAAGTAGTATAAATAGAGGGGGAGAGGTAGCCTCCTCCTCTTGAGGTTGTAAGAGGTTTTTGTGCTTCTTTTAGCTTTGCCCACTTTGTTGTGAGGCTTTGTAAACCTCTCCTTCCAGAAATGCAAATCTTTTTCATTCATACTTGAATTTACATTATGCATTTACTTTATTTCTTAAATTCAGCATTTAAATTCCTGCAATTTACTTTCTCGCAATTTATTTTGTTGCAATTTGGATTTGCCTCCTCTCCTTCTAAATGCCACTGATCTAGGATTTCTTGAGTGTGCTCATATGGTTTTACATCTCTCTTGTACCCTAGAATAGATTAGAGATCAAGTTTTCTATCAAGTTTCAACTCTGTTCAGAACTTGTTCTTCATGCAGTAGTCAGTTTTTAATTTTTAGAAAATCCAGAAAAATTATTTTTGAGTGATTCTTTATTGAGAAGGTGCATAACTCCCATATGCACTTGTTTAAAAATTAGAGAGTCCACTGGTTTCACGTTTGGGTGCCATGAGGTGAAAACTGAGCTATAAACCTTCTGTTCGAAGTTCCTGACAGTTTATGGTATTTGATTTTCTTGATTTTTCTATAAGGAATTTTGAGGTGATCTTTGGTGGAGTGTTTCATGACTCATTTTCTCATAACTATGAAAATTTCCAAAATTTCTAGAGCACCAGAAGTCCACCAACCACCTACTCCAATTGAGAACAATATCTGAAAATTCTGCTTTTGCTTTTCTGAAAGTGACTTTTGTGATTTGACTTAATCTCCTTTCTAAAAGGAAGAGTTGAATTGATTTCTTTTTGTTTTGAACACTTGACAACCAGGATTGTGACTAAAAAATCCCCACATATTCCATGGTTCTCATCCATACACGCTAGGGATACACATAGTTGTATAATTGTTCGGGTCTTTCACGATTTCTTTTGCGTGATCTTTTCGAGATCTTAGAGTATTTTGTGGGGAAAATTTTGTTTGCGACCATTCACTCCCTCTCTGTTCGCTATCTCGATCCTTCATAAACGGGCGACATTTCCCTCTTGTCTTCTCAAAAGGTGACAGAGGTATATTTTTGCATTTTTTAGATCGGGGAATATTTTTGCAATTTGAATAAAAAATTATATTATTTAAAAAAATTCCGAGAATGATTAGCTAATTTGGAGCACATTAAGTATAACAGAGGGAATGGGAAAGCAAGCGCACAACTGATTAGAAAATTATCAATATGATAAATACCTTATTGATTAGCACCTATTCAAAACTAGTGTATAATTGGTTAGCCCATTGTTCTTCAAATCTTCATGCATTTCTTCAAGAATTGGAATGACAATTGGATTGGCATTCAAAAAACTTAGTTATTCACATTTCAGTTCAATATTTTTATGTCTTGCAAAAAGAAGAGAATTTTCTATTTGATAGCACCATATCTAACTGCATGTGAAGTTTTTGCTAGTTCCACCTGTGTACACTCACAATTTTAACATAATAAAATTATGAAGGATAATTAAAATAAGAACGCAAAATGGAAGAATGGTAAAAGTTACCATTGTTAATGAGATATTGGTAAGGTTCTTAATTTACTCCGTAAGATTTTGCCTCATCAAGTCGATTTACTAATCGAACTGAAGGACTATGTGGAGGTCTAACCTTGGTAGTGATGAGTTATTGACTATGTTTAAAGCATAAAGTGATTGGGTTTGAGTTTGATTTGAATTGAATTTTTAATTTGAAACAATTTGGATTGAATCTCCTGGAGCGGTACTACCGGCCATGGGGGGCGGTAGTGTTGGCAAAAGCGGCAGTACCGCGCCGTAGGGAGTGGTACTTATTTTCCAGAGAGGGGATTCACTGGGTTTTTCATTGGAGCAGCACAACCGGCCTGATAGGTGCCTTAATGCCGGCAAAAGCGACACTATCAGCCCCAGGAAGCAGTAGTGCCGACCTTTGAGTTAAATCAAAGTTTGAATTTTGAAATTTGTTGCATATCATTTTGGACATTGCTATATGATAGGTTTTCCTTATTTTTGATAGTTGCAAGGCGACGGTGCTAGGTCATGGTGAGACGGAGGATGACCGGAACTAGGTGAGGTGTGCTGGAGGTCCAGACAGTTGAGGATCGTTGGAAGATAATCGGAGACGAAGTCGCTGCGATCCTAGAAGACAAGGAATGGTTGAGATGCTAATTAGGAGCTGCTCGGATCAAGTAGGGTTGTTGGATCGCGGTTTAAGTGATAGAGTAGCGAGTCTAGTTAGTATGCTTTGAAAAAAGTGCAAAACCCGTTATGTTGTTGGGTTAGCCCATATATAAGTGAGTGAGTCAATCCTAACCCTTGATGGTGATCCTTAGGGAAGAAGGAACTCATTCAACAGTGGAGGATGATTCAAGAGTAGTATAAATAGAGGGGTAGGGGTAGCCTTCCTTTCTTGAAGGTTTTAAGGTTTTTGTGCTCCTTTAAGCTTTGCCAACTTGTTTGTGAAGCTTTGTAAACCTCCCTTCTAGCAATGAAAATCTAATCTCCTCTTAATTCTGAATTTACTTTCTGCATTTACTTTATGTCTTTAAATTTCGTAATTTACATTCTTGCAATTTACTTCCCACACATTTGGATTTGCCTCCCCTCCTTCTAAATGCTTGTGGATCTTTTGTCAAGGATGAATGATTGATGGATGACTCTTCTTCAGATCATATTTCAATCATCTAGGCAAGTCTTATGTTCTTCTTTACAAGAAATCGATCTTTTGCTCTTGAGAGGATTAATTTTGAAAGATTAGGTTTTTGGGCAGTCTTGTCTTGTATTCTAGCTTACTATGACATGTGAGAAGCCATCTAGGGTCATCTTGATCAACAAGAACCCACGAGCTAGCTAAGAGCCAAGTTTTCATTCTTAAACCCGTTCTTGTGCGCTCTTCCATAAATTTGAAAAAGGTTAGAACTTTGACATCTATTCTTGAAATCGAAGGTTGGAGTAGGTTCTTGACATCCATAGGAAGGTGTCTACAAAATTTCATTAAGTTTAGATCAACCGATCACAAGATTTCTCAATTTTTATTTTTGAACTCGTGATGAAATCCTATTTTTGCTGTAGCTACAATAACTCCGGTAGCACGGCCACTACATGGGCGGTAGTGCCGATCTCAGGCTGAAATTTGTGAAAACTGACTCTTTTGCTTCTAGTTGATATCAAAGGGTTTTGGCTTGGTTTCTTTGAAGATAAAATTTATTTTGGAATTATTCACCCCCTTTGATCGCCATCTTGATCCTTTAATTGGTATCAGAGCCGGTTTTGCTCTTCCATAGATCTTAACCGGTCTCGAGAGCCATGGCGATGGACAAATATTCTACCAAGCCTCTCATCTTTTTTGGAGTTGATTTCTCATTTTGGAAGTCTCGAATAGAGTCATACATCACTGCCCAGGGCTTCCTGATATGGTAGAAGGTGAAGCTCCCGTATAAGGTTCCTATTGATGAGCACGTCACGGCCGGCAATATGGCTAACATTGAGGCAAATACTAAGGCAAGGAACATTCTAATACAGGGCCTTAACCATAGTTAGTACGATAGAATTTCTCACCTGCGATCCACTCACAAGATTTGGGTGACCCTCGATGCTTACCATGAGGGCACTACTCAAATTAAGACCGTGAGGCAGGATAAGTACAAGTATGAATACAACAAATTTGAACAACACGCTGGTGAGAGTCTTAACGAGTGTTTTGGTCATTTTACAAAGATTTTGAGTGACCTCCAAGCAGTCGGTTGCACATACCTTGATTCGGACAATGCTCGACATTTCTTGACTGCACTCGATCTTCGAGTTTGAGAGATGAAAGTGACCACCATCAAGAACACTACCAACTTATCGACTCTAAGCCTTGATATGTCTTTTTCCTGACTCAAGACTCATGAGATCAATGTCATCTCTTGCAAGATAAAATCTCAGTCGCTGGCCTTGGTCATTGATCCCACTGGATCTTCTTTTGATCTTTCTGCTGGATTCTCTCTCTCTAGCCTTTGCAAGCTAAACGATGACCACTAGAAAAATTTTCAGAAATTGAGCTTACTCTTTTGGCTCTTAAATTCTCTCATGCATACAAGAGGGTGAGAGAGAGGAAGTGGGGTGGCGTGATCTCCTGCTTCGAATGTGGTGGTCCTAATCACATTCGAGCGAACTATCCCAAGCTGAAGAAGGACAAGAACAACTCCAGTGGTTCAATAAAGATCGACTACACCGATAAGAACTTCAACAAGAAGCCTCCAACTTGTGAGCCGGCACATGAGGAGAAGTATCACAACTTCTCGAAGAACAAGAAACTCTTCCACCGCGTCCTTGCCATCCTCGATGACATCAGCCTCTCTGACACAGAGATGTGGAGCGACGAAGACGAGGAAGATCCGCAAGAGAAGAAAGGCGGCAACGAGTTCTCCGGCATGTGCTTCATGGCGGACACTAACGGCATCAGCGACTTTGAGCTCTGCAACGATTCGGACGAGATACTCTCCTATGATCAGCTCAATAAAACTTTTTGCAAACTAGAAAAATTTCATGCTAGAGCTAGATTAAGTGTACAGAGCTTAAGAAGGAAGTAGGTATTTTGACTCAGGAGTTAGCTTCTCTTAGATCTTCTCCCTCCTGAGTTCCTAATGATTGTTCAGTGTGTGATACTTTGTTTGTGGAGCTAGAGAACCTAAGAACTATGCATGATAATGTACTTACTGAACTTGAGAATCTTAGGTCGAAGAATGCTAGCACTTGTTCTGATGATACTATGTCTTTAGATGCTAGTTTTCTTCATACTCATTCTACTCCATCTTGTGCTAATTGCCATAAACTGCTTGCTGAAATTGATGCCATAAGCACTCACCTTAGAAAGCTTTCTTCTAGAAATGATGAACTTGAAATGAATGCTTCTAAGGACTCTGTCAGCACATGTGAAGGCTGTAAGCAACTAAAATCTGACAATGATTCTTCCAATTTTAAGTGTGCTAAACTTGCTAAGGACTTACTAGATAAGTCACAAGAAAGTTGCTTGCGATGTGCTGTGATTGAGGACTTGGATGAAATCCAAGTCAAACTTAGGAAGAAGCTTGAGTCCCAGACACTTAGGCCCTCAAAATTGAGGCAGCCATGCTGATGAAGAAAAATACACGTGCTGATAGATCTTCTCTTCATGCTTCATCTTCTTCCCCTCATCCCTATTCTTCATGTGTCTTTCTCTTCCGGAAGTGTGAGTATCTCATAAGCACTCTCGAGAAGTTTGTAGGAGGCAAAAAGAAGCTCAATCTCATTTTAAACCAATCCAAAATTAGCAGATTTAATCAAAGTCTAGAATTTGACTACTTGGAGCACGCTAGGACTCATCCTCTTATCATTGTGCATGGCTCCAAGAGTGGTAAGATCGTGATAACTCCTAGGATGATTACCACTATGTTTAGATCTGCTGGGGTTGTCCATAGGACATCTAACCAGAAGGTTGCTACTTCTGCTACTTCTGTCTCTAGCAATGTGAAGTACTCATGCACCTTCTGTCAGAAGGATGGTCACCTAGTAGATTTCTACTTCAAGCGCACCAAGATCACAAGACGTGAGTGTGTTGCTACACTTAGGGGTATTCAGGGTCATCCCCAGACTCTAGGTGCTCCTAAGACACACACTGTTACTAGACAGGTTAGAGAGTCGCCTGTTTTTGGGCAGCGTCCAGGACTCGATTTTTATGTTATTCAATCGAGTTTTAGTCCTAGAGCTTCTTGTAGTCAGTCTTACCGCCGTCCTCTTGACATTTCTCATTTTTCCCATCGAGGTATCCTTGAGTATTTTTTATGGCATTGAAGGATGAGACTTTTTCTCATTTCAGAAGTTTGGTCAGTAGGTTATCTTTTGAGCTCCCAGGTGCCTTACGAGCTATACGCAGTGATAATAGAACGGAGTTCAAGAACTCATACTTTGAGGGTTCCTGTCTGGAGTCTGGTTTAGAGATTTAGTTCTCTTCTCCCTACGTCCCTCAGCAAAATGGCGTAGTGGAAAGAAAGAATAGGACCCTGGTTGAGATGGGCAGGACGATGCTAGACGAGTACAGTATCTTAGGAAGTTTTGAGCTGAGGCTGTAGCTACTGCTTGTCATGTGTCTAATTGTGTTTTCTTGAGAGCACATTTGCACCGCACTTCTTACGAGTTGAGGTATGGGCGAAAACCCAGCGTTTCTCATTTTCGTGTGTTTGGTTACAAGTGTTTTATCTTGAAGTCTGGTAATCTGGATAAGTTTGAGCCTTGTTCTTCAGACCATATCTCAATCATCTAGGTAAGTCTTGTGTTCTTCTTTATAAGAAATCGATTTTTTGCTCTTGAGATGATCAATCTTGGAAGATTAGGTTTTTGGGCATTCTTGTCTTGTGTTCTAGCTTGCTATGACATGTGAGAAGCCGTCTAGGATCATATTGATCATCAAGAACCCATAAGCTAGCTAAGAGCTAAGTTTTCATTCTTGAACCTGTTCTTATGCGTCATTCCGTAAATTTAAAAAAGGTCAGAACTCTGACGTCGATTTTTGAAATCAAAGGTTGGAATAGGTTCCTGACATCCATAGAAAGGTGTCCACAAAATTTCATTAAGCTTAGATCAACCGATCACAAGATTTCTCAATTTTTCTTTTTGAACTTGTGCTGAAATCCTGTTTTTATTGTAACTATAGTAACTTCGATAGTACCGCCCTTACATGGGCTATAGTACCAGCCGCAGGCTGAAATTTGTGAAAACTGACTCTTTCGTTTCTAGTTGACATCAAAAGATTTTAACTTGGTTTCTTGGGGGATAAAATTTATTTTGGGATCATTCACCCCCCTCCACTCTGATCGCTATCTTGATCCTTCACGAACAACCTCAGAACTTTGAGTTCACCGGAACCTACCATCTGAGAGTTAGAGGTAAAAGTCTAGTAAATAATTTTGACAATTCTAGCAATTCTTGAAACATGCTGCATACTTTGCTCTAGCAAAAAACTTTGAACAATTCAACAAAGAGCTAGAAGCAAAGGTCCATACATAAAACAGATAGTATCATAAATGCTTGTCCTCCTAGATATTGTGGGCAAGCATCTCCACTGTAACATAAGGTAATTTGGCACACATAAATAACACATCAGCACTAACAATGCTTCGTGAAAATTCACGAACAGAAGCGGCGACCTGTCATATGCTATACTACATTACAAAAAATACATATTGCTCATTGGTTTTTTCAAGAGTGGGCAACATAAGGTACATCAAGAGTAACTTTTTTTTCTTAGTAAAGAGGACCCTCCCTGGCTCCCAGCACTGCATGAACAAATAACAACATTTTTTTTTATCAAAACAGCAATTATCTCATGCCAACACTACCAGCATTTACAATCCAAGAGACCAAATATCCATGGTTTTACATAGTACAATTGGGGAGAAACACTAATTTCCGAAAGAGAGGTCAATTCTATTGCGAACTTTTATCTTTTTAGATAATAGAAGATTATATCTTCTAGTTTCTGCATCGTAAGATGTACAAAATCAATCATTTATTACAACGTTACAGCAAAAAAGCTATCACAAAAGGACATCCAAATATTGAATGAAAGTTGCAACAAGCCATAAGAAACATGAAACAAAAGGCCTCAATCCGCATACAACCTGTTACTGAATCGTCACCCATGCCTAATGAATAGATCCCTAACAACGATTTTCAACCATCTATATGCCTATAACACACCTCCCGAGCGTCTTGATGCTAAAGTACAATCCACAATTGCAACCAGTTAGTATAGATAACTTTATCTAGATATAGCTTTGCATCCGACAGAATTACTGTAGATTTCAATTTAGCATGTGTCAAGTGTGAACGGTAGAAGATTTAGCAAGACACGGTCTAGCTTTTATAAAGCGAACTTGGCATGTGCTTACCTATGTCGCACCCTTGCACTGCACCGCATCGTGCACCTTAGGGGCTTTGAACTGTCGGGAGATCGTACTGCAAAGCACAATTGAAGCAAAGCCGTTAAGCCAAAAAGCTATATACAAGAGATCAAGTCTCAGTAGTAAGTATATAATATAATTGATATAAGAGATTAGTTCACTGCTCTTGGAGTACTGAGCATTAGCAGGTACAGAAAATATGAGCAAATAGCATAATTAGCAAATCAAATTATATTCTCACACACCTAAGACAACGAAGGCACCTCTAATATACACATCTGGAATAAAGCAGATGCTGCAACCTCTTTGTATACTCACCACTCACCAGGCACCCAATGATGATAAAATCTACACGTTTTAGCTGGCATCATATAATCTACGATTCTACAGGCTTTAGTTCATGATATAATCCTCCCCTACAGTTCGGTGGTAGAGCACACATTAGATATACACCATGAATCAGACCTATTATTTGTCAAACAAAGCATATTCACTGAAATGATAATAATAAAAAACACCACCCTAGGTTTCTCATCACGCCAGCACTGACTGCACCAGCAGACGGCAGCAAGGGGAGCCTCAGCCGTCTAGGCTATATAACCATGTTGGGCCACTGTAACTGCAATACGTACTATTCTACTTTTCAGTTCTACTTTCCTCTTCATAATTATTCCTTTTTTCTCGGGACAATCAAATCACAGGAAAGAAAAACAAGCATATATCTATACTTACCCTTAATAATGGGGAGAATTGTCGAGCCCTCAGCTGCGTCACGTCATGCTCTTCGTGAAAAGGTCTTTCGAAAAATTCAAAATCACGTTTAGGTCATCTAGTAGGTTTTTAACAGAAATGACCCAAAAAAACCGAAGTTATGTTTAGGTTCCTCCATAGTTTACATTTAGGTCCTCTCGTCGGTTAAAAAAATACAAATTCACCGATGATTTATAGTAGTCCATAGATTCGCCGACAGGTCCTAGCAACCTATTTTTTGAAAGAACAAGAAAATCGGAATTACGCTCGTTTTTTTCTTCCAAAAACAAAAGCCACATATTCGCCAACAGTTTATAGCAGCCCGCAGATTCGCCAACGGATTCTAGTGACCCTTTTTTAAAAAAAGAAAAAGAAAACCGGAAATTTTGACCGACATAGCGACACATGATGAAATTTCATATGATGCGGCATAGCGCGTTGCCCTGGCTAGTTAGAATAAACAAGCCATAAATTTTAGACCACTAGTTATACTAAATTTGATCCTATAAAAAAAAAGTGAATATACCGTGAAACAATCGGCACTTCTTTATTGCTCCCATATGTAGAAATCGTCCTTGGTCTCTTTCGTCCCCAATCAAACCTAATAAAAGAAAAATTGCATTAAAGTATTAACATCTTTGAATACATAGCAGGAGCACTGCGATACTCAATCACTGCTACAGAAAAGTTTGCCATAGACGATTTAGGAACATTATCACAGATGATTTTTTAAATTGTCTGTAACCGTATATCAGTGATAATAATACTACTGTCGGCACATCACATACGGTTTTTGATAAAGACCATATGTGATAGCCTATTATCACACCTATTATAAGAACTATATGTTATAATAGCCTATCATAGACGATCATTGCATTATCACAGATGGTTCATTGTCCCAACCGTCTGTAATATTATTTTGTATTGCTTAAGTTTTTACTGTTCATCGGCTAGTCTCAGGAAATGCTAGCCATACCCTTTGAAACAAGTAGATTATAGATTACACCACTCAGATATATTAACCAATTGAATGCACAAGTGACAAATTCATGAATTCAGAATTGACACATATGGCACTATAATTTACAGCACAGGTTTCTCTATACATATGCCACTACAACTCATCAGGTTAGACAGAGTGATAACTCTACTATTGACAATGCTAATTATGGATGCATACTCAATGCAGAAATTAGTAGCATACATAATCCTCTAATGTCACTCTCCTTAGGCAGTCCCGTACTATAATAGCAGCCTTTTCCTAGCAAAATTTCTTAGCACAAAAGCAGTCATTCAGAAACAGGATAACTTTTTGGTCTTTCGTATTATTTTTATAGCCGACTTTTGTCTGAATTATTTCCTGTTAGGTTACAAGGATATAATAAACTAATTAAAATAGTACTTATATAATCACCTAAGCAATAAAATGCACAAAATAATTACAATGTTATTATCTTCATCAACTCCCATGAACTATGGTTGCTTTGATAAGCATCCAACACAGCCTTGTATGCAAGGTCAGACTTGAGGCTTTTTGTTTACTCCTTTTGGATCACACCTCAGTTTTCCTACCGTTGGTGCATTTGATCCGTTTAGCGACAAAGAATAAGAGGACAACATCTTCTTTTTAACTTATGGTATTTTCAAACTGCCTTCTACAAAAAAAAACTCATCACCATTCTAGATGAACCGTTCAAAAAAAATATAATGCTTATGGTCAAATTTATTAAAATACAAACATTGATACCGCTTTGTGTACACAACAAGCACACAACTAATCAGAAGGCTTGAGTAAAAGCAACATGGAACTGTGCATGTTGGTTTAGCCATAAATTAGTTCTATTGCTCCCAACTTTTGTGCCCTAGGCAAGCCATGGTCATGTGACTGACATCACCATAATCTATACCGCCTTATTTTGTTATTTTAAGGTTATTCATCCTAGAATTATATTAAGAGCAACAATAGTACATAGTCCCCAAGTTTACAATCATAATATAGAAAAAAAAACTAAAAAATACAAGCAAACACTTCCAGATTAGTTTTGTGAGAAATGTAACATTAGCAAAATTATTATGAAGTTAATTCCAAGCATAAAGAATAACCATGAATTGCCATAAAAACATATGAAAATATATTAAAACATGGTACTTGACAATATCAAAGCATATATGCTCATGATCAGATATTTAACCACATGCATGACAATTAATAGTGTATGAGACATACAACTAGCAACTATACTCAAGTTGATTTTTGAGTGTTCTCAGATATCGAGCTGCTTTAAAAAAAGCCTCATCGTCACTAGGGATAAGATATAGACTAATTTGTGACAACCTTACCGCAAAATGAACAAGATCAATACTTGACAGTTAAACAACTTAATCAATGGATTATCTCTGTACAATGTATATATAAGAGATTCAAAAGCTCAGAAGACTAACATAATGATAACAATACTAGCCGATGACACCAAGATGAGCAACAAAGATAAAATAGCTATGTAAAGACTATAGCTGGCTGAATGAAAACAGTAAGCAATCTAAGCATGCCAACACATATATATACCATCAATTAATACTAGATAATCAATTAATCTAACCAAGTATTGCAGGTATAAAGATGTTGTTACAAATAGTCTATCTAGCCAAATCCTCATGAACAGTAGCCTACTCTCATGCAAGGTCCCCAAGACAATTAGATTATCTAATCCCTTTGCAATATAGTAAGAAAGTAATCACACGAGTTTGAGAATACTCACAAACTGCTAACTGGATATCAGTAGTCACTATCGTGCCAACACCTTCCTTGTCGCCAAGATGGGGCACACCACAAGAGTAGAGGAGGGGTGATGAGGGCGAGGGGAGGTGGAGGGGTGACACAGGCATCGAGGAGGTGGAGGGCTATGCGGCCCTCAAACAAGCAGATGGCCGATGCAGGCAACAGGAGACAGAGGGGCGGGCTACGAGGGTGGGGAGAAGTTGCTAGGATTAGAACAAGGTGCGTCTAACAGTTAAAGGGGTGGTTCATGAATTCTTTTATGGTTAGGAGTTTAATATCATAGATAGTCCGTTCACGAACCACCTGTGAATTATCACATAGTGACGGAACTAGAAATTTTTTAATAGGGGTGCACACTTCACACGTATAAATCTATAGTCTTGTGCAATAATTTAGTATTATCATAAATCCAACATATATATTTGAAATTTGCTAAAAGTATAATACAAATAGTTCTAAGGTTTTAAAAATTCTAAATCATCAAAATCAAAAACAATTCAATCAACAAATTTAGTCTATTGAAGAGATAAAATTTTAGAGTATCTCAAAATTTTGAGGGGTGCCAGGTACCCTGGTTCCGCCCATGTTATCACAGACAGCTTGTATATCAGATCATCACATACGGTTCTTACCATAATATATAATTTTGATAGTCATTCTAGCAAAACTATCTGTGATCATCTTTAACATAGATAGTTTTTAAAAACCGTCTGACGTCTGTGATAAGATATCTAATATAGATCTTTCTATAGCAGTGAATCCAATATTCTTAAATCCTGCAAATCATACAGGAGAAGGCATCTTGAGGAACGAAACTGAATGACCACGTCGAGAAGGGCGGGGATCGTGGTTCGTGGGCGTGCTCATCCGCAACCTATGAAGCTTGCTGAGCGGAATGAACAGCCTCGCGACATCGACTTGTGTACGGCGGAGTAGCCGAGTCACAAAATGACAAGCACATGTGCGGCTGCGGCGGCTATAGAACCATGCATTTGCCTCCTCCCCTTAAAAAAATTTACAATCTAATTTAAATAACACTTGACCAGGTTTCGTACTATGGTATTATCCTTCATGACTTAAATAGTGAGTAATTTTGCCACTAAGATAATACACCGACTAAGCTGAGTTAATAATAGGCAAAACCCATCGGGGCTTATTCCCTGTTGATATCTTTGTCATGCTTCCATGGTTATCAGCCCTTTTAGCTCTCTTGCTCTATGTTTTTATTCAGAGAAGAAGATTCTTTCTGTTATTCATCTAAATTTTCTTAGCGTGTTATTTTACATGACGAAACCATCAACTCATCACTTCGCGCGAACATTACCACAATGTGAAACCACATCAAGAGTTATTTAAAACGAATTATAAAGTTTAGAATTAAATGTATAGTTTTATAGTTCGAGATGCTATATAGATTTTCGATCAAATTATAAAATGTTGTATGGACTTCTTCCACCAGACAAATAACACTGCGAGATGGAGAACGACACGGCTAGATTTGCGTATCCAATTCAAGGAAACAGTAAGATCTCAAACTCTAAATAACAAAAATAAAATCTAAGAAAAAAGAGTGAATCCGTTGCTTCCCTCCCTCCGTCTCCATCGACCATCGCCCACCAGCAGCTCCACCCCAATATATTCTCCGCAGCCCACCACTTCCTCCCAATTTACCCCCATCCTCCGCACCACAACCGGCTCCTCCTGGTCCTCCTGTTTGCCACTCCCTCCGCCTCAGCTTGCTCTTCCTGGACTGCGAGTTGTAGCTGCAACTGCAATTGGAACCAGAATATCATTAGCGCAAAGGTGAACGGATCATTTCCCTTTCTCTCTCTTGTCTGCGTTTTTGTAGATGTGCATACATGCAAACTCATTTGTTACCCTTTCCCGTATGTTGTTTCTTGATTCTTGTCGTTTGATAGGTCCTTCAAGAACGGGAGCAAAATTTGGTATTTAAACAGATTGGATTGGGTTCAGGGATGGGGGGAGAGAAGGCGCTGCATCACCTGGCCCGATTCCCATCGTTCTGAACTTGGATGGATGCATCTGTATGTATCATGCGCCCACATGTTTCTTTCTTTCTTTCCTTTTCTTTTTTTTTCCTTTTGGTTTCCTTGTTCTTTCTTCCCATGTGGTTATATGTTGCTGTGGTACATAGGTGAACTCCAAGAAGGTTAGTTCTTGTGGAAATACTGGTCATAGCCGCTGTGGTGAAGTTCATCTACCTGTTTGGCGCTGTCGTATGCGGGATCAGTCCTTACACAGAAGCGACCCCTTCTCACTTCAGGTTATTTTTTTCCCTCCCTCCCTCCCGCTCTTACTTATCCCCTTCGAGATTGTTATCCATGTGTTCTTCTCCAGAGTCCCGAGGATGTTCTTGATTGTTCTGATGGGGAAAAAATTGATAAGCATGTAAGGGAGATGCAGTTCCTTCCCTGCTTAAATTTGGTTGGAATAATAGTCAAACAAACTTACCCATAATAGTTCAGAGGACTGATAATACTGCTCAACTACAGAAACCATGCTATCACCAAGATTCTAGAAGAAGCTTTGTTCACAAACTATCAATTGCAAGTTTACAACTTGTTCACCAACTCTACAGCACAGGGAGTAGCGGGCTAGAATATACTAAAATAAAAACAAAACTCCCAATATCATTGAATATAAGAGTTAAAATTTTGTTTTAATCGTTTTTTTTTGCCGCAGTTTTACCATGTTTATGCTCTAAAATAAAATTCATTTGCTTAGAACGTACTCCCTCTGGTCACAAATAGTTGTCCTTTTGGACATCGACACGATCTCTAAAACATAGTTTTAACCACTAATTTCTATTATAATATATTTATGAAACCCAATAAAATGAAAATATTATGAAATTACCTTTTGAGACAAATCTACACATATAATTTTCATTTATCCAATTTAAATATTTAAGAAGATATTGATAATCAATGTTTCGAAAATTTGACTGCAACTATGTCCAAAACAACAACTATTTATGATTAGAAGGAGTATTTAAATAATGTTTTAAGCTAATATTGCAGGTCTGGTTTGCATTTCCATTTAAGTATAAAGGAAGCTGTATTTGGCATGGCATTTCAGTAGCATCGTAACCTTGAAAACAGAGTTTGCCAGCAATAGCACGTTATTATTGGTGTTATACTTTTATAGAACAAGATGGTGAATGAAGAACTGTTTTATAAGAGCACCAATGATGACAGCTTCAGCTCTGAGGAAGAAGACGTGCTTGTCAGGAGTTGTAGTAATCTCAACGTCAGCTTTGGATATCATTGTAATTCTTATCAGAGTTTTCCTCTTGACACTGATGAGCATGACATCTCCCCTGGGAAGAGATTTGAAACTAATACCAGGATGACATCACAAAATGGCTCATTTACTTGTTTATCTGGTGCTGCAATTAGTGCAAATTTCACACTGGCAAATACAAATATTTGCAAGGGTCTTATTGGGGAAGAAATTTTACCAGAACTAGATTCTCCAAATTCTTTTAGAAAAATTGTTTCTTCCCCATCGATGTCAAGATTGGATTTGTTATCCTCCTCACAAGGCAGCCCTGTATCGACCGAGAGCTCTATATTTGAAATCAGTAAAAATCTGTGGAGGTCAAGCGCACCAACGACTGTATCATCTAATTTTCTTACTAGCACAGAGGTAAAAATGGCTGGCGGAGCTGCTGGAGAGGATAGAGTGCAAGCTGTGTGCTCTGAGAAAAATGGATGGTTGATTTGTGGAATATATGATGGATTTAATGGACGAGATGCAGCTGATTTTCTGGCAGTAACTCTATATGATAACATAGTATATTACCTATACTTGTTAGAATATCGGATTAAGCAACAAAATGGTCTATATAATTCATCAGAAGACTATCTTAATGGCGTTAAAAGTGAGTTAACACTAGCCATGAGAATGGCAGAAAATGAAGATGTAGAATTTTCTGAAACATTTCGAGCTGGTGTGCTGAATTGCCTCACTACTGCTGTTGAGCAAGCTGAGAATGACTTTTTACGTATGGTTGAACAAGAGATGGATGATAGACCAGATTTAGTTTCAGTTGGCTCTTGTGTTCTGGTTGTGCTTCTTCATGGAACGGATTTGTGCATCTTAAATCTTGGTGATAGTAGAGCTGTGCTTGCTTCCATGCCATATGCAGAGAAGGATACATTGAAGGCTATTCAATTGACTGAGAACCACTCACTTGAAAATCCATTGGAGTACCAAAAACTTTTAGCTGATCATCCTAATGATTCTTCAGTTGTGATGGGCAACAGAATAAAAGGGAAGCTGAAGGTTACTCGTGCGTTTGGAGTTGGCTATCTAAAGCAGGTAACGTATTGTACTTTGTTATGTGAAGAAAAATCATATCGTTCTTATTATCTAACTAATACCCATGCTTTTTATGTAACTTTGCAGAAAAAGTTCAATGATGCACTCATGGGAATTCTTCGAGTTCGTAATTTGTGCAGCCCGCCTTACGTATGTACAAATCCACACACCCTGAGTCACAAAGTTTCAGAGGATGATTTGTTTGTTGTGCTTGGTAGCGATGGCTTATTCGATTTCTTCGGTAATGAAGAAATTGTTCAGTTGGTTTATCAATTTATGCATGATAATCCAATGGGTGATCCTGCAAAGTATCTCATTGAGCAACTTTTACATAAAGCGGCCAAGGAAGCAGGTATACTCCAAATTATGTTATGAATTTTATTTTTGAAAATATGACATAGTTAGTGCCAAGACTCGTTTTCCCTGTAGTTTGGTAATTTTGTAACTGCTGAAATGCATTTTATATTATACTAGGAACCTAAACAACCTTGAGTAAGCTCTGTGATACCAAGTAGAAACCAAGTATGTTGTAGGAGTCTGTAGGTTTTGTAGCTTGTAGAAGCAATTTGTATTTGTGAAGAGAGTACAACTACTTTGACGATGTGTTTGTTTTTCGCACTCAGCATCTGTGCAATCCTTTTGGAACCATACATTGTAGTCAAGGTGCATTAATTTTAACTCTTAATTACTTTCTTCCTATGTCATGCCAGCTTTAACAGCTGAAGAATTGATAAGGATACCTGTTGGGAGTAGGAGAAAGTACCACGATGATGTGACCATCATTGTTATCATCCTTGGGAATGCGCGAAGGACGATGACTGCATCAACTCCTCTATGAAAGATTGCAGATCTCAAGAACAAGCTATCAGCTGATAAATTTTTGTGGGTGTTCGCATATGAATGTTTTTTTTTTTTGAGTCTGGTGTGATAGTTAATAAACTTAATAGTGCGGATGTATCTTTTTGGAATTTTGGGTCTGAACAAACCTTTTTGTCAAATCAAAAGGTGCACTGGGATTTGTTTGCCTTAATTTTGCACATGGCTCTTCTTTGGAATTGCGATTGCATGAGCACAACAGAATATCCTTGAG
Source organism: Guadua angustifolia (assembly GCA_036346375.1). Lineage (NCBI taxonomy): Eukaryota > Viridiplantae > Streptophyta > Magnoliopsida > Poales > Poaceae > Guadua > Guadua angustifolia. Next base: position 25,472,662 of record CM070507.1, read on the forward strand.
CTTTCATTAGCTACTGTCGCCATAGTTAAGTATTCTCAAAAGAGATATTTAGCAATCCTCAAGGCCTCAAGCGTAAGTCATGGTCTGGGATTGCTTGATGTCTTGCTTACTGATCTGAAGAAATCATGGAAACTTTTTGGAACATACCGCTCAGTTGAAGACATCATGGAAACCTGGAGTGGATCCACACGGAAGGCCAGTCTAGCGAGTTGGTCCTGTTGGATTAATTTTGCAGGATGCATCTTTGGTTACCGATCTGAAGAAGATATTATGTGGTGGGTGATGAGCCTTGGTCACATCACATTCACCAAACTTTTCCACATCTCTAGCTCTTTGTGCTTTCTGATCCACAATTACATGTCGCTGCAAGCAACTACCCACCTCTTTCACTGCTGGGAAAATTAATTCCCATCCCTTGACACTTTGACAGGGACGGTGACCAGGACCGAGCCAAGTCCAACCTGGAACACACCGTTCTCCTATTCTTCTGCCAATGCACACCACGAATTCCTGAGTTTTGACACATCAAGCATGACAGCAACGTCCTAGTTGAACTGATAATAGATGAAACCAAGGAATAGCCATAATAAATGGTGTCATAATTTTTTTCACTTTTATTTTTTCCCCCACAAGCAGCCATGCATGCATACGTAGATTTGGACCTTTTGGTCATGCCATTAAGCAGCAATATTTTTTTGTAGCATTGTGGACTACACACTTGGCATAGACTAATAGCAGCTGCCGTGCCTCGTAAAAATTGTTAATGGTAAAAGCGATTGATGGTGACCTCCATCCTTGACACCTGAATCGCCTATATACACATACGGAGTGTGTTCAGTTACTTCAGTATGACTCAACTTCTTCCTCTGAGTCTGTATTACTGTTAGTGGTCGTTGTGTCATTTCTTTAGGAACTTAGAAAGTTTTCATGTGTCTTTTGGAGTAGTTCTGACACTCCATACTAGAAGTTGCAGACGAGACGATGGATGTGTTCATCCACGAGGAGTACGTGAACAAGCGCAACGAGGTGAGGAGGGAGCAGCGAAGGAAGCAGATACAGATGCTGCAGATGCAGCAGGCGTTGGGCAACCCCGGCGCGTCTCGGCCGTCGCCAGCGGCACGCCGGGAGAGCCCGGGAGTGCCAAGCCAGTGTCTGACACCGACCGGTGTGTCACCGTCCACCGTCAGGTCTCCGACGGCAAGCGCGTCGGCGGCGGAGGAAGCTGCCTCGTCAGATCACCATCTCTTTGATTGCCTCAAGCCGTACTAGGCGGTTGAGTCTACAAGTTCCGTATGAATAAACGTGGAATTTTGACGGTGAAAATTCTGCCTTCTGTTGCAACACATGCTTGTGTTCGTACGAGTCGGCCGTCGGCTGTGTATAGTATCTGCCTGGCTCAATGCTTATGCGAGTTGTGTACTAGTGCAAAACATGGAACCAGTTGGCTAGTTCATCTGAGTGCCTCCATGCCGCCTCCTTGACTGCTGTTGGCGTCAACGATGTTGATCAGCCAGGGTCGGCATGTGCTTGCGTGTTCCGTTATCTTCTGTACTGATTGTAGCGTGGGATTGTTCTTCTAATCCATAGTCCTGAGTCCTGACATCCTTCACATCACATCAGTTGTCCTTTCGGCTTGGCGGGTTACCCATCAGCGCGCCGGCGCGGATGAGATAGAAGCTCTAGCTTGAAGAGAAGGACCGCGGTTGGTTAACGAATCCATTCGTATGCCCACGATCCCTGAATCAGATTATGTGATGGCTTGTACCATGTTGCCACCTGTCTAGGCACCACCTCAACCACCCTCCCCTCTCTTCTCCTTCCTTCTCCTTCTAATCTCTAACCTCTAAAACCATTGTATGTGTACATTGACTGTTTTTTTTTTAGATAAAGGAAACAATCCGGCCTCCTCGCATAAGAACAAATGCGGCCCACAATACAGACTCCGAATAGTACCAAAGCAATGAACAACCGGCTTTAAGCCAACACGACTCCAACCAAACAAGTAACCAAAGGAAAACTAAAACAAGATCCAAAAGTTTACAATAACACGACACTAGGCCTCAATTCTAAGATTCCTTCTCCAACCAAAATTGGCGTACATCTCAAGATCGTGATCTCCAAAGACTGCAACCCTTCAACAACATCCCTTCTCTTCCTCTTGAGACGGCGGAGACCGACCGATCCAATAGGTCCCCTCAAGATTACTGTGCAAATGAGTTAATAGGACTTCTATTGAATATAATATCATTCCTACACAACCAAATGGCCCAACACATAGTGTGGCACCTACTAGCATTTGGAACTTAAGCTTAGAGTTAACACCCATAAGCCATGAACCAAACAAACTAGATACATTAATAGGAGGTTGAATTCCAAAGGTAATGAAAATGGTATTCCAAATAGATCTCGCTAAGCGGCATTCAAAAACAAATGTTGAATTGTTTCGTTTGAATTACAAAAGCAACATTTAATACATCCTTGCTAACGCCTTTTGGCAAGATTGTCCTTTGTTAGAATTACTCCGGTCTCTAAGTACCGGAGAAATATCTTAATCTTATTGGGATTGATAATTTCCAAAGAACACTCCTCCTAGGAATGGAATTTTCTGAATTAAAGCATTATACATCGAATGTACCGAAAAAGACACCCTTTTATTAAGATCCCACCTAAACCTATCCCTATCTTGTGTTAAAGAAACGTTGACAACTGTTGACACTAGTTCAAACCAATCTGTCAAGGCATTTCCCACCAACGACCTACGAAAAGAGATATTGAGCGGGACCGATTCTAACACTTTTGCTACTAAAACACCTTTGTTCCTAACAATCCTGTAAAGATTAGGATACACCTCCATAAGCGATTTGTCACCATTCCAAACATCCTCCCAAAATCTAGCACATTTCCCATCCTTTAAACCAAAAGAACCCATACATAAGAATTGCTCTTTTACTTTCATCAAACCAGACCAAAACTGAGAATCCCGGCCTTCTGGATATTTGAGTAATCGACTTACTATGCAAGTATTTCCTCCTAAGTAAATTTTGCCATAGACCATCCTCACTTATCAATTTAAATAACCATTTACTTAATAAGCACTGTTTTGTAATTCCAAATCCAAAATTCCCAAGCCCCCATGCTTTTAGGTTTCTTGAGCACCGACCATCGTGCTAATCTATATTTTTCTTGTGTTCATCACATTGCCAAAAAAATCTGGATCTGTAATAATCAAGTTTTTTAATCACCCCTTTAGGAGCTTCAAAAAATGATAACATAAACATTGGAAGACTGGAAAGTACTGAATTAATCAATACCAATCTACCTCCAACCGAGAGAAGCTTGCCCTTCCAACTAGCAAGTTTCTTTTGAAACCTCTCCTCCACTGAAACCCAATCCTTATTGCTGAGCCTTCTATGATGCAAAGGAATACCTAAGTATTTAAAGGGAAGAACTCCCTCCTTGCACCCAAAAAGTTGAACATATTCCTTTTTGCAAGTTAGAGCCTCTCCAAAAAGGAATACTTCACTTTTATGAAAATTGATCTTAAGTCCTGATAATTGTTCGAAAACACTTAAGACTAGCTTTAAATTCAAAGCCTCCTTCAAATCATGATCCAAAAAGAGAATCGTATCATCCGCATATTGAAGGATTGATAAACCCCCATCCACTAGATGCGGAATGATCCCTCTAAACTGGCCATTATCCTTAGCCCTAGCTATCAAAATGGCAAGCATATCTGCTATCAGATTAAACAAAAACGGGGAGAGAGGGTCCCCCTGTCTCAAACCTTTCTTAGCCTGAAAGTAATGACCTAGATCATCATTGACTTTGACATTCACACTACCTTTACTGACAATATTTTCAATCCATTTACACCAAATTTCGAAAAACCTTTCAATCGAGGGTTTGTTGGAGAAAGTCGATTAACCTTGTCATATGCTTTCTCAAAATCCAATTTTAACACCACTCCATTGAGTCTTCTCTTTTTCAGTTCATGCAAAGTTTCATGTAAGATGACCACTCCTTCCATTATGTTTCTGCCCGACATGAAGGCAGTTTGCGAGGGTCTCACAATTTTCTGTGAAACTGAAGCCAATCTATTGGCCACAACCTTGGTAAAAATCTTAAAGCTCACATTTAGAAGACAGATCGGTCTATACTGCTGAATTTGCTTTGCCTCTTTTAGCTTTGGCAACAATGTAATTGTTCCAAAGTTCAAGCTAAAAAGAGGCAATTCGCATTTGTGGAACTCATTGAACATGGCCATTAGGTCATTTTTAATGAGCCCCCAAAATTCCTGATAAAACTCAAAGAGAAAACCATCTCGTCACTCGGTGCCTTATTGTGCTTCATTTGGAAAATTGCATCTTTAACTTTCGAGAAGTAAAGCGAGCTTTAAGAATCTCATTCTCTTCATAAGACACCTGGGGAATATCCTCCCTTTGATTCTCATTCATAGAGAAATTAGTCTTCTCTGGTGGTCCAAACAAGGTTTTATAATACCTGGTGATGTATTTCTTAAGGTTTTCCTCCCCCTTGATTACCCCTTCGTCCTGATCTAATTGGAAGATTCTAGTCTTCCTATACTTTCCACTAGCAACTAGCTGAAAGTATTTAGTATTCCTATCACCCTGAAGGAGCCTAATTGATTTAGATCTTTGATACCAATATAACTCCTCTTCCCTAAGGAGAGATACCAATCTCGCTTAATGCCTTTATTTTAACTCCACTTCACGAGGGTAAGCAATGTGGATTCGCCTTCTTGTCTAACTCTCCAGCTCTTCGAATAAGATCTTTTTTCTCTTTCTTATTAGACCCACTCACATTTTTTGCCCACCCCTAAGGAATTGTCTCAATCTCCGTATCTTTCCTTGCCAAACCTCCAACGCATTGGAACCCTTCGTTTTCTCATTCCAAACATTTGAAACCAAAATATGGAATCCTTCTCGCCTCAACCAACCTAATTCGGAGCGAAATAAAGGTTGTTTGACACCATGAGTACCAGCACCCGTATTAAGTAATAATGGAGTATGATCTGAAAACTCACGACTAAGAGCCACAACAGAGGACAGAGGAAATTTTTGCTCCCATTCCGTACTCATCAAAACCCTATCCAATTTTTCAAAGGTCGGAACTTCCAAAGAGTTGGACCACGTATATCTACGTCCAGACAACTGGAGTTCCCTTAAGTTTAAGCTATCAATGACAGCATTAAACAAAAAGGGCCATTTACCATTAAAATTATCATTGTTCTTCTCACTGGGACTTCTAATAATGTTAAAATCACCACCAATAAGAATGGGTAGTGATTCCTTACTACAATCTGAACCAACTCGGAGAGAAAAGCCTCTTTTAAATTTGGTTGTGCAGCCCCATAAGCGCTACCAAACACCACCGAAAATCATCATCTTTTTGTCTCAAAAGGAATTTAACATAGAAATCCCTTCGTCAATGCTTCCTATATCAAAAATATCTAAATTGACACCCAAAGCAATTCCACCTGACCTCCCATGTGGTTTCGACCAATGCCAAAGAAAATTCCTACCTCCGCACAACTTATTGAGCATAGGGGCATCGAAATTCTTCTTTCCAGTCTCCAAAATAGCAATAAAATCTAGTTGTTGCTCTTTGGCAGTAACCGAGAGGAATCTAAACTTAGCCAGGTCATTAAGACCTCTGCTATTCCAGAATATTCCTTTCATTTTAAACTATTCTTATTGTTCTTAACAAATTTAACTTTGCACCTGTTTTGCTTAGAAAACATGGAGCAATCCCTACTCTTTTTATTTCTGTGATAAACAGCTTTGAAGTCACGACTTAGGTGATAGCTATCATCGTCAAAAATTTCATCCGCAAGTCCACCACACAAATCTGTTAATGAATCTGTAACACCCCAGTTCTCATGTGACTCATTGTCACTGTCATTATGTTCAGGATTGTCATCCCCACATCGACTAGGCAAAGGCAAAGCAGATCTAGAAGTATCTAATTTAAGCAAATTACTAACAGCTGAAACAAACTCCTCATGCGAAATACCAGAAACAACTCCCAATTGCTTAATATTGGCTATTGCATCCGTAACAGGAATAGAGGATAAACTTAGATCAAGAGTTATACCTTCACTGAAGTCCAAGTTCTTCATCGCCGCCCTGCGTCCAGCACGCTCCAAAGAATGCTCAGACCTTGAACCCGCCAACCTCGGTGAAGCACGGGAAGATAGCACAGCAGCCTCAGATATAGCAGCCGCCTCTTGAACTTTATCAGAGAGTATCCCAGCTGAGGCCTTGACAATTGAAGGTGAGTGCACTACCCTAAGAGAAGCCTCTTGCTCATCGACCAAAAGACCAACCCTTGGGAAGCATTTGCACAGACACTGAGAAGCATTTGGCGCCATGATCTGAGAAGAATCTGGCGCCAAAATCTGGTTACCAGCATCATCAACCAAAAGACCAAGCCCCTGGGAAGCATTTAGTGCAAGCTCCCTTGGCATGTCATTGTCAAGCCCATTTAAACCTCTGGCAACATTTTCAGATGATGAACCAACACCCTGAGCCACAGCTACTTTGACTATCGGGGATAGCAGCAGGTCTGAACTGGACATACCAGGCACACCCTTCCCTTGCCCGATCCCATGTTGAGGCGATTCAACATCAGACTCAACCAACACTTTATCTGCTACTTCACCCAAAACTGTGTCCATTGATGAATCCATGAATTCCTGCGCTTTCCTCCTTACAAATAACTTAAACTCACTATCAGACAAGCCATTTACAGCAGCCAAAAATGAGTTCTTGACTCCTTCCCTAGAACCAACATTAGAGCCATCTGAACCTAACATAGAACCATTAATATTTCTGGGTCTTTTTGGATCCCTTGCTACTTCAGGATCCAAATCATCCATCCGCTGATCACCACCATCATCCTTTTCTTTTTCGTCATCTGAATTGTTCAAGTCTAGCTCCACCTCATCACCATTCTCATCAAATCCTATACTTTCCACTTCAAATTTAAGCTCAAAATAATGATCCCCAATTACCACATCAAGATGTGATGGAATAAGCTTGGGATTTAAAACAGCTACAAAAATCCTCCCAAAATCGTTTTTCCTTGTCATTTCCATGTCAACAGTTTCGGTGGAACCCAGCATAGACCCTACAGCCCACAAATTTAAAAATTCTCTAAGTTTCTTCCTGATTCCAAATACTCTAACCCACACCTTGGGTAGAAGAAAGCCTTCCTCTTTTTCTATCCACTCCTTGAAAATCAATCTAACACACCCAGGAGAACCTTCCAACTTAACATCAGCCCCCCCAAAAGCAATGGATCTTTGCAATTCTACCCTTGAGGGAAACTGGGTCACATAACCCTGCTCTTGCTCTTTTAATTCCCAAACCCATTTACTTGGAATCAACCTTTGCAACTGAGAAACAATCTGGTCCTTAGATAGCACCCCCCCTTCCACAGAAACGAGAGCAAGTCTATTATCCTTTTTTGCCCTTGGTAGAGGAGGATGCGGAATATGGTAAAAACCTAGACCATGGACAGCATAACCCACTGCATGAGCCACAGGTCTTGGCTGCTTAAGAATCGGACATTTATGATTAACATGATCAGCACCATCACAGATAACACAATATATATCTGTTTGGCACACAGCCGCCACATGACCTTCGATTACATCTCGCATCCGATTCCACCTTTCGCTTTCGGCCCCATCATTGCCTTACCATCCATATTCCCATCAACCTCCATTCCAGAATTACCTTCCACAGCCTGACCACTAATCTTCTGCTCAGGATCCATGGCAACCGCATTCGGCAACCCCCCAGGTTTCATACCCTTCTGCCCAATATTACCAGAATTTTGACCTTGAGCTGAAACATCCATACCCGAAGAATGATGTTCACGCTCACTGACCACCCTTCCGGACATTCCTTGCGCTCACGAAAACCACGATGATGCCCATAATGAACATAAATACCCTGCTGAAAAGCTTCTCTTTTCTGACCACGACCATTCCACACACCACGACCACCCTGACCAAAAACTGCTCCATGACCAACACCAGCCAACCTGCCACCCCTAGGACCATGATCGAAACCGAAGGCTCTTCCCCACCTTGCCCCTGACCTTCCAAAGCATTTCTCCTCCCAACGACCTCCACGGCCACCCTCCGGCACTAAAAGCTCTACCCCGATCCATGTTCGCCGGCTTAACCTTGATGACATAGGCACTCGCACCTAGCTCTCGGCCACCAGAAGAACTAGAAATGGAAGAAGATTTGAAACGACCCGAAAAATGACTACCACAAGGCTTTCCTGCGTTAGCAAAAAGGCGACCAAGCCCCAAAGAAAACCTAAAGCCACTTAAATGCCCTTTAACAGCTTTCTTAAACACTGGCTCATTCCAACACACATCGGGCCCACTAATTTGAACAGAAGGCAACGCTGGGAATTCCAATAAGTCATCCAAACGACTGTTCACCTCCCAAGTTGTCGGCGTTGAGCATTTAGTGTCCTCTTTTTCCGAACGATTCTGAAACAACTCTCTAAATCTATGCCCTGATCCTTGACCAAACACCTCGATATCCCCAATGGTTCTAGGCACAGGAGACCTTGGTTTAGGCAAAGGACCCTGCCACGGTTTAGACTTGGCAATTCTCCGAGCTGCCACAGCATCAACAATTCTAGATACCAAGTTTTTCGGATGAGGAACATGCCCTGCCCCTCGATCAATCGAACTAAAACTGATAGATGCAAGCCCATTGGCCAACGAGACCTCAGCTCGTCTCAAATCATCAACTGAAAAACCTTCTGCCATTGCATCTCTCACAAAAGCATCAGTTGAAATTTCTGAATCACAACCATCCTTACTAGATACAACACTAGCAATATCCTCTTCAGCTAAAGGCAAACACCTAGACTCTGCCTCTAAACTCCCAGACCCAACTAATGGAATCGGAGAGCAGAGAATGGCAGGAGCAAACAAAGATTCTAAAGAAACACCCCATGGTTGAAAAAATCCTCTTGCTAGCTAATGGAGAAACAAAATCCACGGAGAGTCAACCAAAGAACAACAACAAGAATCGAGCTTTTTGAGTACCATAGGTGCTCATTCACTAGACAATCGTCGAACAAGATATGAGCAAAATGGATGAATGTGGCTTAGCACATCCTTGCCATCGGCACCTAAGAATCAAAGAACTTACCTTGCTTTAGCCACACGCCGGAGGCACCGGAAAGACCAGCCACGCCGCCTCCTAACCCCCGCCCCACCTTCCTCGCTGCCTGTCGTCACGCCACTGCCAAGCTTCTCGAGCTGAGCCACCGGGACGGGCGCTTCGCAGCCCACGGCACCAGCGCTCGCCTCGACTCCACTCCGGGGCCCGACGCCCTTGGATTCACGAGCTAGGATTCGCCTTATATTGGAACTTGGTGCTTTCTCGTGTACATTGACTGAAGTGTTAGGGCAGGAGCTCTGCCATTCATTAATAGAGGAGATAACAAAATAGAAGCAACAGAACTGTTGCTTCTATTTTGTTATCTCCTCTATTAATGAATGGCAGAGCTCCTGCCCTAACACTTCAAAAAAAGATTATATGATGGCTGCCTTTTACCGATAGAGACTAAGAAGATTAAGAGTATGTACAATGGTATAGACATATTAAAAACATGTACAATGGTATAGACATGTTATCCGTAGTGAGTACCGGGGAAGCATGATCGATTCTGGTTTAGTAGCACTAGGTAGGACTTTCATGACTCCATGGCTTGGCAAGCGTAGAGACATGAAACCGGAATATAAACTCAATCCAAAACGATCAAAATATTTCAGCTCTATCCGGGTGCTGCTTAAGTGACTGCTCGCACAGTCGCGTGATACGTTACTAAGTTCACTCACAAGCAGGGATTACGTTACTGAATCGAGGTGGAAAATTGCTCAGCTGTTGGCACCGATTTTTATTGAAAATCACTAGAAACCAAACGATTTGCAAAGACAAACTTTTTGAATTCGGCAGTCAAAAAGCGGTGAAAAAGATGAAAACCAAGCAGTTTGACCGATTTTATTCGATTTTTGTTGGATTTTCGACCTAAATCGGTACGCTCAAGGACTGGTTTTCAATTTTGATTTTCCATCGATTTTATTCAATTTTCGGCTGATTTTCGTCTGGTTTACATCGAAAATCAGCACACTCAAAGAAAATTGAAAAAAATCAAGGAAAATTTAAAAAAAGCAAAAAAATATGAATAATTCTCAATTAATTTAAAAAACACATCAGAGAAATTAAAAAAATGAATTCATTTAGTGCTTCTGAAAAATAAAAAAAATCAATTAATGAAAAGGCATAGATATACTAGTAATTTTTGTAAAAAAATTACAAGCTTAATTATGCTATGAAATTTTAATGGTATCATAAATAGTGCCAAAGGATCATGTAAAATTTTTTTCGAAATATTAGACTTCATTTAGTGCTCCTAGAAAATCAAAAACAGAAAAAGATATACAAAGACAGTACGAATGTTACAAAAATCCACAGATCTGATCATCATCTAAAAATTTTATAACATCATTAGCATTGCCTTTAGACCTCACATAAAAAATTTTAAAAAATTTATAACACGATTTGACAGCTCAATTAAATCAGGAATTGCTTACTACTTGGCGTCGTTTTTTATTTTTCTATTATGTATATTCGGATTTGCTAAAAAATGTCTACCAAATTTGTTTTTTTTAAAAAAAATCATCCCATATGTTAAAAAGCTATTAATACTAATTTTAGGGAACTTTTGGATATTTTTTTCAAAATTTTCCGAATTTTTTGAATTTGAATTGGACCGGTTTACCGACCGGTTTCAAATATTGAACCGGCTCGATAAGGTCAAAATCATGATTTTCGTCGATTTTGGGAAACCCTGCTCACAAGTAACATTGAACCAGAATCATAAAATTTTTACCAATCATTTTCATCACACGATGCTAATCTGAAAGAGGCTGCAAGTTCACAGGATCAGGGACATGGTTCACCTCTGCCAGTACTGTAGTTGATGAGATCAGGCTGTCACTACATTGATTCGGGAAGACATTTTCCCTTAAGCCATGGAACAGCGTTTCTCTGTTAGGAAGGAACTACATTGTACTGTGTTTTGACTTCAACTATCAAGTATGATCTAAGATTGCATGACAGAACGCAGGAACATCCCTCATGAGTCATGAGCTACTGCCGGTTATGGAAATCTCACACCTGTGAGAGGGAGACTCCCCTGTTCACACTCTTACTTTAGCTGCGGCTTCCTTGATTTGCTCAATTGTGAACACGCCGAAGAAGCTGTCATCTATGATTGCGTTGATCACAGCATAAGCAACATCATCCACGCTCACGGGAGGTGCAAGGATTAGGTCGGAAGCAGGCAATGAACTCAATGGTTTGGTGAAGTTTTCAACAGAGGAGAGTAACTTTTCTAATGGTTGTCCCACAACATCAAGCGGTATCTCAAAGCCATCTACTTTCCTTTTACCATAAATGAAGCCTGGCCTCAACACAACACCTGTGGAGAAAGTAGATTTGATACATAACATGAATATATGTAAAAGAAAGTGGGGAAAATAATACGCGCGTAAATATTATATGAACTATATCTAACCTGAGGATGGGTATTTGGAGAGTACTTCAGATTCGGCCTTTCTCTTACCAGTGAAATAACCCGAGTTAAGAAGAAAGGATGGAAGATTGTAATCATGAACAGAGATTAAAATGAATTTTGGGACTCCTGTAGAAGAATATACCAAGATGTATGTTATTTTCTTTTATTTATTTCAAACAAAAGGGAAAGAGTAAGCTAAAGAGTCAGGCAACATGGTTCTAGAAAGGATAAATCCGAACTGTTTGAGGTTTTCAATCTTTCATTGAGAAGGTTTAATCAAGACATCAAGTCCCCTAAATCAATATCACATTAAATTTGATATTCCACCAGATGCACCTTTAATTTTCAAAGTTCCAGATTCCTATAATTTAAGCTCCAGTGGTTAAAAGTGCATGTGTTACTTTGCACTATTAGAAACACTGTTGTTAAATTGCTAAAATTACAAGTAAATGCACGACCGTAGGAGTTAGTGATTTTCAAAAGAGCGAATAGGTTTGGTACTATTTTCCCTTCGGTTCCGACGATTTAACTGCCAACATAGAGTAATTTATGTTGACAACAAAAATATTACAGAATTGTCAACTGTGGGACTTATGAGGGACCATTTGGGATGATGCAGTGAGCCAAAATATCCTAGGGGCACCAAATGCATACCCCATAATACAAAAACATACTATCTTTCAATGTGCCTGCATGACAGAACTTAGTTCAGTCATGTAATCACATCAATCTCCCCCCAGAAAAGGTCAATACAAATACATGCAAATTGATATATCACTGTCATAGTTCAGTACTTACCAAATTCTTTTGCGGCATCTACTGCTACGACATTTGCCTCACCATTTATCCTTTTCATCTGTTCTTCATTGCCAAATCCTCCAAGGGTAGACACAACAGCAGTAGCCCCAACCAACACTTCATCCCATCTTGTATAGAAAACATCTCCTACATCACAGTAAGATGCTTAAGTCAAAATTAGAGTGACAAAAGAAACACAATATGTATACAAAATACTCATGGAAATCCAATATCACCATGTGGCACCATTACAGGAACAAGGTGGTAAGGTAGAAATACCGAAGTCACATATCAAGTTCTATCCTATGTTGCATTATGTAATAACAATATCTTTTCAGGTATAAAAGATTTGTAATAATCCAAGTAAACAAAGCTAAAATAAACAGAGGGTCTTAAGTACCTCGGTTCACAACTATTTTGCAATCAACAGTGTATGTCTCAGAAGTCAGAACTCAAAAGCAACAGGACAGGAAATATAGTGTAAAAGGTTTCATCAAGCCAACAATAAAGGGTATTTGAACTGACATAACTTCACATCTGCAATTTATCCAAAATTGTCCAAAAAAAGAAGCAAAACAGAATGACATCAATGATTTGTTTGTTCCCATGGCCACTTCAAAACAGATTTGTTTGTTAAGTACCACAGGTCCATAGACATTATATATAGTGCACTTACTAATGTACAACTATTACTCCAGATGATTATAAAAAAATGCTATTGCTCTGGATGAAAAAATCCTATTATTGCCATTAGCCGTATTCTCAGCTATTCGATAAAGCCATGATTTGCAGGTCAAACAATCATAACACCTAATCATAGTTCCAGTTTAAATCAACAGTAAACACTATGAGGTTAGAGGAGTTAAGTAATACGAGGGAGCAGATTACCAAAGAAACACATACCCAAATCCAATAACCAAGAAGGTAACAGCCTAATGTCATATCTAAGCATACCTGCTAGCCATGTAACTTGATCAATCCATGGATCAGAGTGAGATGGTCTTCCTGACCTGACATCAACACACGATGAAGCAGAATGTCTGAATGTCGACAGGATGCGGATTTGGTACTCGGAATAATGCATAAATAATTTCCTTTTCACAATAGATTCCAATTATTTTAAAAAACTTCATCCAACCCCCCTTATCTTTAAATGCCACTATTCAATAATCATCCCCTCAATAAAACTTATATCTGTAAGCCATTAATTATGTACCTGACTCAAAATTAGAAGGGTCATGGTTTTGTGCTGAGCAGGGAGGATTCAGGAGGCATGTGAGTGTTCAATTTTGCTCTCTGGAAAGGAGCTTGCTGGATTGACAACATGTACTACACTGGTCAACTCACTCAAGTGGTTGTGCAAGACCTTTAATATTGTGATGATGAGTTGATTGACCCAATTTGATTGAAGAAATGACTAGATGGGAAAGCTAAACTAAATATTATTGAAAAGTTGTAAGAAGAACGGAGACAATTGCTATTGCTTAACAGTCGATCAATGTGCATGACAATACATGGCAATGGCATACAATACCTATGTTTCTATCCGCAATAAGAAAAGATTACCTGCTCAGGCCCACAACCTCAATGCCTTTAGAGACAGCAGCTCTGCATATAGCAGAACCAACAAATCCACTTCCTCCCAACACTACAATCTGCAAACATTGGGAACTATTTCAGAAAACTCGGTCATACCAGAGTAAAAGAGTAGTAGTACTCAACAGGGCCAAATGGTACAGAACATCAACTGCTCAATTCCATGCCTTTTCTGTTTTAACATCCGCAAAAACATCGATCGGTGTAGAAGAATAATCTTCTCCCACATCGGACGCCGCAAATCTGCGCTTGGTACGCAGCCTGCATGATCAAGGGAAACCATGTCACTGAGAATGCCAACACCAAACCGCCACCCGTTACATGCAAATTTTGCAGTGAACAGCCAGCGAGGAGAACATAACACCGGGGGAGAGGGGATGGAGAGGGAGAGAGAACCTAGAGAATGGGGCCACGGCGGCGGCGGAAGGAGTCACGCGGGGCGTCGCCGCTGCTGCTGGTACGGGCGCGCAACGGCGAGGCGGAAGGGACGGATTCGCCGGCGCCGGCGGCCGGACGAGCAGCGGCGAGGGGGACATGGGAATCGCTGGAGGGGTTCGAGCGGGTGGAGGCGTACCCGCGTGCGCTCCTTCCGTTTCTACTCTTCCCCGCGTTGGCGCGGCGGCGGCGAGGGGTGGCGACGGCGGGGAGCGGGAGCAAGGCGCGGCCGCGTGGGATGTCTCGTTTCCTGTGGCTGTGGAGCTGGTGGTGTCTCGCTGCCACGTCGCTCTCGCTTGTTTCCCTGTGGCTGTGGCCCGTGGCCTTCTGTGTGGCGTGAGGAGTGACACGGTGGATTTTGGTCGGAGACGTAACGGAAATATGAACCACTGTCCAGATCTGACTGGACGGGCGGGATATTTCTAAAGTTGCTCGAGTGCAATTAACGGATGTAATTTGTAAAAGATGGAACTATAATTTGGAGATTAGAACATAACAGACTAATGATTGATGAACTGGGCAACGTAGTTTACACTCTGTAAATTTAAAGTAAAATCTTCAGTTACAGTGTTTCTTCAGCAGATCATGAAAAACAAATTTGCCTTACTGCTGTAAATGTGCAGTGGTTATTTTCAATACAAGAAAGAATGACAAGATATGTACACAACACAAACATAATCTAACAAATGATGACTGAATCAGCCTCAATAAGAAAGAATCGGGATTCAGGCGGCTGTTTGTCAGATTGTGCCTGCCCTTGAAATGAGAGAGAATGACAATAACGTGCTGTTCTTTTCAAAGATTGGTCAGCAAATCTGCATCTTCAAAGAAAAAATTTTGGAATTTGTCTGTGATGTAAACATCCTGTAGTGTACTCTCCTTAAAAGCCCTTCTCCCCTGAACTACCAGTATGCACTTTCTTTGTAAGACTGAAAGAGCCAGCCTCCAACTTCACTGGTCTTTTTCTTTGCTCTGAAGAATCTACCTGCCCCCATAGCGTCTCTGCATAAATCTTCTCCTCTTCCTTCTCTTTGGGAGAGAAGTCAGACAGCTCAGCCACAAGCTCATCATGTCCATCTGGTACATCCTCGTCAGTCTCTTCTGGCAATTCTACTAAACCGTTACTCAGTGGAACACAAGCTTTAGCCATGGCTTCTCGCATGGCCAGCGATGTAGCAGGCCTATCACTCTGCTTATATCGCGGTGCAGGGAAGACAAACGGCAAGGAAATGTCGTCAATCCTATGCCTGCTTCCGTTGGCCTTCTTTGACGCACCTGGCGGTGGAACAATGAGGATGATGCCCAGCTCATAGTTGAAAATGTGCAGCCTTGGACCAGAAGGAGCTGCTCTGGCTTCAGTAGGATTTGCTTTGGATTGAGGGGACAGCGGTTGTCCCCAGGCAGCTGGACTGAAATTGTGAGACCCACAATAAGTCCAGCCAAATGAATGGTCACCTAACCGAGACTCAAAGCGTCTTCGAGCAACCTGGTATAGCGTATAATGTCATTATCGTAGCTGATTGTCGTGTGTGTATATGTATAGACACATATACGTTATTCTAAGCACTAGTCAGTATTGCAGTCCAACCAAACCCACGCGTGGTATTAATTAACGCAACTAAAACCACTTCAAATAATCAGCGCAACGGACTCCTCCAGTTAACTAATCCTATCAATACGTGGCAAAATAAACTAGTAAATGCATTTCTAGTTTGAACATGAACTTTTTTTTTGTTTTGGTCATAACTTTTTATTAACAAATCCGATTCACAAAAGATTTTTATGAGTAGCTTACTGACGACGAGAGTAATACAATGATATAAGTCTTGCTAATAAATAGTCAGTTTGCTATCCGATGATAGATTTTACGATCCATATAGATACATTGTATTATCTGTATATATAGATTTTATTATCATACAGAGAGTTTAGCAGCATGCGTAGTCTATGCAATAGTAAAAAAGCTTATAGTATATAGATAGTAAAATCTATATAGATAAAATCTGTATAGATAAATAGTAAAACCTATGCTGTGTAGTGAATTAGCACTTGTTTGATTGTTTCTCTCGTAGACGTGACACCACTTGCACTTATATTTAAGCAAGAGAACTTTATAGCAGTGGTTTCGAAGCGTATCATCTTTACCTCCTCAGCGTCGTGCCGAGCGTGTGGTACGTGCGCATGGACGGACGTATGGTACGTACAAGTCGATCTAGTACACATTCGATCGTTCCATCTGCTTCATTGTCCAACCTGACGGGCTATCTAGTTATTTTTGCTGTCCAGAAACAGATTTTACTATTTATATAGATAGATTTTACTATCTTTATATATAAATTTTACCATTATGCAGAAGACTCAGAAACCTGTGCAGTCTGTGCAATAGTAAATTCTTACAGTATATGAATAATAAACTCTATATATAGATTGATAGTAAAATCGAGAAATGTGTTTTGTAACAAAATAACAGAGCACTGTAGTCCATAGGAAGAGTAAAATATATTCAGATGTATAGCAAAATCTATATAGATGAGTGGGAGAGCTAGTATTTTTGCTCGGTTTGCTCATAGGGCGGCGCAGCTAATGGATATATAATACTTCCACATTCTGGTGACCTGTCCATACATGCACGTATGTACAAGACCCGTTTAAACCTTTAAGTCATTATGCATGCTTATCGGTTTAGTACACCGATCGATGCATATGTACGCCGTATGACGAGTAGATAGACGTACAAAATCACCACATGGCACGTGAAAGATCCTTAGCTTTATCCGGCCAATGGGTGCAGGAAATCGGAGATTCGGAATCACCTGATGGGAAACAGCATGCACATGATCTAGCATGCATCTATTTCTTACCGCTGATAGATAGTAAAACATATATATACGAATAATAAACTATATATATTTAGATAGTAAAATCTATATATTGTAAGACTAACTACTCCACAGACTCCACAGCATGTGAAGTCTATGCTATAGTAAAATCTTACAACGTATTAAGTAATCCGATATTCATTTGGTACTAAAATCTGATTCATGCGGCGTTTGTTGGCAAAACTTATATCATTTTATTTCTCTCATCATCAGTAAGCTACTGATAAAAACCGTTCGTAAATTGAACATGTGAGTAAAAAGATATGGCTAAATAAATAAAAAAAGATTCATGTACAAACTATGGAAACATATATTTTCTAGTTGCTCTGGCTATATACGTGGGATGGTTTACTATCAATCTACGTTCACACTCAAACCGTCCAGTCGTAAAACGTGTTCTGCGCTGCATTAATTACTAGGCCAAGTGGATGTTTTTGGGCTGTACGCTACCAGACTACTGTTGCGATACGGAGCTTACGGCACGCGCCTAGAATAGGCATCTCTGCGCGAAGGAGTAGAATAGTGCTACCATGTGTGTATGCTAGCCACACTTCAACAATGACTAAAGAAGGCCAGGAAAGGAAAAAGAGTATACCTTAACATGCATAGGATGCCCTATCCTATCATATGGATGTGGGATTGCATCATGAAATATGCCCGTAGATCTCAATCGTTGCCACGTTTTCTGCCAAAATGAAGTATGTGAGATGGGAAGAACAAATAAAATCATAGTATTATTGTCATCTTTAACAAATGAGCTACAAAGTTTTGGACAAGGGAAAAACGGCGATTGGAACAGAGTTATTCCCACTGTGTAATACCGCTGCTGTACAAGCATCATCTATACGTTATCGATATCCTTAACACTTGCTTCTGTAACTAGAGAAATAGGCCCTGCCTAAATCATTGCGTATAACTTCCAAATTCACTGAACTAAAGCATCCCAGATTAATATGCAGCTTTATTTTTTTAAAAAAAATAGTGAGTGGGGAACAAGCACTTCAAATATAATGCAAATTTATCATGAGCTCCCTTATTGGTAAAATATGCGAATAACTGAAGTTATGAAAAAAAATTCTACCTCGGGCAGAGAAAGCAAATGCCTGCATAACTGAATTCCACAAGCCCCGCTTTTTATCCTGTCAATTGTTGGAAACAACAGACTGATTGATGGCTTCTTTAGCTCATGGCCTGCTGTCCAGCAACCCCACTAGGAAAATCAAGAAACACTGGACACGATTATATCCATAAAGAATGGTAAAAAGGACCTGCAATTTACTAGAATAGTGTAAGCATCAAGAAACAGTAAAATATTACCTCTGGATCAGACTCTTCAGAGTCAAAATCTTGATTGGATAGTTTACCAGCTGCTGAAGCAAAGTTTGCGATGAACTGTGGATCAATAGAAGTCCCAATGGATGAAGCACCTATTAAATAATTTAAAATCTGAAGTGAGAAACCCAGAATAAGATAACTGATTTCAGTAAAAAAAAAGTTTTTACTCACTGTAGATAAAATCAGTCTCGAGTGTTTCAGGCCACTTCCAGTGTGATAACACCTGTTTTGAAACAATGTAAATTACAGTCTTGATTAATACCAGTAAACAGAAAGGTGGCAAGGATTACTTTAGACAGTCATTAAGCAACTTAGTAAAGTATAAATCAACAACCCAAACTGATCAAATGCCAGAGCCAAGAAGTTAAAAAAACTGATTTGATTCCGATGAATTTTGTGTTCTCTATGTTACGAACCAAAAGCATCATATTGCATTGGATGTGCATACAGAGCAGTGAGGAGAAAAAACAATTGGATATGTAACATTGTTGCATCTACTCCCGCACTATTTGAGTTTCATGGAGTACTTTATCATATATTGGATGAATCCCATCCAAAATGTTATTCAAACTAAGCCAATGATAGTTAAATGCAACAAACTATGAAATCGAAAAATGGAAGACTTCCACATAAATGGTGGCGATAAAAATGAGTTTAAATTATGCTGCCACTTCTAGTAGTCATGTTTTTTAAGCCTTTCAGAGTAAGTATACCACTAATTCACCAAATAATATGGAATAGTAAATCATCTTATAAAGCTTCACTTCAGCCTATACATTACATTCTTCAAATCAAGGACTAATAGTCATCCCATAAAGTTACGAACCTCTTGCAACCGCCAAAGTCCAAGGCACCGCTTCAAGGATGCTACTAGTGAGCACAATGGAGGAAGATGTTCATCCCGGATCAGCCCTGAAATCTGGCAAAACTCTGGACCCTGAATTTTATTGACAGAGTTTAAGATCTGCATGGACAAATTTATTAATAGTACTAACATATGAAAAGGCATCTCTGTAAAGAACTTCCTAACATACCTTTGATACATACAGAAGCAACTGCACTTTTGCGTTAGTTACTCCAAATGCAGCTTCCAGGGCCTCTTTGGGGTAGATAAATCCAGAAAAATTGAAGAACCCCAAGTCACTGAGGGGAGAAACCCATTTTGCGACCTCTCTAGGCAAGAAACCAAGTTGGATTGAATCTGCTACAGGGCATTACACATGGTTACTGATCACAAGAATAGAAAGGATAGCAAATATGTCGTTGCGCACACAAACCATGAAACACAAAGCACTTCCGGATGTGAGTTCGTATTTAGTAAAAGTACAGATTTTGATGTATGCATACCTTCCTCAGAAAATTTATCCAGATCAGCAACAAGGACACTCACAGCATTAGCATCTGCAGGTATATTTGTATTCCTTTTCAAGATCACTTCTATAGTTCCATGCATGTTCTCACGGCATTTTCCGAGAAATAGAGACAAGGCTTTCAGCTGAGAGCCAGCGTCAGATGGTATGTGAAACCGATGGGATAAACCAACTACAGATGCTTGGACAGAACCAAGAAACGTTCTATGTGCAGACTTTGTGTGTAAAATCTGTTTTGCCTGCATACATAATGGATAACAGCTAGTCAGGGAATAGGGCATCATGAAATAGGTCAAAACTATTTCAATAAATAACTGAAGCAATGGCTAGTTCTTCGGTTAAAATAAAGTTTGTTTATACCAAGTGTATCTACCTGAGAAAGTACGCAAATTATAAATAGTGTATTGTTTAGGAGAAGACAATTTATATGTTTAATTATTCTAACTGAAGGTGCTTCGGTAAACAAGAAAATATTCTGTAATGTATCAGTAAAATTAGACTTACTGAAAGGCAGTAGTTGGACTCCAAATATGAAGGACTTTGCGCATATAACCCTGGTACTGAAGCAACAAGATATCCACCAGCTCCTTCAAAATCATACTTAGCTATCTCATTTATCCAATATGCTTGGCTTGGGACTTCATTGATAAGAGATCCTATGAATGAAACTAACTGAGCAGCAAAATCAGATTTTGTCTCCTCAGCTGCACTAAAAAGAGCTGAATAATCTGGGGATGCCCTAGAAGGGAAGTCCTGCCACCACACCGTGTTTGTTATGAGATGCCACTGCACAAAGTATAGTTTACTTTCAGTCAGAGCATAGCAGCAAAAATCGCCAATAAGTTTTTTTTTGTGGGGTGGGGTGGGGGGGGGGGGGTTGTTCAAAATGGAAGGATGCATAAAATTCAAGATAAGCCATTATAGTATGCAGCATAACACTGACCTGCCTAGGCACTAAGTTAGCTGAAGTAACAATGATACGCATGCTGTCTTCCCTCTGTAACACTATGAGCTTTGGATGGTGGCATGCAACTCCTTGCTTTTTCCTATCCTTTCCAAATGCTATCACTTCCGGGAATTGGGGGTAACTTGAATAGAAAATTAATATCAACATCAGTATCCATCTTCCATGAATGTTGTTCTTATCCTGTTTTGCTATTCCATATAGCTTAGATGTGGTGTCTGACTTGCCTACAGGCCCTACACCATATAGACTAGAAAATCGAAAGCACAGGACATTAGCTGAGGCAGCAACTTAACAGAACCCGTTTGCTACTTACACTAATAACAGATTAGGATAGCTCTCAAAAGAAGCTGCCATTCTACTTTCGCGGCTCGCACTCCAGCATCTTTCCTTGTTGTGACATGCTATTGTTACAGGCAGGTGCTGGGGAATCTTACAGTAATCCAGAAACCTGAGAGACGTATACAAATTAGTATTTCCCATGAAGAATTAATCATTCAATCATATCTCTCAATGCTGCAATGCAAAAATACAACAGTGGAGAGAGAGCACACCAGGAAATATCGGAGGTGAATGTTGCGATAAATACTCGTACCAAGCTGTCTATGGGGTGGAGAAGCTGTGGGAGTGTCACTCCGCTGTGCGGTTCCACTCGCACGTCAGGCCCAATACCTGCCAGACGGTTCAAGAAGAATGTGCTCCCATCCGAGTAGCAACCCTCGCTGTGATGCTGCTCCCGGCTGCCATTGATGCAGCCTTTCTTATCTGCATTGTCAATGCTGCGTCTTTTACTCCCTTGAGACAGCTCAACAATATCATCTTTTGAAACATCAGAGTAGTGTTCCAATTTGTCCCGATCAAGATTGCAGACTTCTCGCGGCAAATTCCCCTCAGGAGCGGGACTAATTGGATTGTCCAGACACAACAAATCATCTTCTTCTCTCGCTTTTTTCAACCAAACATATGCACTACCGTTTTGTGAACAATGAGAATCTCTCAAGAAAGAAAGAGGATCATTGCTCTCCGAGATCGCCCTCAGCCTCTTCCGCAGCGACTCGGCCCTCAGCACAAGAACCTCCTCGCAAAACCCCACCGCCGTCTCACCCCCTTCGCAAGGGACGAATTTCTCCACAACAAATCCATACCTGGCGCCACGGCGCAGCAGCGAGACCTCGTCGCCGACGTCCAGCTCGGCGGGGGCCGCGGCGTGGACGGGCCGGCCGTTGACGCGCACGGCGTCGGCGCTGGAGAAGTGGTGGGTGAGGCGGAGGACGCAGCCGGAGGTGCTGAGGAGAAGATCGCGGCGGCGACGGCGGTGGCGACGGGTAGGGGACGCGAGGAGGTGGAGGCAGGGGCCGCGGCGGCGGGAGAAGGAGAGCGAGTAGAGGCGACCGGAGCGGAGTAGGAGGAGGGGCGCGGCGGTGCCAAGGAGGCGTAGGTGGAAGTAGCCCAGGCTGCCGGAGGCAGAAGCGTGATCGTGGTGGTTCTTGGGCGGCGGCTCCGCCTCCATGGGAGTGGGGAAGGAGGGAGGGCAGAGGAGACACCAAGGGGCGCGAAGGGAACCCTGGATTTATATCTGTTCCCGCCATCTATTTCGTAGGAGTACTAGATGAACTTTGTAATATTTTTTTCCGTCTCCAAAGTCAGATAAAATCATCAAATGATGTAAAAGAATTGGCTAGAGAAAGGGTTAGACTGTAATGAAGATTATAATTGATTAATTTGCACAAATTTGAGAGGCTAGTATGCAATAATGTCAGGCTACCGCCGCTACCCACCTTGCAAGGGAAGGAAGCAGCTTTAATCCATATCTTATTGGTTCAATTCCTCCTTCCCTGGGAAGATTGTCGGGTTCATTTTGAAGGTTGTCGAATTGCACCAGAGGTATTTATACAAAAGAACCCAAAATTCTGCAGATGATATTTGATTGTCGTCAGTCGTCACAGTTGTATCCAGATTAAATACTGTGTGGTCTTTAAAAAAAAATATTTGCACCGTATGTAAGCCCTGATTAGACCTGAGAATTGGACCGGGCCTATAGTGGGCCAGCACGATCCGGCACGAACAAAATGGGTCGAAGCACGACCCGGCACGAAAAAAAATGGGCCGGGCTGGCACGGCCCGAATGGCGTACCAAGCCGGGCCTAAAAACCTGGCATGATAATACCCAAAGACGGCCCGACTATATGGGCCATGCTCGGGCCGACACGGCCCGAATCTATAATTTATAATTTTTAGGGTCTTACTTTGTTCATATGAATTTATACTCTACATAAAAGTTGTAGAGAACTTCGAGGCTCATCTTTTTCATGTAGACAATTTTTCCATTTGAGTAACGTATGAATTTATAAAAAAAATATTTAGTGCACTGTGTAGTTTTGGACCGACGCCACATCTCTCAGTAATCTGCATTTTTCAGTGTCTTTCTTTGCACATATGAATTTATATTCTATATGAAAGTTGTAGATAATTTCGAGACACATCTTTTTCACGTAGACAACTTTTCCATTTGAGCAATGTATTAATTTATAAAAAAATATTTAGTGCGCTGTATAGTTTCGGACCGACGCTACATCTCTCGGTAATCTGCATTTTTCAAGGTCTTCTTTTGCTCACATGAATTTATATTCTACATG
Source organism: Guadua angustifolia (assembly GCA_036346375.1). Lineage (NCBI taxonomy): Eukaryota > Viridiplantae > Streptophyta > Magnoliopsida > Poales > Poaceae > Guadua > Guadua angustifolia. The sequence goes on from CM070507.1 coordinate 25,496,314, forward strand.
AAAGTTGTAAAGAATTTCGAGACACATCTTTTTCTTGTAGACAACTTTTTCATTTGAACAACGTATGAATTTATAAAAAATATTTAGTGTGTCTGCGTTCTCTCTCGTCGTGAGTGTTACCGGCCCGACAAAACAGTTTCAACATGTTTTGGGCCGTGCCGAGCCTTGATTTTTGCCTTCCGTGCTGGCCCGACCCGCACGAAGAAATGACCGGACCGTCTTGGCCCATTTCACGCAGTTCGAAGCACGACGAGCTCGGCCGTCTTGGCAAGACTAGCCTAAGTCCCACCTCTAGCCCTAATTAGGGGCAACATATCATATGCACACAGGCTTTCTGTGTACACACCGTGCACACCAACTAATAAAAGTTATAAAAAATTTAGAAATAAATTATAGATATACTTCATGGGTTACTCTACCTATGTATGAAGTTTCAAAATCAAATTCATTATATATCGAGAGTTACAAAAAATAAAAAATTCTAATAAGTTTAAAAGTTTTTATGCAAACACCTCAGCGCATATGCAAACAGCTAATTCATGGGAGATACTAGCGTTCGAACGTCTGATCACTGTTCATACCATCAGACGCCTCTTGCAATATTTTTTTCTACGCGTGCAACATTTTTTTTCCGACTCGTGCAACATTTTTTTCTAATGCTTGCAACATCTGTTTACTGTAGCGAATTTCATTATTTATCGAAGGAAAATATTGCACGCGTTGGTAAGAAATGTTGCACGTGTATAAAAAAATATTGCAATGTATCTGAAAATTTCGGACATCCGGACACAAGTCATTAGACTAATTCATTGATCATCGTTCACCTCCAAAACGCAGGTTTCAGGAAGGTTCGATAACGGAGGATGAATCAAAATTTTTATGCTCCCAAATTGCTTTTTTCTTATTGCTATAAATAAATCGATGAAAACGCAACTTACTTACGTAGGGCCTGTTTGGTAAAGCTCTAGATTCCAGTTTCTCCTGAAATCTGAAACTTGTAGGCTAAAATAAAGTGAATTAAGTTTATATTTTTGGTCTAAAATGTAAACAAGATGATCTATCTAAACACTCTTAATGTACTCACAGCTTCAGCTTCACGAATTTGGTGAAACTAGAATTTTCAGCTTCACTAGATTCACGAATCTAGAGAAGCTGAATCTCTGCCAAACACACCCGTAGTTCGACAAATCCCACGAGGCCACACATGTAGGTAATGTTTATTTGTGCTTTTTCTCTAGTTAAAAAAAAAGCTAAAGTCTAAATAAATAGATGGCTTTTTAAAGTTATAAATCTCTATATAATTAAAAGTAAAAAATTACTATTTTTCCTTATTGATGGTTGGTTTTAGACCAATACCGCTAAAATTAATGTAAAACTACCTATCTATACCATGCATAAAAGCGGACTACTTTTTAAGTTCTTTAATCTAAAAAGTAGCTTAAACTCTATTTAAACCTTGTTTGTTTCGGTTTTCGCACCAGTTCAAAAATCAAAAAACCAAAACATAAACAAATAAGTGGTCTTTTACCGTGGCTTTTTCAAAAGCCAAAAGCTACTGAACTGACGCTTTTTTAACTTATCGAGGCTTCGTCTTAGACTAATGCCACTGAAGTTATGGTAAAATTACCCACCTCTATCATGTATAAAAGTTGATTGCTTTTAAGTTATTTACACACAAAAATTGGCTTTAATCTACAAGCTAAAAAACTTAAACCTAAACAAACAGGGCCTTAATCTATAAGCCGAAAAAACTAAGCCCAAGCAGATAGGACAATAAAATTACAATATATCATATACAAATTCACTAGGAAGTTTTGTAACAGACCGCCCTTTTCAGGGGTGCGTATTAATACCTTTACAGCTATCCAGAATTTTAGCTGTAAATAACCAAGTGTACATTGTCAGACATAAAAATAAATACGAATATTTTATAGATAAATTAAAGGCCTAACGGCCAGAGTTTTTTTTTTACAAAAGGTGCGGCTGGCATCAGATACATTACCAAAACACCCACAGGAAAGGCTTCAGCAGATAGATCAAGGCCTTCAAAACCAAATCTCATCGCCATTTACGTTCTTCTGGAACTCGCCAGCTTCATTGAAATCTAAAAGGGGGATTAGGAGCAAGGGTGAGTACACAACCGTACTCAACAAACCACACGAAAAATCTTAATACTACATGTACGGAGTTACAAGGAATTGGCACTGGTTTTAAGTATTTGGTGGATGCATGAGTTAAAAACAAATTTTGTATTACATTAGAAACACAAACCAATCCACAGCATCAACAGCACCGAAAATGGAAAATTATTAGCAAAATCCTGATTACGATAAGTTCATGATTAAAACTACTTGAGCTCGGTTACAGAAATCATCTTAAATTAACTCAGCTTCATTAACGGAAGCACGTCGTATTCGAATACCACTTAGATCACTCTGCAGAGCTACTCAACTTTACCCACAAGATATCTACGGTCGTTAGTACCACTCGAGAATAACATGCAACTTAAATGCATGCGGCCGGACCGAGATTAACATAACCTTTCATTGAATTTCCCCTCTTTAACCCCTACCCAGTAGATTACGTGGATCCCCAGCTTCCAGGACCCACTGGCCAAGGCGAACGGTGTGATCTGGCCAACTGAGAATACCTACTGTTATGAGAACCGACGAATGGCCGCACCATTCCGTTCCACCCCAATCAATACGTGATCCATTCTTCCCAATGAGAATGGTAGTTCCACCCGTAGGTATTCCAAGGGGAAATACAATGTACCAGGCTATATTGGATCATGTCAACAGAGCTGACCGACCCAACTTGTGGCTGAGAAAGGACTGAAATTATTTACTTTGTCCAAGAGGGTTGATCCTTAAATGCCAAAGACACAGCCCAATACACACCATAATATTGGTACATCGGATCTAGTGCGGAAAAGCAAATTCAATAAATAAACGAATAAAAACAACCAAAGAAAAAAAAACGAAAAAAGGAGTTGGAGAGAAAATGGCTAGAAAAGGGTTTAGGGGGTATTTTGGGAATTTTATAGACTTGGTTTGGCAGAACGGAGATTATTTTTGGACTCAGCGGCTTGAACTGGTCGAAAATATGTATTTTTTGGTATTTTTGGATTTTTGAAAATTTTTAGAATTTTTGGGGAATTTTCTGGAATTTTATTGAATTTAATTTATTTTTGAATTCATTTGAAAATCGAAATCCGAAAATAAAAAAGGATTTCGAGTGGGTCAAGATACAGGCCACGCTGCCCAAAGACTATGCAATCCACTGCTGCCTGCCCAAGCAGCATGCACTGCTAGCACGCTGACCTAAGCGACCTGGTCAAGACACGCCACAAATGAGGAGGCCTAACAGGTGGAGCCCACTGGCAGCGGCTGGGAGAGGGAAGAGCGACTGACCGGCGGGGACGCGAGAGCTGACGGCGGGGGCCCATGCGTCAGAGAGACGGAGGGAGGGGCGAACTCGCGGCAGTGGCGCTTGGCCGGAGATGGAGAAGACGCACGCAAAACTGACGAACAGTGGCTTAGGAGAAGGGAAGAAATAGCGGGGGAGGAAGAGGGGTGCACGGCGAGCTCTAGGGTGGGGAGAAATGGGGGAGTGAGGCGAGGGGGCGGGTTGGCGACGAGGGAGACGGCCTGTCGGCTGAGGAAGCTCGTAGCGCGGGCAGAGGAAGGCCGGAGAGGGGAGGAAAGAGCTCGGGGAGGAGAGGAGAGAGCTCACCGGCTCGGGGCGGGGAGAAATGGAGGGTGGGGCGGGGTTTTATAGCTCGGCGCGGAGGAGAGAGAGAGAGCGGCGGGGACGGGCATGGCGTCACGGTGACAGGTGGAGTGGTTGGCGCGGCTGGTGGCGGAGGGAACGAGAGCAGGTGGAGCTAGTGACGTCAGCGATGGGACGAGGGAGCAGGCAGGATTCGCGGGCGGGGAGGACGGGCGCTGATGCGAGGGGGAGTAGGTGGTCGGAGCGGAGGGAGAAGAAGGGGGCGAGCTGGGCTGGGCCGGCAGGCCAAATTGGGAGGGGAGGCGGAAACCCAAAAAGGGAAAACGGGAAGAATTTCCGAAAATGGAAAGGATTCAAAAATAAAGCCAAATAAAATCAAATAAATCTGGAAAAATTTGAATAAAATCCAAATAAAATAAATAAACTCATTTTGAATTTTTTTGGGGTGTTTCAACCTACCCCTTAAAATTAATCTCGTCCTCGAGATTTACTCCTCCTAACAGAACAGGTTGGGATATTCTGCTGCAGTCCCGATTCCTTTTTCTGGGTGGTTTCTTCCAAAGTGCGATTCTTTCACAGTACTCGGTCTATTCTGACATTCATGCTCTTGAGTTCCCTTTTCAATTGTCTCGATGATCCGAACTGGATCCTCGTGATAGGTCAAGTCATTTCGCAGGTCAATTCCTTTCAACTGCGCTTGGTCTGTCGGTCTTGAGCAACCTTTATGTTTTTCCTGATGATTCTGACATGGGCTTCTGCATCATGAACAATCTATGGTCCAAAGAGTTGCCTTTCCCTTACCTCTGTCCAATTTAATGGGGTCCTGCACTTTCTACCGTAAAGGGCTTCAAAGGGTGACATTCCCCAAACTGGCTTGGTAGCTGCTGTTTGTAGGAGAACTCTGCAAATGGTAGGCATGTGGCCCAAGGGGCTCCGTAGGTCAAAGCGCATGCCCTTAGCATGTCTTCCAATATCTGATTGATCCTTTCTGTCTGTCCGTCAGTCTGTGAGTGATAGGCGATACTAAATGTCAAGTCTGTCCCCATTGCATTATGTGTAGACCTTTCCAGAATTTGGACGTGAATTGGCTCCTCAATCTGACACAATTTTCTTCGGGATTACATGCAACCTTACTATTTGTGTCAGGTATAGTTCTGCTAATTTATCCTTGTCGAAAGTCTACTTGATTAGAATGAAGTGGGCTACTTTGGTCAATCTGTCAGTTATCACCCAAATGGCATCATATCCTTGCTGAGTCTTGAGCATTCTCGTGATGAAGTCCATTCCGATTTCATCCAATTTCCAATCCGAGATGGGAAGTGGCTGCAACAATCCGACGGTCTTTTGGTGGTCAATCTTAACCTTTCGACCCATGTCACAGCACAAGACATGCTCGGTTATTTCCTTCTTCATGCCTTTCCACCAGTATTCTTTCCTTAAACCTTGGTACATCTTTGTACTTCCGGGATGCATAGAGAGTTGGGATGAGCGAGTCTTTATCAAAATCAATCCTCTTATATCCTTATTATTAGGAACACATATATGGTTATGGGACCGTAATTATGCCTTGGTCATCTTCCGAGGGTTCTTGAGGGGTTGGTATCTGCCATTTCCTTTTGATACTGTCGAATTTCCTCTGGAGAGCGTCCGGATATTCTTGAATGTTCGACACCTTAGCTATTTCCAGGTGGAAGTGTTGATACTTTTCCTTTCTGCTAACTCTGGGTTTGTCTGCATGGTCACTTGCTGTCCCTGATCATTCGCAAGAGTGAGAAAATTTTCTTTCACAGTCCAGTTGTTGACGTATTCCGCCTGATAGGCCCGGAGTCTACAGACCGGGTTTGGTTCGGAAGGAGGGCGTCTTCGCGGCTGGCTAAACCTAGAGGGTGAAAACCCTAGAGACTCCCACACGAAGGATTCCGGCGCCTATGAACTAGGAATGACACACAGGTTTTACCCAGGTTCAGGCCCCCTCTTCCTTGGGTAATAGCCTTACTTCCTGCTCGATTGGTTTATAGAGTGTGCAAAGCTAGTACAGAGCTCTCAGGTTACAAGTTCTCTCTTAGACTATGCTGCGGAGCTCTTGCTTGCTCGAATGCAACACTACTCGAATGTCCGACCCCTTTTCCCATGCAATCGGAGGCCCTTATATAGGCTAGGCTAACGGGAGTAGGTAAAAAGGAGGGTCATCATGCTTATCTTCATACATTTATTACCCCTTCCCGTGCTGTCCCGTTCCTCCAGCCTCATTAAATGCCGACGCATGGCTTCGCCTGGTCCGCTCGGGATGTGACCCCTTCTTGACGGGTTGGTGAGAGGCGTCAGAGGAATGGGCTTGTAGCAGAAATCCTTGCAGTTGACAGATCTAACACCGCTGTCCTGTCGCCCAGAACGGTACGGCAGGAGAAGGAGCCTTCGAGGAGAAGCCACCTCGCACCATCCTTTTGTCTTGCGGCGGGGCGAGCAGGGCGTGCTCGCCCACCGAAGCACCGAGCACCTCCGCCCAGGTGCCCTCGGCCGCTGCCACAGAGATGGCCGGAACGGGTGATCCCAGCGCCAGCGCCTCCGGGAGCCTCGCCCCTCGAACCGCCATCGCTCCCGCTGAACGCCACGTTGAGCTCTTCACTGGGCTCAGGGACTTGCACGGCTCACTGGGCACCGCCCTTGCCGCAGCCGCCAGGCACGGGGCCGATATCGCCAATAGATTGGCGTCGGTGAGAGGCGAGCCGCAATGAGCGGTGAGGGCGGACACGGCAGAGGCGGCATTGGCGCAGAGAGAGCCGCCGCCGCCATGCAGACGCGGGCCGAAGGGCCGAGGATCGGGCGCAGAGGGCGGAGACGGCGCCAAGACCTCGGAGTTGGAGTCCTTCGCCACTGGCGCAACTCCGTCCGCCATACTCAAGAAGGCCTTCAGCACGAAGAGGTGCTCGAGCCCTTGGGGTGGCCTCGAACTCGCCGCCGAGGACTCGGCGCATTCGCCCACGCGACCAACCAGCCGCGGAGGCGCCCGGGATCGCTCAAGCCCTAGCCGCTCGCTCCACCAGAGAAGGTCGAGAGGTCGCGATCATGACCGCGACCTATACGCTAACATGTTGGGCGGCGACGACGCCCTTGATCCCATGGCGATGGTGACGGCGGCATTGAGGGAGACGTGGCGCAGTGGAGGCGAGGTCTGTGCGTCACGCCGAGCACGTGGTCGGATCTTCGCAAGTTGAGCAGCCGGTCATGGATGTCTCCACCCCACTGGCCGTGGAAGGCGACGAGGACGACGACATCGACGTTGGCGACGAGGAGTGAAGGGCCGGGCAGCCTCTTGGTTCTTTTTGCTTTTCTTTCTTTTGTTTGATCCACCTGCATGTACAAACACTTAAGCGGTACTTAGCAGATCGGATATTTCTGGGTTCGGTACTATTTTGCATGTTCATTCGTTTTGTGTGATCAAGTTTGCTAGGTTAAACCGTTAGGCGGCCAGCCTTCTAGCTTAGCTGGAATGCCTGAGGAACGCTTAGGTTAGGGCAGCATCCCTGAGCTCCGCCAGCGATTACACATGTCTTGCTTTTTATGTCATTGGGCGACTCAACTCGAGCGTCTGGCGACCATTTGAGAGACTCAGGCGACCATTTAATGAGCTTGGGGCGACCATTCCCGAGCTCCTGGGCGACCACGAAGAAGATTCGGGGCGACCACGAAGAGGCTTGGGAACTTCATGCCTTGGTGCACAGCTACTAACAGAATGAGTAGGCATATGCAAGATAAATCCGACCGATACAGGTCCCCGCATGGAATGAACCCTGGTTCCTTTTTGATTTCTAAGTCCTTGCGATTTTTCATAGATCGAACCATGGTGATGTGCGTCAAAGCTGCGGGTTTCCAGGAAGGGTACTAGACTAACGATGCTCGCGGTGACAACCAGCGGTGCTTCAGAGAGCCAACCCGAGGCGTGTGAGCCGCGTTTGAGCACCGCATCTAGCCCGCCCCCCGGTCGCCCGTCTTTGTCGGACACGGACACCAGGTGACCCAGTAGATCACCAAGGATTTAGCAAACATACGGAACCAGCGATATTCATGCAAAAAACTTGCAACTAAGGGCACAGAAAGGGACAACAATGGTAAATTGAAAGCCTTCTAGGCAACAACTTTACTAACCGTCAGAAGCCACCAACCAGCCAAGGGAGAACCTTACCTCATGGTCGCCAAGAAAGCAATGGGCACTTACAACTTCTTCAAGGATAGAATTTCATAACAACTCTATGTTATAGGAATTAAATCGGTTCTTCACCGCCCTCGGTACAACCGGACCGCCCAAAGCCAAGATATCGAGACCACCTTAAAGGGCCTTCCCATCGGGGAGAGTTTATGCAACCCAAGATGCGTCTGAATTCTGCGCAGCAGACTGTGTCGCTTACTACGCCAGTGTTCTCTCAGAGACCGGGTGGCGTGGTACTACCGAGACTTTGTCAGAAGCAGGCGCGCGGAGAGTAGCGCGATCCGCACCTCCTCCAAAAGGTTGACATCTTCTCACGGAGATCCTCTTGGTCTTCTTCGTTAAACACCGAGACGCGTGGGGAACCGAGCGACACTCGGAGGGGAGAATGACCTCGGCCCCAGACACAGAAGAAAGGCGTTCGCTGGGTCTTACTGGGTGTGGTACGGAGCGACCACAGCACTGCCGGGAGCTCTTCTGTCCACCGTGTGCCCCTTTTGTGAAGTCGATCAAACGCTCTCGTCTTGAGGCCCTTCAGCACCAGCGCGTTGGCGTGCTCTGCTTGCCCGTTGTTCATAGGATGGGCCATTGAGGCAAAACATACCTTGGTGCCCATTTCATCGCAGAATTCCAGGAAAGCCGCACTGGTGAACTGGGTCCCGTTGTCGGTGATGATGCGATTGGCGACTCCAAAGCGGGCGAAGATCCCGCGCATAAACTTGACGGCGGCAGCGGCCGTGATGGCACGCACCGCCTCGGCCTCAACCCACTTCGTAAACTTATCGATGGCGACGAAGAGGTGGGTGAAGTCCCCGTGGCCGCGAACAGGCTCAGATATCGGCCCCGCATCGCAAACGGCCAGAGAGCGGGTGGTTTGCGAGCTGGGCCGGTCGGTGGATTTGCTCGGCGAAGAATCGACAAGCCGCATGTCCTCACCACCGCAAGCATCCCGGAGGCGAGAGGCCAATAAAATCCTTGGCGAACGCTTTACCGACCAGCGTTCGGCCGGACATATGGCTCTCGCACACGCCTCCATGGATATCAGAGAGCAGGTTGCTCCCCTCTTCTCGAGTGATGCACTTCAGCAGAACTCCGTTTCTGCCCTGGCGATATAGGTCCCCACCTACCAGGGTATAGCACTTGGCCTTACGTGCAATCTTTCTACCGAGGCATCATCGTCGGGATCACTTGGTCACGCAGAAGGTTAGGATAGGATCCATCCACCGATCTTCACCGCTAAGCGCTGGCGACTACTCGGTGCTCGCTTTGGGTACTCGCCAAGCTTTCTGGCGGCGCCTTTGGCAAAGACCGCCATCTTCCCTCCGGACACTGGCCGATGGCGGCACGCTTATCGCCCCCCGGGCCGGGGCTATGACAACGCACCGCCTTTCCCGCTGAGCCGAGGTCAGAACGGCCTTGTTGCCGCCCCTCTCGAACTGGGGTCGCGATAACGACACCATCGCCCCCACCGAATCGGGCTGCGATGGATTCGTCGCGATAGCCTTTCTTCGAAGACTCCGACCGGAACAGAAGCCCTTGAGGACGCGAGCTGCGAAAGCCCGTCCGCAAGGTGATTGTCGCACCGGGGGACATGGATATATCCCAAACCTTCAAAGTGACGTTCCATTTTTCGGACCTCCGCCAGGTACGCCGCCATGGTGGGGTCAGAACATTGGAACTCCTTCCGCACTTGATTGATGACCAGCAGGGAGTCTCCCTTGACTTGGAGACGCCGAATGCCCAACGCCGAAGCGATGCGCAACCCTGCCAGCAGGCCCTCATATTCAGCTATGTTGTTTGTGGCTTTGAACTCGAGGGCGACCACATACTGGAGGATGTCACCGGTCGGGGAGACCAGACAACTCATTTCCGCCCTCCAACTCAAGGAACCATCAAGAACATGGTCCAAGGTGAGGGCGCGGAGCTTTTCACTCGAGTGGCGGGAGTCCATTCTGCATTTAACTCCGCCAATGACTCGACTTTTGATGGTGGTGCGGGTACGAATTTGAGGTTGAATTCCCCAGCCCACCGCCCATTTTGCAATCCGCCCTCTCGCTTTTGTTGTGGAGGATCTCTCGCAGAGGGTAGGCCGTGACCACGGTGATTTCGCCCTGAAATAATAGCGCAGCTTCTGGGACGCCACCAGATCAGCAGACAAAGATCTTCTCGAGCTCGCTGGTACCGGGTCTCTGCCGTGCAAAGACTTTGTCGATGTAGTACATCGCCTCTGGACACCTTCTCTCTCGCAAGAATTCAAACAAGGCCACCACCTCGTGGGTGGCGGCTATGTACAGAGCAACGGCCACCCAGCGTGGGGAAACCAAAGACCGGGGAGAGGAGAGGTATCGCTTCAACTCTTCAAACGCCTTCTGGGCTTCTTCAGTCCACTCGAAGTGGTTTGTCTTCTTCAGCAGCTTAAACAGAGGCAAGCTTTTTCTTCCAAATGGCAATGAATCGCCCAGGAGGCAAGCGACCGCCGTAATCGAACCGGCTTGAGTCGTGCTGGCGGCTTCATGTGCTCGATGGCCGATATCTTGTCGGGTTGGCTTCAATGCCCTGGCTGGACACCAGGAAGCCCAATAGCTTGCCGGAGGGCACACCGAACACGCATTTCTCTGGGTTGAGCTTGAGCAATTCTTAGGAGGTTAGCAAAGGTTTCCTCCGTGTCTTGGATCAGTTCTTCACTCTTTTTATCTTCACAACTAAGTCATCAACATAAACCTCAAGATTTCGCCCTATCTGGGGGCGGAAGGTAATGTGCATGGCACGTTGGTAAGTGGAACCAGCATTCTTTAAACCAAAAGCCATCCTTACATAACAGTAGACACCCGTAGGGGTTACAAAAGTGGTCTTCTCTTCATCTTCAAGCGCCATGCTAATCTGGTGGTACCCGGAGTACGCATCCAGGAAGCACAGCAGTTCGCACCCGGCCGTGGAGTCAACAATGAGATCGACCCGCGACAGGGGGTAAGGGTCCTTCGGGCAGGCCTTGTTGAGGTCGGTGAAGTCGACACACATGCGCCATTTCCCGTTGGACTTCTTGACGAGCACAGGGGTGGCGAGCCACTCAGATGAGAGACCTCCTGCATAATCCTGCGCTCAGCGGTTTCTCTACCTCCTCTCGAATGGCATCTTGGCGCTCGGGCGCTGCCTCCGACCTTCGCCGGACCGGACGCTCGGGGCGCCGCTAATCGATGCTCGATCACCTCCCTGGGGACCCCAGTCATGTCGGACGGTTGCCAGGCGAATACGTCGGAGTTAGACTGGAGGAAGGTGACGAGCGCGTCTTCCTATTTGGCGCTGAGGTTGGCGCCAATGTTGACGGTCTTTCGGGGTTCGCCCCCGCTCAGGGCGACCACCTTGACCTCACCGGCAGAGCCAGGTGAGGCACGGGTCCGGGCCTGAGGGGCTCTCGAGGAAGTGGCGTCTGGGCGCCCAACGCAGGTGGCACCGGCCAGGTCCTGCGCGACCTTGAAACAGCGCAAGGCCTCGGCCTTGTCCACTCTGATCACAATGGGGCCCGCGAGTCCCGGCATCTTCACCACCATGTACGCATAGTGGGTGGCCGCCATGAACTGGGCCAACGCCGGCCGGCCGAGTATGGCATTATAGGGGAGGTTGAAGTCGGCGACCTCGAAATCCACCAACTCGGTGCGATAGTTATCCCTCTCCCCGAAGGTGACAGGGAGGCGACCGACCTGTGGGCATCAAACCAGCCTCTGGGGCTACCCCAAGAAGGACGAGAGTGGCGCAGATCCCGCCAGGATCTGAAGCGCCAGGAACACTGAGGAGGACAGGAGGTTGATAGAACTCCCTCCGTCCACCAGCACGCGGGTTAGCCGCACGTTCCGAACGGTGGGCGACACTACAACCGAGAGATGCCCCAAGCCGTTGGCGCCCTCGGGATGGTCAGCCTAACTAAAGGTGAGCGTTTGCTCAGACCACTTCAGCATCCGACCCGCCCCCGAATTTGATGTGGTGGCACACACTTCCCTCTTCAGCCGTTTGTAAGCGGCGTTGGAGGGGAAGGTGGACGAACCACCATGGATATAGGCCACCACGTGATCGGCCTACTGGAAGGCCAGTGGGGCATCTTCATCTTGATCCTCGTCGGGGCGGCGCTCCTTGAGCCGCTTCTCCACCATCTTGTCCATGACCCGGCAGTTGTCTAGGTCATGGGTATTGGTTTTATGTATCGGGCAGTAGGGCTCGCCCTCCTTTTGGTCGCGGCGGTCGTTCCCACGACCGCGGCGGTCATCGCGCCGATCGCGGTGATCATTGTGCCGGTCGCGACGGTCGTCACGCCGCTCACGGTGATCCTCACGCCGGTCGCGGCGGTTGCGCTTCCGAGGCGCAGGTTCTTCTTCGTCGTCGTCTTCGGCGGCCAGACTGCAGCTGCTCTGCCTCGCTTCGCGCCTTCTTTCTGCCTGGCGCAAACCCTTCGAGGTCCCGCCTCGTCCTTGCCTTTAGCCACCCTTAGAGCGGTGGCGGCGCCCTCGCCTCGGCCCTCGCACACTTATGTGCGAGGGAGAAGAGCTTCTGAGGTGGAGCCGATGGTACGGTGGCCATCTTCTCCTTCATCTTGCGGTCGCGACGCCCCCTAAAGGCGATGACGACCGATTGCTCGTGAGATGTGGGGATTGTGTTGCGGCGATGGCGTAACCGCACGGATGAAGTCGCTGGCGACTCCCCTTCTCTTGCTCCAGGCGTGAAGGTCGCCCTCCACGCCGAAATGCAAGAAGGAGCCCCGAAAGTTGGCGGCGAAGAGGTCGCACAACTTCCCCACGAGTGCACCGATCCTCGGGGGGAGATTTAGCACCAGAGCGGCGAGCACTGTTAAGGCTGTTGGGAGGTAGTTGGCCATGACCTTTTCAGATCCGTCACCGCCCGCACCATCGTCGTGTAGATTTGGAGGAACTCCTCCGGGTTGGTGGTCGTCATATTTTTCTATGGCCGGGCGAACTCGTCCCGGCCACGCCACGTGGCGTGATCGCCGGAGAAGGCCTCGCACCCGACGCCAGAGGAGTCGAGCCGCCATCGAGAGCCCGGTCCGGAGACTGCTCATGGGAGCGCGAGGCTCGGCCTTGAGAGTCGGAGGAGTGAACCTCCTCCTTGGTCCGAGAATGAGAGCCACGGGGACTTCATCGTCACCGCTACCCGCTACTGTGTGGCGGCGTTCTTGGTCCGGGTGGCGTGGCAAAGATCATGAAGGTCATCACTGCGGCGGCGGCTCTCGTCAAGATGAGAGCGAGGTCCCCACGGTTCCTCGGGAACCAGCCGTCTTCATAGCGCCCTTTCCTTGACCCCGCCCACCCGCCAGTGGCCTTTCTCGTTAGGGCGGTGGAGGCTGAGAGCGCCAGCATGCGCCTTAAGCGCCAAGGTACGACCGTACTGACCGCCGGGAGGCCCTATTGGCCGGGCGCGCCCACGAGGGCGGCGATGCTCGCATGACCACAGAGTGGCCGGGAGTCTCCCGCGAACTCCACCGGAGGGTGGTCCAAGAGCACGGCGCGTGCAAGTTACGGCGAGAGTGGCCGCCTCAAGGCCACCAGGACGCACGGGTCGCTCCCCGCCTCAAGGGAGCAAGAAGCGCCGCCTTGCAGGCGGGTGAGGCAGTCCCTCAACCGCTGCGATGACCGGAGGCGCCTTGGTCGTCACTCGCCCCTGCGATATTCTGATGCTGGGAATCCGCCATCTTCAGATGCACGAGCTTGCTTCTAAATCACGGACGCCGAAGTCCGCCGGGGAGTTAGCCGGGGAAACCAACCACTAGCCCCCTACCTGGCGCGCCCCTATCGACGTATTCCGCCTGACAGGCCCGGAGTCTACACACCGGGTTTGGTTCGAAAGGAGGGCGTCTTCGCGGCTGGCTAAACCTAGAGGGTGAAAACCCTAGAGACTCCCACACGAAGGATTCCGACGCCTATGAACTAGGAATGACACACAGGTTTTACCCAGGTTCAGGCCCCCTCTCCCTTGGGTAATAGCCTTACTTCCTGCTTGATTGGTTTATAGAGTGTGAAAAGCTAGTACAGAGCTCTCAGGTTACAAGTTCTCTCTTAGACTATGCTGCGGAGCTCTTGCTTGCTCGAATGCAACACTACTCGAATGCCCGACCCCTTTTCCCATGCAACCGGAGGCCCTTATATAGGCCAGGCTAACGGGAGTAGGTAAAAAGGAGGGTCATCATGCTTATCTTCATACATTTATTACCCCTTTCCGTGGCTGTCCCGCTCCTCCAAATTTCATTAAATGTCGACGCATGGCTTCGCCTGGTCCGCCCGGATGTGACCCTTCTTGACGGGTTGGTGAGAGGCGCCGAGGAATGGGCTTGTAGCGTAAATCCTTGCAGTTAGACAGATTCGACACCATTGTCCTGCCGCCCGTAGCAGTATGGCGGAGAAGGAGCCTTCGAGGAGAAGCCACCTCGCACCATCCTTTTGTCTTGGCGGCGGGCGAAGCAGGCGTCTTCGCCCACCGCCGCCGGTGCCACGAGGACCGCCCACGGGCGAAGCGTGGCGTCGCCCACTGCCGCCGGCGCCACATGGCCCACCGCCGGGCGGCAGGCGTGCTTCGCCACGGGCGCCACCACGGGCCGGGCGAAAGAGGCGTCTTTCGCCCACTGCCGCCCGGCGCCACGTGGACCGATCACTGGCGCCACGTGGACCGATCACGGGCGAAAGCGCGTTTCGCCACCGCTCGCCGGGTGCCACGTGGGTCTGCTATGTTGGCCGCCGTGTTGATCGCCTTTTGTCTTGCGGAGAGGGTACCCCAAATAGCAGAGTACGGCACCAAGATTGCCTTATGTCTGGATAACCAATCCATTCCTAGGATGACGTCTAGTCGTTCCATTTCTATCATCAGTAAACTGGCCTTGAACTTAATTTTTTGAATGATCAATTCCAGATTCCTCATATTTGGATAGAGTCGTTATCCAACTCCTAGGTGTTTGGAACACACTTGGGGTAGGTAAGGGAAGATAGGGGAGACCATTTTTGCAGACAAAATCCAACAAATCGAAGGAATGGGTTGCACCAGGGTCAAAGAGAATCAAAGCTAATTGAGACTGAACTTGAAACTTACCAATGATGACGTCTGCTGCTCCTATTGCTTCCTTTGCAGAAATATGGTTAATTCTCCCTTGAAAATTCACTGGGGCATTTTGGCTCTTGTCGCTGGAGTGTTGCTCTGACTTTACTGACCTTCTTCCTTGTAATAGATCTTGCTGCTGTCACGGGGGTAGGTAGGGGACTAACTGCCTATTGGTTGGAATGGAGTTCGATACTAGTATCCTGGCTACCTCCGTCGGTAGGTGCTGTCTCGGGCAATTCTGTCTGACATGCCCTGCTTGCAAACAGTGAAAGCAACTTATTTGTTTCCTAGGGCAATCATTTGCGTAGTGATTTCCATTGCAGTTGAAGCATCGCACCGCGTTGGACTGTGTTGCGGTGGAGGCTAGTCCTTGCCCGCTTATCGCTTGCCTTTTATGGAGAAATCCGGCAACGGGGGCTTGCATCCTCCGTCCTACTGGTCCTGAAGTCTATACTCTGAGTTGATGTGCCTTTCTTTTCTAAGTGTCCTCCAAATCATTCTGGGTCTCTTCTGTAACGATCAACTTGTCCACCATTGTCGACAAGACTTTGAAGTCGAGCGCTGCAATGTGGAACTTTAAATTTTTTTGTAGACATTCATAGAGCCTTTCCATCTTCTTTGCTTCAGTATCCACTTCTCCTGGGGCGTATCATGCTAGTTGGTTAAATTGGTGGAAATACTCTAAAACTATCCTTTCACTCTGGTGAAGAGCCAAAAACTCTCTTCTTTTAGCTGCCATTAAGCCTGTAGGGATGTGGGCTTTTCTGAATACTTCTCCAAATTATGACCATGAGATTTCCTGTCTAGATTTCTGGGCCTGGAAGTTTATCCACCAAGCAGCGGCTTGTCCTTGTAGTTGATGCAAGGCATATAATACTCGCTTTCTGTCTGAGCACTGAACTATGTCGAGTTTCCGCTGAATGTCCCTGATCCAATCATCCACTGCGAGCGGTTCTGTCAAGCTTGAAAAGACTGAGGGCCTGGTCTTCTAGAAATCGGACCATCTTGATCCTCCAATGTTCCCATCCTGTCCATGGAATTGTCCTTAGGGTCTGGCTGCTAGCTGTTCTAAGACCTTTTCCATTAGCTGCGTTTGGTGCATCTCTGCCTGATGCCTATTCCTTTCCATCATCGCTAACACTTGGGCTAAGCCAGTCACGTTGCCCGTAGATTCGGCCCCATCGCTGATATTATGGTGTGATCCAACTCCCACCATGGTGCTTAATCTAGCCCTTATTCGGTTCTGCAGCAGGTTTTGGGCAAGCGGAAGGTAAGTAAGATTTAGAGTCTGAGGTAAGAGTAGAATGAATAGGTAAGGGCTTCAGACGAAAGGAGGAAAATTCTTTGAGTTGGCTAGGGTTATATAGATATTTTAGGACAACACAAAATAACAGAAATAGGGAACATCGGTTGGGGGTTGGGCCAGCATCGTGGTCCGCCCAACACTGTCCCCCTAACCGTAGCATATTTTGAAAAGCGCCCCGAGTCACGACTCGGGGGTTAAAAACAATAGTTCGTAAAGTAAAAGATCATTAAACTAATCTATGGAGATTCATTAACGACAAACTAGGGTTAACAATTGAATATGGCATAATCAACATGGTTTTAATAAGGGGGTGGGTTTTTAACTAATTAAGTCATTCCAAATTAGCTCCTTTTTAGTTCACTATTGTCCGACAAAGATGCAATAGTAAAATATATAGTATTTATTCGAAAAATGTGATCAATATGTTCAAGGGGTGCGGCTTGCCTTGCGGGGTCGAAGGTTCGCCTAGCGAGAAATAGTCGATGTCGTGTCTGGTCCCGAACGGCTCCAGCTCCTGGTACAGCTCCAAAGACTACTCCAGCTCTGGGATTCGTGCCAAGGGTTGCTTCGACATCAGATCTAGTGCAGAAAAACAAATCCAATAAATAAACAAATAAAAACAACCAAAGAAAAAAAACGGAAAAAGGAGTTGGAGAGAAAATGGCCGGAACTGGGTTCGGGGGTATTTTGGGAATTTTTTGGACTTGGTTTGGTAGAATGGAGATGATTTTTGGACTCACCGACTCGAACTGGTCAAAAATATGTATTTTTGGGTATTTTTGGATTTTTAGAAATTTTTGGGGATTTTTCTGAAATTTTATTGAATTTTAATTTATTTTCAGATTTATTTGAAAATCAAAATCTGAAAATAAAAGAAAAAGGATTTCTGGAGTGGGTCGCACACAGGTCGGTGGCCTAGCTTTCGGCGATCCTGGCTACTGCCCAGAGGGCATCTGACCTACTAGCGCGTGCCCAAAGTGCATGCATCGATCTTGGGGCGTGGCTCAAAGCGGCGGGGCACCCACGGCCACAGCGAGGAGGCCTGACAGATGGAGGCCACTGGCAGCGGCTAGGAGAGGGAAGAATGACTGATCGGTGGACCCGGGGACGCGAGGGTCGACGGCATGGGGCCAGCGTCGAGAGACGGAGGAGGGTGAACTTCAGCGGCTTGGTCGAGATGGAGAAGACGATCTGGCCATTTAACAATGCTCAGAGAAGGGAAGAAATAGCGGGGGCGGAAGAGGGGTGCACGGCGAGCTCGGGGATGGGGAGAAATGGGGGAGCAAGGCGAGGGGGCGGGCTGGCGACGAGGGAGACGGCCGGTCGGCGAAGGAAGCTCGCGGCGCAAGCGGTGGAAGGCCGGAGAGGGGAGGAAAGAGCGTGGGGAGGAGAGGAGAGAGCTCACCGGCTCGAGGCGAGGAGAAATGGAGGGTGGGGCGGGGTTTTATAGCTTGGCACAGAGAAGAGAGCAGCGGGGACGGGCATGGCATCACAATGACAGGCGGAGTGGTTGGCACGGCTGGTGGCAGAGGGAACGGGAGCAGGTGGTCGGAGGTGATATTTCGGGGCAGGCGGAGCCGGTGACGTCAGCGACGAGACGGGAGAGCAGGCAAGATTCACGGGCGAGGAGGACGGGTGCTGACGTGAGGGGGAGCAAGTGGTCGGAGCGGAGGGAGAAGAAGGGGGGCGAGTTGGGCTCGGCCGGGCGACGCGGCGTGGGGCAAGCCAAAGGGAGGCGGGCCGAGCAGGGAGAGGGAGCGGGCCGGTGGCCCACGGCGCGAGGTGGCCCGAGGGGTGAAACGGTTGGGCTGGCAGGCCGACTTGGGAGGGGAGGCGGAAACCCAAAAAGGGAAAGCGGGAAAACAGGAAGAATTTTCGAAAACGAAAAGGATTCAAAAATAAAGCCAAATAAAATCAAATAAATCTGGAAAATTTTGAATAAAATCCAAATAAAATAAATAAACTCATTTTGAATTTTTTGGGGTGTTTCAAGTTTTACCATGTTTCTCTTGTTACAATGTTTCCTTAATACAAGATTCAAGAGACACTCTCCATTAATTCTCAAGAACATTCAACTAACAGTCTAAAAATTATGAAAGCAAAGGCCCAAAGGAACGAGTAGTTGAACTAAATCAAGATAAATAGAAAAAGTAAAGGAAAATGAAAAAAAAGAATTAACCTACTAGGCACCGACTTTGCCTGGCCAATCGTTGTCGTTAGGTCGTCGTCTTCTCCTGGCCAGCGAGGATGTTGATAAGGATGGCAAATATAGGAGGCCAGCAATATCCTTCAAAGTGGTGGTCGTGGTGGCGCTCATTCAGATTTGGAAGAGCAGCAATGGCGATGATCGAAACACATCGGTAGAGGGTGACCAGAGAAGAAGGGTGGCGGGGAGAGGAAAGGAGAGACTAGAACCGGGAGAGAGGCAGCATCCCCCGAGACTAGGAGGGAGGAGGCAGAACCTTGAAGTGAGGCAATGGCAGTATGGCACTAGATATGGAGGGCTCTGGTGGCACGGGTGTCAATGTTCAAGGCCTAGAGTCTCTAAATTGAGCTTATGAATAAAAACTGGTTGTAAACTTCTATGGACAGATACTATAAAACATGGAACAAGAGATTATTTCTTATTAGCCAAGCGGCTTAATAGAGTAAAAAATATTACAGGTTTCTGATCATAGATCAATGTCCTTGATGGTACAAATGTAGGATCAAGGATAACCAACTAGAGGGGGGTGAATAGAAGGTTTCTAATTTTTTTAGCTCTAATTGCAATTAATAAAATCACTAAGCAAGAATTGCAATTTTGACAATTTAAAGCTAAGTTTTTTTAGTGATCACTAAATTCTCCAACAATTCAAGTATATGTAAGATAAGATTCTAAGCACAAAACAATATACTTAAATTGCTAGAAATATAAGTTTTACATTAGATTTAGAAATGCAAACCACAAAAAAATGAGACACAAGATTTTATCCCGTGGTCTCGAAGAATTAACGATCTACTTCAAGCTGGCTTCAATCTCTTGAGCCTTCATTGATCACTATGGTCATTCTTCTCCGCTCCGGGTAGGCGAACTCTGGCCTTCACAACTTGTCGAGGATTCTCACAACCTCTACCAAGAAGCTCACCGCGCATGATCGCCTCCAAGCCATCTAGGAGGTGGCAACCTCCAAGAGTAATAAGTTCTCATGCTTGCTTGAGGCCAAATCAAGTGTCTAAAGGCTCAATCACTAAATGCACACCTAAAAATGCTCCTGATTCTCTCAAAATGAGAATTGAATACACACTTTGAGTTAGAGACTTTGTAGAGTTCAAAGATCATCAATGAGAAGCCAAACTTACTATAAAATGTAGGTGGGGGTATTTATAACCCTCACCAACCAAATATGGCTGTTGGCCAAAAGTTGGCCAAAATTGCCCTGGGAGGCTGGTCATACCACCCTATGGCCGGTATGACCGCCCCTCAATGGCCAACGGTCGCTATAGTACATTTAATGTCTGTTGTCAAGGTGAATTGGTCATTAATGGCTTGTGATGATTTCGAGAGGGTCCGGTCATACCAAGCTCTAAAAATTCCCATTCGGCCAAAAACATCATTCTCTAGAAGAAAACAAGCCGGATAAGGGTCGATCATATCGCCGGCCACCTCAGCACCAAAAACAGCCCCTCTGGAAAAAAACAGACCGGGGATGCACCGGTCATATAGCCGGTCGTTATGACCGAACAAGGTCTAGTCATACCAACCTCACTGCACCCAAATGCGCCTTTTCTCTATTTTTGTTTTTAGTTAGATGCGATGCCATGAACATTTCAAGTATGTATGAGTTTGAGCCTCTAAACATTTTTTCGACATTGAACAAGCGGTAATGACCCCTCTTAATACTATGGCGCCTATTGTAGCAATCCGATCTTTTTCTCCAAACTCTGAGAACAGTAAAAACTATGAAAAGATCCTTAATTTTTATACCTTAGCAATCTTGTCTCGATGCTTAGTTCTTCTTTTTTACCATTTTCATACTTCCACAATCGTCGAGTTCAGGACCAGCCTATTCTCATAATACTCAAATTGAAAGTGTTAATCCTCCAATAGCAATTGTCATTAATTACCAAACCCAAATCGAATTTTAGGGTCTAGATACTTTCAACAAATGGCTTCCCTATTTATACAGAACAAAGAGGCGGCAGTTGGGCTTCAAAAAAATGTCATACAACCAAAAGGCGTCTTCCTATCAAGTGGTGTCTTCTCACCTAAAGGTGCCTTTTCAAGATAACTTCCAAGTAGTTATTCATACCTATCAAGAAAAATCATTCGTGTGGTATACATGTGTTAAGATAACCGCCTACCCATCGGGGCAGTTGTTTTACTAGTCGGGGACAACTAGCGTGAGGCAAAGCATTAGACACATTAACAAACAGGTCAGAGCCATAACCAAACAACTGAATGTGGGCCTTATTCTTCGTTATGGGCTTTCCTTTATAAGTTGCGAGCCCAAAAATAGACTATGGCCTTTAAGCGTTATAGGCTCAAATAGAGTATGGCTTTTAATCCTCATCAGTGGGTAAGGGACGGTCAGGTGAGCAGAGAGGCGTCGTGATGGAATGCTTTGGTGGCACAGACGAGGGGTGGCGATGGTGAACCCCAGCGCCAAGCCTAGGAGAGGAGAGAAGAGTCAGGAGAGGAGAGAAATAAGGGTGGACCGGTGGAGAGCTGATGAATTTTGGAATTTATACGGTAGTAGGGATGGGTAATTTCTCTCAGCTTCGATGGCATTCTCTCCTTTTGTTCCGCAAAAGCCATGGGAAGCACTTCTTGACTGGCTTTTGGTTTTTAGTTATATGGTGGCTTTGGCTTTCTTGATATGCTGCTTTGAAGCTAGCCCATTTGAGGAGCTTCTGCCTTTTTGGAAGCTAAAACCGGCTTTAAGCTCCCCCAAGCAGGCACATAATAACATGAAGGAATAAATCCATTTGACCCCCTTAACTCTTGTGAAAGTCTAAGTTTAACCTCTAACCATAAATCTGGATGTTCGATCCCCTCAAGTATCAATACCTGGTATGTCGGAAACAAATTCTGTGGAGGAGATATGCAAATTTAATCATGTGCATTCCCACTCTGATGGATGCCACGTGTCTATTTAACTAAATCTCAACCTCACCCCACCAACAGTGTTATTAATTGGAGGAGTGAGAAATCAAGGGTGTCATTAATGGGAGGAGTGAGAAATTAAATAAATGGTTGAGATTGGCAAGATGAACACGTGGCATCTATCGGAGTGGGGATGCACAGAGTTAAATTTGCATACCTCCTCCACGGAATTCTTTTTCCTGGTATGTTACCCCTATGCTGTTAGAAGACAGTTTTAATTGACGTGGCACCTAAGTGGACAAGTGTATGACATGCAAGCGTTGAATCACCTCCTAGTTAGCTATACAAGCATCCTTATATACATACACGCGCGCGTGTAATAAGCGCTAATCTACGAGTGTACATAGATTAGTTATTCTATGCGCTAGTCGTAACCCCGCTTTAGTTGGAAACTAACTAGTACATGTGTTTCCATGTTCGCTTGCGTGTTGACTAAGCCAATCAGACCAAATTAATATAGCAAATGCATTTTCTTATCTGTACTGGATTCTTTTTTCCTTTGATTTAGCCATCACTTTTTTTATTGATATCTCTGATCATGAAAAGTTTTTACCAATAGCTTACTAACAACGAGACGAACAAAATGATATAAGTCTCGCTACTAAACCCTAGATATGTTGCTTTTTACCATCCGTAAAATAACACCTCACTATATATTTTACAAAATTTTACTTACTGATATATAGACGTCGTAAATGTTTCTGTAATAGCTGGTAAAATCAAATGCGAACCATTCAGAAAATGTTATGTGTTGTTCACTAATAAAATCATACACACATCAGTAATTTGGTGTTCATTTGGTAGTAAACCACCCTTTATCGTGTAAACTTGGTGAAAATCATATGAACATGTTTTGATATTGTCAAACAATTACCATATGTAGGAGAGGTCAGCTTCTACAAACTAGCAAAATTTGACAACCATACTCAGTGGCATTTAAAAGATATGAAGTTGACAAGCAGTGAATAAATAGTGCTAAATAGCGACAAAACAACTTTTCAGCTGAATTTGTCTTTTTCATATCTTTCAAATGCCGTTGGGAAGTCTTCAAATTTTGCATAGTTGTATAACCTCACCTCCCTTATATATGGTATTTTTTGAGAATTTTTGAACCCATTTACAAGTGATTTTCATAGATTTTAGGTGTTCATTTGGCAGTAAACAACCTTATCATGTAAACTCCATAAAAATCATGCGTAAATATTTTGAAAAATTCTCAAAACATTATCATATGTAGGGGAGGTGAGATCCTACATCTCCTCAAAATTTAAAGACCAAACTCAATGGCATTTGAAAGATATGAAATTGACAAGCAGCGGATAAATAGTGCTAACCAGCAAAAAAATCACTATTTAGCTGAATTTATCTTTTTATAACTTTCAAATGATATTGATTTTGCTCTTCAAATTTTATAGGATTATAGAATCTTATCTCCCATACATATGGTAATTTTTTGAATTTTTTTTAAAAATTTTACATATATTTTTTCATTAATTTTACACAATAAAGGTTGTTTATACTCGATATGTTACTTTTTACTATCCACAAAAATAGAATTTCACTAGCTATTACATAAGATTTTACTATACTGAAGCAAAGTGAACTATTAAAACAAGAATTTAGTTCTATTTATTGTCCTTGTAGTAAAATAATATATGAACGGTCGCAAACATTACTGTAATAGATAGGCCTGCGCATTCGGTTTATTCGGTTTTTTCGATTCGATTTATTCGGTATTTGAGATCTGAAAACCGAACCGAAATCGAATTACGACAAAAACTGAACCAAATTAACCGAACAAATTCGGTTCGGTTAATTCGTTTTTTCGGTTAACCGAATTACATGCAACCCAAAAATCCATAATGCATCCAACACATCAGATTAGGCAAATAGTTCTTCACTGTTACTCATTGTTGATCAAATATAACTGTTCTACAAATGGCAATCATCTGTCCAGCGCTCGATTTTAGACTTACATACAAAGCAATAAGGACATTCACTGGCAATCTACAATCTTATAAAAGAACCATAGTCTGTGCATAAAAAATAAAATAAAATGCTTAGAAGGTCTATGTCTTATACCTGTGCTGGCCATCATGAGGAGCCACTATGCTTAACCCATGTTATATCTCCTAATCGGAAATTTTGACTCGGATTATTTTCTGAAAGTTGGGAAGTCAATGGGCCTTCATCTATAACATTACCTTTCTCTGCATTTTTCTTCACCATAATAATCAGTTCAAACTTGCAATACCCAACTGATGTTAAAAACAATTATTTCTATGATTTTACCCATCTCAAGCAATTTAACGGAATATGTAAAAAAATAACCATGATTTTATATTGAAAAGGGAATGAAGATCAGAAGATATTACAGAAGACTAGTGATGCTTCCCATCCAAGGCTAAATTTGGAAAGAGCTTAAAGCTAGACAAATGTAGTTCTTTGCATATTCCACTCCAGTTAAGCCAAATTTGTTCACTTCGTGTTCAGATTCACAAAAGAACCACCTTGTTAGTTCTATATCAAATACATTCCTGCAAACATAATCTACAAACAAAAAATCATCTGAAGCAATTTTCTCAACAAAGTTAGGCGCCAGGGGCGGACCTAACATGGGGGTTCAATTAAAGCCCAAAAAAAAATTAGAAAATGAATTGCTACTAGTACTCCACCACGCAGCAAAAAATCCACAACAAACTGCATGGACTAGACAATCCATCCCAGAAAGAAAGATTTGGAAGAGATTGCTCACAACAAAGAAAGGCAAAGCTCACTCATAGAACAACAATCACCCTGAGCCTAAGCGAGAGAGGAGGTGGTGGCCGGTAGGCTTGTGAAAGAGGAGGAGACCGACCAGCCGATACCCGAGAGGGCGAGGGAGGGAGGAGTGGCGGACGGAGGATGTTGTGGAAGCCAACCACCGCGCGACTGGGCGAGGGAGGAGGCTGCCTCAGCCGCCATGAAGAGGAGGGAGGCTGCGGCGAGATCGGCAGCGGGTTCTGGACGAGGAGATCGGCGGCCGAATCTGGATCTGGACGAGGAGGACTGGAGGAGGCGTGGGGAATGGTCGAATCGAATACCCGAAATTGAAGGATTGAGGCCTCGGCGATTACTTTTACCCTACCGCGGTTCGGTTTATACGGTAAATCGGTTTCCGGCTTTCAAAAACCGAACCGAAATCCGAAAACCAAATAAAACCAAAATAAAAACCGAACCGAAAACCGAAAAATTCGGTTAAATCGGTTTGGTTTCGGTTTAAAAATGCCCACCCCTAGTAATAGATGGATAAATCAAATGAGAACCATTCAGAAATTATTATGCATCTGTTCAGTAGTAAAATCTTATGCACATCAGCAATTTGGTGTTCATTTGGCACTAAAACACCTTCATCATGTAAACTCTATGAAAATCACATCTATATATTTTGAAAAATTCTTAAAAAATTACCATACGTAGGGCAGGTCAGCTTCTACAATTCAGCAAAATTTGATGGCCAAACTTAATATCACAAATGATATGAAATTGACAAGCAGCGAATTAATAAACAGCTACAAAATAACTTTCGATTGAAATTGTCTTTTTCATATCTTTCAAACAAAATTGAATTTTGTTTTCAAATTTTGCTGAGTTGTATAATCTCACCTCCCGTATATATGGTATTTTTTTGAGAATTTGTGAACCCATTTACAAGTGATGTTTGTTGATTTTAGGTGTTTATTTGGTAAAACACCCTTATCATGCAAATGTTTTGAAAAAACTCAAAAGATTACCATACATACAGGAGGTGAACTTCTATAACCTTTAAAAATTTGAAAACTCTATGTCATTTAAAATATATGAAATTGACAAACGGCAGATGAATAGTGCTAAACAACAACAAAATCAATATTCAGTTGAATTTGTCTTTTTTCATATCTTTCAAATGAAATTTATTTTTGTCTTGAAATTTTATGGAGTTGTAGAGTCTCACCTCCCCACGTATGATATTTTTTTGAGAATTTATAAAAACTATTATATGTGGGTTTCATTAATTTTACATGATAAAGATAGGTTACACTCGATATGTTATTTTTTACTATCCACAAAATAGTATTTCACTAGATATTACATGAGATTTTACTATACTGAAACGAAATGAATTATCAGAACAAAAATTTAATTCTGTTTGTCGGTCCTGTAGTAAAATAATATGTGGACAGTCGTAAACATGACCGTACTAGATGGTAAAATCGAATGAAAACTATTTGTAAAATGTTTTGCATCTATTTACTAGTAAAATCTTATACACATCAGTAATATGGTGTTCACTTGGCAGGAAAACACCCTTATCATTTAAACTCTGTGCGAATCACGTATATGTGTTTTGAAAAATTCTCAAAAAATTATCATATGTAGAGGATGTTAGCTTCTACAACCGTACAAAATTGACAACCTAAATCAGTGGTATTTGAATAATATGAAATTGATAAGCAGAGGATAAAATAGTTGTAAACAACAACAAAATAACTATTTAGCCGAAATTATCTTTTTCATATGTTACGAATGAAATTGATTTTTGTCTTCAAATCTTTGCAGAGTTGTATAATCTCTTCTCCCCTACGTATGGTAATTTTTTTTGTATTTTTAACACTTTTACATGTGACTTTCATGGATTTTAGTTGTTCATTTGGCAGTAAACACTCTTATCATGTAAACTCCATGAA
Organism: Guadua angustifolia; assembly: GCA_036346375.1. Classification (NCBI taxonomy): domain Eukaryota; kingdom Viridiplantae; phylum Streptophyta; class Magnoliopsida; order Poales; family Poaceae; genus Guadua; species Guadua angustifolia. Next base: position 25,522,500 of record CM070507.1, read on the forward strand.
AATCATATGTATATATCTTGAAAAATTGTTAAAAAATTAATATATGTAGGGAAGGTGAGCTTCTACAATCTTACAAAATTTGAAGTCCAAACTCAATGGCATTTGAAAAATATGAAATTGACAAACAACGGAAGAATAAGCTAAACAACGACAAAATCACTGTTTAACTGAATTTGTCTTTTTCATATCTTTCAAATGAAATAGATTTTGATCTTCAAATTTTATGAGGTCATAGAATCTCACCTCCTCTACATATGATATTGTTTTAAGAATTTTTTTAAAAATTTACATATGATTTTCATTAATTTTACATAATAAGGATTTACTACTGCACACAATACAAAGCCTGTTGAACACTTTGTATTATAGTAAAATCTATATATACGGATAGTAAAATCTATCCATATGAATAGTAATACCTGTCATCAGATATTTATTAGCAAAACTTATATCACTATGTTCCTTTCGTCGATGACTAAAGTGAAGAAAATAAGATTTATATACAAATAAGGAATGCATTTACTAGTTGGTTAGTGGGATGCATAGCACTGTCGGACTGGATTAATTGGCCTAGGAGTAAAATAAACTATTCTATGCACAGTCACATTGACATAATAGCATATATATATATATATATATATATATATATATAGGAAGACTTTTTCGTACTCCCAGGAGTACATACTCCCACCTCTAATATACCACTTAAATGAATACTTTATACTCTTTTATCACTTTCGGTACACTCCAATAATAATTCTAAGATACTCCAATACGACATGGCTAAAAAATTTCATCAGAGCCCTTTATTTTTTTGCTACATACCTTTTTCCATATGTAAAAAGGAATATATAAACAAATTATGCTATAAAGGGTGGACTTTAATGAAATTTTTTGTGGAACTCACTTTAGAGTATTTTATAGTCAGTATTAGAATATACTCAAAAGGATAAAGAGGTATAACAACATCATTTAAACGGTATACTAGAGGTGGGAGTACGTACACCTAGGAGTATGGAATCATTTTCCTATATATATATATATATATATATATATATATATATGTGTGTGTGTGTGTGTATGTATAAGTATGTGTAGTAGTATAATTATATATTAGAAATGGTAGCGTGTTATGTCACACCGTTTTGTGTGGTCGCGTAGAAAGCAACGGTTTTGTAGGGGAAGATGTATATAGATGTGTAGGTATGTATATGTCTTGACGTATGGTACCGACTGTCTGTAGAAGGCTATCCTGGTGTAGATCGGCGATATCAGTCTATAGGAGATACACGTGAGTAGTCTGGTGATAATCCGTGTTTTGTAAGGTTGTGTGTAGCAAGTGTATCGGTGCGAGTTTTTTATGTGTACCCATCGTATTACCAGAGGGGTGTGCGCGTGTGTGGCCGGGCGCTGTGCCGTTGAGTTGGTCATCCATATGGCGGAAGTAGTGGGTTAGGTGTGTACACTGGCTGTTTAGTTTAACAGTGGGTAGAGTTCAGGTGTTCTCAGTCGTGTCAGGTGCTGCTCGTTGTGGAGAGGCTGTTTGAAAATCCGGAAAAATGCGTTTAGGGCATGTCAGTGTTTTTAAGTAAAATAAATCTGAAAAATGTTGAAATCACGTTTAGGTTTTGCTGATGTGTTTTTCTAAAAAGACGCAGATTCGTTAAAGGTTTATAGATGAATCGGAGGTCACGTTTAGGTTATTTCGGTGTTTTTTTAGTAAATAAAATGGATTGGGGAAATCGTGAAATCGCGTTTAGGCTGCTAGTGCGCCTTTTAAAAAAGCATATATTTGTCGAAGGTTTATAGTAGTATATAGATTTTCTATAGAGTCGTAATTGTGGTCTTTAAAAAAAACATAGATTTATCGTAGGTTTACAGCAGTCTATAGATTCGTTGAGGGGATCTGACGATTTTTTTTTTGGTAAAAAAAAAACAATACGAAAGCCGAGAATATAGGTAGATTTCTCCAATTTTATATGCTGCGACATTGTGCGTGACCCAGTGTGCCGTGTTGCTCTGTCTAGTCAAGGTAAGAGGTTTCAGGCTGTGTTGGCTTTGGTCTGCTGCATTCGTTTTTTATCTGCTGGCTGTGTGGTTGGGAACAAGGTAGATGAGCCGGTTAATGTACTGCGTCGGTATGTTCAATGCGGTCGAAGAGCCGGTTTGCGCAGAAGGTTGGTTAGTATTTTGTTAGGGTTTGTAGACCAAACACACACGCACAAAATGAACATAAAGATTTTACGTGGAAAACCTTTACGGAAAAAAACCACGGGAGACACAATGCACTGTTTTGGTTTAAAGATTACAAGTACATGGGGTGGTATTATATAGCTATTTAGGAATCCGAGATTAGGAAGGAGTTCAAATCTAGGAAGAGTTTGAATCTGTTATGATTTTGAGGAATCCGATTTTATCTCTAACAAACCTCTCCTTTACTCAAAATCCATAATAGAGTGTCTCCATAAACCCCGAAGGGCAATTAAGCACCTCGAATGCCAACCAAGTCAAGGCAATGCTTGAATTTGGTATTTGAAAGTGTCTTGGTCAGCATGTCTGCAGGATTTTCATCTGTATATACCTTTCCCACAATAATTTGTCCTTCAGCGACAACATCACGGATAAAGTGGTACTTAATATCAATATGCTTGGTCTTAGCATGATACATATCATTCTTGGTCAAACAAATAGCACGTTGGCTATCACAATAAACAATAAGAGTATTCTGTTTAATGCCAAGTTCAGAAACCAGACCTCGCAACCAAATAGCTTCCTTAACACCTTCAGTAGCTGAAACATATTCCGCTTCAGTAGTAGAAAGAGCGGCAATAGGGTGTAAGTATGCTTTCTAACTGACTGCAGAACCACATAATGAGAAGATATATCCAGAAATTGGCCTTCTTTTATCAAGATCACCAGCATAATCAGAATCGACAAACCCAAGAACATCATTTGTTTTCACTTTATTCTTATCAAACATCAAGCCAAAATTAGAAGTGCCTTTCAAATAACGAAGAATCCACTTAACTGCATTCCAATGCTCATTGTCAGGATTGTGCATAAATCTGCTAACAACGCTAACAGAATGAGCTAAGTCTGGTCTGGTGCAAATCATAGCATACATGAGATTACCAACTGCACTAGAGTAAGGAATACGAGACATATAGTCTTTGTCTTCTTCATTAATTGGACACTGACTAGAAGATAACTTGAAGTGTGAGGCAAAAGGTGTAGAAACATGTTTGCAATTACTGAGATTAAATCTGTCAAGTACCTTCTCAATGTAATTTTTCTGAGATAGAAATAATGTACCAGCTTTGCGATCACGTTCAATTTCCATCCCAAGAATTTTCTTAGCTGGACCAAGATCTTTCATCTCAAACTCATGACTAAGTTGAGCCTTCAACTGTTTAATCAGTGACTTGTCATGAGAAGCAATGAGCATATCATCAACATAGAGCAGCAAATAAACAAATGAGCCATTTGGAAACTATTTGAAGTAAACACAGTTATCATAATTACTGCGAGAATACTGTTGTGTAATCATAAAGGAATCAAATCTTTTGTACCACTGCCTAGGAGCTTGTTAAAGGCCATAGAGAGACTTTTTCAAATGACAAACGAAATCCTCTTTTCCAAGAGTAGCGAAACCCTCAAGTTGTGTCATAAAAATCTCTTCTTCTAAATCTCCATGCAAGAAGGCAGTTTTAACATCAAGTTGCTCTAATTCCAAGTCAAATAAAGTAACAAAAGCAAGCATAACCTGAATAGAAGAGTGGCACACAACAGGAGAAAAAACTTCATTGAAGTCAATACCTTCTCTTTGCTCAAAACCTTTTACCACTAAACGGGCTTTCCAACTTGCAGGTTTAACTCCAGAAATACCATCCTTCTTCTTGTAAATCCATTTGCACTTTAAAGGTTTCTTGCCTTTTGGAAGCTTAACCAAATCCCATGTATTGTTTTTATGAAGGCTCAATATTTCTTCATTCATAGCTGTCAACCACTTAGAAGAATTTTCACATGAGATAGCTTCAAAATAAGAAGAATGTTCAAAAGTATCACAAATGTCTTGTGCAGCAAGAAGAGCATAACAGGCCATATTATCAGTGACATGATATTTAGCAGGTAATTGAATATTTCTTCTTGGTCTATCTCGAGCAATACAATGATCATTAGTACTAGGAGATGTAAACCGGTTGTGACAAAGAACCACTAGGTGTTGAAATTGGTTGTGAAGAAGAACCACCGAAGAATCATTATCAATGGTAGGTAAGACTACCTCAAATTCGCATTTCTTTACGTAGCTTGAAGTTTGATTCATTTGTGGATGAACAACCATCTTTGTCACTACCGGTGAAAGTAAAGTATCTTCATGAAAAGTAACATCACGACTAATGATTAATTTGCGAGAATCGAAACACCATAAGCGATATCCTTTGACACGGACCCATATCCAACAAATATGCATTTTCTTGCTCTAGGCTCTAATTTTCCATCATTGACATGAGCATAAGCGGGACAACCAAAAATTCTCAAATTAGAGTAATCAACCTGGTTTACGACCAAACCTCTTCTCGAATTTTAAAGTCAATGGCTGAATTTGGAGAGCGATTAATCAAATAAGATGCTGTAGAAATAGTCTCAGCCCACAAAGCACGCTTATTCCATAAACCTGCATTTGAAAGCATGCAACGGGCTCTTTCCAGAAGAGTACGATTCATACGCTCTGCCACACCATTCTCTGAGGTTTACAGAGCGATCAAATGTCTTGCAATACCATGATTAGCACAAAAATTATCAAACTCACCACTGCAAAATTCCAATCTATTGTCAGTTCTAAATTTCTTGATTTTTCTGCCAGTTTGATTTTCAACCAAGACTTTCCACTTCTTGAAAACGGAAAAAGCTTCATGCTTATGCTTCAGGAAATAAACCCAAACTTTGTGAGAAAAATCATCAATGAAGGTAATCATGTACTCACAACCTCTAATAGAAGGAAATCTAGAACGACCCTAAAGATCAGAATGAACATAATCAAGAATTCCTTTAGTCTGATGAGTTGATACAGAAAAACTGACTCTCTTTTGTTAGTCAAAAACACAATGTTCACAGAAATCAAGTTTGCCAATGTCATGTAAAAGTCCTTTCTTGCATAAAAGGTGCATACCTTTCTCACTCATATGACCCAAGCGCATATGCCAAAGCTTGGTGATGTGAGGATTTGATGCAATTGTAGAAACAGCTGCAGAATCTATAACTGTAGAGCCTTGTAAGTAATAAAGACTGTTGATTCTATTGGCTTTCATAATGACAAGGTTGCCTTTAGAAATCTTAAGAACACCATTTTCACCGATATATTTATAACCCAAAGATTCTATGGTGCCCAAAGAAATAAGATTTCTTTTCATTCTGGAAACATGGCGAACATTCGAAAGAGTCCTAACAATACCATCATGGGTTTTGATTTGAATAGAACCGATACCAACAATTTCAAGTGGAGACTCATCCGCAATCACAACTTCTCCAATACCAACAGAATCATAAGTAGAAAACCACTATTTATATGGACAAATATGAAAAGTGCAAGCTGAATCAATAATCCATGCAGTTTGATTCTTCAAGTTGGAACTGATAATTAGAGCTTCTCCATCGGATTCATTTTCAACAAAACTAGCCTCAGCAGGTTTATCAGGATGTGTCTTTTTATCTTTATCAGCCTTATTTTTCAACTTATAACACTGAGTAATAACATGACCAGGTGTCTTGCAATAACGGCAAAAATTGTTGGGTTTACGTTCTCTTGACTTAGATCTAGACTGTGATCTATGATAATTGCCTTTATGTGGAGATCTACCTCTAATAATTAATCCCTCAGCCTTAACTTCTGAACGAGAATCAATATCAAATTTCTCCTTAGACAACAAATTTGATTTAACATTCTCAAAACTAAAGGTATCATAATTGCCATAAAGTATAATTTCCTTGAAATGCTTAAAGGTAGCAAGCAAAGAGACGACCAACAGAATAGCCTTATCTTCATCATCAATTTTCACCTCTAATTTTTCAAGATCAATTATGAGAGAATTAAACTCATTAAGATGAGACTGAATAGAGGTACCTTCCGCCATGCGAATTGTGTATAGACGTTCTTTAAGGCGTAATTTGTTGGCAAGACTTTTCTTCATGTACAAGTCCTCCAATTTCTGCCACAGCTTTGCGGCGGTAGTCTCATGAATAACTTCACGCATAATATCTGTAGACAAATTGAGCTGTATGGCGGATAGAGCTTTCTCGTCAAGTTCTTCCCATTGTTCATCTGTCATTGTTACCGGTTTAGCTGATAGTGCCTTTCTGATGCCCACCTGTGTGAGAACGGCTTTTATCTGAACCTGCCATATTGAAAAACTGATCTTGCCATCAAACTTCTCAATGTCAAATTTAGTAGATTACATGGTGGAGAATAAAATTGCAGATAAAAAATATGGTAGATTCTGAAAGAAGAAACTTCCTGATGCGTTGTGTGTGCACTGGCAAAATCTGCTGAAAACAGAAGCTGGAGCTGCTGAAGTCACATGAAGCCGAAGCCAATAAAAAAAAACCTGGAGCTGCTTCTTCTCTGTGGAGCCGGACCCGAAACCGGAATAAACAAAAACTCTGAGATTACTTCGGTTCCGGATGAAGTAAAAACCAATGCTTCGGTACTCCTCGGTTCACGGGCGAGAGAAAAAATCTTCACGGCAAAACTTCTAGTTGGCCAGAGTGCACTTCTAGCACTCACCATCAATCTTCACGAGCGCAATGCACTTCTAGTGCAAGAACTTCTAGTCGGCAGACAACAGCACGGGTGGAGGCGCTCTAGCTACCGGGAAGGCGCGGCTCAGGCACGGGCCGGGACGCCGAGGCGAGCGACCGGGAAGTCGCTGGCGAGCGCCGCAGAGACCGCGTGGAAGACGAGTCGGCGGTTGATGGCCGTATCGGCACGGAAGCCGAAGAACCGCGCGCGCGGAAAGGGCGACGACGCCGAAGAACTGCGCGCGCGGAAACGCCGGAGCCGAAGGCGCGATGTAGATCGGCGGCGGCGACGAAGATCCGGACCCAGGTGCGTGCTTGCGGCTCTGATACCACACCACTTGTTAGGGTTTAGGATCTAGCACACACGCACAAAAGGAACACAAAGATTTTAGTACGGGAAAAAACCACGGGAGGCACAATGCACTATTTTGGTTCAAAGATTACAAGTACATGGGGTGGCATTATATAGCCATTTAGGAATCCGAGATTAGGAAGGAGTCCAAGTCTAGAAAGAGTTCGAATCTGTTATGATTTTGAGGAATCCGATTTTATTCCTAACATATTTAATACAGGTTGGTAAAGTTGATCTGTGCAGTGGGGAACGGAGTGAAGGGATATTCTGGTATGGCGGAAGGCGCTGGGCGAGCTGGGAGCGATGGCGCTGGAAGGTGGCCGGGGCAGAGCGCTGGTGCAGCGGGGCCGATCGGTATGTTTTCGGTACTCTGCGAAATTTTGTGGCGTTTCTCACCTAGCGCGTACTGCGAGGGGTGCTAGTGGGCGGGGATCCGGCGGTGTCGCAAAGCTCGGTGCTGCGTGTATGGGTTTGCTTTTTTTCTCAGAGGCGGAGGGGGAAGGAATACGATGGCACGAGAGCGGACTGGATGCGCAAGGGCGTCCGGTGTCCTGGAGAGGAACGCAGTAGAAGCTTCGGGCAGGGTATAGAGAAGCTGTTAGATGCGTGTAGAAGCTATTATTGAAGGGCAGAATAAGGTGTTTAGAGGCTACGGTGTGTGAGGCTTTATCTATTGATGCTCTGAATCGAATGTTGTTGCGTAACACGATTGCGTTTGAAATGCAGGCGGTGCTCGGAGGATTCGCATTTCTCGTAAGGTAATCCTGCGTGAAATTGTAAAGAGCCTGGGTGGGTCAGAGCCTAGGTATACAGCTGTTGTTTTGGTTTAAGCAGTAAAACAGCTTAAGCCAAAACGGCATGCGAAGATAACTGTTGTTCCGTTGCTGGGAGCATGACGGAAAACGATCTCAGTATAGATGGATCGACGGTGTTCTATGATGCTCACTGTTTAGCCCAATGGATCGAAGAGCATGGTAGTCCACAGCTGCTTTCTGTAAAACACGCGATATGCAGATGTGTTTTGTGGATGTAGTATAGGTCTATAGGACGTGTATACAGGTATATAGTTCAAGCGGGCTATGGCATGTGTATTGTAAGCGTATCGCGTGTTAATAACGTAGGGGAGCTAGTTCTATAAATGTGTAATAGGTGCTTGTGGAGCCGTATGTTTTGCGTAGTAAGGTTCTGTGTAAGTGGGTATGTATGTGTGCAGTAGTGAGCTGTCGGCAGCGCACCTCTGCTTTGGGTGTGGCGTATGACACAGTGTTGTATAATATACGTATCTGTATCAGTATTTACATGTTACTACTATATGTATACATGCGTTTGTGTATACGGGTAGCTGCATGTGTATGGAGGTGGAAGGTCTAGCAGTAATGTTTGGTGAGTTGCTGCCGTAGGAAAGAGATGGGTCCGCGGCGACGGTTTCGGTGATCAGAACATGTGGGCTGCGGGCCTGAACTGGTTCGATGTAAGGCGAGGCTTCCGGTCACTGCGTACGCTGGGTAGAACTGGAGACGGGTGTGTGTATATATATATATAGAGAGAGAGAGAAGATGATTCTATACTCCTGGGTGTATGTACTTCTACCTCTAATATGCTGTTTAAATGATGTTGTTTTACCTCTTTATCCTTTTGAGTATACTCTAATATTAATTATAAGATACTCCAAAGTGAATTCCATGAAAAATTTCATTAAAATCCACCCTTTATAGCATAATTTGTTTACATATTCCTTATACATATGTAAAAGGGTATGTAGCAAAAAATAAAGGGTCTGATGAATTTTTTTTAATCATGTTGTATTGGAGTATCTTAGAATTATTATTGGAGTATATCGAAAATGATAAAGGAGTATAAAACGTTTATTTAAGTGGTATATTAAAGGTGGGAGTATGTACTCCCGGGAGTACGAAAAAAGCTTCTATGTCTCTCTCTATATATATAGTGGGCAGGAAAAACGTAAAGTGTGTAGGTCTGCGCATGAGCGGATAGAGGCAAGATCCATTGGCTAAGGTCTTGGATTTTACACAGGTAAGCGGTAGTTCTGTACAAGGAGGAATGGTCTAAAAGTGTTCGCTGTGGATACTAAAGAACGGGTATGCGAGCTATGAGTTTTACGGTCTAGGCTATAATAGACATGACGTATAAAGGCGAGCATTAGAAAGTCAGTGTTTGCAGCGTAGCGTAGATTAACTGGAGGGTGTCCGAGAGCAGATCGGTTGCGCTGTACAGTGGGAACCTGTGGGCAAAAGACGTCATATGTGTGTCTTTGTATAAGCAGCGGAAGACCTGGGCTGTTTTGACGCTGTTGCTCGTTGCCTGGAAGAAATAGATAAGCGTGTAAGATTATAGATAGTACGGTACACGTAGGCCTTGCTTGTGTTATGTGTATGGCTGGTTATGAAGAACCTGGTATGTTGTTAATCAGTTGATTTTGTAAAATATCATGTAATCATGCACAAGGATATTGTGGAAGCAGTAAGTCAAGTATAGATTGATATAAGCTGTTGTATCTTTTGTAACAAACTTTCCTCAATTATCCTATGTTTCCTTGTAAGCCACGGCGATGGCTGTTGTCGCTATATATAACATGGAGGCACCAGCCCAGGGGCTTAACGGTGTTTTGCGCCTCTGATTTTCTACATGGTATCAGAGCCTGCTGCTAATCTATTAGATCCGATCCAACCTCAAGCCATGGCGAGTTCTTCAGACCCCATCGTCAATCCTCTCGTCAGCCATGCCATCTCCGAGAAGTTGACCAAGAGCAACTATGCACTCTGGAAGATGCAGGTCCTTGATGTCATCCGAGGGGCAAGGATGGAGGACTACCTCATGGGAGAGACACTCGTGCCTACTCCGACCATCAAGACCAAGAATGACGCCGGGAAGGATGTTGATGTTCCCAACCTGGCGCACGAGAACTGGGTGGCCAGCGACCAGCAAGTGCTGGGCTACCTGCTATCCACCATGTCCAAGGAAGCTCTTACTCAAGTTGCGGCATACAAGACAGCCGTAGAAACCTGGAGTATTGTTGAAGGTATGTACTCCTCGATGACCAGAGCTCGCTCTGTCAACACAAGGATCGCGCTCGCCACCACAAAGAAAGGAGATCTCTCCATTGCCGAGTATGTCGGCAAGATGCGTTCTCTAGGGGATGAAATGGCGTCTGCAGGCAAGCCTCTCGACGACGACGAGCTCATCTCCTACATCCTCACCGGGCTTGATTACGACTACAATCCGATCGTCTCCGCCCTCGTCGCACGTGCTGATCCAATTACCGTCGGTGAAGTCTACGCGCAGCTGCTCAGCTTTGAGCAGCGCATGGAACTCCAACATGGATCTGACTCCTACTCCTCGACCAATGTGGCAAACCGCGGACGTGAGGGCCAGCGTGGCCGGGGTGTCTTCAACCGAGGCGAGGGCAGTCGCGGCCCTAGAGGACGCGGGTGTGGCAATAACATGCTGCGATCTGACGCAGGCGGTGTCAACAACAGAAGCGGTGGTCACCAAGGCCAGGCAGATGCAATGCCCAAGTGCCAGCTGTGTGGGAAGAAAGGGCACACTGTCTTCGACTGCTGGTACCGCTTTGATGAGAATTTTGTTCCTAATGATAAGTATGTAGGGAAGGCCACCACTTCCTACCGGGTCGACATAAACTGGTACACCGACACAGGTGCCATAGACCATGTCACGGCCAAGCTTGAGAAGCTAACGGTCCGAGATAGGTACAAGGGACATGATCAGATCCACACGGCCAGCGGTGCAGGTATGGACATTAGTCATATTGGTCAGTCTATTGTGAAAACCCCTAGCCGTGATCTTCTACTAAACAATGTTCTCTATGTTCCTAGAGCCACAAAAAATCTGGTTTCTGTACACAATTTGGCTGCTGATAATTCTGCTTTTCTAGAATTTCACCCAAATTTCTTTGTAATCAAGGATCAGGTCACGAGGAAACCAATTCTTAAAGGCCGGTGTCATAGAGGGTTGTATCCCCTGCTGTCATCTTCATTCGAGCAAGTTCATGGAGTCTTCAAGCCAACTGTGGAAAGGTGGCATAGTCGGCTAGGTCATCCATCGTCTACAATAGTAGACAAAGTTATCAGTAGTTTAAGCTTCCAGTTTCCCTAGAGTCCAATAAACAGTCTGTGTGTGACACTTGCCAAAAAGCAAAGAGTCATCAATTGCCGTACCCAAAGTCAAACAGTGTGTCGTCTCATTCTTTGGAACTCATTTTCTTTGATGTGTGGGGCCCAGCGCCCAAATCTGTTGGCAATAAGAAATATTACGTTAGTTTCATTGATGATTATAGAAAGTTTTGTTGGATTTATCTTTTGAAATTCAAATCCGAAGTTTTTCAAAAATTCAATGAGTTTCAACATCTTGTTGAACACCTGTTTGACAGGAAGATTATTGCAGTTCAAACCGATTGGGGAGGAGAATATCAAAGGTTGAATACTTTCTTCTCCAAAATCGGTATAAGTCATCATGTATCATGTCCTTATGCACATGAGCAGAACGGATCAGCAGAAAGAAAACACCGTCACATTGTGGAGGTTGGCCTTTCTCTCCTTGCTCATTCATCCATGCCTTTAAAGTTTTAGGATGAAGCTTTTCTTTCTGCGTTGTTTATCTAATAAACCGGCTTCCTAGTAGAGTAATCAATTTTGAAATGCCCTTAGAGCGATTATATCATCAAAAGCCGAATTACACAGCTATGCACACATTTGGTTGTGCATGTTGGCCTAATCTTAGGCCCTATAATTCTCATAAGCTCCAATTTCGTTTAAAGCAATGTTTGTTTCTTGGGTACAACACACTTCACAAGGGATTTAAATGTCTTGATCCTTCCTTAGGTCGAGTTTACATCTCAAGAGATGTCACATTCGATGAGTCAATCTTTCCTTTCTCCCAACTCCATCCCAATGCCGGTCGTCACCTTCAAGAAGAAATCTCTCTCCTTCCTTCTACTCTTGTTAATCCTACTCCTTCTGGTCATGGGGTTGAGCAATATACTGTTCATATGACTAATAGTCCTGATATTCCTGCTAATGAATTTTATCCAGATCAAATTGATTTTCAGCGCTGACACAACAAATAATGAAGGAGAAGACACATGCGTTAGATCCAAGGTGAATTCTCCTGCATAGCTGTCCTCCGGATCAGATGGATCCGCTCCGGGATCGACGCGCGGAGGACCCAGCACATCTGCCTCGGAGTCTCCTGGTGACACGCAGACATGGGATCCCGCGTTGTCTCCACCCACATGTAGGTCACCAGCGCAGGGTGAATCGTTGCGCGCACGGGGTGAATTGTCGCGTGATACGCGGCCCACTACGGCAGAATCCGGCCCGACTGCGCCAGAACTCGTGCAGGGAGGGGCGGCATCAGCATTAGCATCCGGGACAGAACAGCAGCGACGGCCACATACTCGTCTTCACAATGGTATTCGTAAGCCCAAAGTTTATACTGATGGCAGTTAAATATGGTTTCTTTACTTCTACTGGTGAACCTCAGAGTTTAGATGAGGCATTGCATGATAAAAATTGGAAAAATGCTATGGATGCTGAGTTCTTGGCACTGCAGAAAAACAAGACTTCGCATTTAGTTCCACCTCACAAAGGGAGGAATGTCATTGACTCTAAGTGGGTTTATAAGATCAAGAGAAAACAAGATGGGAGTCTAGATAGATACAAGGCTCGTTTAGTTGCTAAAGGTTTCAAGCAACGATATGGTATTGATTATGAAGACACATTCAGTCCTGTGGTTAAGCAGCCACCATCAGGATTATTCTCTCTGTTGCTATTTCAAATGGTTGGACTCTACGACAACTGGATGTACAAAATGCCTTTCTTCGTGGCATCCTTGGGGAAGAAGTGTACGTGCGACAACCTCCCGGGTATGAAGATCAAACCTTTCCAAATTTTGTTTGCAAATTAGATAAGGCTTTATAACAAGCACCACGAGCTTGGTATTCACGACTGAGTAGGAAGCTATATGATTTGGGATTCATGGGTTCTAAGGCCGATACTTCATTGTTTTTCTATAACAGTAGAAATGTGACTATGTTAATTCTTATTTATGTGGATGACATAATAGTGGTGAGTTCAAAACAAGAAGCATTTGCAGCTTTGTTAAAGAATCTCCAACAAGATTTCGCCTTGAAAGATCTTGGAGACTTGAGCTATTTTCTTGGCATAGAAGTTACCAAAACAAGCAATGGTATTCTTCTGTCCCAGGATAAATACGCTTCAGATCTGTTATGCAAAGTTGGTATGGCGGATTGTAAATCTGTAAGTACACCACTCTGCACTAGTGAAAAGTTGACAGTTCATGAAGGGTCTCCTTTGGGACCAAATGATGCAACACAATATAGGAGTATAGTTGGAGCATTACAATATTTGACTCTCACTAGACCAGATATATCCTTCCTGTTAACAAAGTATGCAGTTTCTACATGCGCCAACCACAGCTCATTGGGCAGCAGTAAAAAGAATACTACGCTATCTAAAGTCTTGTACTCGGCTTGGGCTGAAGTTATGCAAGTCCTCTTCTACACTAGTGAGTGGATATTCAGATGCAGATTGGGCAGGTTGTCTAGATGACAGGAGATCAACAGGAGGTTTTGCCATATTCTGGTGACAATCTCATTTCTTGGAACGCGAAGAAACAAGCTACAGTTTCACGGTCAAGCACTGAAGCAAAATACAAGGCTCTAGCCAATGCTACTGCTGAGATTATGTGGGTACAGACTTTGCTACAAGAATTGCACATTAAAAGTCCTCCAGCTGCTCGGTTGTGGTGTGATAACATGGGAGCTAAGTATCTGTCCTCAAATCCGTGTTCCATGCTAGAACTAAACACATTGAAGTAGATTACCACTTCGTAGAGAACGGTTCCATGCTAGAACTAAACACATTGAAGTAGATTACCACTTCGTCAGAGAACGGGTCGCCAGAAAATTACTGCAGATTGATTTTATTCCTACAGGTGATCAGGTGGCAAATGGCTTCACAAAGGCGTCACAGTAAAGAAATTAGAAGACTTTAGATACAATCTCAACGTAGGAAAGTTGTGATTGCCGGGGGGGGGGGGTGTAAAATATCATGTAATCATGCACGAGGATATTGTGGAAGCAGTAAGTCAAGTATAGATTGATATAAGCTGTTGTATCTTTTGTAACAAACTTTCCTCAATTATCCTATGTTTCCTTGTAAGCCACGGTGATGGCTGTTGTCGCTATATATAACATGGAGGCACCGGCCCAGGGGCTTAACAGTGTTTTGCGCCTCTGATTTTCTACAGATTTGTCGGAGAATAATCTTCTGTTGGCATGTTACTTTTGTTCAACAATGCTGCAACGGATTATGGAGATGTGAGTGGCATACAGCATTAGAGAACGAAATATTAGGTCTAGGGTAAATAGATTGGCAAAGGTTAAGCAAGAGGAAACCTGTGTTCGTCTTGGGAAGAAGGGTGGATAGCGCCGATGTCAGGTATGGTTCTCTTGAGTGTGCGCTCCAAGTATGGCGAGACCTGTTGGTCAGAGGAGTGGGTTAGGAAACGTTATTAGCCGTGCTATGATAGAATTACGAAACATTAACCGGAAAATGAAATAGAATAATAACCTGTTCTGGTTTTGGCGTGGTCTGGAGCATCACACTAGGAGGTCCGTGTTGCTTGGCCTGCGATATTGGTAAAGCAGTTGAGAGAAATGTGTGTTTTATATTTGTGGTTTGGAAAAATTGATCAAAACTGGGTATGAAGGAAACAAATTGATCAAAACTGGGTATGAAGGAAACACGAGTGCGGCAGGGTAGTATAACAACTCTGAAAACACATGTTTTCTATGCTATACGTTGTTGGGGCGCAAGTAGACCTGGAAATTGGGCCGGGCCTTAGTGGGCCAGCACGACCCGGCACGAAAAAAATGGGCCAAAGCACGACCCGGCACGAAAAAAAATGGACCGGGCTGGCACGGCCCGAATGACGTGCCGGGCCGGGCCTAAAAACCTGGCACGATGGGCTGCAAGCGGCCCGATGTATGGGCCGTGCTCGCAAGACGCCCAAAGCCGTCCGAATCTGTAATTTGTATTTTCAGGATCTTTCTTTACTCATATGAATTTATACTCTACATGAAAGTTGTAGAGAATTTCGAGACGCATCTTTTTCATGTAGACAACTTTTCCATTTGAGCAACGTATGAATTTATAAAAAAAAATTTAGTGTGCTGTGTAGTTTCAGACTGACGCCACGTCTCTCGGTAATCTGCATTTTTCAGTGTCTTTCTTTGCTCACATGAATTTATATTCTACATGAAAGTTGTAGAGAATTTCGAGACACATCTTTTTCATGTAGACAACTTTTCCATTTGAGTAACGTATGAATTTATAAAAAAATATTTAGTGCGCTGTATAGTTTCAGACCGACACCACATCTCTCGGTAATCTGCATTTTTCAGGGTTTTCCTTTGCTTATATGAATTTATATTCTACATGAAAGTTGTAGAGAATTTCGAGACACATCGTTTTCATGTAGACAACTTTTTCATTTGAACAACGTATGAATTTATAAAAAAATATTTAGTGTGCTGCATTCTCTCCAGTGCCGTGTTTGGGCCGGCCCGGCCCGACAGCAGCCCGACGTGCCTTTGGACCGTGCCGGGCCTTGATTTTTGCCGTCCGTGCTGGCCCGGCCCGGCACGAAGAAATGACCGGGCCGTGCTAGCCCGTTTCACGTAGGCCCGAAGCACGACGGGCTCGGACCGTGCCGGCCCGGCACGGCCCAATTTCCAGGTCTAGGCGCAAGGGTCTTCCGAAGTGGCCAAGGACAGGTATATGTATGAAGTCGTTAAGATCTGCAGACTCTAACCTGAGAATTATTGTATCGAAGCGTTGCTAACATTATGATATCTCGATTACGTTTGCAATAAGTATAATTTTTTTCCTTCGTTTTGGAGCAGAGACACGTATATAAAAATTAGGGAAAAATTAGGGTGGGCTAATGGATGTGAGACGATGCGAGTGGCGAGACGAGAGGAAATCGATAGTTAAAGTAACACAGTGCAAGGCTGAGCTTCGGAGTGGAGTGTATACCTCTGTGGAGACGTGTAGAATCGTCGGCTCGTGAGCCTTGGGTGTCACTGGTGATGCTGTGTCATACGTTCTAGGAGAGTGTGCTTCTTTGTGAGACGAAGGCGACTGTATATTCTTGCTGGAGAGAGCAGAGATTTCACAGGATACGGTGAGATCCATATTCGGCTTATCCATTTTAGAAACACTGACAGTAGGGATAAGAGGTGATAGCTATTCGGAGATGACAGGTTAGGCAATCCGGGGTGTTTCTGGGGCACCAAGACGATCAATGGAGACAGGCTGAATTGTATATTCTAGCTGAGGTGCTGTGGGAGCGGATGTGGAGGGAAGCAATGGAGGTGAAATGGAGTCAACCTGGTATGAAATTTTAGTGCGTTGGAGGGCACGGCGTGTGACAGAGACTTTTAAAGTGTATTATCTTCCATAGAGCTGGTGATTTGGGGCGGAACGAAGTCTTCTATGCCCTGGCTAGCTGTGACAAGCGGAGCGACTGGGCACCCAAGTAGTTGCTAGCCAATGTCAGCAAAAAATATGAATTCAGCTGCGATAAGCGTGGGTAAAACGTGTGACGCAGAAGGCAAAAGGTAGAAAACAAAGCAACAATCGCTGAGGGGAGACCAAGAAGAGAAAAAAAAAAACTTACAAAGACATCATGTGGGTTTAAATTATAAATCTACGGAACCGTAGCGGTGATCAATGGGCTTTGCGCTGGTAGCTGTCCGGTCCATTTAATGATGTGTGCAGCCGATGCAAACCTAAGTAATTGACAGGCTAAGAGCAACATATACGCTGTGTGCTTGGCTGCTGTACGGAAACTACACATATGAATCTGGAAGGTAACACTAACTGGAGTAGTTATCTAGCAATGGCAAAATATGTGAGTTGAATGACATATATAAAACCGAACAGGGGGTAATAACGTGCTCCAATATGGGTGTTCGCGGTGAGCAAAAAGGTGAAAGGGACTATGTAATGACTACGAACTAAAAGACGTGAGGCGCACTATATATATTTATTGACAGGAACAACCATCGAAGAGCAGGACTAACCACCGCGGCTACCATGAGTAAAGCAGCGGTTCATATCATGGAATAAAAAGTGCAAATTTGAGACAGCGAGCACACCGGTCTGGTCGGTGTGTGTGGTATACTGGGATATGTCATATGTATAGTATATTATAGAAAAGAAGTACCTTTCACGTAGAGGAGTTGTCTCTATAACCTTTCACGTAGAGGAGTTGTCTCTAGAAGAGCTGGGTTTGTGTACCATTTACAGACCAGAAAATGGAATCTTTGCCACTCCAAACATTGCCTCTTCAATTTTTTGCCACTCTAAACATCATAATACAATATTTGCCACTCTAAACAATTACCACTCTCACATTTGCCATTTTGCCTAACTAATTTCATTTTCTCCTTTTCTAAATTAATTTGGGCACTAGAAATGACGGTTCTACCCTTGCTTCCCTAATTAATCAGGATGGCACTAGAAATAATTAATTGATGCCTCTTAAAACAATTAATAATACATAGATAAAAGAGGAGCTCTAAAAGGTAAATACAAAGGAAGAATCCACAGAGTCATGATGAAATTAAACCAAGCTCTCATATACTGTTTGGGCCAATTAATCCTTCCGAATGCACGCATCACCCAGCGCGGCCTGACCTGGTAACGTAACAATGACCTTCCCTTCCATCCAAATGTGGTGTTGTATCTATATTTGTAAGAGTTTTAGTAGTACTTTTCAAGAATTAAGTACATGCAAAAAATGTTATAATTAAGTGGTAATCACTAATAAGTACTAGCTAATAATTCATTCATATGTGCATTGTATAGAGCCACATGGAGCACTGTCTCATGCAATATTGATCCAAAATCACAACATATTCCACAATCACAGAGGATTAATATATCCCAACTATCAAAACTCAACAACCAGAGCTGAGGAGAGCCAGATTGGAGTGATACAGCAATCGCGATAACACGAACATAGTGTGGGTGGCAAAACATTTTCTCCAACCTGGGCAAAAAACAAAATACCAAACACTCAAAAACATGTAAGCACAACAAGAGCAGCTGCACTGTGATCAACTGATCGGCATCACCATCACATACATATCTGCTACATCCATCTTATTGATCATCGTATTCCTACAACAAATTCAGAACAAGCTAATATTTCCCTCATGGTTGCATCTCAGCAATACTTACACTTATTAATTAGGGAAGCGAGGATAGAATTATCATTTCCAATGCCCAAATTAATTTAGAAAAGGAGAAAATGAGATTAGTTAGGCAAAATGGCAAATATGAGAGTGGTAATTATTTAGAGTGGCAAATATTGTATTATGATGTTTAGAGTGGCAAAAATTGAAGAGGCAATGTTTGGAGTGGCAAAGATTGCATTTTCTCTTTACAGACAGTACTGGCCTGGAACGGTAGTAACGTTAGGAAGATCGAAGTATAAGCAATACGGTAGAACCAGCAAGTAAAAACAGCAGTAAAAATAGAACAAATATCAATCATGAATCAGTAGAATAGAAAGGTAGGTACAGATATACCTTCACGTAACTTAACCAGTAGGCCAACCAACAGTAAAACAACTGGACCACGATGTGATTCGACCTGAATTGTTTCGGCATCAAATTGAAGCGCATGCGGTCCCCATAATGTGACATCTGCATTCTCGCTGGTTATAAAAGAGAACAATGCATCAGCATGTATAAGAACAGCAATCACAGGGTAGCAGACACGGAAATGCACATAGAGAGTAATAAGGAGCTATAATGTTTTGCTATGGTAATTACTGGAGGTGTGGTATTGTGTAAATACGAAGCGGCATGCAGGTTTTAAGAAATATACCTTCCGTCACTGATCTGGATGTTCCGAATAGGTTTGGGCATTCCTTTGACGGAAACCTCTTTTGTGTGGGAGATAGATATGACGACGCCTACAGTATCTGAGCGGTTATAGCAGTTAGCGGGAATCACGGTAAAATGAGATAGCAATGTCATTGACACATAAAAGCGACGAACGAAAACACATAACGAAGCATTGGTAAATACCTGATAGCAGCAATCTATCATTTTCCCTTGTCCTGAGTACATCGAACGATGCCAGGGTGCACGCATATATTGGGAATCCGATAGGAATAGGAGAAATCTCAGTAACCTTGGTGTATGCAGTGAATCTAGCCATAAGAATATTGTCAATCGGTCGATAGTTCGACTGTGCATCAGTAACCTCGAAGAACTGCACATAGTATGCGGAATCCTCTTTCAGCAGTGGGGCAAAGCGTGGGACATGTCGTTCCGGTATCTGCGCATCCATGGCGGTTCCCCGCAAATAAGGAATCGTTGTGCTTAGGGTAAGACACATTAGCTGAAATGTAAAATAGAAACAATGAACGGGAGTAGATAAACCTGCTCGTCAAGCAAAACAAGGTCAACTCGCAGCGTTCTCTGAGGTTTGTTTTCATCGACGTATTCGGAGAATCGTGTCATTCTGACCGGATGCGCCATCGGTGTGAGTCCTTGGTAATGTTCTTGAGCAAAGTGTAGTTCATCTGCTGCAGGAAAAACTGTTAGGCTAATGGAGGGGTAGAAAAGCGCAACCACAATGCAAAAAGGCAGAACAATAAAGGGAATTAGCTATTGCGAAACCAATAACACATAACATAATATTCTGACGCAGACATGTAAAGTTGGAAAAGAAATATACAAATGCTGTCATGGACAATCGTGGCTACTAACAGGCTCATATGTGGCTTTGATAAGTGAGCATACATAATCGACAAATCACAGGTGAGGTAGAATCAATTGGTAATACAATAGCGATTCACTAAAGAGACATGCAATAGCAGAACATCTGATCTTGATAGCATACCGCTTGTAATTTCACAAGCCCTGTTGTGGGTAAGAAAACCAAAGCAAAGCTGAAAGTGCATCTAGGCACTTATGTTATTTTGGTGATTAATGACAAACGCATATAATGACAATCTATGCAATTCAGTAAATGCTTAACTTAGTGCTTAACAAATGACAAACCTCTAATATGATTATATTGCTATGAGACTAACATGTCATTGCCTAGTTGAGTATCAGTCTCATCTATTTAGAGGAAAATCAAGTGAGATGGTTAAGCAAAGATAAGGTATGCAATTTTGGTATCTCTTCTATATTTGTTATTGTATTCCTTTTATGCAAATGCATAGTAAACTCCAAGTAGCATGTTGATTATATATATGCACATTGGTTCATGTCATATTCATTTGTGCTTATACATTCATTTGAGTTCATTATGTGCTTTGTTTTTGGTATGCATATATTAACTAGAGTTAAACTTCATATTGCTATAAATTGACTTGGTGCATGCATGTTCTAGTTGTATATCTTCTCATGCAATTCTCTTAGTGAAGTTTAATCTAGTGTTGGATCACATATTTACTCTTATTCCAAATATTATTTGCACATGCACAATTCGTGTATATTCTATCATGTGCTTCATTTAAGTAAAGACTGTGATCCTTGCCATGATTTAATTGATTCATCGATCGGCAATCGCTCTCTAGTGCATATAGATCATTTACATATTCATCATGATGCACTTAGTAGAGAACATTTCTTATGTCAAGTGTTTCCATTCATATTGTGCTTCTTTATATGAAACACTTGTGGTACTTAATTGCTCACAAATATCAATTTATTCACATCTACTGAGCTTTTGGGACTAATGTCTTTCATGAGTGGTTTGGAAAGAATTAGGTCCCGTATGTGTATGATGACCAAGGTATCCGGGAGGATGATCATTAAGCCGAGGTCAACAAGACGGCGGTGTCACCAAGAGTTGAGGACTAAGTCAAGATCGACTTGGCGTGGAGATCGTCGGAGAGGATGATCAAGTCAAGGTCGATAGGACGAGAGTCTCATGAGGGGAATCGAGTCAAGTTGGACAAGGTGAAGATGTCGTCAATCATTTGGTAAAAGACATCATACGCATTGCATCCACGGAGAAGACGGCATGCGGATTGAATGTAAGACTTAGATTTCTCGTTTGAATTTGAGTCTAAGGATTGCCGTACTATTAAGAGGGATGCTCCATTGAATGACTTTTAGATGTGTCAAGTGCTCAAGTGATCCATCCTTGTGAAATTTAGAGAGAGTGGTGTTGGTGGTGCCGGAAAGTGAGAATCGTATGTCTCTCTTGGATTCTTGGTGAAATCTGGATTTATCCTTTGAGATTTGGGTAGTGAGACCTTGTTGGTTGTGTAGCTCTTGTTCTTAGCTTTCAATAGAGTCTAAAATCACTTAAATCGGAGTCCGGAGTCAAAAGTTATGCTCGTTTTCGGTCTCTTGAGTCCATCCGGACACTCGGGATTAAGTCCGAGTATCCGGGTTGATACTCTCGGTTAGGTCAGTCCGAGTATCCGGATGATTTCGAGTCTCCGGACATTTAGTCCGGACATTCCGGTAAAATTGTCCAAGTATCCGGACTTTCTTGCAGTTCAAACGGCTAGTTTTTTGGGGACCTCTATTTAAAGCCCCCTCTTGGGTAGCCGTTGGGGGAGAGTTTTTGGGGTGGTTCCTTGGTCCTTTGGGGTGTATTCTTGGTGATCTTAAGCTCCCAAAAGCCCCTCTAACCCTAGATCTTAGTGATCCTTTTGAGTGAAGGGTTGGGTGTGAGAGAGGGTAGTGCTCGGGTTGAGTGTGATTTGAGTTGTTGAGCACTTGATTTCATCTCCAAGCTTGTTCTTCGTGAGCATTTGTTACTCTTGGAGGTTGAGGACTCCTAGACGGCTAGGAGGTCACCCACGAGCCACCAAGCTTTGTGTGGTTGGCCGTGGGAAGTTTGTGAAGGCCGATTCCGCCCGCAAGGGAAGGAATCAAAGAAGTGAAAGCCGTGAGTGCAAGGTGCAACACCCGGCTAGCGGGTTGAAAGAGACCCCGTGTCTTGGGTGCCGGGTCGCCATGAGTGCAAAGTGCAACACCGGAGGATAAGGGTTGAAAGAGACCCCGGCTTGGTGCCGCCTCAACGGAGACGTAGGATCCCCTCAAGGATCCGAACTTCGGGTGAAAAATCATCGTCTCCAAGTTTGCCTTTCATTCTTGCTTACTTTTGTTCTTGCTTTAGTATTTGATTTTGAATATTGAAATTGCCCGATCTATTTGAGTATTGAGTTTCTCGCTAGGCATCTACTTGATCTAGGTTCCTGCTAGTGTTTATCATCTTTGCTTAAGTAGATTGTTTAAAAGTTGGAGAAATTTCAAATTTCATCTCGAGGTGCCCAACCCGAGTATCCGGACAATTACCGGATAGTCCGGACATTTATCGGAGTATCCGGATAAAATCCCGGACACTCTGGGCGACCCTCGGCTCTTCAAGGTCTCCAATCCGAGTATCCAGGACAATTACCCGGATAGTCCGGACATTTATACTGAGTATCCGGATAAAATCCGGACACTCGGATGAAAACCTTGGATTGTTTTATTCATTTGTGATTTAGTTTTAAATTTATTATTCGCCTATTCACCCCCCCTCTAGGCGACATCACCTGCCCTCTCAATTGGTATCAGAGCTAGGGCTCTCATTTTATTAGACTTAACCGTCTAGAGAGTTAAAGATGTCGACTAGAGGAGTAGAGCACTCAAATGATCTACTTGTATTAAGTGGCTCAAATTATGCTTTATGGAAATCTCTTATGACTATTCATTTTAAATCCATGAGCCCCCAAATATGGTGGATTGTAGATGTTGGCTTTTCGTCTCCATTGAACGAAGTTGATCCAACTGAAGGAGAGACGAA
The DNA here is from genome assembly GCA_036346375.1 of Guadua angustifolia. Taxonomy (NCBI): domain Eukaryota; kingdom Viridiplantae; phylum Streptophyta; class Magnoliopsida; order Poales; family Poaceae; genus Guadua; species Guadua angustifolia. The sequence continues at coordinate 25,545,546 of CM070507.1, forward strand.
ATGCCTACATCTCGACGCTCAAGCTACTAACATATTATTTTGGGTTGTGAGCGATGAAATTTTTGATAGCATATGCGAACTCAAGAGCGCTAATGAGATGTGGATAAAGCTTCAAGATCTATTTGAATCATCCACGTCTTCAAATGAGGAGTGCATTAAGGAAGAGACGTCGGGAGATGAAACCTCAAGCTCCACCTCAAGCTCAAGTGAGGAAGAACCGACATCTCCATCAACCTCAACCTCCGCCTCAAGTGACGATGAAGATTCACTCACATCTCGAATCCGTTGCTTCATGGCGAAAGGTAAGAATGAGGTAAGTGATGATGATGATGATGATGAGCTCTCTTGTGAAGAGTTTATGAATATGTTAAAGGAGCTAAATGAATGTCTTGGGAGGGAGAAAAAGAAATATAAAACTTTGAAGCTTGAACATGAATTACTTCAAAATGATTTTAATATGCTTCAAGAAAATCATGAATCCCTCCTTCTTAAAGAAATTCATAAGCCTAAGGTGGATATAGGAATCACATGTAATTTAATTGATGAAATGCCATGCTTAAATGTCAACTCTAATATTTCATCAAAAATTGACATGTCCACCTCTTGTGAAGATTTAATTGATACATCTTGTTGCTCTAATAAAATTTCTTCTAGTTCCTCTATGTCTTTGGATGCTAATCTTGTAGAGGAAAATAAAGAGCTCAAGGCCCAAGTCATTAGATTGGAAAATGACTTGAAGAAATGCATAAAGGGAAAAGTCATTCTCGACGAGATCTTGAGCAAGCCAAGGGCGCCTCAAGATAAGCGAGGACTCGGCTACAACTCCAAGAGGGAGAAGAGTAAGAAGAAGCACGATACAAGAATGAAGACGATTGTGTGCTTCGCTTGCAACAAGAAGGGCCATTTCGCCTCCGTGTGCCCTAACAAAGTGGAGATCAAGCCACAACCATCAACAATGAGGCAAACCGACAAAAAGCAAGTTAAGAAGAAGAGACGTTCAAAGCATACTTGCTACAATTGTCGGGAAAAGGGGCATATCGGTAAGGATTGTCCCAATGGTATCATCCCTAAGCCTACTCATTATTTCAATGATTATTTGCTTAGGAAGGACAAGAATGGTAATGCTTTTGCCAAACTTGTCAAGTCCCCTATGCTCGCTCAAAATGATAATGCTCATTTGCATAGGAAGAGTAAATCTAGAAATGGATTTGCTAAAATTGTTAGGACTCCTAAGCCTACTCAAAGCAATTCAAATATATTGCTTAGGAGAAATAACAATAGCAAAACATTTGCTAGATATACTAGATCCTCTAAGCCAATGCATAATTTTAATAATCATATGCTTAGAAGAGATCAAACTAGAGATAGTTTTGCAAAGTATCATTGTCCTCCTAAGTCTTGTTATAAAAATGCCAATCAATTGCCTAGGAGGAATAATTATCGCAAACCTATTCCTAGTCATGTTAGTCTTGTCAAAATGTCAACATTAGGACCATTTGGGTTCCTAAATCTATTGTGACTAACATTGTTGGACCCAACAAGGATTGGGTACCAAAAAGCGCCTAAAAGATTTTTAGGCAATTTGAGATGGATTGACGCTGGCTTCCTCAAGAATATAAGGACTTCAACATTTGCAAAATGGAGCCAAGCATGAGGATGATCACTTCAATCTTGAGCCAATGCCATCTCGGGTAACAAGTATTTAATTTGATTACTATTTAGCTTATAGCCTTATGTAGGTTATATTGCATTATTCATGAAAATCAATTTAGATTACTTGTTCATTTGCTTGCTCATGCTTATTAGTTGTTTTGATTGCAATCTTGAGCAAGTTTGGGATAGTGGCACATTAAGGGGAGTGCTAAATCATAATCATGTATATCATGTCCCTACATGTGCCCATATTTATATAAGTGCTAATATATATTTTCAAAATCAAGCCATTTAGCCAAAACTCAAAATTTTGTATACTATTAGTATTCTAGTGAAAACTAATTGCAAAATGTATACAAATGTATTTGAAACATTTTTCAAAGGTTTTGGCCTCACAAAATCTATTTTGAAAATAAAATGAGTTTCATGATCAAAATCTAGCTACTAGTATCTTGTTTTGGATTTAAACTTATAATTTTCATAGATTTAAATATAAAATGATTTTGAAAGTAATTTCAAAACGAAAATCCTAGAATTGGTCATTCTTAACAATTCTTGTGTTCAAAAGATTTTCAAAAGACCAACCTAGCAAAAGCTATTTGATTTTGAAACTCGCCGAAAAACTATATTTGACCCATAATGGTCATATTATTGCACTTAAGTGAGTTTTGCCAAATGAGTCAAGTTTCATATTATGAGTTGACTCACAAGGGTATTTGCAACTCATATAAGCTTATGGAAAGATTAAATACCCACTTAAGCTCACTTTGGCAAAACTAGAGAATTTCTTGAAACTTAAAGGTTTTATTGCCAAATTCATCTCTTTAAGAATTTGAATGCCTTCTTTACTTTGAAATTGCTCTAAATGGTATGTTTTATGTTTATCTTGATCATTTGGAGCATTTCATATTGGTTTCATGAATCTTACCAAGGTTTATTGCAAAATGCCTTTTGAAGTTCACCAAAATCTCTCTTTTGATATTATTTGGCATACTCTCGCATTAAGTTGGATTTTATGATTTGAATGGATTTGATTATGCAAATTGGCTTATAAATATCTCTCTAACTCATATGAAGCCATATAAGTGCACATTTCCATTCAAAACTCATTTGGTTCCATTTTGAGGATTTAGTGAAAATCTTAATCCTTTATGTGATTCAAATACATCTTTCACCATATCTCTCAAAATAAAATTGATTTATTGAAAATTTTAGTTGAAAATCCTTCGCTCGCATATGGAGTTCATATCTGGAAATTCTCACATTTATTTGAACTCATTTGTAAATTGTTGACTCTATTTGACTTAGTGTCAAAACTAAACCTCCAATGCTCTTAATGGCCTATTTTTGATTGGAGGGTGATATTTGAGAAATTCTTTTGGAGAAGTCTCTTGGATGTCCATGGACCGTTTTGCACAATCTCATGGCTATTTGACTTCATTTGATACTTTTGGATTAATGTTGAAAGCATATGCATGCATATGAGCCGTTTTTGGTCAAAAAGTCAAAATGTATTTAAAAGGCCAATATTTGTGAAAATCTTTATAAAAGTTCTCAAATATGTATTTCAAATGTTTTACAATGCTTTCGGAGTAAAAATTTCTATTTTAGAAACAAAATAGCAAATTTGGCCTCAAATGGATCTTATAGGATCTTGATTTTGGATTAAATGAAATATTTTCATAAGTTGAAATCTATTGAGTTTTTGAAAAAGTGATCAATACAAAACTCGTAGGGTTTGTCATTTTGAGCATTTCTTTAGTTCAAAGTTTTTCCAAACGACCAACCGTTCAAAAGTTATAGCTATTTGAATTTGGCCAAAATTCTTCATTTGACCCCAAATGACCCATTCTTGCATATTGTGGGTTTAGCTATTTGAATTAGATTTCTTCATGTTTCTTGGCTTTAAATAGTATTTCTAACTCATACAAAGTCATTAAAGTTCAAATCTCCATAAATTTCAAATCGGATTGCGTTTTGAGTATTCGGTGCAAATTGAACTTCTTTTTACCTTCAAAGCGTTAATCTGCCATATCTTTTGAAAGAAAATTCCTTTTGAGGAAATTCTTTTTGCGAAACTTTCTAAATAGTTCAAAGTTCATTTCTGAAAAGTTTTAAATCACTTGGACTTAATTTGAAAAAGTTTTGACTTTTCTTCTCTTTGATTGAAAATCAAACCTACAAAGCAAAATTTGGCATATCTTTTGATTGGAGACTCCTTTTTGAAAAATTCTTTTTGGAAAAGTTTCTCAGGAGTCCAAAGTATATTTTTGCACAATTTCAAATGATTTTAACTTCATTTGAAAAAGTTATGGCTTTTTCTCACTTTGATGAAAAGGCTGAAAATTCAGACTTTTGCTTAGTTTTGAGCTGATTTGTGATTTTTGTATCTCCAAATCAGAGCATAATTTGAGGGGACCACCTTTGTAATAATTGATCCTCTGTAGTTGAACTTCATTGTGTAATTTTTTCAGAATTTATGAACTTTGTTTGAACCTTCTTTCAGCCATGTCAAAAAGCTTGAATGGAATGCCAAATCTGAATTTTTCAGCACATTGCTTTTTTGAAATCTTACCTACCTTAAGATGATTTGAGTATTCCTTGTGATGAAAACTAAGATAACTCAATTTATTGCTCCATGACTCATCTAAAATCTTTTGGGAGCTCATTTGCTGTTGTTTTCATCATCAGGACCATTTCAAAGCGAGATTTCTTTTCCCGAAACCTTCGATTCAGTATTCACTATTTTCAAGTTTTCGAGATTTTCCTTTGCTCAAATGAATTTTCGGTCTTCATAGCCCTCGAAGAGAATTTCGAGACGGATCTTTTCCGCGTTGATGATTTTTGCATTTGAGCAATGATTTAAAAGTTATAATCGACTTTGTGCTGCTATTTGAATCTTTTCAGATTTTGAGAGTTTTAAATTGGAATCTTGGCAAGCCTTTCAAGATGAAAACTAAGTGAACTTATTCATTGCTCCAAGCTTCAAAGTGGAGTATATCTATTTAAGTTTTCATTCCAATGAAAGTGCATCTTTTGGCTAAGTTCTTCTGGAAATTGGATTTAATTGTAACTTAGCCTCAAAATGTTTCCTCTCTTGTATAACTCGGAGTTTATTATAAAAAAAAAGAAAGGAGGAAAATTTCCCTTGTAAGTTCAAGAGTTAGTTTGAATGTGTTTTACCCATTGTCTCTCTTACAGGTGGATGTTAAGATTAAATTTGAATGAGTTTCAAATATTCTTATTGTCAATTGGTATAATGAAATCTTCAATTGATATCTTGAACCTTTTAAATTGCGTGCAAATAGTATTGTCATGTTAATCATCTATATCATGCATGTTGTACTTAGACATTATCAACCTAACTTGGGTCAAGTTGAGAGATATTTGTTCCCGGAAATCGTGTGCTTGTCTACTGATGTTCAAGGAATTGGAAAAGGGGTCACCTTCGACGGTGGGATGAAGGAAATGGAGAAGAGCTCTATAGTCCGAGGGATCTAAGGCCGGGCGCGGTGATCATGACCGATTCGAGCATGCGGTGGACAAAAACCGACAAAGGGACGTATTTTGTTTTGACTATATTTAATAATGTCCTTGCACACCATTATGCTCAATTGTCTTATTCTAAATGGTGTTGTTCCTTTTAATTGGTATCATCAATCGGTATATGTAATTAGTTTCAATTGGTATCAATTAATTAGTGTTCTTCAAGAGGTATTCTCTAAGTCTGAATTGCTTTTAAAATTGTCATCTAACTTGCATTTGGCATTATCATGAATTAAAGGATACATATGGGTGACACATTGCAAAGAAGTATACCCTTGATAAATTTATGAAATTCTTGATCATGAAAGTGCATCTTAATTATACAATGTTGATTCATGATCTTGATTGTTAGAATTTAATTGGATCATAAGCATGTGCTTAAGATATATAAATTTGCTATATGATCTTAATGTTTAAAGAATGAATATTCTCCAAATGAAATCATATTCATATGTCATTGATTTAAGCATCACTTACATATTGTGAATCATGACTACATTTAAATTGGTATCATTTCAAAAAATCTATTACCTAAATCTTGGATATAATTGGTATCATATTTTTCCTAAATTTAGGGGGAGCTTAATATTATTGTCCTATTCCTAGCTCCTTATTTTTATTTTTATCTTGTTCTCCCTAATCCTTTTATTGAGTGTGAAATCAAGGGGGAGAATTTATTGAATGAACAATAAGGATCTCTTAAGCACCTTTTTGGGATTAATGACAAAAGGGGGAGAATTTATGGATTTATCAATTGTCCCCTAATCGGTTGACAAAAAGGGATAATTTGTAAGTATGATCTCTTATTGTTTCTTCATGCTTGTTTTAATCCTAAATATCTTAATATTGTCATTTGGTGCAATTGATAATAGGTTTGTCATAAATCACCAAAAAGGGGGAGATTGAAAGTGCATCTAGGCACTTATGTTATTTTGGTGATTAATGACAAACGCATATAATGACAATCTATGTAATTCAGTAAATGCTTAACTTAGTGCTTAACAAATGACAAACCTCTAATATGATTATATTGCTATGAGACTAACATGTCATTGCCTAGTTGAGTATCAGTCTCATCTATTTAGAGGAAAATCAAGTGAGATGGTTAAGCAAAGATAAGGTATGCAATTTTGGTATCTCTTCTATATTTGTTATTGTATTCCTTTTATGCAAATGCATAGTAAACTCCAAGTAGCATGTTGATTATATATATGCACATTGGTTCATGTCATATTCATTTGTGCTTATACATTCATTTGAGTTCATTATGTGCTTTGTTTTTGGTATGCATATATTAACTAGAGTTAAACTTCATATTGTTATAGATTGACTTGGTGCATGCATGTTCTAGTTGTATATCTTCTCATGCAATTCTCTTAGTGAAGTTTAATCTAGTGTTAGATCACATATTTACTCTTATTCCAAATATTATTTGCACATGTACAATTCGTGTATATTCTATCATGTGCTTCATTTAAGTAAAGACTGTGATCCTTGCCATGATTTAATTGATTCATCGTATCGGCAATCGTCTCTCTAGTGCATATAGATCATTTACATATTCATCATGATGCACTTAGTAGAGAACATTTCTTATGTCAAGTGTTTCCATTCATATTGTGCTTCTTTATATGAAACACTTGTGGTACTTAATTGCTCACAAATATCAATTTATTCACATCTACTGAGCTTTTGGGACTAATGTCTTTCATGAGTGGTTTGGAAAGAATTAGGTCCCGTATGTGTATGATGACCAAGGTATCCGGGAGGATGATCATTAAGCCGAGGTCAACAAGACGGCGGTGTCACCAAGAGTTGAGGACTAAGTCAAGATCGACTTGGCGTGGAGATTGTCGGAGAGGATGATCAAGTCAAGGTCGATAGGACGAGAGTCTCATGAGGTGAATCGAGTCAAGTTGGACAAGGTGAAGATGTCATCAATCATTTGGTAAAAGACATCATACGCATTGCATCCACGGAGAAGACGGCATGCGGATTGAATGTAAGACTTAGATTTCTCGTTTGAATTTGAGTCTAAGGATTGCCGTACTATTAAGAGGGATGCTCCATTGAATGACTTTTAGATGTGTCAAGTGCTCAAGTGATCCATCCTTGTGAAATTTAGAGAGAGAGTGGTGTTGGTGGTGCCGGAAAGTGAGAATCGTAGGTCTCTCTTGGATTCTTGGTGAAATCTGGATTTATCCTTTGAGATTTGGGTAGTGAGACCTTGTTGGTTGTGTAGCCCTTGTTCTTAGCTTTCAATAGAGTCCAAAATCACTTAAATCGGAGTCCGGAGTCAAAAGTTATGCTCGTTTTCGTCGGGCTGCTAAGTCCAGTCCGGACACTCCGGGATTAAATCCGGAGTATCTGGGTTGATACTCTCGGTTAGGTCAGTCCGGAGTATCCGGATGATTTCGGAGTCTCCGGACATTTAGTCCGGACATTCCGGGGTAAAAATTGTCCGGAGTATCCGGACTTTGCGCAGTTCAAACGGCTAGTTTTTTGGGGACCTCTATTTAAAGCCCCCTCTTGGGTAGCCGTTGGGGAGAGAGTTTTGGGGTGGTTCCTTGGTCCTTTGGGGTGTATTCTTGGTGATCTTAAGCTCCCAAAAGCCCTCTAACCCTAGATCTTAGTGATCCCTTTTGAGTGAAGGGTTGGGTGTGAGAGAGGTAGTGCTCGGGTTGAGTGTGATTTGAGTTGTTGAGCACTTGATTTCATCTCCAAGCTTGTTCTTCGTGAGCATTTGTTACTCTTGAGGTTGAGGACTCCTAGACGGCTAGGAGGTCACCTACGAGCCACCAAGCTTTGTGTGGTTGGCCGTGGGAAGTTTGTGAAGGCCGATTCCGCCTCCGCAAGGGAAGGAATCAAAGAAGTGAAAGCCGGTGAGTGCAAGGTGCAACACCGGGCGGCTAGCGGGTTGAAAGAGACCCCCCGTGTCTTGGGTGACCGGGTCGCCGGCGAGTGCAAAGTGCAACACCGGGAGGATAAGGGTTGAAAGAGACCCCGCTTGGTGCCGCCAACGGAGACGAGGATCCTCAAGGATCCGAACTTCGGGTGAAAAATCATCGTCTCCAAGTTTGCCTTTCATTCTTGCTTACTTTTGTTCTTGCTTTAGTATTTGATTTTGAATATTGAAATTGCCCGATCTATTTGAGTATTGAGTTTCTCGCTAGGCATCTACTTGATCTAGGTTCCTGCTAGTGTTTATCATCTTTGCGTTCAAGTAGATTGTTTAAAAGTTGGAGAAATTTCAAATTTCATCTCGAGGTGCCCAACCCGGAGTATCCGGACAATTACCCCGGATAGTCCGGACATTTATACCGGAGTATCTGGATAAAATCCCCGGACACTCCGGGTGACCCTCGGCTCTTCAAGGTCTCAATCCGAGTATCCGGACAATTACCCGGATAGTCCGGACATTTATACTGAGTATCCGGATAAAATCCGGACACTCGGATGAAAACCTTGGATTGTTTTATTCCGCTGTGATTTAGTTTTAAATTTATTATTTGCCTATTCACCCCCCCTCTAGGCGACATCACCTGCCCTCTCAAAAGCGAAACCCGAAGAAGATGGCGCCGGTAGGCGCACTGTAGTGTGGACGACTGTACATGCATAGCTAAAGGTATGGATGGATTTCGTGATAGACGACATTTTTTGTAGTTGAAGCAGCCGTTCCATCTTCATTCTCAATGAGTATTGCTAATCCTTTACTCAAAGTGACTCTAGAAAGAGCAACATATAATTGCCCGTGGGTGAAAACATGGTTTCTGAGGTAAACGCCTACTCTGGATAGAGTTTGCCTCTGGCACTTATTTATGGTCATGGCATAGCAAAGCCGAACTGGGAACTGGCGTCGCATCGGAATGAACGGCCATTTTGTACTTGTTCCAGCAAAGACAATGTGGGGTATACATATGATCTATCCAATATGTGCTCCTGTCATTATTTTACCTTCTAGAATACGATCACCAAGTCTTGTTAACAGCAAGCGAGTGCCATTACATAGGCCCAAACTTTGGTTGATATTTCTAAGGAGTACAACAGGACTGCCAATTTTGAGAGATAGCCTATGCTGCATAAAATTATTTATCGTAATGGAATGAAGGAACTCCGGGGGGGGGGTACAAAACATCGATGTCAACAGGTTGCTCATTCGTATTACCAATTGTATCATAGCTTAAGTACTCCTTAACGTTCCCTGAAGCCTCCGCAAGCATGACATCATTGAGTTCGTCAATAACGGAATTGGTTGGACAAACAATAGCTCGCTGAGCTAGGTAAACTGGGTCACCATAGTTTATACGGAAATCATTGTACACGAAACTGGTTATAGCCATGACGTTAGAACAGTTTGGTTTCAACAGAAGGTTGAGTGGAATATCAATCCATGAGTGGTCTGAGCTACCCAGTTGACAATGAGTCGATACACGCCCTTCTCCTATGGCAGGGACCCAACGACTGAACTAATGGATATCTCTTCTTTTTTCTAGAGGTAAAGCAGGGTTTAGTAGGCGCATATTGATGGTGAGACGCAATACGTCAACAAACTTCCAGAGCGGTGATCTAATAATGGAAGCCGCAATTATATCCGCACTTGTGCCACCTTCAATAACAGGTAACACCTGCCTGAAGTCACCGCCTAATAATAACGGTTTGCCACCGAATGGCCTGTCGGCGTTGGCTGGGTTGTCAACGATAGGATGTCACACAATGTACAATCTATAGCTTCGAAACACAATCTGTGTGTCATGGGGGCTTCATCCCATAGAATTAAAGTGGTTTTGCTTATTAATTCTGCCAGAAGAGTGCCTCTTTTGATATTGCATATGCTTCTGTCATGTATATCAAAGGGGATGCGAAATCTGGAATGCGCAGTGCGGCCACCCGATAATAACAGAGATGCAACCCCAGATGATGCCACAGCGAGCACAATGCGACCCTCGGATCTTAACTTAAGAATAATGGCATTCCACAAAAATGTTTTTCTGGTGCCTCCGTGGCCTGAAATGAAGAACAAACATTTCGTATTCTCTATTAGGGCAGATATCACTGTATCGTATATAGAGCGTTGCGCATCATTGAGCTTGGTATACATAAATCCAGCCTCTACAGTTAATCCTTCTCTATCATAGGATAGCTCTTCGAGAATTAAGCTGTTGCCAATACCGTGATCCGACGATTCTGATGGTAATAGGACACCATACGATGACATCGATAATCCATTACCGGAGAACATTATATCAAGCTCTCTCAATAATCTGTTCTTTACTATGGCATCAGGTATATGGTTGCACTGTGCTCCGATCGAGTGACGAAGACTATGTGTGATGTCATCAGTCATGTACTTCCAGTATTTATGGAATAAGGCGTGAGGATCAGCGACTTGAGAATATGCCAAGACCGTCATAAGTAAGTTACGTAATTGATATGAAGTGGCCCATATGATGGCTTCTTCAAATAAAGAAACCCATTCAGTGTCATCGCCTACCAGGCCACGTGCTCGGCATGCTTCATGATAACTGGGATATACAATGTCTTGGTATGTGCGAACATCCTCATATGACATGGCTCCACGAACAGTCATTAGTAGCATGCGTAGGTAGAAAGCTTCGCCTAACGTAGGATGGATATGACGTAGTCTACCAAGTTTAGTTCCCCGTTTTCTCTTTGTCTAGGTTTTACTTGTGGCGTTCCATGTCCATTTCGTGGGGAATTCACAATACATCAATTCCCGAGCTGATGGACACCTTTGACAACAAACCATTCTGTGAGCATAGTCCTGCTAGAATCATCATCCTCAACAATATCGGCAAGATCAGCTTCCTCATGATACGTAAGGACATGCATGCCTGGCATATGAACAAAGAGGCGTTCCACAGCCGGCATCCTACCATGTATATCGAATCCAAAAATCCTCCAATTTGCTTCACGCTGATAGATACTGTGATTTAATATACTCAGCTATTTCATTGATACCATCACCTACATCAGTTGATCCTGCATGTGTTTGCGCTGTGGATGAAGCTAAGGTACTCGGCATTCCCTGGTCGTGGACAACCTTCAATGGCTCATTTGTTGGGATGGGAATCGTCGAAATGTCGGTACTCGCATGATGTGCGACGCACTCTAGTGGCGCATCTCTACGATTACCACCAAATGTATGCAAAGACATAATGACAGAATCATGCCCCTTCATTATGTATTTGAAGAGATATTTGATAAGATATGTCTTATTACACCATTCAACATTTATATGGGCCTGGAACTTCTTGAGTAGAGGTAGGTTATGAGGGACGACCCATCTATTATTGAGCCTTATTCCCTGTTTAACAACAAATCTCCCATCGTCACGACGCTGATAAAGAGGATATCCGTCCTGGTCAACCGCTGTCTCGCACGAAATGGCTTAGGATAGCGTTTTGAGCACCAACCATCTTCCATGCATGGGCATTTAGGGTTGAGATCATCGCATGGGCCATAAATCATGAATTCTTCAACGAGGGCGTGCCCCAATGGATCAATAGTTATGTCCGATAGTTCTGCAGAAATGAAGGTATCAATGAGAGATGGTGAAGGATCTCGATTGGCCATAGCTAACCATATAAGTATATGAACATGGGGAAGGCCTCTCTTTTGGAATTCGACTGTATAGACAACTGCATGGCGAACAATGGAGCAATTAGTATGGACAAGCTGTTGGGAAAACGGTTAGGCGGTTCTAAGCCAATAGAGAAATCAAGGGTACCTGCGCGGGTAGGGCTGAATGATGTGCCATCCTTGATATCACCAATGAACTCCTGGAGTTTCATATGGTACACACGCATAACCATGTCCGAGCAATCAGAGGCTCTCTGACCTAGCTCAAAACGAAGCACGACAGATATTTCCAACCACTTGGCATTACATGTGAACGTCGTGAATAGCTGTGGTGGACCATAGGCTTGGCAAATGGCGATGGAGTCATGATAATTCTGTATCATATATCTCTTACCACCAGTAAAGCTGGCTGGCAATAATGTTTTGATGCCAACATCCTTTCCTACGTTGTTTCCTTTGTCGACAACATCCGATATGCTCTGGTAAGTCTTGGACCTCAGTCTATCTTGATTATAGAAATGAAAAGCCAACCGAGTTGCTTCGATACATGAATATGCATTAACAACGATTTGATCAGAGAGTCTCCCACAACAAGTGAAGGGGTTAGGGTCGCCATTACGGTAATGGCACTCATAGCAATAGAATTCCAACATAGATGCATTCTGACGGTTGACAAGAGGTTGGTCGTCAACGTCTCTCAGTTTGATGCCCAGATGGAACCCCTTGTCTCCATAGGGGAAGAGGAGCGAGTATGGCAGTGCCATAAGAAGCGGATGTACTGGTGAAATGCGTTTTAAACCATTAGATCGCGACTCCACCAGCACATCGAATCTGCATGCCTCGACAGAAATACCACCAACCACCAGAGCAGCCAACTCAGACGCTGCTGGTAGGCTATATTGTTGGCCATCTAGCTTACGCGATCCAATCAGCCTCATGGCAACTTCCAGGGCTTCAGGTGACAGCAATCTATCACGGGCAAGTCTAAATTGTTGCACAATAGGGTTGCAAGCATCTAGCATAGATATGAGTGCCTGGACAATAGCCGGATCAGGCTGATCAATGGTAGGCATCTCTGGCCGAAATACATCCAAGAGATTTTTCAATTCATTCGCTCTGTCATAAATATATAACTGCACAAATTCCAAGCGGGCACCGGTGCTAGGCAACAAAGATCCAATACGATGATGAACAACTCCATTAATCCGAAACACATAAGGGCCCACGCCTAGGGGTGGGCATTTTTAAATCGAAACCGAATTACCGAACCGAACCGAATTAACCAATTATTTCGGTTATTTCGGTTTTCGGTTCAGTTTTTATTTTGGTATAATTCGGTTTTCGGTGTTTGGTTCGGTTTTTCGCTTTCAAAAACCGAAATAACCGAATAACCTATGTATAATACCATTTTTATAGTATTCTTTTTAAAACCACTAAACAATTCACATGTAATAATACATTTATGTATATGTTTAGTATATTCCTATGTTTTATTATGCTTATATTGTAATTACATATGAATATTGTGTGGGTTTATTCATATTTTGTGTTGCAATATGAGAATGATTAAATCTAATTTACCTAGTGTTATTCATATTTCGGTTAACTGAAATAACCGAACCGAAATATTTCGGTTAATTCGGTTCAGTTTTTTATTTTTATCCAAGAAATTCGGTTTTCAGTTTTCAAAAACCGAATTATTTTAAAACCGAAAAAACCGAATGCCCACCCCTACCCACGCCAGTATTAATAGTTCTGTCTACATTGACACCAAGAGAAGCAAAAGCGAACAACGAATTGTAATGGTGTATAAGTCGCATAAAGCTGGTAGACCGAGAGTCACCATCAAAACGTATAAGGTCCTTTAGAACAGGCGGAAATGGTTTGTGAGGAGGTAGGCTGATCCTCCCTCCACGGCAGCAAAGCCTGTAGATTATACGCCCTCGGGTATATGAGCTCCGGTAGACAACACATTCCTGATACCAGAATAATACACCGCATTTACCGCATGTATAATCAGGATCACCATAAAACGAGCGTTTTGGGTAGGACGCTACATAAGGGTAGACAAAAGAATAACGATAGTATATCAGGAAAAGCACGAACATATCTAACACGTACACATCCGATAAGAAAAGGAACAGGAGCAAAGGGCAGATAAGAGCGTAAATACCTTTTAGTAAGTCAACATAATCCGCCGGCAAGAAATAAGCAGGAGATACAGTAGGTCCACGTTGGACACAAACTATGAGAGCGATCGGGGGAGAAAACAGGCATCAAGGAAACATGTCCAAGAACAGAGAAGGTAAACAGAACAAGGGTTTCCTGAACTGAAAGTAACGAATCAGACAAGAGAGAGGCAAGTCATAGGAACCTGTCTTTGCAAGCGCCCTACGAACGTTAGCAGCACGCCTTCTCGCCCTGTTTCCACGACTAACAGCAGGTGACATAGATGGGTACAAATGGCTCCCTAAGCATAGGCACAACAAAAGCTAAGCAAACAAAGCAACACATCAAGGGAACAAAAGAACAAGACGACAGTATTGGGTAAGGATCAATCTGTATGGGCAGTCAGCAGGACATCCAGGAATTGAAAGAGGGTGAAGTAGCATGAGCCAACGAAAAGTATGAGCAGCACGGCTGGCATAGCAGAATAACATAGATGAGTTAACAGATTCGCAACAACGGATTCGACGATCAGGAAAAACAAAACATCAAACAGAAAAGCTGAAGATGGTGTACCTACAAAGGGACCCGGAATGCCTAAGGGTGGCACTGTGTTTGGACCAAGGAGGGACGACGACGGAACAGACATATCCATATATAATAGGCTGCGGCATTCCGCTACAGTCAAGGACGTAGCACAGGCGTATCGGCATCCATGCAGACATAGACAACGAAGGACGCAAAAACGGAATGCCGCGCACAGCAGTGCAACCACCGAGCCTGCACAACGCAACGCAAATAATGGTTGAACCAAGCGACCCCAGGGAAATAGCAATGGCAGCGGAGAACACAACATCAAAGCACAACATTACAAAGGTGCGTGACAACGATAAAGTATACCAAACCAACGGCCAACATGACCACGTTCTACCAGTCTGAGCAAACACGCGTAGCACAACACGATGAGCTCAGCAACCACACATAATCAGGATGACGAGGCGGCAAGGAATGATTCGGTACCAAACAAGCGGAACAAGACCACACACAATGAGGAGGCCGAGCCGGCAAGCAAGAATTTGGCACTAAACAAAGGCACTAAACAAACGGAATAAGAACGTAATAAGGTAGCTAAAACGAAAAGCGGGGACGCAATAAGACAGTCAAAACCAAAGGGCACGCTTGCCTTGCGTCTGACAAGCCGAAATGCGCCGGTTCGGCAGACAGCAAACCAGCCACAGCCGAAGCAGAACGGCCTACAGGGAAACAAAAGCAAGGGGTAAATACCACGATGCAGACGGAGAAGAGAAAATACGCCGCAACAGTTAACACGACACACAACGTAGATCACATACGCGATGAACCCGAAGCCACCCGCAATGGCGCGACGATACGTAGCACACAGCAAATCCCAACCTGTAACTGCAGGAGGAAGGCAAACAAGTTAGGAAAAACACTGGAAGTATCGGAGGAAGCAAGCGGAGAAGCAAGATGATTGTGCGCAGGAAGGGGCAGAAGAAAGCGGCAAGGCGGAGGCAAACGCAATAGGATGGAACGTAACTGCAGGAGGAAGGCAAACGAGTTAGGAAAAACACCGGAAGCATCTGAGGCAGCAAGCGGAGAAGCAGGACGATTGCGCGTAGGAAGGGGCAGGAGAAAGCGGCAAGGCGAAGGCAAACGCAATAGGATGGAACGCGGGTAACCGACGAAGGAATCTGAGGCGGGGAACAGAATGAAGCACGCAACGATAGACCGAAGCGCAAGAACCGAACCGAGCACGCCGAAGACCAAGGCGGCGGAACTAGCAAGGAAGAACAAATGAAAGAACGAGGGGATGGGGGGGCAAACCGAGAAGCGGCGTCGTCGAGAGCCGTGGAACAGCCGCGCCTGGAAGAAGACGGCAACAAGGCTGAGCCGAGGCGGAGCGAACAGCGGGCGACAATGGAGGCCGTGATGCGGAGCAAACGAGACGGACGCAGAAACCAAGGTGCCGGGCGAGCCTAGAGGCAGCGAAACCTGCGAAACGGAGCCCAGGAGACGCTACCAGCTATAAACCGCGGTGGAGCGGACACAGCAGGCGAGGCAACGGGACGGCCCCACGTTGTGTAACGGAACGGAGAGCGGAACGCGAATGGGCACGCGTCGCCGAATGGCTGAGCAACAGCGCGCGGAGTGCCTTGAGGCCTCTGAATTCAGGCGCTTTAATATAGAGTATATGCCGGGAGCCTCTCTGCATCGACTATAAGCGTCAGCCTCGACCTCGTGTCGGCGCCGACTTCGAGCGATGACGGCGGCACCGCTGGGTTGGAGGTGGAGACGGAGCTGTGTCAGTTGGTTGGTTGTTAACGGACATGAGACTGAGAGTGGCGTCTCCTTGGACAATTTCCGGTACTGCCTCAGGTCTATGGGGAAATCCCATCTGATGTGAAAAAATTATTTTTCCTTCCAATCTTTTGACTAGTAGTAAATGCGAGAGATTAGTAAATTATTTTGCTAGTACCTTGTGGATGGGATTGGATGGTTTCTTTCTGAAATGCTAATTTAAGAGTGCCCTCGCTAAATCTTTGATGAGAACATCTTCTCATTGTGACATGTAACGGCACATTCTTCTTTCCCTTGCCTTTTCTTCCTGACTCACTCGTCGCGACACTTGTCAGCATCCTATTCATCCCCCTTTCCTGCCGATTCCATTTCTCTCAAAATCAAAAGTTTTTTTTTCAAATTTGCTGTAATGTTTTTATTAGGAAGTAGTTTTAAGCATTTTTGAAACTTTGTTAATTAAAAGTCGTCGAACCAAAAGTTTTTTCGAGTTGAAAGTTTTAAACTGATTTTTTTAGATGAAAATTTTCAAACCAAAAGTTTTTGATTGAATTCATCTGAAAGTTTTGAATGATCGCATCACAAGCAAATAAAGCTGGTGCTCACGAGCACGGTGTAAGCGCACGTAAACCAGACAGACTTGCCCGAGCACATCCGGGACATCTCCACCGCCAGCCACACCATACTCCATGGCATCTCAGATTCGCCTCGCCTTAGTGATAAGAGTACTTCACAATGTGAATTCTTTGGATCGCAATGGTTATCTTTTTAACGTGCGCATCTTTTTGTTGCAGAGTTGTACTTGCAGCTGGGAGGAGACCGGCTAGCACCATCTGTATCTCAAGGCGGCGGCCGGAGCACGTGAGGGAAGGACGAGAACAACCGCCGGAGCTTGAGGAGATAGCCGAGAGCGGCGGCAGGATCTGAGGAGGCCGAGGGTGACCATGGCCATGGGGAGAGAGAAAATATATAAAGAAAAGAAGAGGAGGAAAATGATAGTACGTGATAGTGGCAGACCAGGACTAAAATTTAAGATGTTTTAACTATACAATATCAATGTGAGATAAGTGAATAAAATATAAATCGAACCATTTGAAAGTAAGTGTACCTACGATCCAATGGAAGGTAAGGGGTGCCTTAGCCTCAAGTGATCATGTTGGATTCGTCACTGGTACATGAGCTGACGGGTGGACACTTGCGATAATTTTTAAAATTTATTTGGTGATCATATACTAACAGGCTGTCATGTCACACCCCAACAAGCTTATATGTCAAAATGGTTTGCGCGTTGGCGCCACCTCACATCAAAACTTCCTTCAACAGCCTCGACGGTTAAAATAAACGGTATAGAATATAGATACATAGAGGGGTTGTCATTTGTCAAACATCCAGTTTTACAGGTAGAGGTTGAAACTTATTAGATTTTTGCAGTAGTTCAAGGGTCAGCCTTATTCCTAATGTAAATAAAAAGCCGTATGCAAACTCCAAGAGACTTTTCTAAATATGCATTCGGATACCTAGTTTCAGAATCAAATGATGCACATAGGCGTCCCATACTCACATATTCACATTACACAGTAGAACTCTATAGGCGTCACACACTCAGTCACATTACACAGTAGAACTGTATAGGCGATACATAGTCACATTACGCAGTAGAACTCTATAGGCGTGACATACTCACATTACACAGTAGAACTCTACCGTAACAAACACGGCTGCTCTCGTTTATTGAACTGGCTATCTACACAAGTGATTAGTAAAGCATATCTGCGTGGTGTATAGTGAAGCATATCTGTGTGGTGTATACTTCAATTACCAGGGTAATATATTCTGTTCAGGAGAAAGAAGCTATCCACTTGTGGTTTTGTGCCAAACTGCGTATCTGTCTCCACAGGTCGCCAGCTTCCACTCTGGGCCGCTTGGACACCAGGAGCCGGCACCAATCTTCATGCACAACTTATCCTCGATGACTGCGGAGTACAGGTCTGACCTCGCCTCCAAAATTTTGACTGCGGAGCGGCTATGTATGTCTTGGCATTTCCTGATCTCCATCTAAGTACAAAATATTTGTAACTTAGAGCAGGCAGTGATCGTGGATGGGCATTAGAATACAGAGGTAAGAGTGGAATACCAGTTTTGCAATTTTGCCATGGAAAGAATCTCCCCAGTCATAGAAATGATCATAGAAAACTGTGGGGGTGCCGGGGTGAGTAAGTATATAAGCATAGCCCTGAAAGACCGTTAGTTTATGCGTGTGTTTAGTAACAGCTAGATGTCCAAAAAGAACGGCACACTTATTCTAATACAAATAATGCAGAAGTTTATGTTGATAAACAACTCATGTTATAGTAGTACCAGAAGAAACATAGTCCCCTCTTTGGAATAGCCTGTGTTTTTAGATAAAGTTGATATAGTATTTATGATAGCCATATGTCTTCAAAGGTTAATGAACTAGCCGCTAAAAACTTTTCTTCATGTGAAATTCTTTAGTAAGAACTGTTCAATGCTGCTGCTATGGTCATCATTATAATGGAGGTCAACCTTCTTAAGATCATCGTCACCATAGTGGTAATTAAATTTGTAACTTGATTGTAATGGTATATGTAATTGGTTTCTAGTGAAACCAGTGTTATGAAGTACAAACAAAATGTAGCAATAGGAAGTCCTTGCAGCGCATACCTCCATGATATGATCCGATGGAAATGGCCAATGACCCTGAAATAATGAAGTTTTCGATTTGTTTTGCTCATTAGAATATTTTGAACATTTCAAGGCAAATATTAACACGGTTAAGCTTGCCTTGAGCACAGAAGGGAGAAAATGGAATTGATATACCTGAGTTGAACCTGTGTCATGATTTTCAATAAATGTAACTGATCTTGAAGGCCACCACCCCATCACACCAGGCGGCTTTCCTTCTGGGTCACGCAAACGCCACAGCTCCCCTTTGACGGCTTCCTGCTTCAACAACGCTAAACTGCTCAAACTAAGCACTACTGACACTTAATTGTTCCCGTGGAACGATGATCCATTTCTAACCTGAAGAACACCTTTTGTTGTGAAATCAAACGCGGCACACAGTCCTCCAGTTCTATCTATCCAATTGATAATTCTCTGCCTATGGTTATCTGCCCAAAAAAAATATTCAGTTTATGAAAAAATAAGTCTACAATGTATCAAAATTAGGCCAGGGAGCATGTTTCATATTGATACATATTTGAGGAAGTTGTTTTGACATTTTTATTTGGTTTCATCCATATTGCGTTGCATAGAGACAATCTTAAGTAACTGCCTTGCAGTAACAGTAGTAAATTAACACCTTCATGTCAGAAACAGCTCAGAGAGTTGGAGCAGAACAATTGAAGAGGAAACCATGACAGTGGCTAACAATTCAAAACTGACAAAATTTCAACAATCGCATAGGCAGAACTTGTAAATTACTAATAACAATATTTCAACATGCTAATATTCATGGTTGTCAATCAAGTGGTTGACTTTAGAGTACTTTGGCAAAATTATACCATTATGGCATAAGTAATCAATAAGGATGCCATTACAAATCTTTTACCCTGATTGTAGTTCAGGCGACAATCAGTTGGGCCATATTCACAGCTGTCCCAGTACTCCCCCACGGCAAAAAGAGGTTTTGATTCCTCAATGTATTCTTTCACAAACTTTGCTGCATAACTGCACTTAACAGAAAAAAGTGACAAACCAGCACGCTAACAATGCAAAATATAAGGGTAGTAACCAATCCCTTTCTTTCATAGTATGTGTCTAGCCAATTGCTATTTACCCTTTCGTGAAATCAAAGCGGAAATCTTGAAAACCAATGGTTTCCCGAAGCCAGATCAGCCATTCAATAATATCCTTCCGTACAAATGGCTGGGTATGATCTATGTTGGGAACCCCATCAAAGTTATCGCCGGTGCTTTTGTTTCCCTGATAATGAAGTTGTACGGAAGTTGAATGATGCTTAATAGTAAAACTTATCCATCAAGATATGGTGCCAAGTACAAGGTTGCGCAAAGCAAAAATATCTTGCAAAAAAAACTAGTCAATGTGGTTACCTTCCCACCAGAACAAGATGTAACAGCATGTTCATCCCATGATATTGGGATACCATCATAACGATTATACAGCCCATTGGATCCTTGAGTAGTCCCAACTCGATGGTTGATAACTACATCTGCCATAGCCCTTATATTGTGTTCATTCATTTTCTGAAGCAATGCTTCTAGCTGTCGGAGAGAACCATAACAAGAGTCAAGGCAGTACAGGTTCTGTGGCAGATAGCCTGCAAAAAAACACATTAGACCTCTTTTTCTGTAACTATGCTTTGGGTAAGAGAGGGTGGCTAGCTCACCTTCTGGAGATAATGACTGTGTTGGTGGAGGCAGCCATGCTGACGTAAATCCAGATTTAGCTAGGTCAACAACTTTGTCCTGTAAATTGCTCCACCAGCTGTGCTTATGGGATTCCCAGTTAAAAGCCTGGCAGAGAGCAGGTATCAGTATCGCTTGTTTGTAACTTTGGTCAGTGTATATTTCTTTCGTAAAAAAAAAAGGCACTACTCTTGTTTTCATTGTTAAACGGGAAATAATTGCAGCTTATCTTGAATCTTTCTGGTGAGTGAACCACATAAAGCTGAACGTAGATATGACAATGCACAAATGCAAACTCACTAAACATGAATCAACTTTCAATCACCAGACCAAAATTTGCACAAGATCATAGTAGCTCCACATGATTGTAGTAACTCCAAAATTTATGAACAATAATAGCTTCTTTTTGTGTTAGCACAAGATCATAGTAACTCCACATGAACAGAAAATAGTCTGTGCATGCACATTGCAGAACATTCTTATTAGCTGTGGTTTCACAGAAGGCTAGTGCATTTCCTGATATCCATTGATTGAAAGGAACATGCTTTTGTTCTTGCCACTAAGTCCAGTAACACTTCTAAAGATCCCGGATTCCCGGTCTCTAAATTTGATCCATAACATGGTAGCAAAATATGTGCTTAACTGCTTACTATTAAGACACATTCTCACCTGGAATAGGATTTCCCTTCCATTCTTAATGATCCCACCTGGCAAAAACAAAATGCAGTGCAACAACAACAACGTCTCTATGAGATGCTCGATCAAATAACCGAAACAACACACTAGAAGTAATAAGCAGGGGAACTAGGCAAACTGAAGACAAAGAAATATGTGAGCTATACGTCTTTATTACCATTGCGAGCTGCCTGTTCTTGGAACTTATCATCCGAAACCTGCATCATTCGTCATTCATCAGAACAAGCTCACTCATTAACCAAGAACAGCATACAACATCGGGAAATCACAACACGTTAGGTGGCGCACTCACCATCTGTCCCATTCAATGTTTCAACCTCGCACAACCGAGCCTATGCGCAACGCAAGCAGCGAAATAGATTTACGACGCCATCACACATGTAGCCGAGCAAGGGGCATGGAGCGAGCAGCTAGAGGCCGGCAATCGCAGAAACCCGGCGGTCGCGTCAAACGTGAAAAGCGGGGACCGCCCACGCCGACCGGATAGATTCGACCCCCGGACTCCCCACGCCGGCGACAAGCTGGGATTATTCCGGCGAATCGGTTGCTCTTTTCGGATGTGATTCGAGGTAGCTTTCACTTTCGGTTTCTCGAGCCAAAAATCTGTTCTTGCCGTTGCTGCTGATCAGGTGGGGTTGCGTTTGTTTGGGTAGGGACTTGGGAGACGACCAAGGAATCGAATAGCTTTGCTTTGCTGGCTCGGTGAGGTTCGTTTCGTTCCTTCCAGATCGAATAGAATGCCTTTTTTTTACAGATCGAAAGTGGTGCGGAAATCTGCAAACTGCGGATGGAAAATTGGGGATTGGTTTTCTCGGAGATGACGAGTCAGAAGGGAAAGAGAAAAACCAGAGGAGAATTCATCGTTTACCTCGTTTTAGTCGGTACAATTAATTATTTATTCTGCATATCTCAAGAATATATGGTCTTAAGATCTATGTACTAACGAGACATCACAGGATAAATGATAACTAATATATATAAATAAGAGTAAATCATCGGTTATTCCAAAAAGTAGAGAGATGACAAATAAAAAGAAAGTGTGTGATGGATTGATAACCCATCGATCGGCCCATCTTTCGCCTTCGGGTGGGCCGAACAAAGCCGGTCACGTTGGATTGGGCTCAGTTGAGCTTATCATGCATGCACATCTAAGGCCCAGGTGACACGAGTTGCGGAGCTGACCAACTGGGTCGGGCTTCGTTTTGACAGTGTAAACTTCTCTCTCTCTCTCTCTCTGCCCAACGGAAATGTCCTAGATAAAGAAACATAGACGAATATGTAGCAAGTGAACATATAAATATTTTTTGATCTTGGCTGATCGTAAAATCCCGATCTCAAAACAGCCCATGGTTTAAAGTTTTAAACCAACAATTGCATATCACTGCACGGTTTCTCTTGTCAACGGTTGTGAGAGGAACCATTGCACGCTGAAGCTCGAAGCTTTTCCAGAAAGCAGAAGAAAAAGGGTACTCTTATAGCCACCGAGGTCCAACCGGAAGGGAGAAGTGATGGATAGGGGTGGAATCGAGCTAAGTCCTCATTTTTTTCGAGCTTTTTTCGAAATTGACATAGTTTGATTTAATATCATTTTATCTATAATTTAGATGTATTTTTAGAATCGAGCCAACGAGCTGAGCCGAGCTAGAGCAAAATCTATTTTCATTCAAAATTGACTCATTTCAATATTTAACCAATGAATGAGTGTAATTGGAGCAATTTTGAACCGAGCCAACGAACCCTACCACCGAGTTTTTTTCCAACCCTTTGCCAGGAGGCACTGTTCAGTCAACAGTGGCAGCAAACAGCAACGGGCTGGCAGAAGATCTCACTGGAGCATTGGCAGGCAGCACGCATGCACAACAGAGCTTTTTGCGTCCTTTTTTTGTGTTGGAGATAACTCAAATAACCTAATTTATTATATATTTTGGTTTTATTTAAATAGGTTGTTAGTCTAAATCTTCAACAACTAGGACTATTTTAGTTATATAATATAACCCCCTATACTTATAATTTTTGAAGTATTATAGTGGATTGTTTCTTGTGGTTTTTTCATGTAAGGGGTTTTCCACATTAAATTGTATTTCCAGTTATTTTGCCGTGCTGCTAACCCTAACAAGTGGTATGAGCGCACCTTATTCCCATCTACCGCCACCACCGTTCATCGTGCAAAACCTCAGCGTGCTCGTCACCTGTCGGCCCTCTTGCCGGCCCATCCGTCCTTGCAGTGACTTCCTGCAACTTGGACCGTCGTCAGCTGTGCACAACCTCTGCGTGGACAGCGACCCATGCCGGCCCTTTGTGGCACAATCTCCACGCCGTCCGTCGTCCCCGGCCTCTGACACCACGCTCGTTTGAAAGCATCTAGGCCCCCAAATTCAAGTTGGTTTTGGTAAGTAATGACAATCACGATTAAAACACTAATATTTCTAATTGAGAATGTTGATTTTAGGTTAGTACTAAAGATGGAACATGTTGAAGCATGAAAAGGAAATGAGAAAAGATCATTGTGTTAACCTAAAAGAATAAAGGTATATAATTAAGGATCTTTCCATAGTTTTTACCGATCTCGGAGTTTCGAAGAAAGATCAGATTGCTAGATAGGGTCACGTACTATTAAGTGGGACCCTTCATTAGTATCTTAATGTGTTTTTAGTGAAAATGGCTCAATTAATGTTGATACAAATGATTATTTTCACTTAGGATAAAAAGAAAAATTAAAAATTCTTTTTCACATCCTTGACCGGCACTTCCGTCCATGGTAGGGCAGTACTGTCGCTTGGTCGGCGATATCGACCCTAGGGCCGGTAGTTATAATATAGAACGAGTGATTTTTGGGTCCTGGCCCACCCGGCACTATTGGCCTCACATGGACGGTAATGCCGACTCTTTGGTAATGGCTAGTCTGCCAATGCATTAAATGCCTATAGTCGACCGTTAGACCTAACACCGGCAGTACCAGCCCCAAATGGGCGGTTGTGCCGGCCTCTTTGAATTTTTTCAGGGGTTTGGTAGTAGTGGCTAGAACTATTGATGAAGACTATAAATATACCTCCATATGCAGTATAGAACAACTCTTAGACACCTATTGCATATTCTTAAGCTCTAGTTTACTTCTCTACTACTCAAGTGCATTCAGTTCACATTTTGAGAGTAGCTAAGTAAAAATCAAGAGCATTCGATTGAGCCATTTAGACACTTGATTCGCCTCAAGCTATCGTAGAAGTCTATTACTCTTGGAGGTTGCCGCCTCCTAAACGGCTTGGAGGCAAAGGAATTGATGATCTTCTCAAAAGAGTTTGTGAGAAGGCCTGGTTGATTGTAGACGCCAGAGTTTACCTACCCGGAGCAGGGAAAAACTACCAAAGTGATCGAGGAAGGCTCAAGTGGTTGGAGCCAGTTTGAAATTGGTCAAGTCACCTCAAGGTGAATTAGGAGAGATCTGCAAGTCTTCGAGACCACGGATAAATACTTGTGTCACATTCTCTTGTGGTTTGAATTTTCTATTGTTGTGCTCAATTTACATTTATAGCAATTTAATCATATTAATCGTGTGCTTAGAATCATATCTTGTTTGTATCTTAATTGTTGAAGCACTTAGTGAACTTTAAAGAATTTGTTTTAATTGTGAAAAATTGCAATTGGTGCTTAGTAATTTTATTAATTGCAATTAGAGCTGAAAAATTTAGAAACCTCCAATTCACCCCCTTTAGTCGGTTATCTTTAATCCTACACCACCGGCTGCCCGGATCTGCATCCACTCGAGCCACCAACGCCACTCTCCTCCACGGCCTTAGGCCTCCTCCGGTCGCTCACCAACACAATGCCACCTACCGCTGGCCCAAGCTCTGGCCTCCTTCCGTGCTCTTGCCGGCCACTCTACGTCTTCGCCGCCATCCGTCGATAGCCGCCCCACCAGCCTTCGGATGGCCATTGATGTCTGTGCCTTCACTCTAGCGCTGCCATCCCTGCCGGCTGCTCCACCGCCTCACCTCCGCTGTTCCACCGACGCCGACGCTCGCTGAGCGCCTCCAGCAACCATCACTCGTGACTGAAGCTACTGAGATCACCTGGACTCCAAATAGATCTCATAGTCATATTGATATCCGGTTAGGGTCCATCGGCTTCAACACAAAGCAACTTCCAGCTTCAGTGTTTTATTTGGCTCAGGCTTCTTTTTGACCTAGCTTGGCTCTAGCTCTAAGAACTTCGGCTCACTTCTTTGGCTCCAGCTTCTTGAACTTCATCTCCGGCTTCTCGGCTCTAGATGAGCTCAAGCTTCTGTTTTCAACTACTATGTGCACCTGAAGTGTACCAAGGTTTATACAAAAATTGCTATGTGCACTTGAAGCTTATCATTCATATAAGAGCTGTTCTTCAATATGTGGACTCGAGGAAAGAATTGTTTTTTACCCTTTTAACCCAGTGACTTCTTTAGTCCCAACAAAAGTGAGATTTTATTGCAATTCTAATTATTTGGCGGTTTTCATGCAAAAATCCTGGCTTTTATGTCTATTATTTTGTGCTCATATTGTTGGTGGTATTTCATGCATATTTCATGATTATTATTTTGTGCTTATTACTAATGGGTTTTTATCGCAAATTCAAGTTGTCATATATTATTGACGATATTCATGCACAGTTCAAGCCATTATGCATATTCTTGACGAATTTCTTTTGTAATTAAGGCTATTGTGCTTATTATTGGCAGCATTTATGCGGGATTCATCATCGATAATTTATTCGATGGTTCATCGTCTTCTTTGGAGAAAAACATAATGTCAGTTGTGGAAACAACTAAATTTGGTGTTTCATCACCGTTAATTGAAATTTGGTGTTTTATCACCGTTAATTGGAACTTGGTGTTTCATCACCATTAGTTTGTTGTTTTATTCATCTTTTGGATACGTTGACCATTATAGAGGTTTAGACAATGTTCTTTTGGAATTTGATGACATCCTGCTGGTAGCATTATACTCCATTGATGGTTTGAGAATTTTTTCTTTATATCGACATTTTTTAGCAGTTTCAATCATGGTATGGATTTTAGTAGGTAGTTTATTGAATTTTATGTTCCATGTGGAGCCAAGTATTCAAATTTCATTTAGGGAAAAATAACGGGAATAGCCAAAATCCAAAATTTTGACGAAATCTCGGTATTTCGGACAAATTTCGATCAAAATCTAAAAACCAAAATTCAACGATGAAAAAACATTTAAAACATTTTTTTGGATAGTTCTGACATATTTATGATATTTCCATAAAAAGTTCAGATGATTATCAAATCCGAGGAATTTTTTAAAATTCAAACATTGCTACTATCCTGATAAAACGCTGATCAGCAAGTTTGAACAGAATGAAAATTAGAACAAACTAGGTTATAAAATTTTGAATTTTTTTGTGGATGGTCTGACATATCTATAATATTCTCATAAAATTTTGAGATAATGGTCAGGATTTATGAATTTTTTAATAATTTGAACAGTGCTATTGTCCTATTAAAAGCCTTATCAACAAACTTGAATGAAATGAAAAATAATTCAAACGTTGTTAGAAAATTTTGAAAATTTTTATCAATGGTCCTTATGTGGCACTAATGCTTCTATAAAAATTTTATATGATGATCATTCTTAAATAATTTTTGAAAATTCTGACAGTGCTACGCCCTGATAAAAGACCGATGATCAATACATAGATTTGCTTTAGAAATCCAAAAAGGTTTAAAACTTTTGAAACTTTTATAGAAGGGTGATAAGAAAATGCTTAAGATCTCATAAAAAATTTGAATCATGATCACACTTCAATGAATTTATAAAATTCTTACAATGCACAATACCATTTATGTTCTCTGTCTTTTTTATTTTTGAAATATAATATAACAAATGAAATTCAATGCATACATAGATTTGATTGATCAAACAAAAAAGTTGATTTTTTTAAAAAAATTATATAGAATGGTGCTGAGGAAATTATTAATCTCTCATAAACTTTTAGATCATGATCAAACATGAAAAATTTATAAAATTCTGACAAGGTTCTTGTCCCAATTATGTTCATTCTATTGTTATTTTTTAAGATAATAAATGAAGTTCCATTATTTTGAAATTTTTTATGTATGATTTTACACTACTAAATATTGTACCATAAATTTTTTAGATCATTATCAAGTTAATAGAATTTTATAAAAATCTGAAAGTGTTTCTTCCAAAAATTTTAAAATATCTCAAAATTTTAGTTTTTCAACAAATTTTCAAATAAGATGACTTTTCTAAAGGTTATTGGACCAAATCCAGCCCTAAAACTTTAAAAACGAATAAAAAAAACTAGAAATTTCGGTGAAATTGGTCCAAAAAATTGAAATCACTATAGCATTTTCAAATTTTTAATCTGACCGGTAGTTTTAAATTTGAGGTGGCCTAAAATCCAATTTTCTTTGAAATTTTGCCGTTTTGATCGAAAATTTTAACCTTGGGTGGAGCGTGTTAAAAATCAATGTTATGTGTTTTTCGCTATCTACCTAGCACCACTGGTGATGTCTTGGTTTATGTCATTTGATAATTGAGTATTTGTTTTAGAAAGTTAGTTGCACAGACTCATACTTTACTAGGATTAAGAATTATTGAAGACTTAGATTTCTTCGACTGCTTTATTATAATTGTATGTTTAGATTGACTGTTCTAGTCTTTTTTCTTGACCTACTGGTAGTTTGCTCAATCTTATTTCGTAAGAAGCATTTGGATAAGATTGTTCCAATCATTTATATCCTTTGTGGTTTTTTGATCTCACTCCAAGTGTTTGGAATGACTGTTCCAGTCTTTCTTATTCATTAATCATTTGGATTTTTAACTCACTTGTATTCATGGTTCTTTATTACTCTTCGAGGTTTTCTAGAAACAATTACATTATAGATTTTGAGTTAATGGGAGGTTTGTTAGAGATACATATCTCAACTTACTATATACTTTGGTTTTTTTCAAATAAATTGTTAGTCTAAGTCTTCAATAATTAGGACTTTTTTGACTATATAAGTGCATTATAGTTAATTGTTTCTCGTAGTTTTTTTTACGTTAAATTGTACGTCTAGTTATTTTATTGTACTACTAGCCCTAACAAGCTGGCCTGGCCGACGCGACGCTATCAGCAAGAGTAGCACAGTGACCCATGTCTCGCCTCGTCGTGGACCGATGGGCATCGGCAATGGCATCCGTCCGTGGCCATGGGTCCACCGCACCCACACTTTCGCTTCCGCTACTCACTAATTGGACACCACCTTGCAAGTCCGTCGTAATGATCATCAGAGAAATGGGTGCAAGGAATTGAGTTCCTTCAAATGGATCCAATGATCCATCCACAGACATACACCACCACCATTATTCATGACGAGCAAAGGTGATCTCCATCCATCATCGTCATTATCAATAGACAGACAAAGCTCCCTAGATTGGTAGAATAGATAGAAAGGTTCCAACATACAGCCAAGGCAATGTGTAAAGGCAAAGAAGATCGTGGAGGCGGTGTGTTCTTGTGATGGATGGTGACCGGTGACTAGGGAGGCATGCATCTTTTGCGAGCATCAAGTCTAGGACATGCTATCTAGTCTGCTTTAAGTGGGGCATGCATGGATGCACAAGCTTGGAAAAGGGTGGAATCATGGAAGTGAAGAGATCTCTCTCTTGACTCTCACCACAATGCGGATCACACCTTCACTTTTAGCAGCAACTTTTGCCCCAAACCAAGATGTTTTTTGCTTGTTTTAGTCAGAGAAGAAGTGTCATGGGGGTGCTCCACCAGGAGAGGAGAGGTGCCCCCTTTTTTCTTTCTTTCTTTCTTTACTTTGCCTCCCGAGCTCTGAATTCATTGGCTGAAAGATCACATCAGGAACACACCCTTTTTATCCGTTCTCGCGAGAGTGGAATATATCACCTTGTGTGTGTGGGCGCACAGTCACGAAACTCCACTCGCGTTGCATCAAAATATATTACAGATTGATTCGTGGCGCCCTGCTGCCTGGATTCGTATCCTATGTTTTGCGGTTCAGACGGCATGAAGGGGGCGCAATGACTCGTGGGTTTTGTCCTATCGCAAAATCAATGCTTGTGATGGAGACGGCAAGGGCAGTGCTTTTGCAACGTGCATCAAGCTTAGATCGAAGCTACTAATCTGGGACGCGACTCTTAAGCATATCATTTCCTACGGCGTACATTCACTCATTCAGTTCTGCATAACGACTGCGATTCCTCTGATTCAAACGAACTCTGATATGGATGCGACGTATATGCATCAATGTTGAAGCCCAGCTTGGAACGCAGGAACTCACAAGGAATTCACAGGAATTTCACAATTTTCGCAACAATCGGAAGAAAAAAAAATCACCGCGTTCCGAACAGCCCCCTGATCATGTGATTCCCCTAACTTTCATCTTTCCGCTTTCCTCTAGTCTTCAATCTTCTTCACCCCCACCTCTCAGGATCTTATTCCATGTCCTCCCTTTCCTTTTCCTTGGAGCAATCATGGTGCGACGAGAATGTCCAATGCCGTCGGCTTCGTCCTCTCCCGCAACCCCGATTCCGTTCGGATAACTATTCGGCCCCATCCGTTCAACAGATTCGGCGTTTTGGCCGCTGAAAATCGAAGAAAAGGAAGAGCACGCCCTTGCATCCTTTTGCTTTTGGCGGCCGACCAGCTCCTCTCGCGCTCCTTCCCCTCAAATTCTTGCGATGCCTGCCGGTGCCCAGCTTAATTCCAAGCAATAACAATCGCAAAAAATTAACGGCTGAACGCAAGTGGTTGAAAGTTGCGGGAGAAGCTCGTGATTGTGCCAAAACCAATACCGATGAGGCGAACGCATCTGTGCCCAGCTATAGCTACGGGCTACACGGACGATTCTGTTCTTGTGGATCGAATCCGATCGCTGTCTAGCATTCAACCATATCGTTAGCCAAACTTCGTATGATCGTCTACTCATGCACTGGGAAACTACGGCCAATTTGGCCCTTTCACGGTCAAGAGAATGTGAAAGCACTGACAAACAATATATGCCACCTCCCGTGCTATTTTTCCATGATAGATTGTCGACACTATACCCACCAAGCTAGATGAACTACCACTGCTCTTGAGCTCTGTACAACGGGGTATCGCGGTACACAAACTTGACACGACGGTGTGCTGTAGTGCTTGAGCTCAGCCAGGGAGGTAGGGCCTGCCATCTGGTGTCGTTGATAGAGTCACCGCGGTATCGACGACCTGTCGTGATAGGAGAGTACGATAAGTGAAACATGTTATCTGTCGGTGCTTCTGTAATTAAGAAGGGAGCTAGTTTTACGTTTTTGTTAGATAAAAGACTAAATGTGAAGAAAAAAAATATGAAAGGCCAAATAAACAGAGGCCTCTAACTGGTTTAGGAATTAGGACAGTACCATTTATTGCAATTTATACAAATCACCTGAATGTAAGGAGTGTATACACATCACCTGGATGTTTTTGTCTCAAAAAACATCTAAATCAGGGTTAAAGCAATCGATCTCAAAGCAAATCTAATACCCAGGAATTTGAATGATTTTTTTGGAGAAAACATTCGGGTGTAAGTTATCAAAACTCAAAGACTAAATACGAAGGAAAAAATATGAAAGGCCAAAACAGAGGCCTCTAAGAGCATCTTCAATGGTGCCACTTCAGCTAGCTATAAGGGTGCTATCTCAGCATTTTGCTTAGGTGGAAGAGAGAAAATGAGGAGAAAAATATAGACCGGCTACTAATATATAGTCAGGCTATAACTGATTCCAAGGCACTTATTATCTATTACATGTGGGCCAATATTTAATCTTATAGACAATGCTATAAGGGTATGTGCAATGGTGCCACTTTAGCTAGCTATAAGGGTGTCATCTCAGCATTTTGCTTAGGTGGAAGAGAGAAAATGGGAAGAGAGATGTAGACTAGCTACTAATGTATAGTCATGCTATAACTGATTTCAAGGTATTTATTATCTATTACATGTAGTCTAATATTTAATTTTATAGACAATGCTATAGCTAATCTATTGAAGAGGTTGTCTATATGTTATCTATAGATGATATGAACATTTTTTATAGCTAATACTATTGCACGTGATTTAACTAATCTATTGAAGAGGTTGTCTATATACTATTTATAGATGACATGAATATTTTTTATAGCTAGTACTATTGGAGATTCTCTAAGGGCATTCCCAATGCTCCATGTCAGCTAGTTTCCATAGTATTAATAGAGCTGCCACATAAGTAAATTGGTGACATGGCAATAGAGTTATTGAGGTGAGAGAGGGAAATTGTTTCTCATGCAGGAAACTAAGTCCTCCCGTAGACCGATGCGCAAAAAAACTAGACAATTTGTGTTGGGAGCAGAATCGTGGTTTCCATCCCCTTTCTCCTAGATTCGATGCATGTATGAAGTCATTAAATTTTTCTCTACATAGAAACTACTATGGAAACTATGCATTGGATAGACTAGATCTAAGCGAATATTTATTGCACTCTCTCTTCTCTAGAAATCATTTATAGAAATTATGGGTTGGGATTGCCCTAAGGGCAGTCCCAACCTATAGTTTCCATGAGTAGTGTCTAGAGGAGAGAGAGAGCAATAAGCTAATGCATAGTTTCCCAACCCATGGTTTCCATGAGTAGTGTCTAGAGGAGAGAGAGATCAATAAACCAATGCATGCACCACAAACACACCTTGGTCAGCGCGCAGAAACGTCCAATGCAGATTTTGCTAGTTTCTTGTGTCTTGGTACCATGCACGACCAGGTTTCTTGCATGAGACACGGTTTCTTCGTTTTTCCTTCTCTCCCTTCCTTAATTCCTATGCCAAATCAGATTTTTGCTTAGTTGGCAGCGTAATTAATTCTATAGACACTAGCTGAGGTGGAGGGTTAGGAATGCCCTAAGTGGGTTAGGACTACGGAGTTGGAAGCGTCTCGAAGTACGAGCACCGACTGTTGAGTGTTGGTGCTGAGATGGACGGCAGCGGGGACAGCACACATATATTCAACGGCCCATCTCAACAATCCCCCCACAGAATTGCGTGAGGCCCACATTCCAACACAGTAAAAAGTCGCCGCATAGCTCGTTTTCTTTTCTTTGCAGGGAAAAGTGGGCACACCCCTTCTTCACCATGCACCGCATTGTGGGATTCTGGATTACCCCTACCAGTGCTGCCACCGGGAACCACGCATCGTACACCCCCATCTTTTTAGGTGATCGTCGGTGTCACTAAACCTGCTCTCTAAAGAAAGGTTTCTACTAATCCTAATCTCCACTCCCTAATGGGCACTATCCAATTATAGCTGATGGTACACTCCACTCAATCTAAGCCTTTTGTCACAAGTTTTTTCTTTTTTTTTAATGCTGAGCTGGGTAGGGAGACGAAGTTGTGTTGTGCATCCAATGATGTGGACTTCAGAGGTTAAAAATAAGCGAACAATTCGCATGCATCGTTCGTGCCCTTTACTCAAGTCCACCTTGTAGGCTCTCGTCCGATATAAAAAACACACAGTCCACTCCAGGGAAGAACAGAAGATGGCTTTGGAGATGGAGTGGGCGAGTTGGGTTAAATTTTCTGCATGGGGAATCATATCCTACGATCGAATCCGTTGCCACTTGGTTGCGGTGTTGGTCCAGTGCAACGAGAAAAGGTGACAGCGCAACAAAGTGCTACGCTTTTATATATTTGATTAGGTTAGTGATGGAGCCTGGAACTACTAGTCGGGAGTGTCGGGACTCGGTCACTCACATAGGCCGAGGCTAATGCGCGCATGCAGAGATCATTGGATTAGTATACCTAAAGCGTAGCGCTGTTGTTATCAAATCCGGGTAACACTTGGGCCACAAGGCGTCTTGGATGGTTTATCGAGAGCGGCACGGGTGACAAGCAAGCAGCAAAAGAAGTGACAACCGAAGCAATAACAAAATAAGGCAAAAACAAGCAAAAGGGGAGAAATACCGGACATCCGATCTCAGCATGTTGCGTCAGACGCTCGGTGCATTATTTTTTCCAACGTTTATAATATTTTTTCTAACATGTGTAATATTTTTTTCATGTGCATATTTCTATTATTATCGAAGAAACCGTGTCTCATGCAAGAAACTAGGTCGACGCGGGAATCAAAACGTAAGAAACGAGCAAAATCAGGGTTGGATGTTTCTGTGCGCTGATCAAGGTGTGTTTGTGGTGCATGAATTGGTTTATTGCTCTCTCTCTCTTTTCTAGACACTACTCATAGAAATTATGGGTTAGAAAACTATACATTAATTTATTGTTCTCTCTTTTAGACAATGTTTATAGAAATTATGGGTTAAAACTGCCCAGTACTACTATAGTTTTCGTCGAAGGCGTACTAGCTAGACAGACAGTAGACTAGGGCAGTAGTAGGAGAAAGGTAGAAAGAGCAGTAGCATCAATCCATTCTGCACACGTCGATTTCTTGCTCTTGTTGCTTTGAAGTGTCACGCACTCACGCTTCACAAGAGCCAAGGGGATGCAAAAGCAGTGCAACGGTGGAAAGCAAAGTTAGATGAACAGCCAGGCCCGCTGCATCACGTTCTCCAAGTGCTCGCTTTTCCTTTCTCAATATATAATACCTCTTATCAGTACCAGTTCTCCAAAAGGCCGATACGTACGACAAGGTTACATTACATGGAGTAACGCAGGAGTAGACACCAAAGCAGCCAGAGCCCGGAGATGATGGCTTAAAAGTACTAAAAGAAGTCCTGTGATAATCCAATCTAATCTAGCCTAATCTAATTCTCCGCTGCCGTTTCGTTCACGCGCCACTCACATCTGACCCTGTCCCAACTGCACGCACGCACGCACGAAACGAATCAAACTGGCGCGCAAGCTAGCTAGTAGCCTAGTAGCATTGAGGAGCATACACCATCGTCTTTTGTCTCTTCTGGTGCCTACGTTCCTTCCTGGACAATTCCCCTCCCAATCAAATGCTACTACTCCCTTCCCCTTGAGAAAATATTTTAGATGTAGATAAAATCAAAAATCTGAAAATTTAATTATTAATATCTTTTAAGTATTTAAATTGGGTGCATCAACAGATTTGTCTTGAAAAATATTTTTATAGTATTATAATTTTATTAGATCTTAAAACTATATTATAATAAAAAAATGGAAAAACTGAATTTTGAAGACCATATTAATGTTAATATCCAAATACCCCTAAGTAGTAATTAAACTGGGGGTGCGTTACTTCGACCAAATGTACTTGCACAAACATGAATGATCAGATCACCAAGTTTTTTAACTTTCCATTAATCTCTCCGAGTACTACTATCACTAGGGTTCAACTTTTTGTTGAAAACCGTTTGGTTTTCGTGAAAATCGCTTGTACTGAGCTATTTTCAAGCAGTACTCCAAAAGATCATGCCAGAATTTTTTTTTGTTTTTGCATACTTTTTGTATATATTTATTACATTTTCCTATTTTTAGGCCTTTAATGGCTATTTACAAAATTCACAACATTTCTTGCAATTCTTTTTTACATTTTTTTTCCAAATTTTCAATCGATCACCGATTTTCACGAAAACCACTCAAAATTCGCCATTTTCAGCAGTTTTTTGTCTATTTCGTTCGAAATTTGCTAGGCGGTTTGATCAAATTTTAAATTCATCGAAACCGTTCAATTTTAAAAGAATTTGGTTCGGTTTTTTTTTTCAATTTCGATACCGCCGGCCCTAACTATCACCCACCAAGGCCAGAGACAGCCAGCAAACAGCAGCAGTTTCACGTCCGTTTTCACATCCAGCAAGCCGGTGGTAAAAATAGATGGTCTTTCACGTTACTTGCGTCGCTTCGCGTAAGGTGAAACAAACGTTCGAGCTCATCCATGGCTTCACGCGCAGGACGAGTCAAATTTGTACCGACAAAGATCTGTGTACCCGCCTGCCATTTACGCGCTGTGGCCGCCTGTGGGCGAGCAGCGGCCGGGCTGGCACAGTACTATGATTTGTATTTACTGAGCAGCGCAATATTTTTTGCAACAGTTATATTCTTAGCTTGCAGCATCTGTTCACATGCAGAGGAACAGTCACCAGACTACCAGAGCAACCACACACTTCGTACCATATATCCCTACTTTCTGAAGAAGCCAGAAATCGGTGTAATTCCCCAAGAACAGAATGATTTTTACCACAAAAATTGGACCAATGTGAGGGGGAAAGCATATGAACAGCAAAAGGAAGTTATCTGAGTACATCAACATATAAATCTAAAACTAAGAAGAAGAAAAACTAGTCTCGAAGCAATTTTGAGCATTTTTACTCGTATGCAACAAAGCTGACTGCCCGCCCAGATCACGTGACGCACGTAATGTACCGCCGCAGCCAGTAGGCACCAGGGCGGTCAGAGTCGCATAGGTTGGAGAAGACGGCGACGAGGTTGGCCGCGCGACGCTTGCACGGCGCGGGCCAGGCTGGCCTCGAGGCTCATGACAGCAGGACGTGGAGCGAGGCGTTCTTGGTGGCCGCGCACACGGGGCACGCGTCCGCGGCGGCCTCGCACGCGCGGCACAGGCAGAGGTGCCGACACGGGAGCAGAAGCACGCTCGCCTCGCCCTCGCCGCAGGCCTTGCAGGACGTCGCCACAGCCTTGGACGCCGCGTCGTCGGCGTTGTCGCTCGCTGGGGCCTCGAAGCAGCAGGACAGGGCGTCCTCGGCGTTGCCCTCAACGGCGCCGGCAGCTATGGCGCAGGGGGGCTGCAGGAGCTGGTCGAGTGTGGCGCGGAGGCCGGCGGCGACGGCCTCGTGGCTCTTGGCGACGCCCAGCCACGCCTGTCCCTCCGCGCTCATCTGCCGGAGCCTCTCCTCCAGCTCCGCGTTGCGGCAGCGCGCGCACTCCAGCTCGGCCTCCACGGCCCGCAGCCGGCCCGCCGCGGCGCGCTCCAGGGTGGACACCACAGCCCGCAGGTGCCGCCGGCGCGATTCCTCAAGCCCTGCTCGCATCCTCTCGCTCTGCACAACCACCATAGACGACGATCCAGTCAGACACCATTCGACAAACAAACCCAATCGAGTACTCGATTCCAACCACTGAACAGGAAGCTCATGGACAAGTCCACACATACCTCGAGTCGTACGAGCGCGTCGATCTCCACACCCTGGTGGTACAGCTGCGACAGGAGGCCCTGCGAGAGGCACGCGGCATTGGCCATCCTCCCACTGGTGGACGCCGCGCCGCACCCCACCGCCCTGCTCTGCGCATCGCCGGGCAGCACGAGCCCATGCATCGCCGCCGCCTGCGGCAGAGGCACGAACCCCGCCGGCTCCTCAGCCGCCACACGCGTGCGCTTCCTCGGCACGAAACCGTAGTTGTCGTTGCAGGTGAGCTCGCTGCGGGGGAGGTCACTGAGCACCGTGTTCCCGACCCCCAACACAGCCGGCGCGCACCCGCCGTGGTCGTCATGGAACAGATACCCCCCGGCTGTCGCGCCCTCCAGAGCCCTGCAAGCCACACCAAGATTAAGACACCGCCCTCTTGGACCAAACAACAAAGAAACCGGCGAGCTTCCAAGGCGGGCAAACGCGTGCAGACCTGAAGGCGTGGAGGTCGTGGGGGAGAAACTGCGCCTGCACGGCCATTGCCACCACCACCACCTTGCCTCGGCGAGATGAGAGGGGAGGACGGAGAAGAGAACGAGGCGTGAGCTGGGTAGGAAACGGAAGCGGCCGAGGAGTTGGATGGATATAGATATAGGCGTGGAGACGGATGGGCAGAGAGGTTATATAGACGGGCGTGGGTGCGGGGAAGACACGTTGGTGCCTGCAAGGGAACAAAAGCTGTCTGCGTCTTGTTTATTTCGACGAGGGGAGGCAGACGGCTGGGATGGGTTTGGTTGGATACTTGGATTGGATGCCTGCGCCTCTCTCTTTTCCGCGCCTTTAATAACGGTTATCGTTTAAGGTGAAATTCTGGGTGTTTTTTTTCGCTTTCTTTTTTCTGTT
The DNA here is from genome assembly GCA_036346375.1 of Guadua angustifolia. Lineage (NCBI taxonomy): Eukaryota > Viridiplantae > Streptophyta > Magnoliopsida > Poales > Poaceae > Guadua > Guadua angustifolia. The sequence continues at coordinate 25,582,891 of CM070507.1, forward strand.
CGGTTTTTTGTTGCCTGGTGAGGTGGAGATTGACAGATGATTCGTCGAGTGTGAATGTGTGATGTGAGAAGTGGAAAGTGGGGCGGCCTGCGTGGTGGTGGTGGTCCGGGAAGGGATGCATGGCACTCGTAAAGGTAGCCTACTCGCCTGTTCGAGGTTGACCGTAAACATTTTTTTCTCCCCATCTTTTCGACAGGTTATCTCAATTAATAATAATAATAATAATAAATAGTTTGTCCTTTATTCTTTAAGTTTTCCTTGTCTTCCTTTCCCATACATAACTGCTCTAAGACCATCTCCAACCGAGTCCCTCTCGTCGTCCCGTTCCCTTGCGCATGGGAAAGCGCCGAGAGAAGCGTTATAACGCCTCAACCGAAGTCCTCCCGCCGCCGAGAGCTGGGACAGAGAGAGGATCCTCCCGAGGGTTGCTTTCGCGATTCCTCACACCGCCCGTTGGTGTGGGCGTCAAGTCTTAGGAGGCTTGGCGGCAAGACGGATAGTCTGCGGCATGATCGGCAAGGCGTCGCGCGCAAGGAAGCGAGGTGGTCCGCCTCACCCACGGAGAGGAGGACGAGCGACGGAAATCGGCAACTTGAGGTACGATCGAGGACCACCATATTTGCCGATTTGAAATGGATTTGGTTGTGGGATCTTCGATTGAACCAAGTGTCATCGATCCGAAATTGGGGAAAACGTGGATGTGGTGAAATTGGGGAAAACACGGATGGGGAAAACACGGATGGGGAAACTTGAATGAGCGATCGAGAACATAGATCGGAAAATTGGTGATAGTTGCGTTCGGTGATCTTTGTCCGGATTGTGTACAAGATTGATTGAATGAGCTCTATTTGAATTAGTGCGTGTGTTTCCGGCCATTTCGGGACCGATTCTTAGCGATGGAAGGGATTTCTTGATTTCAATGTGTCCATTAGGCTATTGTGTACTCGGTGGAGTGATTGGATTATATGGTTACTAGTGAAAAAATTTTCGTAATCACAAAGCATGAACACAAGACACCATGCTTGGTGTTTTAGAAAACCGAATGCTTTGCTATTCAAGATTTCGCAGTTCAACTAGCATGTAAAATAGGTTGCAATTACTGATAGGAAGTCCTACTAATGTACATTACTTAGTTCATTGCAATCAAATTATGTATAGGCACAAATTCGTTATTCCTGCATACCAGATTAGTTTGTACGCCAATTCGGAGTTGGCTTTGGAATATTGGTGGAGTGTCTAACTTCAGATTTTCGAGGTGACCTAGAGGCGGTTGCATCTTTGGCAAAATCTGGTCTAGATGTGTTTGCGCACAACATTGAAACTGTAAGGAGTCTGCAGAGAATAGTTAGAGATCCTCGAGCAGGGTAATGCTCCTGTGATTTTCATTTTTGTCACAAAACATTGTCCATTTGCTTAAGTACCAAATTGTCAAGATGCATCTTAGGTCATGGCTTGTATTGAAACAATACGATGGCTTGTATTCAAAACCTTAAGTTGGTGATAAGCAATGAAACAATTACACTTCTTGAGTTCAACTAGCATGTTTGATATCGTGTCATATTTCCCTCTTGTCGATGTTTGATATATCGTGTCATATTTCTGATAATCGGTTATTGTGTCATGTCTGAGCTTGGTATGACACAAGTTGTTTTCGGCAACAGGATCAGAGCATTCACAGTTATTGCTTGCAGATAACATGCCGAAAGAATTATTGCTTGACCTTAATAGTTCTACCAATCGACGGAATACGCAATTTTTGATGCCGAATAATGGAGACATTACAAACAAATCCTTTGCTAGAGCTGTCTGCCAGCATGCCAGATAAAAATGTACCTGATCTCCTAGATGCTTTACTTGTTTCTGTGTGAGCCAAGCATCTATCTTCATAGATGCTTTACTTGTTATCACCAGAATTGCATGAGGCAAGTATATCTTCATAAATGCTTTACTTCTTTGCGTGTGAAGTATCTGTCCGAAGTATTGTCCTGACGTGCTGTTTTAGATGGACTCAGAGACCCTTCGAGGCGTCCTCTCCAGGATGCGAGATCTGCTGGAGGAGAGAGCCGAGCAGCTCAGGACCATCGCTCGGGACAACTTCCTTCCAAGTGATGAGCCTTGGGCCAATGACATTAACAATAAGACTTCTTGGTCGAGTTCATAGCCGAAGCGGCTTGGAGAAGATGTCGTTGGACACGGTTGACTTTACCACTCCACCTTCTCCGTGTGCTCGCTCACCTTGCATCTGCCGAGGAGTTGATCCGGACGACGTAGTGCCGCGGACTACACCGGCCGAACAACTCCCCTCGTGACTACTCCACGGATTCTCTACTTAGCGAATGTGGATTCGAGTCCGATCGTTCGGGCCACTATGTTTAGATCTTCATGTGTGTTGTATGCTTTAATTTGGACCATGTGGCTTTCAACTGCTAAGTGAGCTTTATTGTATTTTGGACCATCTAGCTATGAACTTGTAATCCTTACCGTAATTTGAATCAATGTGATGTATGTTTCATGCTGAATCATATTGTTCCCACATTGCTTTGCCATGATTCCGTAATAACAAACTGTGTGTGTGCTTTCAATGATCAGGGAGGACGACATGGACCCTTTCTACTTGAACTTCCTTCAGGAGGACTTGGATGCTGTGGTGCACGGGTTATCTCCTCCGGCAGCACCGCCGACCATGGGCACGACTCATGCTGCCCCGAGTCGGTCCACGCACGTGAAGAAGGGGACCAAAAACAGCTCAGAGCCGAGAGGACCAAATGGATCACAGGGAGGATGAAGTTCTAGTCTCAGCTTGGTTGAATGTGAGCCTAGACCCCATTGTTGGGAAGGACCAATCATCGGACACGTATTGGACCAGAATTGCTGATTATTACACAACCTATAGCAAGGAACACATGAAGGCAAGATCGAAGAAAGCATTGGTTAACCGTGGTCATTGATAAATGAGTGTGTTAGCAAATATTTGGGTATCTCAATCGGGCCAACGGTCTACATCGAGTGGGAGCACCGAGCGTGATAGGGTAAGTAATTGTCCCGTCTGTAGTCGGCACTTGTAGTCATGTTGTAATTGTCTTCTCTTTTTGCAGATGGCCCATCTTTGATACGATGTACCGGGACATTGAGGGCAAGCCATTCGCGTTCCACCATTGTTGGGTACTACTTGCGGATCATCCAAGTGGTCTTCGCACTTGTCCCACAAGAAGCAAAAGGCGGGAGGACATGAAGGGTCCAATGACATTCCTATCGGCGGGCCTCGCAAGCATCATCGATGAGTGGAAAGGCCACAAGGCCGTGACGCGAAGGCTGCGAGGAAGCGTGGTGGTACGTCTAGCATGTCATCTGTGGGCGCCGCTCGAGAGCTGGGACAGAGAGGATCCTCCCCAGGGTTGCGCCGCGATTCCTCACCTCGCCAGTTGGTGTGGGCGTCAAGTCTTGAGGAGCTTCGGCGGCTGCACGGATAGTCTTGGCGATCGGCAAGGCGTCGCGCGCAAGGAGCGAAGGTGGTCGGCATCACCGGCCTGAGAGGAGGACGAGCAGACGGAAATCGACAGCTTGAGGTACGCATCGAGGACCACCATATTTGCCGATTTGAAATGGATTTGGTTGTGGGATCTTCGATTGAGCCGAGTGTCATCGATCCGAAATTGGGGAAAGCGTGGATGTGGTGAAATTGGGGAAAACACGGATGGGGGAAAACACGGATGGGGGAAACTTGGACGGCAGTCGAGAACATAGATCAGGAAAATTGGTGATAGTTGCGTTCGGTGATGCTGTCCGGATTGTGTACAAGATTGATTGAATGAGCTCTATTTCGAATTAGTGCAGGTGTTTCCAGCCAGCTCAGGACCGATTCTTAGCAGTGGAAGGGGATTTCTTGATTTCAATGTGTCCATTAGGCTATTGTGTACTCGGTGGAGTGATTGGATTATATGGTTACTAGTGAAAAAATTTTCGTAATCACAGCATGAACACAAGACACCATGCTTGGCTGTTTTCGAGAAAAACCGAATGCTTTGCTATTCAGTACTTCTGCAGTTCAACTAGCATGTAAAATAGGTTGCAATTACTGATAGGAAGTCCTACTAATGTACATTACTTAGTTCATTGCAATCAAATTATGTATAGGCACAAATTCGTTATTGCTGCATACCAGATTAGTTTGTACGCCAATTCGGGAGTTGATGGTGGAATATTGGTGGAGTGTCTAACCAGATTTTCGAGGTGGCGAGAGGCGGTTGCATCTTTGGCAAATTCGGTCTAGATGTGTTTGCGAACAACATTGAAAGTGTAAGGAGTCTGCAGAGAATAGTTAGAGATCCTCAGCGGGGTAATGGTCTGTGATTTTCATTTTGGCACAAAACATTGTCCATTTGCTTAAGTACCAAATTGTCGGCATGCATCTTAGGTCATGGCTTGTATTGAAACAATACGATGGCTTGTATTCAAAACCTTAAGTTGGGTCGATAAGCAATGAAAACAATTACACTTCTTCAGTTCAACTAGCATGTTTGATATCTGTGTCATATTTCCTACTGTCTGATGTTTGATATCTGTGTCATATTTCTGATAATCGGTTATTGTGTCATGTCTGAGCTTGGTATGACACAAGTTGTTTTCGGCAACAGGATCAGAGCATTCACAGTTATTGCTTGCAGATAACATGCCGAAAGAATTATTGCTTGACCTTAATAGTTCTACCAATCAGTCTGGAATACGCAATTTTTTCAGTCTGGAATAATGGAGACATTACAAACAAATCCTTTGCTAGAGTACATGCGCGACATGCGGATAAAAATGTACCGATCTCCTAGATGCTTTACTTGTTTACGTGTGAGCCAAGCATCTATCTTCATAGATGCTTTACTTGTTATCACCGAATTGCATGAGGCAAGTATATCTTCATAAATGCTTTACTTCTTTGCGTGTGAAATGTCTGTCAAGTATTGTCTGACGTCTTTGTTTTAGATGGACTCAGAGACCCTTGAGGCGTCCTCTCCGGGATCACGAGATCTGGCTGGAGAGAGAGCCGAGCACTCGGGACCATCGCTCGGGACAACTTCCTTCCAAGTGATGAGCCTTGGGCCAATGACATTAACAAACAAGACTTCTTGGTCGAGTTCATAGCCAAGCGGCTTGGAGAAGATGTCGTTGGACAGTTGACTTTACCACTCCACCTTCTCCGATTGTGCTCGCTCACCTTGCATCTGCCGAGGAGTTGATCCGGACGACGTAGTGCCGCGGACTACACCGGCCGAACAACTCCCCCCTCAGCGACTACTCCACGGATTCTCTACTTAGCGAATGTGGATTCGAGTCCGATCGTTCGGGCCACTATGTTTAGATCTTCATGTGTGTTGTATGCTTTAATTTGGACCATGTGGCTTTCAACTGCTAAGTGAGCTTTATTGTATTTTGGACCATCTAGCTATGAACTTGTAATCCTTTACCGTAATTTGAATCAATGTGATGTATGTTTCATGCTGAATCATATTGTTCCCACATTGCTTTGCCATGATTCCGTAATAACAAAGCGTGTGTGTGCTTTCAATGATCGGGGAGGGCGACATGGACCCTTTCTACTTGAACTTCCTTCGGGAGGACTTGGATCTTTGTGGTGCACGGGTTATCTCCTCCGTGACACCGCCGACCATGGGCACGACTCATCTTTGCCCAGTCGGTCCACGACGTGAAGAAGGGGACCAAAAACAGCTCAGAGCCGAGAGGACCAAATGGATGCACAAGGAGGATGAAGTTCTAGTCTCGGCTTGGTTGAATGTGAGCCTAGACCCCATTGTTGGGAAGGACCAATCATCGGACACGTATTGGACCGAATTGCGATTATTACACAACCTATAGCAAGGAACACATGAAGGCAAGATCGAAGAAAGCATTGGTTAACCATTTGGTCATTGATAAATGAGTGTGTTAGCAAATATCTTTGGGTATCTCAATCGCACCGACGGTCTACATCGAGTGGGAACACCGAGCGTGATAGGGTAAGTAATTGTCCCCGTCTGTAGTCGGCACTTGTAGTCATGTTGTAATTGTCTTCTCTTTTTGCGGATGGCCCATCTTTGCCGCACGATGTACCAGGACATTGAGGGCAAGCCATTCGCGTTCCACCATTGTTGGGTACTACTTGCGGATCATCAAAGTGGTCTTCGCACTTGTCCCACAAGAAGCAAAAGACGGGAGGACATGAAGGGTCCAATGACATTCCTATCGACCAGGCCTCGCAAGCATCATCTGATGAGCTGGAAAGGCCACAAGGCCGTGACGCTGCGAAGGCTGCGAGGAAGCGTGGTGGTACGTCTAGCATGTCATCTGTGGGTGCGTACTCCGAGCAATTCAACAAGATGAATGAGTCCAGAGCTGCTCTGGTGGAAATACAGAAGGAAAAGGCGGCTACTATGCTAGAAATACAGAAGAAAAAACTGACCATGTCAGAGGAAGCGGAGAATGAAAGGATTATGAATATTGACTTGAACTCGTGTAATGGATTTCTTCGCGAGTACTACGAGAGTCGACAGAATGAGATTATGACGAGTCGTCGTGCAATGAACAAGTAATTGTTGCCTTCTGTCATCCCTGTTTGAACTATCTAGATCGAGTTGTCGTCCCTCTACTATTGTGTAATGTTGTGTTAATGTTTGAACTACCTTTATTTATTGTGTGAACTACCTAGTTGTATTGTGTGAACTATCCAGTTTGTTGCTTTGTTGTGTTGGTTTGTTGTGTTCATGTGCGAACTATCTAGTTTGAGGGAGGGCCTCTACTATTGTGTAATGTTGTGTTAATGTTTGAACTATCTAGTTGTATTGCGGACTTACAGTTGTAATGTCCGCATTGTCGATTATCTGTTTTGAGCTTTCCATTTCATTTCACGCATGTACCAAGTTCACTTATTTATTGAACCTTACATTGATACATAACACTCTCACAAGGAAAAATAGCTTACACTTGCATTATCCCGTGCCGTGACCAAAGGTGTTCGACCAGATCCTTTGCAATCGATGGTGAAGTTGGCGATCCCTCGCCTTTGAGTTGCTTGTATGCGGTAAGACCGACCCAGATTGGGTGGCGTCCTCAGTAACGACGGGAGTTCCCATATAGTCGAAGTTCATTTCTGTGGTGGCCCATTCCTCTCATCCTCCACGATCATGTTATGCAAAATGATACATGCAATCATTATATGCCTTAACGTACTCTGGTGCCAACATCGCTTGGGGCCCCGACAATGGCAAACCTACTGGAGCACTCAAATGCTCTCTCGACATCCTTCCTTGCGCGGATTGCATCTGCGAAGTGGATCCTCTTGTTTCCCATCGACGAAATCGCCTTAACAAAGGTACCCACTCGGGGTAAATGCCATCTGCGAGGTAGTACCCATGTCGTGCAAGTGCCGTTGGCGATGTAGTTTACACGGGTTGTACCATCATTTTCCCTAGAAAATATGTTAGAACGGTGTAACACATTAATATCGTTCATGCTTCTGGCATACCGAAAAAAAGCATGCCAAATCCACAAGTCGTGCAAACAACCGCCTCGAGGACTATGGAAGGCTTGTGAGTATGCGGTGAATGCCCTTGCCATGCTTTGGACAGTTCTTCGGGTCCAATGCATGCGATCGATACTACCAAGCATACCAGGAAACCCTGTGCTCACCAACAAACAAGGAGTCTAGCAATGTCTTCGCGTTAGGAGATCGGAGGTACTCCTCCCGAAAACCTCCACCACCGCCTTCACGAACTTCTTGAGAGCTACAAGGGCCGTGCTTTCCGCATATCTGGAGGTACTCGCCCACGTTGTCAGTGGAGCGCCGTCGCTAGCCGACGGAGAGTCTTTGTTACTTTCGAAGAGGATGCAAACCAAGCTTCCTTTAGATCCCTCCTTCTTTGGAACCAAGCGTCGTGTCCTTCAACAAAGATTCGTTATTCGCAAAAATAGGGACCGGCTCATCCGAAAACTGCGTATCTTGAACGACTTAGACAAAAGAAACCTTACAAGTACATCATTCATCTTTCTTTGCAACTACTAGTTTGTTACCTCACTTTGAAAAATGTGTGGCCGTGAGACGGGAAGAAGCGAAGTAATCACCATAAAGCCGAGCCGCCTTGGCGTGACCTCGGTTGATCACCGCATGTCCTGGAACCGATCCCGTCGGCGGTTCGTACTCGCGCTGCATCTCCTCCTCCTCTGCGATTTGAAGAGAAGGGTGTCCTCATCATCGATAAAGCCTAGTTCATCACTTGAGGAAGAATTGGGTGACTCATTTTGAAGTTGGCAATGGGTTGTGGGTGAGTAACCTGATGAATGCAACCCCTCAATATATAGAATGGCTGGGTTGGATGAGAGGGGAGGAGGAAAAGTTAGGTATTTTTGGGAAGAGAAGGGAATGGGGAAGGGACTTGGTTGGAGTGCATTCTTTGGGAAGGAAGGGAATCAGGAAGGAATCCTTGAGAGTGGGAAGGAATGAAACCCTGGGAATCGGTTGGAGATGGTCTAAAAAGCCAGAAAATAAAGTCATTCCCATGCACGTCTCCCCCGGAAAACATGAAAAACCACCTCCAAACGTTTTGAGTACAGGGAATTGGGAAGAAATACCTTGTTTGCACCGCCATAGCCCGTATCTCTAAAACGGTAGTGCCACCACACCTCACACCGCTGCATCGATCCACTAGATCTGGTGGCTTTCGTCGCTGCTGGCCACTTCCCAAGCCTCCTCTCACCTCCCTTCACCTCTTACTGGCCTCGACTAGCCCTCGGTGCAACCGGATACAATGCATCTAGTCATCTCCTCTGACGCTGGTGACTTCGTCGACACTAATGACCTCTACTATCTCTTCGCCCATTTGTTGGCTCCTTCACTGCCTACCCTATCAGCCACACTCGACAACACCTTGGAGCTTAGTGGGCACCCTGAGGTGTCGACGCCGCTTCCGTGCAACATTGACACCAGAAGAGAGTGGAGGGAATCAAGCGAAAGCCGAGGAGGTTGCAGACGGTGATGGATGCTATTGGATATTGTAGATCGGGGCAACAACACGATAGGACTGAGGTGGTTGCATTTCAAATGCTGGTGGTTCAATTGGAGAGAGAGGGATCAGGTGGAGCAGTGAGGAAGGAGTCAAGGCATGACCATTGACGGCGAGGAGAGCCAGTGCAGGTGATGGATTTAGTAGCGATGGTATCAGGCGATGGGAGCCAAAGAGAGATGTGTGAGGGGTAGTGAGGAAAAAGGATAAGGGGTGAGATTGAGGGGTTAGGATAGTGACGGGAGATAGGAGGTGGCCAAATAGGCTAGCTAGGCTAAAGCGCCGACTGGGCCAGCTTAGGCGGTTGGCTGGGCTGAAAACAGACATAGGCGCATCGTTGCCCCTCAAAAATCAGAATAAACCCCTTCCACATGCAAATCACTCCTCAAAAAAATAAAAAAACACCTCTAATTTTTCACCTGTTTTTCCAAAATACGTTCCAAAATACCTTAGAATCATCACTACAAACCATGCCTACACTTTCACAAAGTAGATCAAGATGGAGGGAGTTGAGAGGGGCGAGATGGAGGGAATTGAGAAGAAATACCTCAATCTAGCTAGGCAGTGGGATTAGGGGTTGACGGCGATGCCAGGGGGATTCAGTAGACAATAGGTGGACCAGGTGGCTATTGGGCTCCTCAGGCATCCGCTACTCCTCCTGGGCATCGATGGTAGGCTCCTAGGTTGGAAGCAGGGAGGCCAAGGAGAGTACTTTCATACATGACATGGGCGAGATCCCATGGCTTCTACTACTAGATCCATGACAGATGAGAACATGCATGACCGGGATGGCAATGACGGGACGGTGTGGGGAAGAAAAACAATATTGTCGTCAGGAGGTGAAGGTGGTGTAGGCACGATACATCTACATCATGGGAGGAGGGCATAGCAAGGAGACGGAGGAGTGAGAGATGGGATGGTGACGCCATTAGAGAGAGCAACAAAGGAGGGAGATGGTAGAGAACAGGAGGCAAAAGTAGAGAGGGTGAGGATCTTCATAGCTCGAGTCTTGAGCATGAGAAGGTTGATCTTCATGCAATACCATCCATCCGAACGCGGCCGTGTACAATTTTTTTTGTTTCCATCAACTAATTTCCTTTACAAATCTCTAGAAAATCATACATGGCTTGGACTTTCGTAAATTTGGATAGCGTTTTATGATATATATATATCACCTTTTTTGGATCTCATTACAATGCATAGGCATTTTACTAGTTGTTAAGAAATCTAGTGTTTACGACGGTAATACCAGCATACTCTTATGAAAGGTTTATCCATTAATCTATAAATAGGGCTTATTGTTGTGAAGAGAGAGTTAGCAATGATATTAATAAGGTAACCACTATGAATTGGATGTCTGATAAGAAGCTTTCTATACGACGTGTCAGCACAACATAGCTAAATAATATGGATAACAATTGTAATCAACATGTGCAACAAAATATGAAAAAAAAATAGTAACAAAATATGAAAAAAATAAATGCAACATACTAAATAAAATTTGGAGAAACTATAAAATTCTCAGTGAAAATTGGATGAAAACCACAAGTATAGAACTCAGGTATAATTCAAAACTAGTTTGGATGCCTGAATCAAACAAATTTGTATTGTTAAAAATATTTTAGGGAATTTCTGTGAATCTTTCCTAATTTTTAAAAATCTATTTACTATTTTCTAAAAGCCTTCAGAATTTCTAGATTTATCTTCTATGAAAAAGCAAATTAAAATCTTTAATTTCCCTTTCGGGGCGAAGCCACTTTGCGCTCAGCAAATTTACCCTTTTTCTTGGCCCAAGTGGCCCAGCCACCCTCCTCCCTGACGTAGGCTGTTTGACCAGCCAAGCTCGCCTAGCCGTTGACCTCCCGCTTCCTCCACGTGGCCCATGCAGCCCAGTCGGCTGCCCTCGACTTGCCCAGCCCGGTCGCCCCTTCTTCCTCCTCCCGAAGCCCACATGTGTGAACCAAGCCACCATGGCTGATTGGCTAGAGCTTCAAGTGTCGCTCGTTTCCTCTCCCATTCTTACGCAATCAAAGGCAATTATGACCACCACCACTCCCAGCCGTCTCTCCTTGTTTTGTGTGCAATAACTCGCAATTACACGCCTGAGCGTCGAGCTTTTTGCCTTCATTGCTGACACCTCGGTGCTATCCTCTCACTATAAAGTAGAGCCCTGAGTTTGCCGTGTTGCCCCCATTCCATTTTTTCACTCCCCAAGCTCTCTCTTCACTCCGTGTGGTCACAACTCATGCAAGACCAGTGCCCTGCCCTGGTGGTAGTCGTCCCTCAATGAAGCCGCTACTCTGGTGCTTCAATCACATGTTCGAACCGTCAAAGGTTTGCAATCGTCCCAATTGTTTTTTCCCTAATCAATTTTGGGATCTCTCTCCCCAGGCGAAGACGACGATCTCCCCTGGTTCACAGCATGGCACGAGGGTTCCACGGCGAAGGAGGAGGGAACCCTCGGACGCCATCTTGGAGAGCGTGTCCACCCTATCTTGATCGACAGTAGAAGAAAAAAAGGCTTACGCCATTGGAGCAGAAGCGAAAGCTTTGGACAAGGAAGACGAAGGGGCAAAGAGCAAGGTGCGTAGAAAGAAGAAAGCGTAAACCGCTGGTCAGGGGCGCGCATATATATAGGCCCCTCACGCAAATGGTTCCTGAAAAGGCAAAAGTACGCGACGTTTTGGGTCCCAAGAAAGATGGGCGGAAGTGGGGAGGACCAAGACGGTTGCGTGCTCCGAAGTGGTGGGCCCATCCAGGAACGCACTAACATTAAATGAGGTCTAAAAGAAACTGGCGCGTGTTTTAGGACGGACCCGGGGGCAACTGTTGGCGTACTTTACGCCAGGGTACCCTCTCCGCCATAGATAAGTAAGTCCACGTGGCAGCCTGGCGAGCTGGTAGGCAATCAGGCCCCACTCGCCAGGCGAGCGGCCCAAGTGGTGGCCCGTGGCGGTGAGTGATCGAGCCTTTCATGGGCGTCGGCCCCGTGGCGGCTTTGGTGGCAGTGGGCGATCGAGCCACCTTTCACGGCGTCGACCCCTTAGCGGATCTGGCGGCGGTGGCGATCATGCCCTGCTCGCCCGGGCGTCGGCCTGTGTCGGCCTCCATGGTGGCCTGGCATGCAAGCGGCCAAAAGAATGAGAAAAAAGTTTTGCCTCGAAGTCTCCTTATCCTAGCAAGTTGTGTCAGAGCCTGACACGCTGTGTCATGGCCATTGATTGCGAGGAATTCTACTATCGACACGACGACGGCCCATCCCTCTGACACTTCACACCAAACCCATTGCAAGAACATCACATCCCGGGCGGACCGGGCGAAGCCACATAGCGGCATTAAATGAAGCTTGAAGGACAAGACTACAATGATGGGTGTAATAAATAAATCATGGGTCGGTGTGATAAGATCACAGTGATAAGTGTAACTAATGAGTCGTAGATCAGTATGATGTCGCCTTCCTACCTGCCCGAGCCAGCCCACTCTATATAAGGGAGCTCTGGTGCATGGGGAAAGGGATCGATCCCCCGAGCCGATCCAGACTTAAAGCAGAAAGACTCAGCAAAAAAAGAGTAGAACAAACTGAAAGAACCACTGTAACCGCCTCCACACTTCATCAACAAAGATCTAGCAGGACGTAGGGCTGTTACCCACACCGAGGGCCCGAACCTGGATACATTGTTGTGTTCCTTGATCTGTTGATCCCTGGAATCCCTCGCGCGAGAGTCGTTAGGGTTTCCAACTGCGAAGACGCCCTCTGCCGAACTCTATCCTCCATCCTAGGAGTAGTCAACTCTGTCCGTTGACGGGGTCCTGTCCGGCGGAATACGCCGACAACATGGGTATTGGTAAATATGTTCTCAACTACGTGGCTACCAGAAGCCATATCATTTGCTTGAAGAGGATTAACACCCAAGTTACAAGATGACAACCTATTAGATTTAGATGGTCAAGAATGATCTAAGCTGGCCTTTAATACACACTTTTGACCATTAATTTTTCTAACTATCTCTCGAAACAAAGAGCATCTCCCTGAAGAGAAATTAACTTACCAGTCAACCTCTAAAGGTCTCTAGAAGTGGACTAGGACCCATCAAAACCTACAAAAATGTAACGAGGAATCTAAACACTAGCAATGCACCACATATGCACTTGTAAATTGCATCTCCCACTAGAAGTTAGTGGAGTGGCAGTGTCCTCTAGTGGTGATAATGGCAAATTGATTAGTTCTACAAAACTAGGACCGGTTATACTTTACAGTGCAACCATATCATTAGATCTACAAAACATACTATTTGATTGTAAGTTTAACCACTTAGAGATAGTTGCAAAATATGAAGACCTAGATGGATTTGATAAGTCATATCCATAAAGAATGTCAAGTTAAAATTAATTTCTCCCATCCTATGTTAGGATAATTTTTCTTGTGTTGTACAATAGATAGTGATATTGCACTTTGCTCCCAAACTATTTTATTATAACATTTTCCTAATTAATAGTGGATAAGTGTCTAGAATACTAAAAATTGTGATAATCTAGTCAATTTATTCACAAGATCAACACCTATATTTATTTATGAAAAAAATATATCGAAGGCATTGGGTATGAAGTGTTGTATCAACCTGCACTAATGCACTAGGCACGATAGCTGATTTGGTGGGCCGCTTTAGTGCAGCTGGTGGGTCTGGTAACGCTGATAGCTCTATTGTAGCAAGTGGATCATGTTCTGCATGTTGCTTTGGTGTTGGAGGACAGCTATCGATGAAGATGTCCATCTTGCGCCGCTGGATGAATATGTCAACGACATCCCCTAGTGTCATGATCTCGTCATTTGGGGGCAACTCTAGTATGACGGGCTTAAAAGATTCATGTACATAGTCCACAGTGACCTTTGCGTAATCCAGTGCTACCGGATGACTGTGAACAGTCACCCCTCCACTGGTTGGATACACGCGCCCTCAACTAGCCTACAGGAGAAGAGAGCTATCGTTAAACCTCATTTAGAGCTTGCACGATATGACCTCCTACATAATGGTACAAAATTAGTTAAGACTTCCAACACATTCTATCTACAGAGCATTCCAAACATATGAATTACCTGGATATCATCGACAGTAAATTTGCCGTCATGTACATCTATCTTAGGAGCGGACGTGTAGCTGCTCCATCGGATAGTGGGGCTGATCTATGTCGGTGCTTTTGGGGCTTGCGCGGTCTGTATGAGTTTGTCCGCAGCCACCCTTAACTCCCACCTTTCATCAAGGCTTCTTAACGTTTCATCAAAATGCGCTTTCAACCCTGCCTCAATCTGTTCTTTAAGCTCTTCCTTAATGGAAGCTACTAGTCGTTCCTTGCGTTCAGCTTTGGCTCTTTTCCTACTTCAGTACGTATCGGTGTTTTGTGGGAATTTCGTTTTCTAGGGAACGAAAACAAATATTTAGTATCATATCGATTCCACTCCATATTTGTTTCCAATTTGTAACTGATATTATCTATGTCGTTTTCGTATCCAACAATATCTATATCTGACTTCGAGTTTGACAAAAATATGACTTTGGATACGAAAAGAGCAATATCTGATCGAATGCAAGCCGATTGCACCCCTACAAAGTATAGTACTCCCTGCCAAAAAAATATCGTGCAGTCAAATTTTCTAAATTTTGGCTATAGATACCTTTTTAATAATTAGATTGGGTATTATTTGCACTAGAATTTAGCAAGGCATGGCTAATTTGTCAGGTTAAGGATAAAAAGGGTATTTCTAGTCGATGTCGGTTTAAAAAAGAAAAAGTTATGTTAATGTTACGATTATGGCCAATATTAATTCAAAGATGGTATTTTCATCTGTACAAGGCTGATATGGATCATGATTGAAAACATATTAGAAGAGGATACGATCGACTGATACACTATAAAAGAAAATCGAGAGCAAGCATAAAAAACAATGAATAAATTAAACAACTCACATCTACTTTTATTTACTTTTCTATTAATTAGGAGTAACTTTGTAATTTATACACTTTTTTGTAATCCAATTTTGATCAATAAAGTTGCATGTCGCCGATTGTTGGTCTTCATCGATTACGCCAGATTTGATTTTCTCCGATCTTACTGCGTATCGTCTTTCTGGAAAAATCTATAACTTTTATCATCTAATCAGCCCTAATCGACTGTTTAGACTTATCGTTACCCTTAATTTGATCGAATATTAATAGTTGTTTCGATCTTTGCCGATTACTGCATTAGATCGACTTTAAGCGTATTTTTCTCGTCTATCTTGCCGATTGCAGGATCAAATCGGTTGGCACGTTTTAACCCTGATATTCTCGTGTGTTTAGGCGGATCAATCTTTCGTTATATTTTTTTTCACGCAGCAGGTATATAAAAATGATAGTACATATAATATCTAAAATATAAATTAATACTCAACTTTACTTAGGGACCCTATAGACGTCCAGACATCTTTTCATGCGCAGAGGGAGCGTATACTATCTATATTAAAGCCGGGAGAGTTTCGACTTGCTTTCGGTGCACGTCGGCCATGTCGGCCGGCAGCGTGACCCCTGGCTATGGGCGGGCAGGCTGGCCAGCGCACTCGCACGTGGGACAGTGACGTCGTTAGCTTGTATAGTGTGGCGCCGCGCATACGCATTAGTTTGATCCTGATATTATACTTCGCAAGGTTCCGGCCTAAGAGGTCATCCATATGTCATCCGTCGATTGAAGTTTTTCGAAAAAATTAGTAATTACGTTTAGGTTTTTTCAATGGTTTTTTATAAAATTAACTTTTTGGTTCAACAAAATTATGAATTTTTCGTGAAAGGATCCTAAATAAATACTAAAAAAACGTAACTGAGTTTAGATCGTTCCAGCTATTTTTCACGAAAAAGACCTTTTGATTTATCGTAAACGCGGCCAATTTAAAAAAAACACCATCGAGAACAACAAAATTTTATCTTTTTGCATAAAAAATTCGGGTCAAATTTTTTTGACAAGTGCGGCATCGCGCACCTTGTATTCTCACTCCGCGAGAGCCCCTAAAAAAATGTGGTTACGTGCATGTTCTTTCAGCAGTTTTTTTTGCATAAAAAATCCATTTCGGGATCACGCGCCTCATGTCCTTCCTCCGCAAGCGCCACTCAAAAAAATGTGGTTACGTGTAGGTCCTTTTGGTAGTTTTTTACGAAAAAGGGCTTTTAGTTTGGCGAAATTGTGAAACTTTCGTGAAAAAATCCTAAATAAATGTCAAAAAATGGTATAATTACGTTTAGATCATTCTAGCTATTTTTCATGAAAAAGATTTTTTATTTTAACGTAAATATGGATGCATGTGATGTATTACGTCGCGAAAACATTTGTAGTTCTTTAGATGCGATGCAGTTTCAACTGCGCAAGCGCGCGGAGCTGCGTGGGTTGCGGCGCAGAGCGGAGAGCGCACAGCGCAGACGTGGCGTGCCATTGAACGCCGGACCGCATTATTCGTGCTTGGGGCTGCTGTTTGTATACGCCTCCCGAAACGCCTAGTGTGTGAACCGGATCTAGTTTGAGCAGTCCGTCCAGAAGTAACATCAACTCCTATTAACTTAGAGCATCTCCAACAGTTCCTAATATTTAGACTCCCAATATTCTTAGATTGGGACCTTCCCAAAAAATTTTGAGTCTACAAAATACCTTGTTCTCCAACAGTTCCTATATTTTCTCCCAAAAACACCTTTGAATTGGTCCTGGGCCATCTGGTATGCCAAATAATGTTGATTGGGAGCGCGGACAGAGCGCACAAAAATGAAGAGTCGGGGTGCTGTTTTTGGACGTGCCAAAATTTGAGGAGCTAGAAAGATGAACTGTTGGAGTACTTTTTTTTGCAATTAAACCCAAAATCAGGTTTTGGGAATGGATTTTAGGCACTTTTGGAGATGCTCTTAGTAAAGTAGATGGAGCATTAATTAACCACACCGAGCACTTAATTTACACCAAACAGCGGTTATGAGGTGCATGAATAATCTGGCCCCGTGCGTCCAAAGGCTCCAAATACGTACACGTGTAAATTTTATTGGAGTTTTATTCTCATTAAATGAGATACTATATAAGCAAAAGTGTTGACATGGCAACAAATTTATAAGAAGAAAGGAGAGTTGAGTTTCATGAGGATGAAACCTGGTGTACACAGTTACCATGTACTTTGAAACTGGGATGAGACCCTACTGAGAACGATTTGTTTCATCTCCACAGCTTTTCTAGATCTTGTGTGGTCATATTGTAGTATGCTAGATATAATTGTAAGTGGTTATACAATTTGTGTGGCACATTTGATCACAACACCATGCAACAATTAAATATTATGTCATGCATATGAAACTGCAAAATGAAACTGTACATTGAGAGATGTTGTTTCATTCATTAACCCAAACATCTAAATATGACGTAGCACTATCGAAAACCGTGTAACCGTGTAATGAAACTCTCCACGAGAATAGGCTAAAAACACCAAAGGCGCACAGGGGCCTTCTGGCATGGTGCGGTTCGTTTGTCCTGCCGGTTCGATGGCCCGTACCGACCGGCTCCGTCCCCTTCGGCACGGCCCGACGATGACTGGCCGGACGGGAGCTGGACCATGCATGCCACCACCACGGCGCGGCACGGCAGGGAGCACCACGTACGCATGTGATGGAGTCCGCGCCGATGCATCTGATCAGCCACCGCTGCGCGCGGCCGTGCAGACGTCTTCCTCTCCCTCTCGCGTACGCATTAACATCTTCAACGGGAACAGCGTGACGAGCGGCAGACTCCTACGTACGCCTCTGCGCTTCTGCCTGCCGCGCCGGGCACTGCATCGACCGCGCATTGGCCGGTCCTACCTACACGGCTACACCACCGCGCGGCGCAACAATCACGAGTCAGAAGTCAGAACGACATTAACA
Source organism: Guadua angustifolia (assembly GCA_036346375.1). Lineage (NCBI taxonomy): Eukaryota > Viridiplantae > Streptophyta > Magnoliopsida > Poales > Poaceae > Guadua > Guadua angustifolia. Next base: position 25,600,850 of record CM070507.1, read on the forward strand.
ACCATGGCATGCATGCTGTTGCCACCGCGTCAGGTAAAACTGCTCCTACATGCATTGCATTTCATAGCTGCGAGTTACTCCGCTGCCGCTGGCTTGATCAGCGCTAGCTGCTTGACTGCAGTAACTGCGATCCTGCGATCTTGTCATGTGCTGGTACTGGAGTAGTACGTACATTGCAGCCTTGCGTGCAGGGTCCCCGACCGGTGGCGATCTCGCCCATAATGCAGCACGATCGTAGCTTGTAAGGGCTAGCACTGTGCGGTAGGACCGTAGGAGTACATTGCCGGCCCAGCCGGGCTCGGAAAGCCGAGAGCCACCCAGCTATCCGTCCGTCCATCCGTATGGATCCGTCAATAAATACCATGGATTAATCGCACAGTGCAATAAATGTTGATCATGCATGCACGTTTGTGCCGTACACCGACGAAGCAGTAAGCCGCGATGATCGTGATAATGCACGAAGCGAGCCCATGATGGCACGACACGCACCGCTGGTGCACGTACGGTTCTCGGGCTGTGCAAACAGTGAGGGCCACGTCGCTGGCTGCTGCCTGCTCCCACCCCGCCGCGCCGTGCACAGTTGACCCAGTCACATGCAGGCACGCAACACGCACCGATGCAGCGCAAGGTACGGTGTCTACCCGATCGCTGGCTTGGCTAGCTGTGTGTCTATGTGCATGCAGCCATGCACAGTGGGTTGACACGTCCAATTTAATGGCCCTGCTCCGTTTCGGGCCGTGTACCAGCGTCGTGGTCTGTGTGGAATTGACGATGCCGGTATGCGAATAGGGATCGAATATTCGAGTGCGATATTTGGCCGGCAGCTGCCAAGCGTCGCGACGTCGCTACAGCCTGCACAGCAATGGCTGTGGACCAGAGCCTTTTCGCGCACAGCCTTAGTGGTACTCGATCGCGCACAGCGTTCAGGCCCCGGCCACCGTTCGCCTATAGGAGGACGATCGAGGAGGCCCTGCACTGCGCTAGCTGCACGGCTGCACGGTGCGCGGCGCCCGGTCGGTCCAGCCCTGCCAGCGTACGCCATTGCCATGCATGCTCCCTCTTGCTTTCCCCCTCGCGTCGCGGTCCCCGGCTTGCCGTTCTGCGTGAGTAAGCAAGGCGCGAGCAGTCCACGGAATAACATGCCACGGTGCTGCTAGCTAGCTAGCTAGCTGCGGGACGGTTGCGACTGCTCCGCTCCGCCTAGGCATGCAGTACATTTCCTGTTCGCCACGGTGAAGCCGCATTGAAAGTCTCTGATTCTGAAGTTACTATTCTTGAGCATGCGAGTAAATAGTCATTCGACCAAATATCAATTCTGCTTTTCTACCATTTACTGCGAAATTAAAACCTTAACTGAAAAACAGGCACATAAAATCGTGTTTTCGCCCCTTTTATGCAAGTGCAGGAATACACAACCAAATAGATGCATAAATGCATACGCATTTAACTGAATGCACAAAATCCTTGTCCTTCTGTTTGTTGTGCTTGTACTTCCGTCAGTGTCATGCTGTGCAGCAAGCTTTGCTTTACAGCACTTCCAATAATTTGATGCCTATCCGTTTCCCAACACAGGTAACTTCCAAAATTCGTTTCAAAATGCATACCATCGTTCTACAAGTCTAAGGTGACTATTTTTTCCTTTTTTCTTCTATACTGATTATCTTTAGTTATTTTTAATAATATTTACTATTATAGACTAGAGTAAAACATACTATCCATAGATAAACTAAAAAAGGTAATACAGTCTTTTATAGATGTACTTTAATAAAAATATAAGCATCTATAATGATATATATACAGTATCTATTCAATAACAAAGAGGTAATACACAGTGAACACTAAAGAAGAGAGAGTGGTTACGTGCGGATTTAGAAACAACCATACCAAGGATTCAGTTCTATAGAGCCCCGCTTATTGCAAGGATCTGTCACAATTTGATAATTATCTGGCCCCACAAATTTGGTCCTCCTTTGTCTAAGTTTATAAAAGTATTTTTTAAATGTTCTTATTCATAAATATAATATGATACCTATTTTATATTCTAATGCAAAATTAGTGTGATATTCCCTATATACCCCTCATAAATATATATCTTTGCTTCATATTCTCTACATACATATATTGAATCTAGTGCTTAGTGATAATAATTAAAGATAATATAAACATTTTCAATACCTTCATGGTCTATGTTCCAAGCAGAAATTCGTCTTATAAATTTAGACTGAGAGAATACTAACAAACTCCCAGTTTGTAAAGGTTTGATATTAAAATCTTGGGCTCTATACTTGTATTAATATCAACCCTGTCCTCTCTTTTCCAACTAAAAAAAAACTAACATACAAACAAGACACGGTGAGTTAAGAAAGTCAATGCTAAGTTTCAAACAATAACAACAACACAGCTCTGAATGCATTTATTGGACCATTTGTAAACCACCCACTACTTCACTATTAGTAACATACTACTGCCTGCAGTTAAAAAAAACATGTTTATCCGCATGGTCCCTAAAACACAATTTCAACTACAAATTTCTATTTATAATATATTTATAAAATGGAATAAAATTATAATATCACGTAAGTACTTTTCGAGATGAAGTTAGACATATAATTTTTATGTTTTCAAGCTAAATATTTTAAAATATATTTATAGCTAAAGTATTAAAAGTTTAACTACCTATATCCAAAAAACGACGTGTTTTTTGAACTAGAGGGACTACTCTTATAGAAATTAGGGAAAATTAATAAAAACATAATATTTACCGGTTCTTATGATGATAAATTTACTGCCATCAATTTTATATAACTAATTGAAGAACCACTACATGTACGAGTGATCAAAGTTAACTGGAGGTGCTATATATAGAATGATATTTATCAAGCTCCTATTTAGATTTTAGAACACAGTAATTTTACACAAAATAATTCAATTCTTGTGGCCTGCGCTCTAAACGGTATCGCGAATGTTTTGGCAGCTTGATGCACAGGTTTTGCACAACTGGCGTGGCAACCAGCGATGCGGCTGGGCCAAGATCGGCAACCATGAAAACATGCAAGTGGTGGAGGACACCAGCCGGACGCCACCCAGCTCCTCCGCCGGTCCGCCCTCCCTCACACACACTCTCTCTCTCATAGGATACCTTTTTGGTAGGATTATCCGTACATGCCACAGCACTTTATAAGATGCAGATCACAGGACGACACCATGCATGCTGTAAGTAGCTGCAACTGCAAATCTCTGCATCTGCGCACAGCACTGTCCTCTCTTATTATTGCAATCCCCTGCCCCATCCATGCATCCACCCTACCCATCCAGCTTTCTCTCACCGTTCTTGAAGACCATATCTCTCTATGTAGACCCCTTTCAACCATTAACAATCGGGCTGAATTAATGGCAGATCCACGCAGGATGAATGCAACTAGGTTGGATTGCGCGACATGCCGCGCCGTGAGGGGAAAAATCTGGGGTTGCGCGCGATATCGCGCTGTGAGGGGAAAAAATCTGGGCCGATAATTTCTTTTTTTTTCGGGTTTAACTAAAAAAAATCGACAAAAAGGACACAAACGCGATTTCCAATTCAATTATAAACCGCGTGTAGGGATCTAAACGTAATTTTCAAAATTTTTTGGGTCTACTTTACTTTCAAAAACAGCCGAAAGGACTTAAACGCGATTTCTATTTTTTTCGGAAAGGACCTAAACAAAAAAAAATGACGAAAGGACCTAAACGCGATTTCCAATTCAGTTATATAAACCGCGTGTAGGGATCTAAATGTAATTTCCAAAAAAATTCGGGTCTATTTGACTTTTAAAACTGCCGAAAGGACCTAAACGCGATTTTTAATTTTTCGAAAAGGACCTAAACGCGATTTAGAAATTTCCGGGGGACCTCCCCAGGGGGCCGACACGTGGACCCCCTGAGGAGGCGGCAATCCTTGGCAACATGTAATAGAGAATATGCACTGCACTGCACTGCACTGATGTGTATGTTTGTTTGGAGTGTAGTTTGGTGGAGGTAGCAAAAATTTCCTCTCGGATCCTGTTTAGAAGCAATGTATTTCAAAATTATGATTTTGATATACTATGATTTGCAATTGTTTTATCATGGATACCATGGTTTTACCAAACTCCTTTAAAACTATGGTATTTCTTGGAACTACTAATTGTTTGGATGCAACATCACAAACCATGGTATTTGAGTGGAAATAAACAAGAAGCTAGCCAAAACTATGAAAATTTTGGGTTAGAGTGGAGTTTCAAATACTCTAAAAATACCATAGTATCTACCAAACCATGGTTTTAATACAGAGCTTTTGACATGGTAACCAAACACTTTATGGTATAAAATATCATGGTATTCTTAGAAACTATAGTATTATTTAGAAACTATAAAAATACATTGTTTCTAATCAGGGTCTCAGTCTCTCTCTCTCCCCTTGGCTGTGGCAGCTAGTACTAAACTTTTCACTTTTTTTCCGTGATTGCCAAGGCCTTGCAGTTTGCAGCTAGCTAGCGTGCCGCACAGCCGCAGGGCCAAGGACTGTGGGGAGCTGTCAGCCTTGGTTAGATCATGCTCAAGTCCAGATATCCTTGTTTCTGCTGCTGCTGCTGCTGCTGCTGGGACTGGGATTGATAGCTGCACGTAGCAACTACTCCTAGCATAGCGAGCCGAAAATAGGGACAAGAACGGCAACAGTATGATCTTATCTAGGTGTGTTTAGTAGGAATTTATCTTTTTTAGATTTATAAATCTAGTGGAACTGAAAATTCTAGTTTTATCAGATTTATGAAGCTGAAGCTGTGAGTACATTAAGAGAGTTTAGATAGATCATCTTGTTTACATTTTAGACTAAAAATATAACTTAATTCATTTTATTTTAGCCTACAAGTTTCAGATTTTAGGTGAAGTTGGAATCTGAAGCTCTACCAAATAGGCCCTTAAAAGATTTATTTTTGTTTGGGATCCTTGTAGATGTATGAGAATTTTAGTCTAAAATCTCGATATATCCACAAGGATCTAGCAGGAAATAGATCAATCAAATAAGACATAAATAGAGTACAGTAGCAGCCTACCAGGAGGAGGCAGTAGCTACGAGAAAGAAAGAGAACGCATGTTGTGCTGCGCTGTGCGCTGCAGCAAAGCCAACTTTGGCCAGTGAGAGCACTACATCATGATACTACGACGGCGTAGCAAGCAAGGCTTGTAGCAGTCGTGGTTTATTTGACGCATTGGTATTTTAGGTTTCTCTACACTATTTTTAACAAAATTACAAATCTAGTCTGCTTATCAATCATAGAAGCAGGTTTTAACTACCATGCTTTCCTATCGCAGTAGGTCGCTAACACCTTAACTCCTCCTAAGCTCGGTAGGATACGATACGGGGATATCCGAGCTCGGTAGATACTTGTCACGGTACTTGAGCTCTGTAGGTAGGAGAATTGTGGTGCCGATAGCTTGCTGTATTAGAGAAGCATGATAGATAGCATATATTAGCCGTTAATTTTTTCACTATCAAGAAAGAGTTATATTTATAATTTTATTCAAAGAGAGAAAAACACTTAAGGTGTCCGGTTACACCGAGGCTTCGGCTTAATGTACTGTAGTGTACAGTACATATCATGTGCTTGCATGCGCTAGGAAAAGATGTGGTTGGATGGTGTACCAGATTGGGTAGTGGGATGAGTGGGTGACCTATGTGCATGCGATCTTGCCACCGTTTCTTGGAGCATGCACCATCCATTCATTCATGCCACGCACCAATCACGCTGAGATGCATTCATTTACCACGCACTGTTTTAACGCTCAGGGACGAATCCAACCGGGTATGTGTTGTTGGGGCGTCCAGTAGCACAGTAAAACCTAACAGCGAGTTAATGAGGTAGAAAGATATTAAAAGACAGTAGATCTTTTGTCAATAATCCCACAACCATTAGTCTGTAAGGCTTAACGAGATCCACACATCTATCTCACCCTGCCAGACAAAATGTAATCGAACAAAAAGAGGATGGAGAGAATTGTGCGCGCTTGAACTGGCTAAGCGGCTGAGCACGAGAAACCCTAGCGACAGGCGGCGGCAAACCGACAGCCATGTGTGGAACCCGGGGCCTGGGACAGCAGCGCGAGGTGGCGTGGTCTGGCGGACGGGAGGAGTACTGGAGCCTGGCCGCTTGGGCCTACTTGGGCGGGTGGCGGCATGACGAGCTTGAGGAGAGCTAGGGAGGGGATGCTACAGGAGGGTGGAGCTGTGAAGGGGTCTCCATTATTTGCTGCCTGTCGGGTGCCAGTTACAGGCTGCAGTGCTACACTATGGCTAGGAGTCCGATTGGTTGGCGACGAGGAGGCCGAGGGAACCGAGCGAGATCGATGGCGGGGCCACGCGAGGGGGTAGGGTATGTTTCTGGGGTAGTCTAGGAAGCATATCAGTATTTTCTTATTAAAATAACATTTAAATTTTAAGCACTCTAATTGATAAAATCAATTTGTCTAATTTTCTTATATTTGAGTCCTCTATAGACAAAAAAAATTAAGTACTCACAAATAAAATAACACTCGAGTGTGTAGGGTCGAGGATGCGCCTAGAGGAGGGGTGAATAGGCGTTTTACAAAATTCGATCGCTCACTAATTCAATTCGCTCTAATCAACCCCTAAGTCAAAACCTAATCAAAGATATATGCGGAAGCGATAAATAGGTTTTGACAAATAAAGCCTAAATTAACTAGGCTCACTATGTGCACTAACTAAATTATGTCTCTACACTAGAATTGCTAATTTGAACAATCAATTAATACTAAGCAATTCTAATTACAATCAAGCAATTGAACAATATACAATAAAAGTAAATACTTGAAAGTAAAAGAGACAACCGATATTTTTCCGTGGTGTTAGGAGATTTCTTGGGGTCTCCCTAGTCCACGTTGAGGCAAGCCCAACCACTTGGACTGGCTCCCGCCGAGCACCCGCCTCTTTTCACTAGTCGTGGTTTTCACGCTTGGCGTAGGCTCAACCGAATCTTCACAAACTTAGGGGCTTCTCACACCTCGAGAGCTCCAGCGCAAGACGACGCCTAGCCGTCAGAGAGTCGGCAACCTCTAAGAGTAACAAGCCGTTCCTCCGCTTGAACTTCACCGAGCACTAGGGATGGCAACGGGTCCGGGTACCTCCGGGTCCAGCCTCCGTGGACCCGGACCCGAGACCTGAAATTTAAACCCGGACCCGGACCCAAAGTCAGTCACGGGTCCAAACTCGGACCCAGACCCAGACCCGATGGGTATCCGGACCCGAACGGGTACCCGGACCCGACGGGCAAACACAAATTTTAGCCATTCATTCTTACGTATACTCGCAAAGTTTTTTTTATCGATGATTTCGTTCTTTTTTATTTATGCCTTGATCGATCTCAGAAAAGGAAAAAAATCTGCATGTTCTACTCGCGGGAGGGACGTTGCAAGTACCGAACCCAAGTTTGCATCAAGACGTTGATCCATCACGCATGCAGGGACGTCGCTTATGTAGCCTTCTCCCTACTCCCAACCAAGCTCACTAAGCGATGTGGTACTAAACTTCACTAAGCGTTGGCGTTGCGCATGGAATGGGAGCACCGCGCGGCTGCACCTGTGCATGCATCGCCCCGCACGTGGGTGGGCCAAGCCGCCAAATCCCGTCAGGGTCAGGTCGAGCAACTCGAGCATTTGTTGTCTGTTGATAAAATGGGCTGGGCTGTTTTCGATGGACGAGGACAAAACGCGTTGCTCGAGTTGGGTCGTTTTCAGTTTTTCTTGATCTAGCGTTTGTTGTCTGTTGAACAGAACTTGAGCATTTGATCTAGCCGATGACTTGGTCCGGTCCGTACCCAGGTCCAAAATGAGACCGGACCGGACCGGACCAGCACCCAACCAGTAATATACCCATGGGTCCAAATTTGGACCAGACCCGGTTTCCATCGGGTCTGTACCCATGAATACCGGATCCATGGGTATTTTTGCCATCCCTACCGAAAGCACAACGAATGCGCTCCCGGTGATCACCTAGTGCAACACATGCACCTAGGCCTCCCTCAAGTGCAACACATGTACAAGAGGCTCTCAAACCACTCCTAATTGCAACACATGCAATTAGTGCTCACTCTTTAGCTCAAGAATCAAATTGAGGAGTGCAACACATGCAACCACCTCCCACAAAACTCACAAGAACACCAGCACCCTGCCCCAACACCCCAAGGCCTCCTTTTATAGCCTCCAAACCAAAACTAGCCGTTGGGGGTCGAAATGGGCGAAGCAAAGAAAATCTTCCCGCCAAGCCCTCACGAGCCAAGCGGTCAACTTTTCGACCGATTACGATCGGTTGGACCGCACTCCTCCCAGTCGCAAGACTTTCCCGGCAGTCGCATCGCCTGGTTCAAACACCAAAAAACACACTCCTTTGGAAAAAACACACCGGATAACACCGGTTGCACCTGTGGTCCGGTCCGACAAGCGGAGGCGATCAAGACCGCCGCGACTCCAGCCTTAACACATGCAAGGAAAACTCAGTAGGACGATGCGGTCAGATCGAAGGGGCGTCGCACCGCCCTAATCGACCAACTCAGGTTTTTAAAGCAAACTCTTTTCAAGAAATCAAAACCATTCTTTGAGCAAATAGATGATCAACACATGATCATACACACATGCAAACCACATTTGCACCAATTCAACCCATGCTCAAAGAATTTCAACCAAATCTGAAAACACATTTCGCAAAGCAACTCAAGATCTATTTGCAAAGCGTATAGCAAATCAAACCCGAGTTTATGAGATTAATCCCCTAGCCATGTGAAGGTCAACACGAGACCCAATCAACTTGCCAACACCTGCAAGCCCTACTCACATGCTCTCGGGATTCGGACTCATAAACCTCGGTTTATTCGCTGTGAACTTGCAAATAACGCAATAAACACATTTCATGCCTGAGCACTACTCTTTGCAACACATGCAAAAGTCTAGCTCCAAGCAATATCAAATCAAGGTGCATGAACTCTCTAATTGCAACATATGCAATTCTCTAGTCCCATGCAACCACAAATCAAACTTACACACTAAACCAAAACCAATCGTATGAGCTCTTTACTCACAACACATGTGAGCCTCTAGCACATACAAACACACAAACACAAAAACATGCTTGAGCTCTCTCCTTTTGCAACACATGCAAAACTTAGCTCCAAGCAACCACATGTTTTAGAAAGATTTGTTTTGTGAATGAAAACAAACCGTGAAGCTTCAACATTTGCAACACATGCAAAAGTAAACTTCACGCAAAAGCCAACGCATTAGCTTATCCTATTTGCAACACATGCAAATCAAAGCATTATGCGAAAACCAAATACATATGCTCTTCCTCTTTGCAACACATGCAAATCAGAGCATAAATCAAATACAACCAAGCATAAGTTTAACCCATTCGCAACACATGCCAAATGGTTCACCCTCATGCAAAAACCAAATCCAAAAGGTTTGAGCTTGAGTGAACGCGGATTGAGATCACCAACACATGATGAAGCTCAAACTAGGAGACAACCCCTCTTAATAGAATGACGATAAAAACCTTAGACTCAAAGACTACAAAGTCCTCAGCCTATCTAATTATACTTTCGCCGCCGCATGCAAGCAATCCCCTTTGGGGTCTTTATGATCATCACTTTGATACTCCCCCGGGATCATTACTCGACTCCTCTTCTTTTATCTTCGGGATCTTCTCTTGACGCCCATCACCTCATGATGCCGTCTTTGTCCCGTTTTCATTTATCCTTGGACTTAACCTAACTCAATCACAACTCATGAAAATCGTTAGTCCAAGATGCATGGTTGTCTCAATTATCTCTTGCACTCCATTAACACATAATGGATGCCTTTAGATCAATTGAGCACAACCTAAATCAATTTGAATGATTTAAGTGTGTCTTAAGTACAATAATGCAACTCATGCTTTATTATACTTAAGAGCTATTCATTTGTCCTTAATTAATCAAGGAACACCATCAACACATGATGAAATATTTTTTAATGATTAACAAGACAAATGAACTTAATTTAAATTTTCATTTAAATTGATGTGGGTATATATTAACTACACAAGTTTTCATATACTCATGTTGATGAAAATAATGATCCATTATGTGTAAGCTATATGGAAATGATCATTACTCTAAGTCATCAACTATAGAATAAACCCCACATGTATATGTGCATAAATATAATTGACTTGAAAATAATATGCACATATTCAATTTGATTATATTGGAGTATATCCTATATTACCATGAGTATACTTATAACTTAGGCAATTCAAATATATACTCAAGTATTTAGTTTCTTTGTCTTGATCCTTATATGTGTCAATAAGAATTAGATCAATACAAAGAGACTTTCAAGTTAAACTATAAACTCCCTCTAAGTGTGTGCATCCATGTAATATATGGATTGGGAAACACGATGCACATTTTGTGGTTAATATAATGGGGACATTCATATTTTGACTTGACTCCAAAGTATGCAACTAATACTAGAATGAATATGCAAACATACCTTGGGTTTTCCATTTTTCAATGCGATGAGACTAATCAAAGATATTCTAAATAAACAAGTTAGTCTCGATATAAGATTTGTCATTAATAACAAAATCACATTAATGGATAATCTCAATATTAGATTTGTCATTAACAGCAAAACCATAACTAATGAAGGTTGAACTTACAGAGTGTCACTTAACAATTCCCTCCATTTATTTTGAATGATCGTGATCATTTACAATTTAGTATTATATCACTAATTTTGCCAATTTTGATATACAAGTGACTCAACGAAGCATACTGGTATGTTTTGGAGATGTGCCTTCCATTAGCAAGGTAACTTCGTTATATTTATCTCTTTATTTATCTTCTTTTGTATAAATATAAATTTAGATTTTACAAGAGTAAAAAGACTATATTTATATCAGTTTATCTAAGCCCTTTGAATCCATTTCTATTTTCTTTGCGGCTTCGTTGTTACTGCTGAGGGCTCGGTACGCGTGCGCTTGATTGACGGATGTTTCATATGGCGATATCCATTGCAAGCGGACACACATCACTCTGCGAACTTGGAAGAGAACAACAAGCAACAGGGTAGGGACGATGGAATCCGGTCTTAAACGCCGAGCTATAGCGATCGACTCGAGCGGTCAGGGTCAAGACCCCAAATTAAAAGTTGCATGCATGTTTCATATGGCGATATCTACTGCACAACGGATACATCACTACTGCGAACTTGGAAGAGAACAACACAAGCTACAGGGTCTAGGGACAGTGGAATCTGGTGCCGACACGCCGAGCTATAGCGATCGACTCAAGTGGTCAGGGTCAAGACCCCAAATTAAAAGTTGGATGCATGCATACAAGGAAGGAGGGCCGGACAGATGCACGCATGAGATAGAATGCTCTGCCTCTGCCGCTATAGTGCTGTCACCAACGGGAGGAGCGTGGCCGCTTGTGACAAACAGTACAGTGGCTGCTCGATCGGCTCTCCTCGTTGTCCTGCACATTGGTGGCGCCGAATTGCAAAATTAGTCTTATCTTAAACTATGGAAGTCAGGGGGCGATAAATATCATATATCGTGCTAGGCGCCTAGGCCCATGACAGGTGGTACAACATAGTAAATGCTTGAAAGGAATAACTGCCGAGCTATGCTAGCTCGGTAGCATTAAGGCACACATTAATTTTTAGGTGTAGTAGATAGTGCAGTGCTACCGAGCTAGTAGAGCTCAAAAGGAGCACCTGCCAATCTATGCTAGGTCAGTAGTTCAAGTGATTAGTTTATTATGTGATTTAATTAAGTTGTTAATTAATTAAGTGAGTATTAATACCATAAATTTCTTACCGAGCTATGAGACCTCGGTATAGCCGCTTCTACTATCAAGAAGAAAGTTATTTTTATAATTACATTGAGAAGAAAACGAGATTAACAAAAATTGTAAGAGCTCAGAAAAATGACGATTTCATTGATCAGACAGGAAAAAGCCACTCACTACGGACTGCCCAGTGCCCACTGGCGGTACCGTGCACGGAGGGGAGCGTGCCAGTTCTGGGTGGGTCATCTGGCACCGTGAACCGCATCATCTCTGTACGGTACGGCTGTACATGGTGTTTCTTACCCACCAGAGCAAGAGGAAATAATTGGTTGTGTATGGCTGCGTTTTGCCCTGCAGGTAAAACCCACAGGTTAAATGGGGTACCGCCTGCCTTTCCCATGACATAAAGATTCTCGCTCTTCTCTCGCGGAGTCGCTGTGCCACTCGGATTGATCCCCCCAAGTTCACTCTGTCAAAGTGGTAAAAACATCAGGGATGAGGGGGGATCCGATCGAATGCCTCTCATTTGGACAGGGTTTGGTTGATTATTAAGAGACGAGATTGTTGAACACAAAATGAGAGACTTATTGGGTTATCTGTGAACGAACGGTGGGACTAATGGCCGGTGAGTGAGTTGGACGGGTTTAATTTGGCCTCTTCGGACGAGAGGTCAAGTACCGGTCTATCTTGTTATCCCTATGCCCTGGAACTAGACAAGACAACGCTAAATTATAGCCGTCAGTACTGATCTCCTAGCCGCTCTAGCTTCTAACCATCCTAACAAATGAAACAGCAAGTGGCGCAACCGCGGCGCGACGAGAGCAACACGGGCACACGCAAATGCACTGCACCGCATCCCATCGGTGTGTGTCGTCGTCTGCTGGCCGTCGGCGAGGACGGGTTCCGTGCCGAGATGGTGTGTCTCGACCTTCGCCAGGGTCGGTCTCATTGTCACGCTCGCTCGCTATCTCCGGTGTACTGACTCGATCGAACACGGACAAATGGTGCATGCATGTGGCTCTCCCCATCAACCACACAGTGACACAGACTTATGTCCCAGCCGCCAGAATACAACAAAAATGAGAGACTCAATGCATCACTCGATGTCTTATCTCTATTGGCGTGTTATGTTTGTTCACCGTTCAAAAAAAAAGCGAAATAAACATGAACTACTGTAGCTCCCTCTGGAAAAAACTGAAGCTGATCTTGACATCTTGTCCTGCACGTCTCCATCTCGTTGATCCCACCCAAATCGACCGGAAAGAACGGCACGACCGCTCCTTAACCGCGATGCAAATCACATTGGAAAAAAAATTACGAGATTGGCCGGCCTCTATCATCTACCATTATCTTCCTCACGTCGACGTGCATTAGCTGCAGCTTCGACGATGAGATGCGAGATAGACGCTACCGACACGAGCACGTCACACTCTACGGCCAATCGGATTCGACAAGGTAGGCGTGGTTTCTAACGCGTACGTGTTAATACCAGGACCTACTATACGAATACTTGCTACGTACGGACGTCTAGCTACTAACTGTTGCTTTAAATAAGTTGAATAGACAATATAGGTACTATGTATAGAGCTTTGTATGATGAAGCAAGAACACGCTGTTCACATGCGTTTAGTTAATTAACCTGCAAGCTAAATCCCGGCTTGGGTGTGACGACTCCATCAAAGCGACTAGTCGAGAATAATCTTGATAGGTAGGTAGTAGTAGAGTAGATGGATATCTAGATGGGATAAATGGTGATCGATGTAGGTTTGTGCAAAGAAAAGGATGCGCGAACAAAGTTGATGCATACGACCGAAAAAACCTGTCGCGTCGTTTTCGATAGCTGCCTGCAGCCGCTAGTCGATGTATTTTCCTTGTCCTGTGTATCTGTCGTCTGTGTGGGTGGCTGCTTGCTTGGCTTTTAGATAACCAAAATGCATCTCTCGGCGTGACACGAGTGCTCAGTTATCGTTTTTACTCTTCCAGCGGCTGCAAAGTAGGAATCTTGCGTTCCAACTTGGAAGGCGAAATATGACAAGGATATACCCACTTGATACTAAATATAATGAATTTAGTGATGTTTTTACTTGTCTGCCCATTTACCACATCTCTCTGCAGTATTTATAAGTGTCTCACAGTTTGAAGGTATTTATAGCGTGTATAATATAATCATTTTTTTTGTTGTTTCATCTTGGTTTTGCAGACATCTTATTCCGTGTTTAACCAAAATACGCCGTATAAACAGAGGGAGTATGTGATAAGGGAAAATGTAGAAAGCATAAAAACTTAGAATAAGTCCATTTGACTACGTGAACTTATCCTGTGTGGCTAAAATTCAACCCCAGCTGCAAAACTAGCTAGGTACCCCTAAGCCATTCCACCGTGATATTGAATTGATATGGTGTACATGTGGTAGTGGTTTCTGTTAAGAAATATTTATCCAGGCGAATCCCAAAACTGTTCATGAGGGCTTAGGATATAAATATAGCACCTTATTGTATATAAGAGAAATTAATCAATAAAAAAGAAGATAGTACAACTTCCTATATACTATGTCCATCTTTGTGATTGTTCGTTAGGTATTCTCATATTGGATAATTGGTATTGGGAATAATCTCCAATTGTTGATATTATTTTCACAGTTTCGACTTGTCAATTGGTTTTCAGTTGTCATTGCAACGTTTTGCTGGTGGCCACATCAGATAGCTTTATTTGTATTTTTAAAGCAAAATTCCACATTAGGCCCCATATGTCATTAGAAGAGAGGGAGAGAGAAGAGGATATATTCTTCCTCTCAGTTAGAACAAGAAAGACAGGATAGAGGTGACCACGGCATTTGTTGTTGTTGTTGGGGGGTTGGGGGGGGGGGACGTAAAAGTGTAGGTGTTGACATCAGAGGTGGCCATTACTACGGGCTATTTTGGACCGGTACGAGACACGTTTGGTCCAGTTCGATTCACTTTTCGATGCAGGCGTTTTAAAAGGTAGAGCCAAGATAACACAGATTGTCAGGTTGGTTTGGGCCTACCAATCGGGCACGATGGACGGTCCGACACAGCCCGAAACAGCCCATGTGTGCCTACGTTGTATGTGTAGGTGAGCAAATCAAGAAGTAAAGGAAGAAAACTCTGGATGGACTAGAGAAAAGGAATGGAATGCATGCATGTGTTGTATGTGTGGGTGAGCAAATCAAGGAGTAAATGTATGGTTGCATGCATGTGACTGGAAGGAGCAACCAAATCAAAAAAATCGAGAAGAATAAACACAATAGGATTTTGTTTCGACCGGAGAAAAAGAAAATCCTAGACAGATAAAGACAAAAATCAATCCGTGGTCATTTTTTCTCGTAGCAATAGTATAAATGGGCTGGATCTGGGTCGGCATGGCACGAAGTAGACACGAAGAGCAAATGGGCCATGCCTGGGTTCGCCGAAGACTAGTCGGGCCAGCCCAACCCGGCACGGATAGCACGATGGGCCGTCGCGACTTGGTATGATTTAGGCCTGAAGCACAATGAGCCTGTGCCGACCGGTCCAGTCCGACACGACGCCCACCTTTAGTTGACATGTTGGTTCTCACACTCTATTTTTGTTAATTTATTTGTTAGTTATGCTGAAGATCAGCGCCACATTTGAGAAAACTAGCTTGAAATAGCCTTAGGTTGTAAAATAACTGGAATTGATGGTGGAGGGATTGATCACCCCGGTTTTGTGGTTGAAAGTTAAATTTTACACAAATGTGATAATTCCGTACTCGTTATTTAACAAAGCACCAAAGCACAGGGAATTCAAACTTTTGTATACAACTTAACGAGACAAAAATTGCATAAACTGTTTCTTCCTTTTTAAAGAGGACGTTAATGTATGATTAACCTGTAAGCTCACGTGAGTGGGTACCACTTGCTCCATCCTGTGATTGCGTCGTGTGTTCCTAACCATTACCCCGGAAACTTTCCGTGAGTCCGCATCAAAAAACGCAGACGGTGGTGGCCCAGGGGCTCCCATTTCCCGGTACTGATTCCTGAAAGCCACTACGCAGACGCACCTGCGCACGCATCTCCATCATCCTTCACCCCTTTCTTTCTCGCCTCATGGGAAGAATGATCAGACGGTGGGGGCCACGCATAAACGGCGGAAAAAAGGCAGGGATATCATCAGGGGCCCCACGCTCGCTACCTCTCGCGAAACCGTAGCGATCCGCGGGACGTCGTCGTCGTCCTCACAAGTTGCACGCATGTGCGCTGTGCTGCGTCCACACGTGCACGGGTAGAGATGGCACCGATTGGGTCGAGTGTGGGGTTTTATAAAATCCAATCTATCCTAAATTTGAATTGAAAAACTCGATCCTAACCTAAATATCTTATCGGATAAAAAACTATACCTGAACCCGACGGGTACCCAAAATCCTACGGATTTGTGTAGTATGAGTGGCAATAGATTGGGTCGGGTGTGAGTTTTGCAAAACCCTACTCAACAAGAAAACCGAACCCAAAAACTTGAATCGAACTGGTGGTGCGAAACCCGACTCTAAACCCGGTAGTCTGCAGTACCGATGGGTATGTCTGATATTCGGTGCCGATGGGTACCATGGTGAAAATTAGAACCCGAATCGATCCGAACCCATTTCGGATATCCGATCGGAAGAATCCGCGGGTAAAAATTAAAACCCGAACCCGACCCGATCGGATGCAAAACCCGTGAGTACCTGAATCTGTGGGTCCAATTACCATTCCTACGCACAGAAATGAGTTTTAAAAAAAAACAAGAAACGAAAAAACCGGTAAACCACTGTGAGTCCTGACAGGATTACAAAATACACACCGGACAAAGCCTAAAGAAAATGCTATACTCTTTCCTAAACAAACGCTATGGTTTTATCTATGAGTGAAAGGTACAGTGTTGTCGTAGTTTTCACTGTGAGACAAACTAATAAATGCGACACAATTTGATAATGACACATGGATACGGTGAAACCTGCGTCCTTAATTTATCTATGCATAGAATTGTGCAAGCACGAAAGTCCACGGTATAAAGCGATTTTGCGGAGAAAGATGTGATTGACCAATCTAGTAGTCCACTTTGCTTTCGTTTTTGCAAGTTTACGAGTCAGGCCATGTTTGGTGTGTTTCTGTAACTTTTCTGAATATAGCTTTCGGCTAGGATGTATGATTGAAAGGTTACACAGTTAAAATAGCTAAGCTAAAGAGATTTGGTATTTGATAGTCTAGTTTTTAGGTGCCAGAGGTACGGGTTAGGAACATGGGAAGGGTTTTGGATTTTATACTTGTATGAGAGGAGCGATTATTTTAAAATACTTTATACTAATTTTTGACTTTCAGTTTTTCCTAATACAAATACAATATAGGCTTTGGCTTCCGGAACCGTCTCAAACGATCATAAAAGCCACAACCGTCGAACAAAATCCCAGCAAACGCAAGTGCACAATGACGATAAACCAATCCATTATGAGCGGTGCAAAGTGCAAATGCACTGTTCCGATTGCAGATCCGTGATGATAAACAGCAGTGGTGGCATTGGCGATGCAGCAAAAGCACACGGCGTACGCAGAATCGATCGTGCACGTCACGGCGCGACTGGGCCTCGGATCACGTAATAACCTGCGTGCGGATTAGAGTGCGCACATGTCGTTCCCGAGTATCATCACGTACGGAGACTAGAATATACAATCATGATCAGCTAGATTATAAGAGTGCGGGTTGATTAATCAGTACGCGAGGTAGATTTAATATCATTATTGTTCGGTTGGCAGTGGCACGAGGAGTCAAATTGTCACTCGATGTAGTTTCATACTCCTTGGGCACCGGACGAACGCAGGACACAAAACAAGGGAAGCTTGATGGGGAGCAACTTGCGCATGCCACCTACGTCTCACCAACCGTACGTTGGTTCCATTCAACCGGGCTAACCACGACGACATCAGCATTGGATAATGATGCCACTACTGCGGGATGACACCGAAGCCGGCCGCGATGGCAAAGCCAAGCTTGGCATGATCACCCGCAGAGCCGGAGCCTTGGGGCCAGCTAATCGATGTGCCAACTTGGGCCCAGAAATTTATAGCGATACGACGCAGATCGGGCGCAGAAACCGTGGCATATTCAATTGGCGCCTCTGCCACATGTGTGGTCGCGTCGCATCGCCGCTCGTTAATTGGTTGGCACGAACGGCACTGCATCATGGGTGACCGCAGCTGCGGTTGCTGCCCTGCCGATCTCGCGCGTACAGAGCGAATCGCGCGAGGCGCCGTGCGGTGCGGACGTAGCACAGCGGTAGGCGCGTGCGCGCTGCCAAAATTTCACTTGCTGAGGGACCAGGCCGATGTTTTTTCCCGTGCCCATGCATTAGGCCGTGCGCCCGCCGTCACATGCTATGATTTAGCACTACCTAAAAAAAAAGACTATTTGTAACAGTTTATAACTATCATACAGATTTAGTGTCACAGATAATCGAGGATCTAAAAACCGTCACTGATAATGTGTGATTATCAGTGGCGGTTTTTGGATAGAACCGTCACTAATAATATTATCAGTGATGGTTTTAGCCACAAACCCCTACAGATCATAGGATTATCTGTGGTGGTTCTATCCACAACCCGCCACAGATATCCTTATATCAGTGACGGTTTTTCAATAGAACCGCCACAGATACTCATATCAGCGGTGGTTTTTAGAAAGAACCGCCACTGATACTAGGAGTATCAACAACGTTTTTAGCCAAAAACCGCCACTGATAACTCCAGATAACAAAATAAAAAGTAGACATTTTGGGCTAGCCTCAGGCAGCGTTAGTCATGCCCTCTGAAATAGCATACATATATCATACACATTGTAACAGATGTATAGACAAAGTAGCATAAGATAAGCAATAATGAAACACCAATTTACACTTTGTAATGAGACAAAATTTAAATAATGAAAGACTAAACTAGTTTTCTAAACTACAAGCCTACTAGTCTTCAGTGTTGGTTGGGGACACACGATGTGTAAAATGAGTATGGATGACTGGATCATTGTTGTCTTTGTTATGAAACTCGCTTTTGGGTTGATAATTTCCTTCATGGAAGTAGGCGAACTGTCCCTAAATGGCTTGGATTTCTATAGGAAACAGTCCTCCTATAGGCAACTTGAGGCGCTATAAATAGAAAAAATAAATCTCAGAGTATATAGAAATCGAGTGGTGTAAATCAATATGTGATGTAAACATGACAAACCTCTACGTCATTGTTTATTATTGTAGAACCTAAGATTTCATGCATGTATTGGCACACGAAGTATCCACATAAATTTGTGCCTTGCGACTGCTTGTGACACTGTAAAAATTGAATAAACTAAAATGTCATGGAAAGAGTTATTTACTATGATATGCGATATAAGAATATTACTTGTGTGCATTCCGGAAATTTAGTACGAATTGAAAGAGATTTGTGGTATGGGCGGTATCTTGAGCTTTTTTTACAATATCTTTTGAATGCATTATTACAGTTATCATCTCTTTGTAGTTTTTCTTATTTTTATCCAGCAGGTCCATGATCAGTATCTTGCTCTTTTCTAGAGTAATTACTACGAGAATCCAGTAGAAGCTACATACACATGTATGATGCCATAGTCATTAGTCCTAAGATCAAAGTAAAAAATAAAATCAACGAGCAGTTTAACTAGCTAGTGAGAAACTTACCTAAAATTATATGATAAAAGTATTGTCGGCGGTTTTCGCCGGCCAGCTATTATGTCTTGAAGGGGTCCGAGGTTCGATAGACGGGATCTTCACGGACGGACACCTATGAGCTCTCTCGAGGGATCCACGCAGACAAGGATTCAAGAACACGTCGATATACCCACGTTTGAGCCCCCAGTGTGGGTAACATCTCTACGTCCTGCTTCTGCTCTTGTTAATGTGTTTTGAGGGGATCACAAGCGCACAATCTACACTCGGGTTCTTCTTGAGCACTCTCAGTGCTCTCCTCTTGTTCTCTCTCAGCTTTCTTCGGCTCTTGGTTCTCTGGTCGTTTTTTGTCGTCCCCTCCGGCCTTCGGCCCCCTCACCCATGCACCGAACCCTCCTTATATAGGCCGGGTTGGCTCGGGCACGTGAGAATGATGACATCACGCTGATTACACTTCATTTATTACATCAATCGCTGTAGCCCCATCCTCTGGCCTCATTCTTTGCACCATCGTCCAACTCCGCCCGGTCCGCCCAGAAATGACTTGTATGGGACGAGTTAGGTGCAAGATGACAGAGGGATAAGCCATCGTGCCGTCAGCAAAGCCATGCGCATTCAATGGTTTTGACACGGAGTGTCGAGGGAGAAGACAATGAGGCGAAGCTCCTCCATTCCTTCGATGTACGTCTTCACGCTTGACTGGCAGCAGACCCGAGTGCCTTCTGGTTCCGTCGACCGACCACGTAGTCGTCGGCCGCCGCACTGTGGCTCGATTGCCCCTGCTGCCAGCCACGCGCTCGGCGACTGGCGATGCGCTGGCGCCAGTGCTGATCGCCCACACTTTCGCCCAGCCGCCACGCGACGCGGTGGTTTGGCGTCATGGCGATCGCCCGCTGCTCGCCGCCAGGTTGCCTTGATGGCCCGCCGGCCGTGGAGAAGAGGGTACCCTGGCGTAAAGTACGCTGATAGTAGCCCCCAGGCACGTCCTAGAGCGCGCGCCAGCCCTTTCAGACCTCTTTAATGCTGACGTGCTCCCGGACGGGTCCACCACTCCTGCGCATGCAACCGCTCCAGTCCTCTCCGCTTCCGTCGCATTCTCTCGGGACCAGAAGCGTCACGCACTTTCGCCTTTTCGTGAACCGACAGCGCGAGAAACCTATTAATACGCGCGCCCGCGGCCAGCAGTTCACGCTCTTTTTCGACTCCTTTGTCTTCTTTCCTTGCCGCTTCAACTTCCTTGCCCCCAGACCTTGCTTCGTCCCAATAGCGCAACCTTTCCCTGCTTTAACTATTGACGGGGAGAGGGCAACAAGGCTCTCCCGGATCGCCACCGAGGGTTCCCTTCGTCTACGCCGTGGAACCTCCGCACCGCGGTGCGATGCCGGGGAGATCGTCGTCTTCTTCCTCACCGTCCTCCACTTTTACGAGATCCACCATCTTCATCTCACCCCCAACGCCGTTCTCATTCTCACCACCTTTGCTTACCTCTGCGAGATGTTCGTGGGGTAATGCCCAAATTCCCTCTCTTCCGCTTCTTCTATACTATCCGCGGTTCCACGGACAGTGGAGTCGCGGGGAGTTGCTATTTTCATCTTCGCGACGGATCAGCCTCCCGCTACATCCCCTTCCAGACAAAGACCAACTGGAAGGCATGGCGAAGCGACTAGCTATATATCGGCGACGACAATGACCCTTAGCATACAGGGATACCCTCACTGACCGCGGAGGCCAATGAAACAGGCTCGCCGTCGAGAGATAGCGGAGCTCCAGACAATGGTGGCCCGCATCGACTGGCTGCGGGACTCTGGGCTGGCTGGGGCACTAGTGGTCTGGGACTTCGTGACCTGGAGGATCTGCCCCCTGCGTCGGCGCGCCTGCCTGGGCCGTAAGTTTCTGTTCTTCTTTTTTCGATTTCTCGTGGTCGCCATTAGTCGGTAACCCTTTTTCTTTCTTTAGGCGCAGGGAATTTGGACACCCCTTCCATCGTCAAGTGACTGGGTGGGCTGCTCCCGCCAACACCAGGCGGTTCGGACTTCTCGACCGAAGCCCGGCCATTATGCGATCTAAAGTTCACGGAGCGTCTCCGGATCGTCAAGTCACTCCCGGCGATGGACTCCACCGGGCCCGCGATGCTGCCGCCTCACAGCCCCCTGAGGATTAGGGACCCCACCCCAGTGGACGACCGGAGCGCGAGCAAGCGGCCATCCTCCTCGGGCGCCTCGGGTGCAGACCCAAAGAGGCCCCGCATCGACGATCGGACGGCCGCCCCGTCCAGTTCCATTGTGCCTTCGAGCACGGCCGAACAGGTCTTCATCTGCCGAACAGCGTCTTCGCTCCGCTCTGGCGCCGACTTCATTGCACTGCTCCGCCGGCGCACCGAAGCCCTCTCCTTTGCCCGCAGGAGGGCTTAATCTACCTACATCATCCTTCCGCTTCCTGGCACTCCCAGGGCGGCTCAGCGATGCCATAAGCGAGCACCCATTAAGGCGGCGAGATATCACGCATGGCCGTCCGGCGCCCCGGAAGTGGTTCATGGGGACGTCACCGAGCCGACACCTCTACCAACACCACGTCGAGCGCCCCCGCCGCCCCCACCTCTCGACTGGCGGCACTGCTCGCTAAGCTTGGCAGCGTGCATGCTTCCATGGGCGCCCTCCTCACGGCGGCCACCCAGCAGGAGGCGCAGTTGACCCAACAGATGGGGCAGCTGCGCGAGGAGCTAGCATAGGAGAGGGAGAGAGGGGAGGCCCTGCTCACCCAGGAGATGGATAGCGTGGCGGCCCTACTCGCCCAGACGGAGGAGGCCGAATTGGGACGGAAGCGAGCTGAGGATGAACTGTGCCGCTCGTTGCACAACCTCACCGTCATGCTCTGCCCTGCGTACAACCACATGGTTAGGAGCCTACAGCCCCTGGGGTGGAGTTGAGCGATCCCCTGGAATCCTCGGCAATGCAGTACGCTCTTAGCGTCACCCATATCGCCAACGCTCTCGCCGTCCTGCCCGCGCCTTGTCCGCCCGTTCCACCCGAGAAGGGCGAGAGGTCGCCACCGCCACAGCGGGGTACATGCTGGCCTGCTTCGCTAGCCGCGACGGCGGCTTCGACGCCATGTCCACCGTGGCCGGAATCGAGGGCGACAAGGTCGAGTGCAAGCTCGTGTGCGTGAAGCCTCGAAGTACGTGGCGGCACTGATGACGGTGGAGGACCCGACCCTCGACGCGGAGATGGCGCAGGAGGAGGCGGGGGACGACGCCGGGCACATCCAAGTCGCTGATGACGAATGATGACCCGAGCGGCCCTTCTTGTTTAGCAAACTTAATGAAATTGTTATCCTTCGCGTTTACGAGTGCACCTTCGCCAGCGTATGTTTGCCGCGTTTGCTTGCCCAAGTCATAGGCGACCGGACCTGACACAGCCATGACGCGGGCCTGGGGGTTTAGATTAGGTCAATGCTCCGGCATTCTCCCTGCATTTGCACGCAACCGCTACAAATACGAGCAGAAGTCACGCAAGATACGCAAAGAATAGACCAAAAGATGATAAGTCCGGTCGTGTGGTTGTCCATTGTTTTGTCCCATTGTCTTGTGAATCTTAAACCCTTGCGATCTCTCGATCTCAAATTTGGATGAAAAATGGAAAACCCGACCACGTATTCTTTCTAGTATAAATTACATACTTTGGAATCTCCAAGTCAACTATATCTATGCACATGTACATGTGGGGTTTATTCTATAGTTGATGGCTTAGAGTAATGGTCATTTCCATATAGTCTACACATTATAGATCATTACTTTCCATCAACATGAGTATATGAGAACTTGTGTAGTTAATATATACTCATATCAATTTAAATGAAAATTTAAATTGAGATCGGTTGTGTTTTAATCATCAAAGGACATTTCATCATGTGTTGATGGTGTTCTTTTGGATTGATTCAGGATAATCGATAAATTCTTGAGTATAACAAAGCATTAGTTGCATCGGCGTACTCAAGACACATTTATATCATTTAATTTGATTTGGGTTGTGCTCAATCGATATTAGAGGCTTCCATTATGTGTTAATGGAGTGAACATATGATTGAGACAACCATGTGTCTTGGACTAACTATTCTTATGAGTTGTGAATGAGATAGGTTAAGTCCAAATGGTTGAGATGAAAAGCGAGGACAATGGCGCATCAAGTGAAGATAGGCGTCAGAGGAGATCCCAAGAAAAGAAGAAGAAATTCATCAAGAGAGGATAGACAAAGAAGAAGAAGAATTGGCGATCTCGGGGAGATGCAAAAGATCAAAGATCATAAAAGCCCCAAAGGGGATGGGTGTGCGACGGCGAAGGTATAACTAGATAGGCTAAGTTTCCTAATCTTTGAGTCTAAGTTTTTATTCTTAGTACTATTAAGAGGGTCGAGTTTTCTATTTTGAGCTTCATCATGTGTTGGTGAGCTCAACCGCGTTCCTCAAGCTCAACCGTTTGGTTTTGCATGGAGCTAACCATTTGGCATGTGTTGCGAATGGGTCAAGCTCGTGCTTTGGTTTTGCATACACCTTGATTTGCATGTGTTGCAAGTGGGATAAGCGTGTCGTTGGCTTTTTGCATGATGTTAAGTATTTTGCATGTGTTGCGATATTGAATTCATGCTTGCTTTAATTCAATTTCTTATTTGAAGTAATTGCTTGAAGCTAAAGTTTAGCATGTGTTGCAAGGAGAGGGCTCAAGCAATTTGTGTTTATAGGGTATGCATGGAGCTAAGTTTTGCATGTGTTGCAAATAGTAAGCTCATGTACTTGAGTTTGTTTGGTTTTGTTTGGAGCTAGGTTTTGCATGAGTTGCAAAACGAGGATGCTCAAGTAAGTTGGTTTTGGAGTTTACATGCGGTTCTTTGAAGTTTGTGAATAGAATTTGCAAATGTGTTTTGTAAATTGTTTTGATCATGAGTTGATCATCACATGATTCAAGTTTTAATCTTGTTGACTCCTTGCTAGCTTGTAGTCATGTTTTTGATCAAGTCTATGTGAGAGATTTCGAGAAAATCAAAATTGGACTTGAATGACTACATTAGAGTCTTTGTTTTATGATTTTATAAAATATATATGGTTGCTTAAATATGAAAATGAGTGGAATTGTAACCCTCGTGATAAGCCTTACATAGAGTCCAAGATCACCTAAATCGGAGTTGAGTCAAACTTGTGTGGCAAGGCAGCGAGTTTCGAGGAGTAGTTTTTGGCCAGCGGTGCTTGCGGTGACAACCCGGGGTGTACTAGCCGCGTTGAACACCGTGCCGAATTCAAACCCTCGTCTCGTCCTCGCCGACGCAAGCACTAGGCGTTACCGCTTATCGACAAGGAGCCGCCAGGCTACTAATACCCATGACAACCACGCGAAACGCGACCCATCAGGGCCAAATGGGAAAGACAAGAAAGGTTGACAGAGATCTCATGAGGCAAACAACTTAACTTATTACTGGTCGTCGCCAATCAGCTAATGTAGGAAAAGCCCATTCCCTGGCTGATCGGAGCGAACCGTCGAGCACTTACAGTTCTCAGGGGTAGAATTTTTGCAACTTCTCCAAGTTAATGTGTTTTGAGGGGATTACAAGCGCACAATCTACACTCCGGGTTCTTCTTGAGCTCTCTTAGTGCTCTCCTTCTCTTGTTCTCTCTTAGCTTTCTTCGGCTCTTGGTTCTCTAGTTGTTTTTTGTCGTCCCCTTCGTCCTTTGGCCCCCTCTCCCATGCAAACCCCCCTTATATAGACGGGCTGGCTCGGGCATGTGAGAAGGATGACATCCTGTGATTACACTTCATTTATTACATCAGTCGTTGTAGTCCTATCCTCTGGCCTCATTCTTTGCACCATCATCCAACTCTACCTGGTCGCCCGAGAAGTGACTTGTATGGGACGGGTTAGGTGCAGGACGACAGAGGGATAAGCCATCGTGCCGTCAGCAAAGCCATGCGCATTAAATGGTTCTGACACGGGGTGTCGAGGGAGAAGACTTCGAGGCGAAGCTCCTCCATTCCTTCAATGAACGTCTTCACGCCTGACTGGCAGCAAACCCCCGAGTGCCTTCTGGTTCCATCGACCGACCACGTAGTCCAGTCGCCTGGCGTCAGGCTCGCCCACCTGCTCGCCAGACCGCCACGCGACGTGGTCGCCCGGTGTCAGGGTCTGATCACCCACCTGCTCACCAGGCTGCCATGCGGTGGCCCCTTCTAACCGTGGCGGAGAGGGTACCCTGGCGTAAA
The DNA here is from genome assembly GCA_036346375.1 of Guadua angustifolia. Lineage (NCBI taxonomy): Eukaryota > Viridiplantae > Streptophyta > Magnoliopsida > Poales > Poaceae > Guadua > Guadua angustifolia. The sequence continues at coordinate 25,626,634 of CM070507.1, forward strand.
GTACGCCGACAAGTATAAACTGCTTATTTTGTAGCTTGATCATAGTATTATATACGTATTCCTCGACCTCCTTTGGTACTCTTGTGATTTCGGCCTGGCAGATCGTTCCCGGGTCGAGGAATCCCACTGGTCCCTGGGTTCTTCTTAGTTCGATTATCTCGTATCTAGATAAGGAAAAAGTTAGACATGCATGACATTTATCGGTATTACATGAATTAGACCATGATTTATATATTAGACACTTACAGTGACCAACATCTCAAAAAAGATATGTCGAGGGCGTCGTGATAGAATAAGTTGTGCAAGTTATCGAATTCTATCATGAAGCAGCCAACTCCCTCATGGTGGAAATGTTCCTCTTGAAAAATGGCAGTGATAAGCTTCGGGAGTACCTTTTGGTTGGATTACTCCATATACCAGGCATGTAATTGTCGCATCATGAGTGATAGGATATTTCATTTTGATGGGGTGACTAATGGCTTTCCCAACTCAAATACCAATCTTTTTTGGTTATCTTGTACTTCAGTCTTCGCCTAGCCCTTACTCTTTGCTAGCACAACATCATATTCTGTTATGGCTTCGCCTGATCTAGCTGATACGGCTTGTCTAATATGCCATTTCTTCGGATCAGGGGTTAGAATTAGTTTGTCTTGTGAAGTACTCGCACTAGCCATGTTCTTTGGTGCTTCATCTTGCTTCATCGCCATTTCACGCTCAGGTGCTGGTGACGGTAGCGCGAGTTCTACTGTAGGAGAGGCAGGCACTACATGGTCCAAGACGATGTCATGCTTGCGTCACTTGGATGAATGAGTGGACGACACTTCCTAGAGTTGTAACCTTGTCATTGCAGGGAATTTCCAGCGCGATGTCGGCAAATTGTGGAAGTACCGTATCCACGTGGACCTTTGTATAACCGACACTATCAGGGAGTTGTGCAGAACACCCCCTTCTTGGCAACGATAAGCTATTCCTGTACCAACTTGCAAGAATATGTTCATGACGGGCACGTTGAGCTGGCAAGGTATGGGGTCTTGTATGTCGTCTACAGGATAATGGGTGTTATCCAATTCTACCAATGGCGTAGAAGCGCAACTGCTACGATGATTCGTAGGGCTAGATAGAATGTTGTGGACTTGCGACTGGCGCATGACTTCTTGTACTTGTTGTTGAACTTGTTCTTGTATGGTACCTTGTAGTTCTTGAAAAACCCTTTCCTTCATCTTTTCCAATTCTTTTTCGGCCCGTTCTTCTTTGGCTCTCTTCCGACTCCTATAAGAGTCTCTGTTCTCTGGGAATCCCATCTTCCAGGGAACCTTGACCCCAACTTCTCGTGTCCGACCAGGGTGCTCTTTGTTCGTCTTTCTCCTTGTCTAGGTGCAAATTTTCTTGGCTGGACTCGGTGTGCAGCTACTGAACTCTTTGGGACATTACTTCATCATAGCTGCTTTTGAATGATAGGCCCAACCAGACGTGATAGATGCCCTCACTAGCACGTATTGCTTGACTCGGTCTAGTAGTCCAGTAAAGGGACTTGCACCAGTCAATCGAACCGCATCTAATTCCTGCCTCTATCATTGAGGAATTTTACCAGCGTACCCACTCGTGCCTAGTCTATGGGGGTGAGTATTCCTCCTTGCGATGTTTATGTGGTCCTCACTGGACTTCTTTGCTACTTCATCTTGCTTCATGCCACAGACTCATCCCAATATGGCTCTAATTTTGGATAGTCTCTGATGGCTGACCGATTTTTCTTCACATAATTTGTATTCAGCCTCGTCTTGAAGTTCCTCCATGTCGCATCCATGGTTATAAATGCATTGCGATGCATGAGCTCTTTGGCTTCTTCGGGGAATTCAAATGTTTCTTTGAGCTCTGTCCATAGATCCTCTTTGGTTGCGTGGGGCACTTTGTGCCAATCCAAATAGGTGATTGGCACTTTATCCTTTACGATGTACCCGAATGTGGTCCTTTATTTTGCTGCTGACTTCCGTGGTGCAACAGGGGCCCCAGCATCTGAGACCTTTGAGATGGTATACCGGCCTTTAGGCTTCTTAGTTTTCCCTCCGCCTCAACGTCTTGCAACAGGAGCATCATCTGCAGCAGCGGTGGAGACCTCGGCATCTTTGGTGATTGGCTCGATGTTAAGATACCGGCTCAGGCTCGGGTGAGAAGTCTCCTCCATTACATGCTCGGGATTGAGCTCCATAAGAACTACATTTCCACAAGAAATGTTGATGTGGGTCAAAAAACATAATACTTAAGGTTATTTTGCTAACAGGATTTATGAATTTAATCCAAATTAGATCTTTTATCAACTAATAAGATTTTGACTTCATGAATATTTTGATATTAGCTCTACAAGACTTAACATTTAATTAGGCCATTCTATTTGCTTATAAACATTTAATTGTTGATTCTAGAAAAGAGGAACAGTTGTAACATGACAGGGGTAAGAGCTAAGATGCTAGCAATAGAGTGACAAGTCTAGCATTTTGGGGATACCGTAGGCATAGTATTGGTCCAAAATAATTAATTCTTTGTTAGTCCCTGCTATTTTCCTAATGTTATTTGTTAAGGCAACAAAGTGACTAGAATACTTCCAAAGACTAAAATGTAGCCCTGAAGATGCATTTTAAATAAGAGTATTATGATATTTCCTATCCAGACTATAATAAAGAGGAGTACATTCTCATTCTTGTTTCGCAACTATAGAATTATCACTAACCGATTCTAGTTGTCATTCTATAGTATCAAGCTTTTCAAGTCAAATTGTATTTATGTTTGGGTCATATAATTAGGATTTTGGCATGCACAATGAAATACTACTAGTGTCCAGGACAACATAAGAGTGGCTAACACAAACATGCTGTCGGTGCTTGACTCTGGCGGCCCGCTGACCGCCTAGGGAAGGAACCTCCCATCCCATCATAGCCGTTATGTCCGTGGGGCAGGCGACCAGCTTGCCGTCGTCTGCCGATGTGGCAAGGTCGCAGGTCGGCTTCTTTGGGGCCCTCGCTGAGGCAGTCGAACTGCGGAGGCGTCGGACTGGTCGGGGACTCATGGGCGCCGGACCCGAAGCCTGGTCGGAGTCTTCTCGGCGGGCTTGATTGAGGCCGAGATCTTCGTGGGCAAACAAAGCATTGGTTGAGGCTGGGCCAGGACGGCCCATTGGGAATTCCGGCCAATGTTTGGCGATAATCCCATCGGTGAGGGACGGCGACTTGGGCAGCACTTCCTTCGACGCTCTGCGTCGCCGCCGACCGCGCCGCCATGTCCTAATGGCAGAGAGAGAAGCGATTTTGAAATAGATGTATACTTTTTGTCAGGGTACCCACGCACGCAGTATTAAATCACATGCCTAACCACAAGGCCCCATTTCCTTGCAAAACTCCTACGTATATAGTTTCCATTTCAGCACTAGAAAAGACATGGTTAAATTTGATCATAGGATGATTCACTGCCAAGCTGAAAACATCAGAACTCTTGTCGCCATTCTTTTTCTTCTTATCTTAAGCAGTATCACAATTTCTTCTTATCTTAAGCAATATAAAAATAGTCGCAGAGTTTTGCAAAAAAGAAAAGAAAAGAAAAGAAAAGAAGATGCGGAGTTCTCCTTTCTTGCAAAAAATTCTATGGGCATATGGTTTGTCCACTATATTTGTAGTACAGGAATAATACATGTTGGAAAAGATGTGAGTATAAGAGTAAGATTTTATTTATTATTCTTTCTAAGTATATATATGAGAATACATAATCCACAAACAACCAACATGACATAAACAAGATGATACTAAATAAGTTTAAGCCATCCATCATATGAATTATGCCTTCTACCTCAAAGAGAGGAATTATTTTATTGTGCTCTCAGATTTTAGGGTTTGGATGAAGATAAGGATCTTCACCACAGTCACAAATGGGCTAGACTAATCAATTCAATGACTTAAGTCTTGAACCCTTACCACCTTAGCATGCACATATATTGATTAAATGTGATTCACTATTATAAGTCAATTTATAGCTAGAAATATGTCTGTTTTGCCCACAAACAGAAGATTGATCAGATTGTCAATATAGCAACAGAGCCAGCAGAAACAATTTCAGATCAGTTCAACAAAGTCTACTGACCGAGCCAATAACAGTGTTCTGTCCAGTAAATTCTACCAACAAATACAAGTTTAGATCAGTTAATCAAGAATACTAATCAAACCAAATGACAATGATTTTTTCAGACAATTCTACCAACAAATACAAGTTCAGATTAGTTAATCAAGACTACTAATTGAACCAAATTTCAATTATGCAAGTGTAGCAGTTCAAGGCTTAAACCATTTCATCAATTGTCATGTTCATCAAGTAACCCTAATGTCATCACAGAGCAACAAGGGGCAAACGAATTAGGAATCAAAATTTCTGAAATACTCACAGAAGAGTAGCACTCAAAGCTACTTAGAAGACCAAGGCAAGGCACAACTTGAGTATTGTAAACCTACATCTTAGTATAGTCATATGTGAATCGGAAGAATATGTGCTTGACTTAGCTTGATTTCTAAATCAAATATTCTGTGTTGTTGATTTCTGTTTCTTTATATTGAGTTGTTAATGATTCTGAAATGCCAATTTCTGTACCTTATGCCATCACCTATTAATTTCCCGAATGTACTTCATGTTTGCTTTCTTTGTTCCATTTACATGAGATGCTTTGAAGTTTTGAAACCGTGAAATCCGAATTCTCGAGCTATCCGATAGTCTATTTGAAAGCCTAGCATAGCAAGCAAGTAATTGTCAAAAAATATCAAGTAACTTGTCATTAAAATGGTTGGGCACCATTGACTCCTATTAAGCATTCAAATTTTTTCCTAACCATACAACTATGGTATCTTGATATTTGTCATGACATGTAACTCAATTTATTTTCTTCCTATTAAGTGCTCCTCCTTGTTGCCATGCATTGGCATGACGTGGTTGTTGATGTTTTGTAGGATTTCCCGAAGAAAAGGGACCATGTTGTTGATTTCTGGGATAAAGTAAGTCATTTACTTATTTACAATAAGATGCTGGTTATACTTTCTTTTTTTAAGTTCAATCATAATATTATTTAATAAATAAAGTAACCTGCTCACAGATTGTAGATTCATTAACTATTTAAACAAAACAGAATGTTCTTTGTCCTTGCTACTTTCCATGTGAAAGGCCAAAACAGTATGTTCTTTGTCCTTGCTACTATCCATGTGAAAGAATGTGCCAATCTCACATGCAATTTTCAGTCTAGTTTTTGTATTTGTTACCCTGACACCATATATATAGTCCATATGCTTGCTAAGTAACTATCTCCTTATATAGATTTAATGATGTTCTGCACCTGAACCATTTCTCATAGCTTTGAATTTATTTGTCATGCTCTTCAACTCATGGTGGATCAAGCCAAAACAATTTTATCTTTAGATGATGTGGTTATATAGATATTGTAGATTTGTATCCCTAGAAAAATATGTTGGCCTTCAAATCAATTTGTATTTCAAAACAATGATCTAATGTTGTAATAGAAATGCAGTTTTAGGGTGTTAAACAAAACAGTATGTTATAACATGCATGAATGATACCACACAAAAAGAACATACGAACGTATTGAATGAAACCCTTGCCTTAATAGGTGATGTGGGCTATTCGTTGGCTTCTGCGGTGAGAGGGAGGGTGATGGCGATGTCGAATATGAAGGCGCCTGAGCGAGGTGGGAGTTCAGAAGTTCGTCGCGGCTTGGAGTGGCGGTGGCGTCGGGAGCCGATGACTGGGCTCAAGATCGTCGTGGCGTGGGCAGAGCTCGGCACGCGTGGGTGGAGTTCGACGGCGTGGGTGGAGCTTGGAGGAGTGGGCGCGCTCGAAATTTTCGGACTGTCGGGAGGTGGCGGCGGTTCAAGTCTAGGGCTAGGTATATATATGGGAAGTATTCCGTGGCGGTTTTTAATAAAAACCGCCACAGATAATGTTATCAGTTGCGGTTTTTATTAAAAATCACCACTGATTACTCCTATCCCCAAATTTAGTCATTTAAAGGGCTATCAAATCTCAGTAAAATATTTTTAAATTTTTTACCAGGTTTAGACGACAATTATTATTATCCATAAAAATTTTGGATTACAACAAATTATATAAAAATTCTAACAATGCTGACTGCTTTATTTGTTCATTTTTGGTTTTATTTTTATTTGAGAATGAGAATGAAGTCAACAATTTTTCAAAATTTTTGAGAGAGTTTAGTATGTGAAATTTTTTATTATTTAAATTTTTTAGATCAAAATCATGCATATTTATTTTGTACTAATTCCGATATGCAGTTTTTAGATTTTCTTATTTTCTGTTTTTTAATTTTAGAAGGTACTTCATTAAACTTGACACACCGGAGTGTGTGATTTGCTTCATACCATACGAAACTCAAGTGTTCATGGCAAAGTGTACATATGTGATTATTAATTTTTAGCTGCAGAAACATATCTGTCGGCGTATTCCACCTGACAGGCCCGAGTCTACAGACCGGGTTTGGTTCAGTAGGAGGGCGTCTTCGCGGCTGGCAAACCCTACCGAGTGAAAACCCTAAAGACTCCCACACGAAGGACTCCGGAGTCTATGAACTAAGATGACACAAAGATTTTTACCCAGGTTCAGGCCCCCTCCCCCAGGGTAATAGCCTTACGTCCTGCTAGATCTTTTATAGAATGTTTGAAGCTAGTCCAGAGCTCTCAGATTACAAGTTCCTCCTTATGTTCTATTGCCGGACTCTTGGTTGTTCGTCCCCCCTCCCCATGCACTAGGATGCCCTTATATAGGCCAGGCCATCGGGGGTAGGTAAAATGGGGGTCATCATGCTGATCTTCATACATTTATTACTCCTTCCCGTGCTGTCCCGTTCCTCCAGCCTCATTAAATGCTGACGCATGGCTTAGCCCGGTCCGCTGACGTGACCCTTTGTGACGAGTAGGTGAGAGGCGTCGGAGAATGGGCTTGTAGCGAAATCCTTCTGATCGATAGATCGACACAAGCCAGTTCTGCCATCGGCATAATACGATAGGGAAGGAGACTTGGGCGGCCACCTCGCCCCACCTTTTGCCTTGCGGCCGGGCGGCGGGAGTCTCGCCCACTGCTCGCCCGAACGCCACGTGGGCAAGACGGCCGCGGGGCATGCTTGCCGCCACGCCAAAGCCGCCACGCGGCCGGGCGCCGGGCGCAGCGTAGCGCCTCGCCACTGCCGCCCGAACGCCACGTGGACCGGGACTGGCGGCGGGCGTGCTCGCCGCCCGCTACCAAAGCCGCCACGTGGGGCCGGGCGCCGGCAGCAGGCGTCCTCACCCACTGCTTTCGCCTTAACGCCACATGGGCGCTTTTGTGTATCGAGAGGGTACCCGGTAGTAAAATCTACCGACAATATCACATTTACATCACATTTCGCATGACAAATCAGATTTTACATCACATTTCCATTACTCCATATAAATGGACACATATTGCCATTACTCCTAACTAATTATTTTCTTTTTCAATTTGGCCTTCGTTGTGATCATCGCGATGATAGGTAACTTCTGAGTGGCTTCTTCCTCGAGCCTGATAATGCCATCTACGAATGGAGGCAACTCATCAAACTGGTTGTACTCTTCCTCATCCACGATATTCTTAACTTCGACGATCCTTCTTTTTTCTTGAAGAACTACTTGGCGCTTTTTATCTGCCGGGTCGATTACATAGAAGACTTGTGCTACTTGCTTCGCAAGTACGAATGGTTCATCTCTGTATTCGACATATTCAATGTCCACAGTAGTGAAGCTGTACTTGTCCACTTTGACACCCTTTGGGAGTTGGACCCAATGACACCGAAACACCAGAATCTTGAAAATGCAGTAGTCAAGCTCCCAAATCTCCTTTATGAACTTGTAGTAGTTGCTCTTCTTACTGCCTGTGTTGTCGTATGCATCTATATGGACACCATTGTTTTGGTAAGTGTTTTTGCTATCCTGAGCTCTCGTGTAAAATGTATATCCATTTATGTCGTATCCTTGCCATGTTGCGATTATACCTGAAGGCCCTTTTGCCAACCACCTCAACGTAACACTCGTTTCTTCACCAGACATGTGCTCCCTGAACCAATGATTGAACAAACGATTGTGCTCTTTTGTTATCCAAACCTTTGACCGTCCACGATTTTTCCTCCGTAGCTTATCCTTGTGTATGTTCATATACGGGTACACCTCAACTGACTGTTGCAAGACTGTGAAATGGGTTTGTTCGAACAAAACATGATTGTAAAAATTTGTAAATTTCTTTCCTATTACACCTTTCCCAGTTAGCCTGCCCTCATGGCGAGATACGGGCACTCCTACCGGTTCGACTTCGTTCATGTAATCAACGCAGAACTCAATAACCTCCTTGGTTGCGTAACCTTCTTCAATGGAGCCTTCCGGCAGAGATCGATTACGTATATATTTCTTCAGAACACCCGTATACCTTTCGAACGGGTACATCTGATGCAGGAATACGGGGCCGCAAATATTTATCTCATTCACAAGGTGAACAATGAGATGAACTATGATATCGAAAAATGATGGACCAAAATACATCTCTAGCTGGCATAGTGATGAGTACTCATGCCATGGGTACCCCCAGCGGCCCGGGACGACGAATGGGCTGCCCCAAGCCCAGTTTTGGCCAAAGGCCCCGCTGAGCCGCGAAGGACACTCGTCCCCGACCAAACCCATCGACCAAACCAACCTGGGGATAGTCCGACCCCCGCCATGGGTCGGGCGCCTCGCAAGCCCCAACCAAGCTAAGACAATCTCTGCCAAGGGTCGGGTGCCGGACCATCACTGGTCGACCTCGAGTTGGCCACCTGCCCTCCTTCCCAAGGTGGCGAGGAGGTTGCCGAAGTCAAGCACCAGTCTCATCGTCCAGTCATGCACAGTGAGAGGATACGCTCCCTCCCGAGGCAACACCACAACCAAGCGCTACGGCGTCGGCACCTGGCAAACGCGCAGAGAGTAGGTGCGCCGCTTCCTGACGAAACGGAAAACCATTCCACTCGATGTATCTACCGACCTAGCATGGGGTGAGCAGACACCGGTCGATCATCAAGACTGAAGACCAGGACTCCTAGACGTAGGACACCCCATCCTTTCTTTTCCAAATTCCCATGTAACCTGCCCCCTCCGTTTATATAAAGGGAGGCAGGACCCTTAGGGAAGAGAACGGCTTTTAGAGCAAACAGTTCTCACACACACGCACGGCTCGAACGCTCCTACAGCTTCGAGCCCTCAGCATCTTCAAGCTCGTAAGCTCTCCCATTCGTACGAGGTGCTCAAGGCCAGTTCTTAGCCCTCGCTTGTAACACCGTGCAGTCATCTGCACCCAGAGCAATACAGATCCACCACACGAACTGGAGTAGGGACATTCGGCCCGAACCAGTATACTTCTTGGGCTCCCCGAATCAGGTCATTCAAGGAGAGAGAACGCGCGACCCCTTGACTAAAATTCACTTGCCGGTATCCAAAACACCGACAGTTGGCGCACCAGGTAGGGGCTTCGCTCGTCATCATCGTCATCTCCGGATTCCCATTCACTTTCTTGATGGCTTCCGTCACCCGCGACGGCGTATCTGCGTCGAGGAGCTAGATCCGCTTCGGCACCCTCGAGTTCATCACCACTTCGGCGGGAGAGCTCGTGCTTGTCCCCGTCACCTCTTGGGACCAGGCATCCGCTAGGAGCGTGGACTCCATCGCCAACATCCTTGGCAACCTCCAGCTCGAGGCCCCCGTGCGGACCCCGGCGCCGGAGCCCATCAAGCGCTGCACCATCTCTGGCGGCAGCGCGCGTGAGCTCGAGCGGGCGGTGACGTCGCCCCCCGTAGGCTCACAGCTCGTGGCAATGACCGGCTACGTGCCGGCCTCCGTCCATGACTTACTGGAGGACTCCTCCAGCCATGACTCCAGCTCTGAAATGGAGCGCATTGCTGACGGACCACACTCCTGCGAATGCAATATGGCGGGCGTGGCCGACCGCCATAACCCCGCAAGTCCGAAACTCTCGCGGCGCCAAAGCGCGAGAAGCAGAATATCGTAGCGAACGATTGGCGCCTCGAGCTCACGCGTCGAGCTCTAACAACAAATGTGATAATTTGGAGACACGAAGGGCCGAAGCTTGACAAACTCGAGCCGACACAGGTAGAGTCACCGAGCCCCTCTTGCATTTGACGGCCTTTGCAGCAGCGCCGTCCGGTACATCATCGGTGGTGAGGGTCCGACGACCTTCGTTCTTCCCCATAAGCCAAATCGTCCGCTGCGGTGCACATCTTGCTCTGCGGCATCCTCGAGCCGAATGACCCGGAGGCTAGGTCTACGTACCAGAACCTCCGGGGACTGGTGGAACGCGCTGCCGTGCAGCACATGCAGGGCTCCGGCTCCCACCACTCGGGCGCCACCTCGGGCCGTCCGAGTCGCATTGCTGCGCTGGGATCGGAGTCTGGCGAAAACGGCGCCACAACAAGCGGCCCGAGCCTCCGCACTCCGGTGCGCTAATGCTGGCAACAACCAAGACATCCGCGCCACTCTCGGCGCGAAAAAGCGACAGACAAGCGGCCCGATTCACGGTCGAGAAGCGGCGGTCGCGAGCGATCGCAGCCAAGCCCCGATGGCCCAGGGCCACGAGCGTTCTATCGGGAGATCCGCCACGCGGACTTCCCTGCCAGGTTTCGGGCGCCAGTCAACATAACCATGTACACAGGGGCAACAAACCCGGCGTGGTTCGGTTAGAAGACTACCGGCTCGCAAGATGCAGGCGGGTGGAGCTACTGACGACCTCTTCATCATCTAGTACCTCCCCATTACCTCGCGGATTCGGCTCGAACCTGGCTCGAGTACTTGCCCGCGAAGACCATCACGGATTGGGCCAACCAGAAGAACCTCTTCGTCGGCAACTTCCAGGGCACATACAAGCGCCCCAGAAATTCTTGGGACCTAAAGAGCTGCAAGCAGCAGCCAGGGGAGACTCTCCGGGACTACATCCGGCGTTTCTCCTAACAGTGCATTGAGCTCCCCGACATTCGTGACGCCGACGTCGTCAGGCCGTTCATCTACGGCACCACTTGCAAAGCCTTGGTGCACAAGCTGGGCTGCGTCAAGCCCAGAATCACCAAGGAGCTCTTGGACATCGCAACCAACCACGCCTCTGGCGAAGAGGCTGTGGGGGCCATCTTCGAGAAAGGGAAGGCCAAGCAAGAGCCCGACGCTGAAGCCGGCGCCCCCTCTGACCGCTCAGACAAAGCAGCGTGAGGGAAACAAAGCCCATGAAGGCTTGCTTAGTCGCGTGACGACCGCCATACCTTATAGCGGTAGGCAGCGCCCGACCATTTCGAGAAGCTGGTGGACAGCCCGTGCCCAAACCACGGGTACCCCGTCAAACACAAATACTGGGATTGCGAAGTCCTGAAGCGCTTCATCTCTGGGACCCCCACGTCATCACGGGGCAAGGGGAAGAAGCGGGACTCAGCACCAGCTGCCGAGGAAAAGTGGGCGGACATCGAGTTCCCAGAGCCCGACGGCTGCCTCATGATCTTCGATGGATCGGCGTGCTACGCCGACAAACGACGGCTCAAGCTCGCCTTCCGCGAGGTCCACACGGTGACTCCCGCCATGCCCAAGTACCTCCGGTGGTCAGAGTCCCCAATCACTTTTGATCGGACCGATCACCCCGACCACATTCCGCAGCTGGGGAGATATCCACTGGTCGTCGACCCCATCGTGGGGCGAAAGCGCCTGACTAAGGTGCTCATGGATGGTGGTAGCGGCCTCAACATCCTGTATGTTGAGACGCTCGACGCCATGGGGGTCCCTCGCTCAAGTCTCCGACCGAGCAAGGCGCCTTTCCACGGTGACTTCCCGGGCTAACAGGCCCATCCACTCGGGCAGGTCGACATGCCCGTCACCTTCGGGGGCCCGGACAACTTCCGCACCGAAACCCTCACCTTCGAGGTTATGGACTTTCCCGTCTCCTACCATGCCATCCTGGGGAGGCCGTGTTACGCCAAGTTCATGGCGGTCCCCAACTACACCTACCTCAAGCTGAAGATGCCGGGACCGCGGGGAGTAATCACCGTGGCCTCATCTTTTCAGCTTGCCTACAACTGCGAGCAAAGCAGTTGCGAGTTGGCGTCGGCGGTCATCGCATCCGCCGAGCTCGTTAACCTCCGGAGGGAAACCTCCGAGTCCGCCCCCGACTCCGGCAAGTCGGGGCCAGGTTCCTTCAAGTCCGCCGAGGACACGAAGGAGGTCGCGGTCGATCCCGAGGATCCGGCCAAGACCGTCTTGGTCGAGCCACGCTCCGCTAAATAGGAAGCGCTCGTCGACTTCCTCCCGCAATCGAGGCGATCTTCGCGTGGAGGCCCTCCGACATGCCAGGAATCCCAAGGGAAGTCGCCGAGCACTCCTTGAACATCCGACCAGGCTCAAGGCCAGTCGCCCAACGCCTGTGCCGCTTCGACGAGGAGAAGCACCAGATAATAGGGGAGGAGATAGCCAAACTTTTGGCTGCAGGTTTATAAAAGAGGTACGCCACCCCGAGTGGCTGGCCAACCCTGTCCTTGTAAAAAAGAAAATCAGGCAATAGAGAATATGTGTTGATTACACGAGTCTGAACAAGGCATGTCCCAAGGACCCGTTCCCGTTGCCTCGCATCGACCAGGTCGTCGACTCCACCGCAGGGTGCGAATTCCTATCCTTTCTGGATGCCTACTCGGGCTACCAGATAGCGATGAAAGAGTCCGACCAGCTCGCGACTTCTTTCATCACTCCGTTCGTTTCGTTCTATTGCATAACGATGCCATTTGGTCTAAAAAACGCGGGTGCTACATACCAGCGATGTATGCAAACGTGCTTTAACGACCAAATGGGCCGTAACGTCGAGGCGTACATGGACGACATCGTCGTTAAGACTAAGAAGGCCGACGACCTCGTCACCGACCTAGAGGAAATATTTGCGAACCTCCGACGGTTTCGTATAAAGCTCAACCCCGAGAAATGCGTTTTCGGGGTCCCCAAGGGTAAGCTACTCGACTTCATTGTCTCCGAGCGAGGCATCGAAGCCAATCGGGAGAAGATCTCCGCGATTATGAAGATGGGCCCAGTTGGAAACCTGAAAGGAGTTCAAAAGCTGACAGGATGCCTTGTAGCCCTGAGCCGTTTTGTGTCTCGCCTCGGCGAGCGCGGAATGCCATTCTACAAAATTTGCCAAGAAGTTCGACCGATTCAATTTGGGCCAGGAACCTGAGAAGCCCTCGGTCGGTGGCGTTCTCGACCTCACCTCCGTTACTAGTCGCCCAACACCGGAGGCCATTGCTCCTCTACATCATTGCCCGACCTAGGTTGTCGATCGACACTTGTCGTGGAGCGAGCAGAAGAAGGCTATGTGCTTAAGGTACAACGGCCAGTCTACTTCATCAGTGAAGTACCCTCCGAGTCTAAGGCTCGGTACCCGCAGGTGCAGAAATTGCTCTATGCGGTGCTCATCACGAAGAGGAAGTTGATCCATTACTTTGACCGGCACCCCGTCTCGGTGGTGACCTCCTCGTCGCTCGGCGAAATCGTCCACAACCGCGACACCTCAGGAAGAATAGCCAAGTGGGCACTCGAGCTTAATGGCCACGACATATCGTACATCCCCCGAACGGCGATCAAGTCACAGGTTTTGGCTAATTTCGTTGCCGAGTGGACCGAAGCCCAGGCGCCACCGGCGCTTGAAGACCCCGAGTACTGGACGATGTACTTCGATGGGTCCTATACCAAGAACGGAGCGGGTGCTGGAGTCGTCATTGTTTCTCCGCTCGGGAGCAAGCTTCAGTACGCCATCCGACTACTCTTCGATGTGACCAACAACGTCGCCGAGTACGAAACCCTCGTCAACGGTCTTCGGATCGATACCGACCTCGGCGCGTGCCGACTCTACATACACGGCGACTCCAAGCTTGTCGTCGACCAAGTCATGAAGGCCACAGAGCCTCGTGACGCCCGCATGGCAGCATACTGTCAGGAAGTGCGCAAGCTTGAGGAAAGGTTCAAGGGTTTCGAGCTTCACCATAGCTACAGACGCTACAACGGTGAGGCCGATTACCTAGCTAATCTCGCGTCCAGCAAAGGACCGGTCCCACTCGAGATCATCGTCTGCGATCTTCACAAACCTTCCATCTGGCTGGACTCGATAACCGAGTAGGCGACCGACCCGCCGGACGCGGCCGCTCCGACCACCGAATGGTCAGACGCGGAATTGTCCGGTCGAGCCGCGACATGCTGGTAGCCGACTCCGACTGGAGGAAGCCCTTTATCGACCGGTTGACTAACGGATCACTCCCCGCCAACCCAACCGAGGCCCGGCGCCTCGCTCGACGGGCGAAATCCTTCGTCCTGGTCGGAGAAGATCTCTGCAAGAGGAGCCCCCCTGGAGTCCTCCAGAAATGCATTCTAGCTGACCAGGGGAGGCAGCTGCTACTCGATATCCATGGCGATATCTGCGGCCACCACGCCGCCCCACGATCCCTCGTAGGAAAAGCCTTCCGACAAGGCTTCTATTGGCCAACCGCCGTGGCCGACGCCGAGCAAATCGTTCGCACCTGTGAAGGGTGCCAATTCTTTGCCCGGCAGATGCATCTTCCGGCGCAAGCCTTGCAGACGATCCCCATCATGTGGCCATTCGCGGTCTAGAGACTCGATCTGGTCGGGCCCTTCAAAAAGGCGCCCAAGGGCTTTACCCACCTACTCATCGCGGTGGACAAGTTCACCAAATGGATAGAGGCCAAGCCAGTCGCCACCATCACCTCCGTGCAAGCGGCCAACTTCTTCCACAACATCGTTTATCGGTTCGGAGTCCCGAACTCCATCATCACCGAGTTCTGCGATGACTTCAACATCCGCCTCGACTGGGCGGCCGTGGCCCATCCGCGGACCAACAACCAAGTCGAGCGGGCAAACGGCATGATCCTCCAAGGGCTCAAGCCATGAATCTTCAGTCGATTGAAGAAATTCACGGGACGATGAGTGGCCGAGCTACCCTTCGTTCTCTGGAGCCTGCGGACCACACCGACCCGGTCGACCGGGTTTACGCCGTTCTTCATGGTGTTCGGTCTTTGGTCGTCTTGCCAACCGAGCACGAGTCTGGCTACGAGACTACAAGCCTTTAACGAGGCAGGGGCTCGACTCACAAGAAGACGCCATCGACCCGGCTCAACGAGGCGCGCGGCGTGGCTATTCTCTGCGATCGGCCAAGTACCGGCAAATCTTTGCGGCGCTACCACGGATCGTCGAGATCCACGGTACCGATCCTTCAACATTGGCAACCCGTCTGCGCTTAGGTTCGATCCAACAAAGATAGGCACAAGCTTTCCCCCTGTGGGAAGGCCCTTCACCGTCGTGGAGGTCCTCGGGCCGGCACCTTCGACTCAAGGACGCCGATGGCAACGTCGTCTCCAACGCGTGGAATATAGAAAAGTTAAGGCGGTTCTATCCCTGAAAGCTCTTTCTTGTCCTCGCACCAGTTTACCCTTCCTCCGAGTTCAAGCACTACGTGGCGACCACAGCCTGGTCCCCACGGGCCACTCGGGGCTACCAGTTCATACACTCACACGGGTCGGTGACCCAACTGGCCATTGGGTTCCCCCTAGTGGTAACCCTCTCAACCCAAGTGCTACGGCCTACGCCCCAGCGGCTACGGTTGCTAAGTAGTGCTTTGCGGAAGAAGGAAGTGCCCATGCGGAGCGATCCATAGTCAGTCGGGAACACTCTTTTCCCGCGCGAGCACAAGTGAACGTTTCGCACCTAAATTCCTGCTCTCTTTGCGCTTCCCTCAAAAGTGTTAACACACCGACCCACGCTTGAACAACCACTGCGGTTTCTAAGGCTATGGTCGTCAAGTATTCATCACAACAAGAAAGTGCAAAAGACAAAGTCGAACTTACGGTCGGCCCGACCGGCCAAAGCATTAAAATAACTTTGGTTCATTACATGCTAAGGTTATTACATTGCAAAAAGCAAAACATCTAACATTTCTCCTACTCGGTGCAGAAAGCTCCGCGGCGGTATCCTGGTGGCTATCATCCGGGCGCGCGGCTCGACATGGATCTCGAACCCATCGATCTCCTCATCGGTCCAGTTCCCGGCGATCCCACTGTTGACGATGTCGAGGTCGATACCATCGTAGTGGGAGATGGTACAGACGAGCGCCGAAGAGGCCCCGAGTACGATGCCTTCGCTCACCGAGCTCTCGACGTGCTCGGGCATGCGGGCTTGCTCGGTGGCAAGTGAGCTCGGACCGGCCGATCCGAGCACCGGCGCGAGCGTCGGTCAACCCCTCGAAGCGGTCGCCCGGCTCGGCGGCTCTGCTCGACCGCTTCCTCCTGCCGGTACTCGCCCGTCAAGGTTACGTTCAAGGCCGTGGCGCCACATCCGCGCCTCCTCCACGCTCTCACGCCTCTGCGGCATCGCTGAAATTCATCTGCAACTCTGCATATCGGAACAGAGTCAAAAGAGCACGCCCGGCGAACTGCGATCGCAAAATCGATCAAGGGGTTGGGTCACTTACCAGCCACGGAGTCCGCCAGAGCGCGGAGCTCCTCCTCGGCCTTGGCCCGGGCCTGCTCATGCGCCTCTTGGTCATGCCTCGCATCCTCAAAGACCCTCGACAGGGCGCCAAGTCCTCGCCAAATTCTTCGCCGAGAATAATCGTTCCGAAGCGGCGTCCGCTCGGTCGCGCAATTGCTTGGCGTCCCTCTCAGGCTAAGTCGCGCTCATCCGAGCGGGTCGCCCGACCGCGGTTTCTTCATGGCGGCAGCGGCGTCCTTGGCGCCATGGCCCCGCCAAGAGACTCGGCTCGGACACCTTCGTCCTCAAGGACTTGCTTGTCCAGCGCTCCTCGAACAAGACCTGCGACTGACCTAGCTCTGGCGAGCTTTTTTGCCTCACTTTGCTCACGAGCCAAGGCCTCCGGCGTCGGCGGCTCGGGGCCTTGACCGTCGCCTCCTCCTCGGCGGCCGTCCTCCGTGGTGCAAGCCGGAGGAACTCGGACTTGTCCCCGTCGGGCCCGCAAGTGCTGCGAAACACGAACACCCTATTAGCCTACCGCAAACTCATCAAAAATTGCAAGGACAGGGTTTTGTTTGGCTTCTGCGCGCCGATCGGGTGAATTCCCTCGGTGATGGCATCTGTCGGTGTTTCGTATAATCGGCAAGTAAATTTGTAAGTATAGGGGATCGCGCGCCCCCTCTCCTCGAATGGTTAGGCTAAAGGAGCCTCGGATGAATACTGGATCGGGCTGAGGAGTCTCAGATTTATACTGGTTCGGGCTGAATGTCCCTACTTCCAGTTCGTGGTGGTGGATCTCGTTGCTCAGAGTATGAAAGGTTACATGCGAGGGCTAAGGACAGGCCCTTAGATCTCGTCCGAACGAAAAAGCTCAGGAGCTTCGAACGGTCGTTCGAGTGCGGAAAGCAAGCGAGATGGGATATGGAGGAATGAAGGGATTCGCCCCATTGCACGATAGTCGGAGGGGGCAGGTTACACGAAAGTTTGGAGGAAAGAGGTAGGGGTATGCTAGTCTTGGTCTTGATCTGGTGGTGACGGTTCTTTGCTTACCCATGTCGGGTTAGTAGACACAAAGGATGGTGCTTCATTGGGAAGGCGCGCGCGCCTGTACTTGCTTGTCGATCGAGATCTTGTGGCAATCTCTGTGTGCCTTGGCACGCCTCGGGTTAAGTCGCTTCTTCTTTGTACTGGCGGGGCGAGTGGGCCAGTGCTTGACTCGATGACCTCCTGGCCACCACAGGGACCGAGCCACTGTCCCGGCATGGTTGTCGTGTCCATGGGGCGGTGGACCGGCTTAGTGCCGAGGCCGGTGATGTGGCGGGCCAAGTGGAGCTCTTTGGGGCTTTGACCACTGGCACAGTCGGGGCAGGCGAGGGCGCCCGACCAGCGACAGTCGGAGCGCCCTAGGAGGCTGGTGGGTGAGGGTCCTTCGAGGCCCCTTGGGGCTAAGTAAGACCCAAGATGGTTTATCCGCGATCCGGCCAATATTCAACGATAATCCCATCTTGCTTTGGGAGCGGAGACTCGGGTAATACCCTCTCCTTTCTAAGCAAAGATCGGCGATTTGGGTTCCAAGCCCGGATGGTGAGAAATACGATCATGTATACTTTGTTGTGGGGTACCCCTGGTATGAGTATTCGTCAGCATCCAGCGCCTTGCCGGAGGACTCGAGGGCGAGGGCCAGACCTTTTCGGATCTGGTCCACCTCAGCCTCAGCTTGCCGCGCGCCCTCCTGGAGGGCCTCCCACTCTTCGTGCTCCGCCGTGTCGTCCAGCACGAGGGACGGCCGACTGGACGGATCATCGCCCGGCCAGGTCAGCGCGAGCAAAGATGGCCGAGCGGACTCCCCTGGGACCGCCCCAATGTCTTGCGCTTGCGGAGGATCACGCGGCACCTCCCCTGTACCGGCGACAGCGACCGCCTCGACACTTGGGCACGCCCACGGCGGGCTCTTGGGCGGCGGCAGCAAGATCGCCCCAGGCACCCGGATCGCATGAGCCTGCGGTTTCCCTGACGGTGGCGGCGGGACCTCTTCCTCACCCTCTTCGGCCTCCGGGTGAGGCCAGGCTTCGTTAAGTCGGCTGAGACTCCCTCGAGCTCTGCTCACTGCGGCGCCCGACCCTTGTCGGCTCCGGCGCAGCTCGGCCTGACTTCGGCGCCTCGACACTCGTCGGCTCCACCGCCGCTACTGGCTCGACCAATGGCTTCTCGACCCCGCCCGTGCGTGGGCGGTGCCATTTGCGGATCACGCCGCCGCCTCCTGACCACCTCTGTAGGTCCACGCACACAATCGGTCGGAAACTACTCGAACGACTCTAACGCAAATGCAACTCGGGAACTGAGAGGACACTTACAGCGTCGAGCGGGTGCGCGGCAATCGCGCCTTCTTCGTCGGCCCCCCTTGCGGAGGTGAGTCGCCCCACTGCTTCCCAAAGGATGCCTCCACCGGGGACGCCTCCACTAGGGGCACGACGACGGCGGAGCTCACGCTGGCACCCTTGTCCGGACCACCACCACTCGGCGGCCCGAAGTCGAGCCCGTGGTACGGGTCGGCACCGCTGTTGCCGTTGCTGTCACTTGAGGTCGACTCCCGACCGGCCGAGTCGACGGCGGTCGTGCCAGAGACCTCCTCGCCGCGCGCGATTGCTTCTTCTCCGCCTTCCTTTTCCTCCTCCTCTCCTCCTTCCGCCTCTTACGGGTGGATTCGTGCTGCGCGGACTCCGCGCGGGCTGCAGCCCTCAACTCCTTCTCCCCCGACAGCGATGCCCGGGAGACCATCCCGGCAAGCCCTTGGAAAGCACAGAGACATTAGTCGGACCAAATACTAAGGGCTGAGGGAGAAAGAAAAGAAAAAGAAGAGAATCGCTCGGGTTACCAGATCAGGGGGATTGCGCGCCGAGAATGGCTCGGGGCAGCCACCCGCCGCCTCGGTGGCACTCCCGCCCGTGACAGTGGACACCCGAGCCTCGACCTCCGCCGCGGGGAGCTCCGACTTCGCCATCCTCATGGGGTCTGTAACAGCCCAATTTACGTTAATCCGGTAAGCGGAGCTTGTCATGCTAACGTGTTCCATAATGTCCTTACATCCATATTTAATTATGATCATACAAGCATTGGCACATTCATCTTGCATGAAGAGGGAGTAACAAAATCCCAACAAATCATTTTCCAAAAGCGCACACATGTTATTTCACTCTAGTCAATGACATGTGGGCCATGTTCATAAGAGAGAGAGAGTAGGCTGCACATACCTACCATGCTAGTTCTTACCTTATTCACCCCTACCCATGTTATTTCACTCTAGTCAATGACACATGGGACCTACCTTGCATGGGAACTTGTGGGTGCACATCCTCTCCATGACTTTTCTCACTCAAATCACTCATACCCACCCCTTTTCTCACCCTATGACATGTGGGACCTAGCCCCACATATAAGGCATGAATGGGCAGCCTATATAAGGTCCTAAACATTGGTTTCTCCTCCCTTACACTGCCCATTTGCACATCAAACCTCAGAGAAAACAGCAAGCAACTCTTCTCCAACACCTTGCCATTCTCCCCCACAAATCCCCTCCAAACTTGAGTTTGAGCTTGTGCATGTTATACCACCTTGAAGCCAAGATCAAGAGCTTCAAATCCATCCAAATGGATTCTTGAGGCACCAAGTTTTGGGTGAGTAGCAATTGGTTTTCACTTCTCCCCATGTTCTGAAATTTTGCAATGGTGACTCATTTCTTCCTTCTCCATGGAACCCATCATCACACTTTGAATCGAATCAGCGCATGTCGCATGGAAGCTTGAGGAGGAGGGCTAGTTGCTATTGCAAGCACGAGCAAGCGAGGTCATAAATAAATCACACCTTGAGCTAGAAAGCGGTGAATCGCGAAGCAAGCATTTAACACTTTTGTCATTTCCTCGCGAAACCAACCTTCACCAAGTGCAAAAGCAATCTTGTAGTGGTAATATTCTGCCCTAGTCCATCCCTTTGAAACACTAGTCCATTCCTTTGAAGTGTAGAGGACAATAGGCAAATAGCCGTTTTTGAAACAGACTGCTCAGCCCGGACACTCCGGGGATTTAATCCGGATAGTCCGGGGATTTAATCCAGATAGTTCGGATATGCTAGAACTCGTCACACCGAGGGGGTCAGCCCGGACACTCCGGGGTTAAATGTCCGGATACTCCGGACATAATTCAATAAAATGCCTCTAAAACATGAAATTTTGACAACCAAGTCCAAATTTCGCAAGACTAAATTGGTATTTTCATATTATAATCAAGTATTGTGCATCATGAGCATTTCATACATCTTTTAATCATGTGCATCTTTGGATTCTTGATTTGGTGTTTATGGACTTGGGTCTTCTCGTTAGGTGTTGGCTTGGAAGGCACTCCAAAGTCGACTACGCCTTGAAGTCAGAACGGCAACAAGGCACTATTTTACTCCTTGCCCATGATTGCTCCTACTATTTGAAATTTATATTTTGGAATTATTTTATCAATTGCATGCTTACTTCAACTACAATTATGATTGGGTAGAAATCTTAGCTATTACCACATTGTGATGTTATTCCCTTATCATGTTCTTTCCATGTTCCATTGTCGCCCTAGGTGGTTGGTTTATTCTTATTGTATATGGGTTCGCATGCAATTGCTTAGCCATGCTTAGAACATCGTTAGAAACCGCGATAGATGGACTTAGTCCATTGGTGCATAATAATTGAGAATTATTATGATTATCTTTGGTTTCAAATGTTGGTTCATGAGTAGAGATGTTGGTTAAGGACTTTAAGGATTAAATTCGTGACGTCTCTTTGAGTAACTATCGTGCGAACCACATCTGATTTATGGGACCGGCGTAACCAAGTACTTATGTATGACTATGTTATGTAAACCATGTGCACTCGGAATTCCTTGAGCTTAGTGGGCGTCAAGGAATGACCGCCGAATTCCTTGGGCTTAGTGGGCGCCAGGAATGTCCTTGGAGTCCCTCGAACTTTGTTGAGTTGGGAATATCCAACAACGGGTGTACTCCTTGATCCACACACACCGAGCCTTTGAGCACGCGGGATCGAGGTCCACGATCACCCGGATGGTTTAGATACACTACCATGCATATTGGAAAATGGTTTGTCACGTTCACCTCGTGAAACACATCCAAGGAAATGTGTTAATAGCTTGGCTTCAGTGTGGCGTGTCATGTGGGTAAGTCGTACCTCTGAGAGTTTAAACTATTGAATAGCCGCGTCCATGGTTAGGGCGATCACTTGAATCGAGTCCTTTGGCTAGTATTAAGGTCTTAGTAAGAATGGGATGGGAGTGGGAAAAGAGACACAAGTATTGGAGTACTTGTGTGTGTAGTCGAACATGAGCGATGGAACTCATGGTTAGGAGAATGCTTGAAGGCATGATGCAAATGTGATTATGATGATGTTATATTATGTATTAGATTTTGCAAATGTTTACCAAATGCAAATTCTTTTCGATCTATACATGTTTCTGATTTATCCCAAATATTGCTTTATCTTTGAAATTGCCATATTGCCTCCCTTTGATGTAGCAACCACATGTAGCTAGAAATCAACATGCAATGTATATTATTGTGCGAGTACACTCTTTGTACTCAATCGGATTATCCACTTCTGTAGGTGAGGATGAGGCACTACCCGGTGACTTTAGCAAGGCGGAACTTCGACAATTCTAAGCTTAGTCGCCGTTCTTGCCCAGTTGGTTGCACGAGGGTTAGGGCATGCCATCTGGCCCTTTTGTTGTTTATCTTGTGATTTCTGCTGCTACTTGATGTAATAACTCTAAATATATCGTTGAGGACAGCGGTCCTACTTTTGGAATGTAATGATATTTATGCTTAGATAATTGTGTATGTGTTGTGATGTCAAGCTGTTGGATGAGAATGCGCGTGTTGGCGAACTTTCTGGGACCAACACGGGTATAATCGCGGAGCATGAGGTTCCCTTGATTCACTTGAGATGTCCGTGCATTTGGGTGAATCGGTGGAGTCGAGGGGCGGTTCCTCTGGTCGGACACCTCGTCTTTGAAACATGGGGCACACCCTATCCATGAGGGGTTGGACGCGCATCCTCATGAATCTGCGCTAGCGACATCGCCCGATCGAGCCTCGCTCCTTTGGACCTTGATCCAATCGATGATCGCGTCCACTTTGTTCTTCTCCTTCCGTCGGCGCCGCAAGTCCACTCGAGTCCCGCCTCGGGAAGCCGGCCGTGAAGGCTAAAGTGCTGCCCCTGTGTTCGGGCATAAAGCCATTGGCGTGCCACCCGGTTTACAGCGGCGGCTTCACCTCGATGTAGTCCGATCCACGGTGCGCCACGCTAGATTGGAAGGCCACGCCATGGCCGATGGCGCGAGGTATCCATTGGCTTGTCCTTCCTCGGCCGCGCATGGAAGAAGTGCCTCCAGAGTGCCCAGTGGGGGTCGATCCCCAAGAACGCCTTGCACAGCGTAATGAAGACTGCTATGTGGAGCACGTCGTTGGGGTTGAGGTGATGCACCTCTTGTTGTAATGTCTGCGGCCGCGGACGAAGCGGATGGAGGGGAGCGAACCGGCGCTTCGTAGAAACGAGGCGAGCACGATGATCTCGTCATCGCCCGGCGAAGGGACCGCGACCCCCGTCGGCACCCTCCACCTCAAGACGTCTCGCGGGGGGAGGAACCCCTTCTTCTCCAGGCCATGTGCGCGGTTGGGTTGAGCAGAGCACTCCCGCCACGACATCTCCGAAGGTGTAAACAGCGAAAAGGTGAAAGATGAGGGAGGTGAGGAATTCTCTTCTCTAGCTCCTTTGCTCTCTTCTTCTCTCGTCGCAGCGGCGGCGAGGCACGGAAAGCAAAGGCAAGTACCTACCCCGGCGCCCCCCACGCCAAATTTATAGGGGCCGAACAGGCGCCAGCCAAATGGACGCCACCTCGGGCGAAGCGTCACACGTCCCGTCCCTCCGACTGCCATGCCGAGTCTTTGGTAAGACAATGGTTTCCAATTCCTCCACTCGCATTAAATCTGACGGGGACGGCGGGAGGCGAAAGGACACCGTATCGAGCAGCGCGCCCCACGACCTCTCGGTTTCCACCTCCGAGCTAGGTTGGTGCCTGTCAACAGTATGAAAGGCCAGCGGCTGCTGCGGCCTCGAAGTGGCAAAGAGCTCAATAGCTCGCGCGGGGCCCAATCTAGTCTTCTGCAGTTCGAAGGCTGGTCCATCAAGTGGATTAAGGGGCCCCGTGAAAATTGAGCAAGGGGCGAGGACATGGCGAGCCCCGGTGGACCTCTAGTTGGGTCTACCACGACCAATCGCTTTAACTTCGTGTCCGAGACCATACTTCACACTCTCCGCGGAACCCATCGATGGGTGGCATTTAGTTCGCTGGGGTCGACGGACGACCCGAGTCCGTCTGAGATCGAGTAAAAAAGGTTTCTCATGGGTGCGCATGGGGTGGGGCGCCTGACAGGATCGTCCGCTTGGAAAGGTACCCTTGGGAGGGATCTCGAGTCCCTCCGGACTAACCGTTATTAGCTCCACGAGCACGGTGTTCAAACCAACATAGTAAACCGCGTTCGCTCACCCCTCCATGTCCCACACTGCGAGCGGCGTAAAACCGGCCTCACCAGATGAGGACTCGGGGTGGCGCCTCGCTTAGCTCGGCGTAAAACCGGCCTTATAAACACGTCAAGCTACGACGTAAAACTAGCACTCAGACACCAGAACCTGGCTTAAGGCCTCTAGGCGTCTGCGGCAAACCAAAACAACGTCGAACAACGACGTAAAACTAGCACTCGGACACGAACACGGCTTAAGGCCTCTGGCGTCTCTGTGGAACCAAGGAAGGCCTCTCAGGCGTCCGCCGACCAAAACAACGTCGAGCTACGACGTAAAACTAGCACACGGACACCAGAACCTTGCTTAAGGCCTCTAGGCATTCTCGCCGACGAAGGCAACGTCGAGCTACGACGTAAAATTAGCACTCGGACACCAGAGCCTTGCTTAAGGCCTCTGGGCGTCCGCGCCGACCAAGGCAATATCGAGCTACGATGTAAAACTAGCACTCGGATACCAAAACCTTTCCAAAGGTATCTGGGCACCGTCTTGAAACCAAGGCAACGTCGAGTCGGATCCGTAGGCCAAGTCGGTCGACCTCTGCCGACAAGTAAACCCCAAGCCGGCTCTCAGGCACGCTTTCGAGAGCTACACCAAGGCCTTTCATGACTACCAGATTAAACCGGCCAACCAAAGCGGCCACGATCCGCTCGGGCACACAGGCCGAGCGAGAGTCCGCCCGCCGCGCCCGATCGGTTCGCCGACCAAGTCGGATGGAACCTACCCTCGAGACAAACCCCTAAGCGCCTTCGAGACGAGCAACGACCAAGTCACTTCGCTACACTCGGTCGAATTTTGAACCAAAAGCAAACCCGACGCATATCGACGAACTACGCTCAGGAGACTCTTGACGAAGTACTTATACCATGGGTACCCAATGCGGAGACGACGAATGAAATTGCCCCAAGTCGAAGCTTTGGCCAAAGGCCCCTCTGGGCTGCGAAGGACACTCGTCCCCGACCAAACCCACCGACCAAATCAACCTGGGGATAGTCAGACCCCCGCCATGGGTCGGGCGCCCCGCAAGCCCGGACCAAGCTAAGACAATCTCCGCCAAGGGTCGGGTGCCGGACCATCACCGGTCGACCTCGAGTTGGCCACCTGCTCTCTGCGGACACGACGACTCAGGCGGCGAGGGCAGTGGCTCCTTCCCAAGGTGGCGAGAGGCTACAAATCAAGCACCGATCTCATCGTCCACCATGCCATGAGTGGGAGATCGCCCTTCCCGAGGCAACACTAGAGCCAAGCGCTACGGCGTCGGCACACAGCAAGCGCAGCCAGAGTAAGTCGCCTCTTCCGGCAAGCGGAAAACCATGCCGCTCGATGTATCTACCGACCCAGCTTGGGGTGGCGGAACCGGTCGATCGCCAAGACTGAAGACCAGGACTCCCAGGCGTAGGACACCCCATCCTTTCTTTTCCAAATTCCCATGTTCTTAGCCCCGCTTGTAACACCGTCTGATCATCTGCACCCGAGCAATCTGAGATCCACCACACTAATGGAGTAGGGACATTAGACCGAACCAGTATACTTCTTGGGCTCCCCGAAGTCGGGCCATTCAAGGAGAGGAGCAGCGACCCTTGACTAAAATTCACTTACCGATATCAAAACAGAGCACATAGAGTCTGGACCACATCAGCCTGTAGTTCATAAAGTCCAACAGGATCGATGACCTTCTGTGAAATCGTGTTAAAGAAGAAACACAATTTCATGATTGCCCCTCAGAGCTTGTCAGGTAAAATACCTCTAATTGCAATAGATAGCATTTGTGTCAACATCACATGACAATCATGAGACTTAATGCCAGTTAACTTTTTTAAATCTTTCATCGATACCAGTTTCTTGATGTTTGCAGAGTAACCGGACAGAACTTTAACACCATGCAAGCACTAACAGAGGTCTATTTCCTCTTTCTTGGACAAAGTGTAGCAAGCTGGGGGAAGGTAAAGTCGGCCTTTCCCGGTGTCTTGAGGATGTAGCTCGGCTCTGATTTTCATTCCAGGTCTCTTCGTGCCATCGGTCCATCCTTTGGTAAATGGCTTGCTCTCCCATAGTGACATTCTCATGGATAGGGTTAGGGTTTTGGTTAAGTGCTTTGAGGTAGTCCCGATGCTCACCTTAAATATGCATTGGCGTTCGAGTAGAGCACGAATCGATGATAGAGTCCATGGTAGACACGGGCACACGGCTCAGCACATTGTCCTATTCACGCATAGAGACGATGAATTTGATAGGTGGGCCCCACCTGGCACGACTCACGCGCACACAGATTGAGCTAGGCTATGGCGCTAATGGGCTGGCACACGTGTGGATCTGGGCCGACTGAGCTATGCTGACTTGGGCCAAACAAATTGGGTTTTGGCCTAAAAGCAAAACCAGGATTTTATTTACTTTCTTGTTTTAGAAAAATTCAAATAGACTCCGAATAAATAGTAAATAGACTTGGAAAACCCCCAAAAAATTCTGTAAAATATTTTAGAGCATATAAAACACAAGTAAGTAATTTTGATAATTGTTCAATTAAACATTAATCATATTAAATGCTTTTTAACTGGAAAAAATTTCAAATTAAGCTTTAATTAGCAATAAAAATTACCAAAGTTTTTGATAGTACTACAATGTTTAAAACAAACTCAAAGATACAAAACTTGAGATGCCATACCTTAATCCGTGGCGAGTAGTCTTCTTTTCTTTGTTCTGTGGTGCTGCGTTCGGTATATCTGGTCGAGTTTCGCCGTCTCCTAAGTCTAAGCGCATCCACGGATTCATTAACCAGTTGGCGGTGATTGCGCTGTCACGAGGACAGGTGGAAAAATGTCTCGTAATTGTAATTGGATGATCGCTTACAAGTCAGCCGTATCTCTGACTTGCATACGCACTTCAACCATAAGATTCCATACAGCCTATAAGCTCGACTGTTGACTGTTAGTTTATCGCATGTCTCTCAGGCCTCTGGGTTCCTGATGGAAACCACACGAACAGCACACCGGCCCGTTGGTTATTCCAACTCCGGACCACCAAACATTACACGTGATTGCCCTCCGGCGGCCATGAGTTTGGACGGAAGACCCGAATCAAGGACAGCTTAAGCCTTTCCATCTACACATCTAGCATAGTACTACAATCCATTATTGAGTGCTTTTTATCCACGATCCACACAATATTTCCAGGACTATACCAAATGTAAAAGGACCTCACTGAGAAAAAAAAATCTGACTCAAGCATTGTCTACACACTGTTCTAAATTTAAGCGGTGCATCTCCCCCATTAGCTAGTATGCTCTTCCATCACCAAAAGCATATGAGAAAAAAAAGAGCAATCAACGAGTCATCACTCGACACCTTCTGCAAAGATCTGAGTTCTGAGATGCTATCTTCTGCTCAATCCATCCAAATTCCAACATTATTCTTGCCCTCATGTAGGGGCAAAAGAGTAGCAACCCTCCTTTTCCAGCCTTTTTTTAGGTGCCCCATTTTCCTCGCGCACTTGGCTTTGTCCCTCTCAATTTGCATCGATCCCCAACAAATCAGTGGTCCAGGCAAGTAAAGAACCAAGCCATGTGTGCCACAGATTCTATATACTAGTATACTATTACTACCAGTGTTGCTCCCGCCGTCCGTACGGCTTGATGTCATCTTGAACCGAGGAACTTGCCCTTGCCCCCACAATTATTTAGCATCCCAAGCTAAGGCTGATGAGTGATGCCAATTGAATTGTACTACCGCCAATCTATTCCTGCTTCTTGAAGCGTGCTCATGGGACAACGACTACAGCTAACACGAATCATGCAGCCCAAATGATATTACAAGGTGGCACTTTTTCTCGTGGAACATAACAAAGTATCTGGTTTGGATGGATTGCCAACCGAATTTTATCAGATATTCTAGAAGGTCATCAAGAATGATTTTCTGACCATATTCTATGATTTACACAATGAAGTCTTACCTTTTTCAGGCTGAATTTTGTAATAATCATACTTTTGCCAACACATAAAGATAAGAAAAATTATAACGTTATCAACCAATTTGCTTTCTGAATGACAGCTTTATAATATTTACTAAGATTGGCACTAACAGGTTTATAGATGTGGCTAAAAATATTGTCCGTCCTACGCAGACGGTTGGTGTGATTATTCTTCATGAAAATAATGGATGGTGTGATTATTTTTCATGCCGAGCAGGAAAATAATGGATGGTATGGTTATTCTTCATGAAACGATTTATAAGTTGCATAAGAAAAAATTAAATGGGGTGAGTTTTAAGATGGATTTTGAAAAGGCCAATGATAAGGCCAAATGTCCTTACTTTGACAAACTTTGAGGATGAAAGATTTCTCTCCATAGTGGTGTTCGTGAATTGAGAATTTTGTTAGCAGGGAAAGTGTTGCTATCAAGATCAATGATAACATTGGCTCGTATTTTCAAACCAAAAAAGGGCTCCATTAGGGAGATCCACTATCCCCTATATTTTTTAATATTGTCATGGATATGTTGACTGTTATATTAGAACACACCAAGATGATAAGTTATCCATTTTACAGCATGTTATCGAGTATAATTTTGAACAAGCCAAAAATATAAAGCTATTGTTTTGTGTATTTGAACAACTTTCTAGTATTAAAATCAAACACACAAAAGTGAACTATTTTGTTTTGGAGCTGCCAAGGATTTCGAGACTCAATATACACAGCTATTTGGTTGTGGATTGGAAAATTTTCCATTTCGATATCATGATATACCAATTCATTATAGAAAACTAAAGATCGATGAGTGGAAGAGGGTAGAAGAAAGATTTGAAATGCGACTGAGCAGTTGAAAGGGCGAGCATTTATCTATTGGAGGTCGTCACAATTCCGTGCTTACCAGTTTACCCATGTTTATGTCATTCTTTTTTGAGATACCACATGGGGTACTTAAAAGGTTAGACTATTACAGATCTAGATTTTTTTGGCAAAATGACAACCATAAAAAAAGTACAGGCTAGCTAAGTGTGATATATTATGCTGACCTAAGAACCAAGGGGTATGGGCATTCAAGATCTTGGTATTAAAAATATCTGTTTACTTAGTAAATAGCTTTTTTAAATTGCTAAATGATAATGGTGCTTGGCGGACTCTCCTCAGGAGAAAGTGTTTAGGAAATAATACTCTTTCTCATTCAGAAAAAAAGCTAGGGGACTCTCATTTTTGGGCTGGCCTAATGAAAATCTAACATCACTTCTTTAGATGTAGGTCTTTTCAACTTCGTGATAGAACCCAAATACGATTTTAGTAAGATGCATGGATTGGGAACAACCCCTTCAGTGTACAATATCCTTGATTTATAACATTGTTTGAAAAAAATATACTAGATAGCTGAAGTAATATCCAATGTCCCACTCGCGTGTCCTTTCATAGAGCTATTATAGAATATAATTTATTGGCTTGATAAGAGCTTGTTGCAAAGATTGC
Source organism: Guadua angustifolia (assembly GCA_036346375.1). Lineage (NCBI taxonomy): Eukaryota > Viridiplantae > Streptophyta > Magnoliopsida > Poales > Poaceae > Guadua > Guadua angustifolia. Next base: position 25,656,304 of record CM070507.1, read on the forward strand.
TACTTTACACTTATCATCATAACAGGATACCTTTCGATGGCATCTTTATCAGAATAGATAGTTTCTTGTTCAGGCAATGTATACGCTCTTCATACATCAAAATGTCTCAGTTACAAATAGACAATTATGAAAGCTTAAGGTGTCACTAAAAATAAAATTTTTTCTATGGTACTTAAGTCGTGGTGTGATATTGACTAATGATAACCTATCTAAAAATTATATGTAAAGTAAAAAAATGTTGTTTTTGTAACAATGAGGAAACTATACAACATCTCTTTTTTAACTGTCATTTTACACGTTTTGCATAGCGTGTTATAGAAGCGGCTTTAAATATATCACCGCCTAGTAGTATAATCAATATGTTTGGGAATTGGCTATTCGGATTGGGAAAATATTTGAGGGCTAACATTATGGTTGGGGCTGCTGCTTTGTGTTGGTCGATTTGGCTATGTCGCAATGATCCGATTTTTAAGGGTTATCTACATTTGCACTAAGCGGTTGTAATCATGAACCTCGAGAAGCAAGGGAAGTGTTATTGCAACTCTCATTTGGAGATTATGTACGGATCTCTTCATCATCTATAGATGGCGATGCAGTATTTGACCGTGTGGAGGTTAAAACTTTATATTTTTAAAGTTTTTTTGCTGAAACTTTATAATAAATGTTTAGCTATGTGTCTCTTATGATGCAGAAGTTGGGAGATGCAATCTTCTATTATCTTAGAAAAAAAACTGATGCTATAATCCAAAGGAGATGTGATGGCGACAAAGAATGGTGGCGTGCATTTGACTTCAAAACACATGAAGCGCATCGCGGAGGGTTTATACTTCTCGCTGCCTTTGCGAGACCGGCGGTGCTAATACTTCGCGTGAGAGGGAGTAGTCTTGATTTGTGCGTATCCGTGCTTATATTCCCAGCGTCTGCTCTCCGGTCACGTTCTTGGGAATCAACTGCTCATCTGAACAACAACAACAACAAATACGTGGAAATATCAGTGTAATGCTTATATCCACATGGTTAGGTTAACTAGTTGTCTTGTCCCAAAAAAAAAAAACCTAAGCCAGTTGTCCATATGTGGTATATACTCCAACATATACATCCAGATTAATTATGCCATTGCGTCAAAAACGTGTATAAAGGATATCTGCGAGTTGGCATCTTTATTTAATATTGCTCTCTCTAATTTTGTCTGAGGAGAACATGTGAGTCGTCTTTGCGAGGTCGATTTCTAGCATTTTTACACTTTTCACTGTCGTATTAATTTAGAGACGCCATATTAAATGGCTTTGAACAAGAACGCGGGTTAATTGGCTAACTCATTTTTGAGCCGTGTGGTGAACGCTGACGTCGTGGTGGCCAGGCGAGACGCTCTAAACATCTTGATCTGGGATGTTGGCAAGTTCATCAATTAAGCACCTTGATTACTCACTTAATTAATCACTATAATCATTCAATCACTTAATTAACTAATTAAGTGATTTACTTAGTATTACTTAGTTAAGTGGCTAATTAAGCCACTACCGAAGTTTGGTACCTGCCAACCAAGCTCAGGTTGCTTGGCAGGTCCTCGCTGTTGAGCTTGCCGCGATGCAAAGTGCTACTGTGGTACGGGCCGTCACACTTTTAGTGATAAGGAGAGGGTCATTTTTATAAATTTATTCTTTTTCCAGGTCTCTACTTGGCTCGTATGTGCCAGAACTCAATAAAAATGTCACTGCACCTTTCAATTTTTTTTCTAAACATGTTTCATTTTACATTTTTGGACAGAAACACGGAGGGAGTAGATAGTACACCACTGTCAAGAATAGGAGTAGCAGCATGGGCACGACAGCCCGACGATGATTCGTCAATAGTCCGCGCATTACTCGCCATTAGAATGCCGGTATGACGCATTGACGCATGTCTTAGGCTCTTAGCAGCGTGCCTTGCATAGTTGGTTCGTACCACTAAAGGCGATTGATGTCTTCCAAACATAAAATTTTCAACCCCTACAGAGAAGAGAAGGTGGCCAGCTTAATTAGCTAGCTAGCACTGTCAATCCACTGTCATCTCAGAGAAATGGGGACACTGCATCTTATCGACGTCTGACTGGACTCCCAGACTATAGATCCACATGCTGTGACTGCTGTTCAACTAGTCGGTGACGTACGGCCACATGCCCTAATTAAGGTAGCCAGTACGTCAACGACTGTGCTACATCAGATGATAGCGACGACCATGACGGAATCGGAGCAACGTGCAAAAACAACAGAGCCGAGAGGAGCCCCCTGCAGGCTGCAGCCAAAAAAAACTTACCTCAAAATTCAGTCATTTGATCAGTTGATGTCAAGTTTGGTCAGGAAATTCGCACCAAAATATACTGCGATGCGTCAATTTGAAGGTACACTTGCTGAGCTTTTGACTGCAACTGTGCAACCTAAATCTTTGCAAATTCTAGACAGGCGACCAAATTTTAGCTAGGTACTCTCAGAAAAGGCTTTAATTTTGACCAAGCATATGCATGAATATGCGTAAGCTTGCAGGCAACATGATGGAACATGGTAGTGTTCCTGTTCTTTTTTGCCCTTTTTCTTTTCTTTTTTTTCATGAAGGACATGACGATGGAAGTTCTAGGCTTCTAGCTGGGGACATGGGCTGCTGGTGCACGCAGGTGCTGGAGTAGTTAACTTCTACATATGCGCAAGCAGCAGAAGCGTGAATGAGCGACGCATTTGGCACTCTTAACTGCTAAGCTAGTATTCAACCATGTGGGTATTAGATACGGTTGCAAATTTGGTTTCTCTCTGATACAAATTAGTTTGTTGAGTCTTCGATCTTTGCGTGCACGCATGATCGAAGATTCAGTTTTCTCCGGGAGAACATGACCGAAAGCCCAAGCAAATATAAAACAGAAGGATCGATACATACATATGCAATTCTGTACTGTCGTTTGAATTTTAGTAGCGCCCGTGCCGTACAAATCAAGGCAGGGAAAGCTCGTCTCCTAATTGATCTACAAATAGATCCCAAAGTTGGATTTAAGTTCGGTTCGGCTTCGACTCTAGAGTGGCTACAGCTTTACATTCGGCTTTTGTCTCTTGTTTGGCTCCTTGGCAATGATGAGCTTCGCTTGATCGAGGCAATGCATATTGTTGTGAAGATGACCACGGTTTTCATGTATGAGTTCATGCCCTAGGAAGCATGAAGTCACATCCGTTTTCAATGGTAATGGTGCCAGTGCCTTGGTCTACTAGAATGAAGATTGCACTTGGTGCTGCAAAAGGACTTGCCTTCCTGCATGAAGCTGAGAAGCCAGTTATTTATCAGGATTTCAAGACATCAACTCAACACTTCTTTTTTGATTAATGGTCCAGAGATTATGTCTAAGCTAGTAGGAGAGAAAAAATCAATCTCAATTTGGCGATTTCGAGTCGCCACGACTTCGTTCCATGACTCTACTTTTTATTGAGCGTTGACCCGCGTTTTCCTCAACGACTGTTCTAGCGCTACAAGTTTACCAAATTCATCACCCGCGCCATTTGGTGCCATGCCCAGGCATCAATCTACGCCATCTCCATCAACAGTCTTCTGTTCCAATCGATCATCGTATTACTTCTGTTAGAGGTGGATTTTATTGCAATTTATGCTGTTGTGCCTATTATTAGAGGCATTTATATAGGATTAATCATTAGCATTTTTTTGATGATCCATAGTCTACAATGGATTATTATGGTAAAATCAGCACATATCGAGTGTAATGTGGAGTTACAGGTATTTCAACTCAATTAGTTAATTTGGGCTATACTTGATTGAGAAGACTGTGAAAAAAATTATGTCAGTTGAGGAGACAATTGATTTTGGTGTTCCATCACCGTTTGAATACGTTGCTATTTTGGACCGCTCGCGCGGCCATTATAGAGGTTTCAGCAATGTTAATTCTCAATAATTTGATGATACCATGTATGATGGTAGCTAGCATCGTACTCTTTGGAGTTTTGCTATTTAAAAGTGAAGGTTTTGCTCTAATATCAGTTTGAAATGAAGGATTGAAGTGCAAGGAGTTTGTTTTTTCGTGGATACTACAACATTATCCAGTTGTAATAGCTCGATATGAAGGGTCTTCTGCAGTTTATATCATTTTGACTATTTTGCATGAGCAGTTTCAATCATGTCATGGATTTTCAGTAGGTAGTTTGATATACGTGATGATTACACGTGCAAGTTGCTCCTTCAATAAGCATTGATTGACGAATTTTATGTCCTAGGTGGAGCATATAAAAAATACATGATATGGGCTCTTCTCTATTTATCAAGCACCACGGGTGATGTTTTTGGCTTATGCTATTTGATGATTGAGTGTTTTTCAGGAGGTCAGTTGCATAGATTCAGACTTTATTAGGGTTTTGAATTGTTGAAAACTTGGATTTCTTCATCTGCTTTGTTGATTGTTGTGTGTTTGGATTGATTGTTTTAGTCTTTCTCACTATCTACTGGTGGTTTGCTCAATCTTACTTTATAAAAAGAGTTTGTATAAGACTGTTCCAATCTTTTGCACTACAAGTAGTCTTTTTCACTCAATAAGTCCTTTGGACTTTCGGTCCTTAATTATCCTTCGGGGTTTTTTAGAGACAATTTTATTATGAATTTTAAGTTAAGAGGAGGTTTGTTAGAGATAACTCAATATCTAAATATCAAATCTATCTCTATCTCGGACTGCTAGTTTTATCCAAGTTTAGGAGTCCAATCTCACCAAGACTTGGACTCTTTTGGTTATATAATCTACCCCTCTGTACTTGTAAACTTGAACAGAAATAGTTGATTGTCTCCCATGGTTTTTTTCTCTTCCGTGAGGTTTTTTTTACGTAAAAATCTTGTCTCCTATTTTTATTGTGCTAACCCTAACAGATAGCACTTGTTAGGAAGTGCCTTAGTGAAGATATAGGTAACTTGATCTCTCGATGAAAAGAATTGAACTTCCAATGCCTTGTACGCCACGTTCTAACAAAATGAAAATCTACCTCTATATGCTTTGTAGAAGCACGAAAGATCGGATTCACCCTCAAATATGTAGCACTAAAATTGCAGCAAATGATTGGTGCCCTAGACTGCAATATTCCCAACTCTTGCAACAACTACTACAGCCATTAGTATAGAAATCGGATTGTTGCTATTGTTGTAGTTTCCTCAAGTTGCATTGTTGGCCGATTATCCAATTTGGACTTCTGAGCTGTTGAACTCATGTTGAAGCTCATAGCTGATCAAATCGGCATAAAGATCATTAAGGGAAATGGGCTCAGGACGTGCTGTTACCAACGTGACCAGGGAATCATAGTCCGAGCAAAGACCGGCAAGGATGTAGGTTACAATCTCCTCATCACGAAGAGGGTAAGGTCCTGTTTGGCAGAGCTCTGCTCCCAGCTTCTGCGGAGTGAATCTGTGGAGCTCTGCCAAACAAGCGAATTCGATAATCGCTCCCAAGGTGATTCCCGTGAAGTGATTCTCCGAAATGAACTAGGGTGCGGAGCTGAAAAAAACGCTTCTCTGATTCACTCCCAACAAAGAGTCGGTTTCTCCATAGAGTTTATCCTATGGATTAGTTAGAGAATCACTTTCGTGACAGAATCACTTCTCTCAGAGAATCACTTCTAACAGAGAATCAGAATCAGAGGGAGCTCTACCAAACAGACCCTAACTTATGGACATCATTATGTCAGCCAGCTTCTTCATCTTCGGAAATAGTCTGCAATCGAACGATCGTTCCTCTCCAGATGGTCCAACTGAAAATGGATCTTCATGATCCGTGCCATGGATTGCGAAGCAAACATCTGTTCCAGGGTTGTCCACACTTCTGCCGAGGTGGACAGGAAAAGAACCTGTGCCAAAATCTCCTCGCTGAGGGTCCGTGGAAAGCAGTGCTCTAAGCACTAGCTGATCATGTAGATGCCATAGCAGGTACACCGAGTTCTGGACTTCGTGAACCTCACCTTCAGTATTGGTTTATGAGATGGTGACAGCCAGACACTCATTTGTTCCATCTACGTACAAAACCTAATAACTGCCGACTCCTTAACTCCGTAAGTAAGGAATTGATTCGGCTTTTTCCACAGGAAGTGATTCTCACAATGCACTAGCCATGGTAGACGAAGAAGAACTCGTGGAATCACTAGCGGTGGACATGGCAGATTGAGATACCATGTAAAACTAGGATTAATTTGCAGCAAGAAACCCTCAAGGGGTATGTGTATATTTATACTCAGGATTTACAGATTGGAATACAACTTGTGCCAAGTTTACTTGAACGTAAAGGATTACAACAGAAAGGAAGGATTACATCGTTGCCGTGTCGGACGGTGAATAGTTCTCGTACATGGCACAAATGTACGGGCGCTGGACTTCTATTTCGTTGACACGTATGACCCCGGTAGTAGCAGCACTGTGCCGGCATCAAATGGTGCATATGATATCGAGGGTGACGGTGCTAGTGTTCAAACCGACCTGTCAATGCTACGAACTGCTTGAAAGCAATTAAGGGACTTCAGAATTGTGGTTGATGCGATGTGACGCTGCCTAGTCCTACGATGGTCAAAAACCAGCAATGTTTTCGCACGGATGGGCCTGTAGTACGTACGTGCCTCGCCGGAAATCAATGTCAGCTGTGGCTGTACGCACGTACGTAGTACCTCGCCATGGCCTGGCTGCCAGAATGCATGGACGGTTGACGCCTGCACAGCGCGGCTACGTACAGGCATCATGGGATAGCGACTAGCGGAGGCCGGAGGGGACACACCGCGCGAGAGATGGGAGTAAAACGCTCTGCTTGTACGCATGCTGCTGAATTTTCTTCTTTGATGCACCGTCAGAGAGCATTCTGGTTTCAACAAAACGTGCTCGGGGTCCTTGCAAGTCATATTCCTGGCGAAAAATCACGTGGAATGTATGTCTGGTAGTTCAGTGTCCGAACGGACTCGTTCGTTGTTCGTACAGCTGTTTTCGTTCGGTCAGAAACCGAAGTGGCCGCAGCTCAGGCTAGCACCTCCTCGCACTTCGTAACCCAAGCTCAATACTGGCTCCTGCAACAAACAGCTTAGCATGGTTTACAGACCGTCGAAAACCGGTTTTCGATCTTACCGTTCCGGTTCGAAATCAAAAACTGCCCGATAAACCGTTCTAATTTAAACAAATAAAAAAATCAAAATCTTTGAAAAAATTTGTGTTAGCAGTATTTCGTGAAAAACTGCAGTTTTCACCGAAAACCGCTCAAAAACCATTTTCAAAGAACATTTAATTGATCGGGTTGGTTTTTCGTGAAAACCGTGGTTTTCGTTTTTTTATCAATTTTTTTTTATTTTTCAACTCTTTAGTTTTTGACGGTTTTTGAGCGATTTTTCGAACGGTTTCTATGAAAACCGTACCGCGACGGTTTTGTTAACCCTGCAGCTTAGATTATAGCTACAGAGCCAGTGGATAAGACATGTATAGTAATCCATTGCAGGGGAAAAAAATGGACGGCACGATGCAGGATCTTATGACGAGAATGTTTTTCATTAGAGCTTCGTCACAAAACACTGAGTTCTAATCGGGCTGATGAAATGGTTCTTCAAAAAGGGAAATAGAGGGCGAATTGATTCAGATTGGGAAATAGATAAAAATTATCTACACCAAATATCGCATATACGATTATTTATTAGTAGAATTAAGAAGGGTTGCCCAAGTTTTTGCGTGGCTAGCTTAAGAAATATACTTGTATTTGCTATATAACACTACTACCTATGATTAAAAATAGTTATATATGGTACACAACTGTAATATCTGTGGTATCAATATTTACTTAATATAATATCTATATTTACTTAATATAAATGTTATACTTTTCTCTCAAAAATGAGGGTATTTCTAGTGTTTTTATTTTTAATAGATTATGTGGGCATTTGTATCTCTGATATGGTGCATCGAATCCTAGCTGTTGTTTGTGTGTGTGCGCGTGTGTATTTAGTTAAGTTTGATTTAGCATTAATATATTTGTTTCTATAAATCAATGGATAATAACATCTAAATATTATCTTCTGCTATCCAATAAATCAAACGACTATTAAAACAGGGGGTGACGTTGCATGAGTGAGATTTACCTCCTTAAGTATTGAGATGGCAAATCTACTAATAATATTCTAATGTGATAAATCCAAATTCTTTTATTTATATTAGTAGGCAAAATTTAAAGAATTTGATTACACGCATTTTAAACCTCATTTAGTATTTTTAGTAATAGTGAGGTGTTTCTATATTTTTCTTTTTGACAGATATTAAAGCATGAATAAAAGGTAGATAGTGATTACTTACCTCTTCGTTTGCTTCAATATGCAATTTGTATTGAGAGGAAAAACATTAAATCAGGGCATGTCTTGGATGGCCATGCCTCATCTCTTTAGCTTGTGAAATCCATATTACACTACTATAGGATTGTACATCAGAATCGGTTCACTTTTGTCATTACAGTTGATTCTAGTGGCAATACAAAGTCTTTAGATAGTGATAAGGAGGCACTATCGCGGCCGGTTTTGGCCCGATTGTGATAGAGCCATATCACAATCGGTTCTTTTCATAAACCGATTGTGATGATATGGTCATTAGAATCGATTGTTATGAGAAACTGATTGTGATGATATTATCATCAGAATCGGTTATGTGTAACCGATTGTGATGATCTCTCGTTACAATCGGTTCTTACATGGAACCGATTCTGATGACCCAATTATCACAATCGGTTCCACATAGAAACCGATTCTGATGAGAGATCATGACAATAGGTTCTTACATGGAACCGATTTTGATGACCGTATCATCGGAATCAGTTCTTACAAGGAATCAATTTTAATGATCAGATCATCGGAATCGGTTCCAAGTAAAAGAACTGATTCTGATGATCTGGTCATCAGAATCGATTCCATGTAAGAACCGATTCCGATGATATGGTCATCAGAATCGGTTCCTTGTAAGAATCGATTTGGTTGATGGAGGAACATTAGAATCAGTTTCACAAAAGAACCGATTCTGATGGCCCTATTGTCAGAATCGGTTTCACATAAAAATCGATTGTAATGACCCTCATAGGGGTGTGCCCTTTTTCATATTCTCCAAAATAGCACATATATATATATCACATTCACAGTACAGAACACAGAGTGTATATATCATATTCACAGAATACAAACACTTTAATTACAACACATATCACATTCGGTGACAATATACAAACATAAGCATACTTAACAATCAGTAACAATATACAACATAAGTATGCTTAACAATCAGTACTAATTAATATTGCTTATATATGGACTAGTATGATGATTCAAGATCTCTAAACCTACCGTCCTCCGATATAACTTCTAACCAGTACCACTGGCATAAGTGATCTCATATGGCATTCAGTGCTTTGTTGTCTAAGCTCTTCTGGGGGATATTGATCTACTGCAAAACAGAATGTAGTGCAGTAATTTAAGTTTTAAAATGTGTATGTAAAAGGCTAAGTTTATTATCATGCATGTATATATACCTTAGGAAAAAGATGTGAGCTGTCGATCAGGATCGCCATATAGTTATGACGTAGAAACTGCACAGGTCATTGTTGCCCTGTTGATGACACTGTAAAGAGAGAAAGAATTGAATGTACGAAGATTACATATTAGAAAAAATTAATCATATATATGGTAGGCATTTGTACCCTGAAACGCTTATACTCCAGCGTCTTGCCCTTTTCAACACCGTGTTTCCCTCCTCCATTGCATAGGTCAAGAAACTCCTACATACATTGGAAAGATGCTATTGAGTCAAAAAAATAAATGTAGTTAAATTCAGAACGTGTTAGGTTGCAGTAATGTACTTACTGCTCCAAAGGAGGCTTGATCGTGTAGACCATCGGTCTCTTCTCGATCGAGTTTAAAATGTAGACCTCGTTTTCACTTGGAACGAGGACGAGTAGAACTCAATAGTTGCTTAATAAATGGCATGTAGTGCAAGAAAATAAGTTCGCATACGGTGTAAGTGCGTACAAATAATTGAAAGGTAAAGTACTACTTACTCCTCGTGGTACGGGAATAGAATGAAGTCCTTCGACTCAGCATTCAAAGCCCCCTTGATGTAGCCGGCAAGGAAGTCCGGATGAAGCCGTGCCATAGTCGCAAATACCAACTCGGGGTCGACGAACCCAGCTAGGTGTTGATGCATCATGGCTCACTGCCTCATTGCCCTACAACTCGTGTTAAACATTAGAAAACATAATGCGAAATCCTACGAAAGTCATCAGGTGTATGGTGCGTTACTCACAGCGTCCAAGATCGTAAAGTAGAAATATCGACAGCCATCAGTTGATACACACGGAATAGATCATCAAAACTGATTGGGAATGTCCCATCCTCGTCGCTGTGGAAATGTCCCCTTCTATATCTCACAGTAAAGTTGACTCGACTCTCGTCCTCTTTGACCATATGAATGTAACATCCATAGAGCAGGCGACTAAATTTGCCTAGAGTATTCAATAGGTTAGATGCAATCAAGGGTTTTTTATGTACGTAGTCCTTGAAATCATGAGAGGTCTTCTTATTATCTGCTGACTTTCCTTTTTGTGCAGAAGAAGTCTGCGAGGTCGGGGCAAGGGGCTTTGCATGTGTTGGAGGGGAAGCTATTGCCTCTGTTAGCTTTCCCTTCTTTGAATGAGTCACCGAGGCCTCCTACTTTCAATGGTTGTCATGCTAGTCCTTTTACATGCGAGCTCTAAACTCTGCATAGGAGTAGGAGCAGGTGCAGGTACGGTAGAAACCTATGAAGCACATGCATATGTAACTTGTTGAAGTAATATAGGAATAGTATAGAAGATGGGGTAGATTTTTACCTTGACCATTATGACACCCTTCGTGGTCTACTTGATGAACGACATGCGTGCCTGCCTGAGAGTGGTGATATCTTCGTTGAGGGACTGTAGCACATATGATACGAAGTCTTCATGGACGTAGTCCACCTGCACCCTCATGTAGCCCTTCCCCAAGGGCTGACCATGTACAGTATCGGTCTCCTTGCATGAAAATGCAACCCCGCATGCAACCGCCATGGGAAATCTGTCCTCCGTTAGGGTAAGCTGGCATTTGGCAAGCGCCTACAAGAAGTGCGGAACTTGAGGAAAAACATTGTAGGAGTTACACTCATAGCTTTAAGTCAGAAAAATTTAATTATTACCTTTAGCTAGAGACCAGTATTATCATTTTTGGAACCGCAGTTGCTGGGTTGGGGCTCAGGCTTCTCTACGGGAGGTGAGGGCATCTGGCTCTGACTCTGAAAGATCATCGCCATCATCTCGTCCCTTAGGCGCTCCTCACATGCCAATATGCCATCACCCCCCCTAATCTCATCCTCACGTGCCATCATCTCCCCTCTCATCTCCTCCTTGATCTGCTTCCTCAGCTGCTCCCTGAGCGTGTCTTTGGGGTGCTCCGCACGTGCCTCCCATGATCTTGATCTGGCACTCGCAGCGCTATCTTGGAAGTAGGATTTCTTTGTATGCCCCGCCCCTGCGGTAAGCACCCGACCCTCATGGTCGGGCTTCCCTATCACAGACGACAGGATGTCATTCGACCTTTGGCTCTGAAAGGTCCCCTGCTCTTTTCGCTGGCTTACCTCCTCCTGCAATAAGCGAATACAAATTAGATCTGAAATACAAGTTGGGTCTATTGCAATGCACTAAGTTAGATGTCTTACGATGATAGAGACGATGCGCGCAGTAACGAGGTTTGCAACTACAAGTTGGTCGTCGATGGTTTTCTTTGTCCTCGCTAATATCTAGTCGCGTGCCCGCTCCTCACATATGTGGGAGTAAGGCATCGCCGTCCCGAAGTTCGTACACTCCTCGGCTAGTCGCACCCACTCTGCCTTCTTCCCCTCATAGCCGCCTATACCGAGGTGGTGCGAGTGCATGTTATGCCTCTGGATAGCGGTGTTCCTCTCTCTCAACTGCTCTACCTCGAGCGTGCCCTACATCCTTGAGAACTCCTCCCAAATATCAGGAGTCACAAACGGATACCTCTCGAATGGTGTACTGCCTTTTAGCATGTACATACTGTGCATGAGGACCCTAAAGTGCCTCAAGGTCACACCCATCCTCTTCATGGCGTAACGCCTCGCGTTGCATTTATCTTCCTCCTCTATAATTCATTTGCCCTTAATCTCGTTTCACAGCTGACTCTTCTGCTCAGCACTGACTTCTCTTCTCCAATCATTAACCGTTATGGGCACTCTCTCTCACCAATTGGCCGAGGAATGATCGGTATCGCCCCTTGTACTTAGGAGGACCCATGCAGACCCCCGTGGCATTGAAGTGGAGAATCTGCGGCGTTCTCCCTGTGGCCCTTTTATTCGGTCCTCGGGCCTTCCTCACCTTACTCGAAGTCTCAACATTTGGAACTTAGCTCGGCTCAACACTTGGAACTTGGCTCGGCCCCTCAGGAGCACCTTGAACTCATTCTAGCGATGAGCCATTGCTCTCTAATTGCAACATTTTGAGTTTTTATCTAACATGGTCATATATTTGATATGAGAGAAAGTAATTCGTAGCTATTATATGAACTTAACAATAAATCATGTGAAGTAACAACTGAATGAATAATTCATAGCATGTAATTATTCTAGCATATTGTAGATATACAACAGAACTGGCCAGGTGCTGTGACAACTGCTCATGTTACCAAACGGATTCATTCCATCCAAACTCAAGTCAAATATTATGTTCCTCATTTCGGCACCGAACTCCTGATGTTTCCAATCGATGTTTCCCCATTGAGTCGAATCACTAGGATGTCTCAGCTTGCCATCTTCCTTTCGAGACTCATAATACCAAGCAACAATTTTGCCTCTCTAGGATTTGCAAACAACCGCTCGAAACGGGGAATGATTGTCCAGTACCACAATACCTTGGCTAGTGCACCTTTGGTGACCTCTTCACTGTCGCTGGCTCGGCTCTTATATTTCTTGTCAGTACGCTTCTCCTTTTGTTTGTACCGAGGCAAACTACAAACTAGACAAACGTGCAGCTCCTGATGTGCGTTACGGTACAAGATGCAATCATTCGAACATGCATGTATCCTTTCTATTTCCATTCCTATGGGATATAATAGTTTCTTCGCTTCATAAATGCTTGTTGGCAACTCATTTCCCTCCGGAAGCAGATTCGATAGAAGAAATAGAAGTGCATTGAAACTTGTATCTGTCCAACGGTGTTTTGTCTTTAGTTCGAACAATACAAGGATCGAACCCAGCTTGGTGTATTCTAATTTGCTCCCGAGAACAGTGGTTTGGCATCGTCTTCCATTAAGCTTTTAAACTTTTCAAACTCTCTTTCCATGTAATTTCTCTCCACATCCTGCAACATTTGCTCCAAATTGGCCTCCTCAAACATATCATGCTGCAACTCGTCATTTGGTTCCACCATGTCTTTGTTGCATACCAGAAGGGTACTACCAGTCTCCCCGTGATGGATCCAACAAATGTAATTCCTCACAAAGCCACATCAAATCAGGTGGTCCTTAATTTGAGCTGAGTTGTTATATCTCCTAAGATTGGTGCAATCAATGTAAGGACAATATATGAAGTTTACACCCCTCTTCACTATGTCTTTTTCTGTAATTTTTTTGAACTTCTGAACATCGCTCTGAAATTCATCACTCACATGGCTTTTCTGATACATTCATTCCTCACGGTCTATCTGCAATTAGGCTTCACACAATAAAATTAAGGAAAAACTGCAGCGACACCTAGCTAACTATTTCAAACATTGAGACATTATTTCAATTAATATTACCGTTGCAAAATAGCGGACGTGTTTCGGGATATATAAATGTACTCCCGAACGATAGGTAGCTTCTTCCCTAGTTAAGGGCTTCCAATTTCCTAGTTAGGAGACATACACTGCAAACTTCAACAGTGATATCGAATAAACTAATTATACAGTACAGTAGCTTGCAAATCTTTTTGACTTAAATGAAACAAAACAATAGTACCATCGATGACTCCTGATTTCTAAATAGCTAGGTTAGGTTCTAATCCCATTCGAGGATATGTGGTTCGGACAAGTTCCTGATCAGCTGTTGTACAACTCCAGAAAAAATTTCGGCAGTATCTCCCCGCTGTTCTCCAGATACACGTCTCGACAATAGGTCAAGAGGGGTGTGTACCCGCAGAACACCATAGGGAGATGCTACCGAAATCTACTCTAGAGTTGAACAACAATTGATCAGGAACTTGTCCGAATCACATATCCTTGAATTGTCCAAAGAATGTGGACATTTCGAGACTACTTCCTTATAAATATGCCATTTCGATCAGCATATTTATAAACAAGCACCCTCAAACGGGAGACGTAGGTTCCGCAGCTTAAACTCTAACATTCATCATGTGACAGCAACAATATAATTCCAGATTAACATGAGAGTACTACAAATTAAGATAATTAAATATACATGTGTGCTTGTCAAATAAAGGGTGTGCAATATGATAGGATATATACACAATACCAGTGCAACCTAAATTTTCTTCGCGACATATCCAAATTATGTAGTGCAAAATTGAAGGGGTTTGAAGGAGTGCTCACATTTTCAAGAAATCATAAATTCTGCAAAATGAGGGGAAATCTCCTCCAGCTAGGCTTCAAATTTACCCTCTTAACACCCACTCTTGAGAATTTCAATTTTTTCTCACCCAAATATTTCTTTCAACCACAGAATATGAGCTGTTTTCTTAGGTAGCGATGGAGAAATCTCTTCTGAAAAATAGATGAGAGTTCAGTACGAGTGGTATAAATAACCTAGCGAGGCACATTAGAATCGGTTCTTACTTAAGAAGCGATAGTGATGTTCATTCTTATCACTATCGGTTTCTAAATAAGAAGCGATAGTGATGTGATCATGCACATCACAATCGGTTTTTAAGTGAGAAGCGAAGTGATCTGCATGAACATCACTATGGCTTCTTTATTAAGAGCCGATTGTGATATGTACGTTCACATCACAATTGGTTCTTGTGTAAAAAGCGATAGTGATGATCACACACATCACTATCGCTTCTTACAAAAGAACCGATTATGATGAACATGTGCACATCACAATCGGTTCTTTTGTAAGAAGCGATAGTGATGTGTTTGATCATCACTATCGCTTCTCACACAAGAAACAATTGTGATGTGTCCAGTGCAACATCACAATTGCTTCTAACCTCAGAATTGATAGTGATTATTTTTACTACCCCTCATAAGTCATCTATCACAATCATTTTTCCTAAAAATTTAAGAACCGACTCAGATGAAGCGATAGTGATGTACCATTCTGTAGTAGTGTTAATCTATAGCTAGAACATTGATGTGGGCTTACTAAGACATGCTTGAACCCGTTAATTTTGTAGGAAAATATGAGAATTGTATTGTTTCTTACAAGATTCCTGTGTTCGAAATAGATCCTGAATTGTTGGACACGTGTTTGGCATGACTGATTTATCATCTTTATCAGCTAGTCTCATGTAAAGAAATCAAACCGTTTGATGGTATATCTCATTGTTGTACATTCTTTTCTCGTAGTGCTACTGAACTATTGTAACTATTCCACTCAGACACTACTTACTTAATTATACATGACACTACTGCAGCCTTGATCCAACGACAAAACTCAGTAGCCATCATTAACTCAATCGGTTGTATTAAAAAACCGGCACAACTAATACCTTTCACGCGCGCCTTAACTCTCATACATTTCGGTGAAGCTCACTCTCACACGCGCTTGGCTCCCACTATTTCTATTTTGCCCTAGCTCATCGTGCGCCTTCAGCTCCCGCGATTTGTACTTTGCCCTAGCTGGCGACTCCCACCCATCGACACCTCCCTTCCACCGGCGCATCCGGACAGCTTTTGCAAGGAGCCCAGCTTCGATATCTACAGGTTCGTGCAGCTGCTTGATTCCTTCTTGCCTAATTTTAGGGAAAGTTCCTTTTGAGTCATGTTAAAAAATCGACACACACACACGATAAAGTAGATCAAATCAAAAGAAACAAGACACAGATTTAATGTGGAAAACCCTTGCGAGAAAAACCACAAGCATCAGCCGGTGAATCTTTACTATTTTTTAGAGAGTTACAAACACAAGGTTCAAATTCACCCGTGCTGCTTACAAGAAGGTATATATGGATGGTGGCGACCTAGGATCCAACTCAGAAACAAATCCGTAACGATTCGTACCACAGGGGGCTCCGGCCCAAGCCTCCTGGCGACGGCCTCCACTACGCTCCATCAGACTTGGCCTTCTGATTCAGAATTTGGATCATATATCAACAAGTCAACCAGTTGAACAGCTTTTAGGTGGAATCCGAGTGAATCAGTAGTAAAAATTTGATCTTTTTTCAGTGCTAAGTAATTGAATTGATTTTTTCCCATTATTTCATAGGCTCTTGCTTACATATTCACATGTCAAGCTTATAGATATAAAAAAAGTACTCTGACTCCATCCGATTTTATGCTTTCATGTGCAGAGCTCGCTTGATGTTGATAAGCTTCAGAAGATAGGTGTAAAAATTGTGTTCTGCCTGTAGCAAGATCCAGACCTTGAGTATCCTTATTATTGAAGTTGGTTTTGTCATCTATCCTATAGGAATGAAGAAATAGCAACCTACAGTAAGATCCAGACCTTGTGTATCCTTATTATTGAAGTTGGTTTTGTCATCTTTCTTGTAGGAACGAAGAAATAGCAATCAACCTGGCTGCTTTTAGGAATTTAGAGTAAACATTATAGGATTCAAGTCACAGCTTCTTATCTAAACAACATGTTTTCTGCATTTTCTAGGATGTAATGTACATAAGACATCCTCTAAGTGATTTAGCTCTTATCCTAATGGTATTGTAATGGCATAATTATCTGTTGTTACGCATATTCTGTGTTACACATATTTCGTAGTTCTAAACTAGTCAAAAGTTTAATTACACCGGGATTTTGATGCTTTTGATTGGCTATTGAGGCTTCCTGCTGTAGTTAGCAAATTTCACAAGCTTATCAACCGTAATGGTGGTGTGACATACATACATTGTACTGGTGGACTTAGAAGAGCTCTTGCTATGGCAGTAGGTATACAATCTTTCCCTGATTGTTTCCCAAATAATAAATGTTATTATCTTATTGAAAGTCATGATTCCTAGATAATTACATCTTGTAAAATTCTGAGAACATGTTCTAAAATTTCAGTTGGCATATATGTTTTGGATTCTTGGCTACAGTCTTAACGAAGGACATCAGCTACCTTTTCCCACCTGAATTTAAGCTCATTTGTTTATTTGTAGAGTAAAACAGTTTGCTTTCCAAAATTGCATATCTACTTTATTGTTGTAATATGATGAAGCCTCCTACTAGTCTATATGTAAACAATATTAATTATATATATTAATGCGATATGCATGTGTACTGATTGTTAAGCATGTTTGTGTTGTATATTGTGAACAAATGGGATATATGTGTTGTATAATAAAGTGTTCTGTGAATGTGATATGTGCATTAATCTATGCTCTGTATTGTGAATGTGATATATATATATGTGTGTGTGTGTGCGCGCGTGCGCATACTGTTAAATATATGGCTGTTTTTGAGAGAATGCAAAAATGGCACATTCCTCAGTCATCACAATCGGTTCCTTCTAAGAATCGATTGTGATGATCACCGGTTTCTTATAAAGTCATCACAATCGGTTCTATATAATAAACGATTGTGATGATGTCACTATCACAATCGAGTTAAAACCAACTATGATAACTCCTCCTCATCACTATTAAATGATTTTGTGTTGCCACCAGAACTGACTGTAATGTTAAAAAAGAACCATGTACATTTTTGTTGTTGTGTATGTTCCCTTTTTCTTTTCTTTTCTTTGGGCACAAAAAGGTTCTGTTTGGTTTTGTCTTTGCTGTCTATGGTTCATAATTTCCAGTATAAGTGTGAAGATGCGTGAGCCCCCAAATTTAACATATCTATCGCTTTTAATTTTTAAATTACAAATTGATATATCTCTCGAAGCTGTCTGTATGTTTTGTTTCCTTGCGAATACGCTTTTCTTTATTCTAAGAATTTCTTCAATCCCTATCTTTTTTCTCGGAGCTTTCAACCACGTTTTTTTTGTTATATAATGGATAGTTAAAAGGACATCGGTACTGTGTGTGTTACAGTACTATTTAATTGCCACGGATCATGCGTTGCAACGGTGCACGCATGGGCACGGGAGATAGCACAGCAATGGTCCCCGGCGTTGTGCCGCCATACATGTACACCTCCGCGATTCGCTCCGTCCGTACGCGCAGCAACTGCCGCTGCATTCATGATGCTGTCCGCACGTACAGGTGCCAGTATTCCGGCCATTTGACGCTAGCCAATAGTTTGTCGCGTTCGCTGCAGCTGCGCCTAATCTGCGTAATTACAAGGAAAAAGGAAATCTTTCTTAATTTCTGGTCCATGGCAGCAGCTGGCGACCACCGGTGCCGTCGCCGTGAAGATAATTGCGTCCGTGCGATCCAACGACCGGCCACGTGCACACCTTCCGATGTCGTCGCGTTACCACTTGCCAGCGCCATCAGTGGCCATGTTGAGAGGTCACTGATTAAATCGAAAAAGAATTCGTAAATCGGTCTAAATAGTCTTGAGTTACTACTGTATCTCACTAGCTACTTGATGGTTTCTTTCTCTCTCGATGTTAGCATCGCTGGATAACGTATCGCCCAAAAAAGGGCGTTCGTTCACACTTCGGCATCCTCCTCTTGTCAAGAAACTGCCGTAAAAACATTGAGTAGACAAGTGCATACATCCACCTTTCAGCAGATTGACAGCATGTGTTCCTCCATGACCATGAGGTGGCCCAGCCCGGCAACATCTTGTCTGGAGAAACAGTTCGGCGCATCGCTGCGTCGTGGACGCCCCGCGCTCCAACAATCGCGAGCACAAATACAAGGCGCAAGCTCCGCTACATCGAGATTTTGATGAGAGCCGCGCCGCTACAAGGAAACGCGAGCTGTACATTTGTGTTTCCCTTTCTCACCCGTCGCTCTCGCCGTGAAAGCTGCAGCGCGCACGGCGCCGCGCGCGGCGCGGCCGGTGTCCAGCGGCACGCGGCACGCGGCACGGTGGCCGGTGGCCGTTTCCGCGCGGGGCCCGATCGTTCCTCTCCCATGATGCGAGAGAGAGAGGGGGGGCTGACGGTGATGCGTGTGCAGGTGTGAGGGGGTGGGCTGGTGGCCCTGTACGCGGTCGAGGAATCAAGTACCGGGAGATGAGAGCCAGGTGGGGCCCACAGCAAAGATGCGGATGCCGGGTACTCCGAAAGGTTTTGGGGAAACTGAGGTCCACATGGTCCATAGACCACCTTATATATGTACTGGTCATCCACTCATCCTTGTTTTTAGGATGATGTTATTTTAGATTTTTATACTTCTATCAAGATATATGTATAAAAGATTATACTATGCTTTTTTAGTTATGTTTGGATCCCTGGGCTAATTGTTAGCTTGCTAAAAATTAGCTCTAGTCTATCCAAACAGGAAGACTAATAGGTGGACTAATTTTTAACAACCCTCACTAATCAGATTAGTCCATTAGCTTGTGGGTGAGAGCTAATTTGAAATAATAATATGTAATATTTGGAAAAAGTCTGAAATATCCTCGCGCGAAAAGATGTGAATCACTAGCTGTTATGAGGGGTAGACATGACTTTTCTAAGAAATTAGTCCAACCATTAGCCATGTATCCAAACAGTCCTAGGCTAATTTTACATGGGCTAATTATTAGCTGGCTAACAATTAGCTCTAGCCATTAGCCAGCTAACAATTAGTTTTAGCCTATTCAAATATGTCCTTATTATATCTTTAAATAATATGTCTTACTCTAGTCTATAATAATAAATGATATTGAAAATAGCTAAAGAGAAAAGGTATAGAAGAAAAAAAAATAAAAAAATTACTTTAAAATTATAGAATGGCATGTATTTAATAATAAAATTTGAAAACTTTAATGACATGTATTCAGAAACAAAGGTAGTATAAGAATCTAAATAAATGCCTGATCAGTTTTGTCTTCATATGGAACACCACCAATAATGTTGCGTGACATGTTTCTATGAGTGTGATCTCAATTAGAGCTCATTTGTTAGATCTGGCTAAGTCTGTATCCTCAATTAGGCACCAAACTGTTGTGATCATCGACTTAGCGAGCCCTTTACGATAAAAATTGTACTGTCTTTCCTTTACAATACAGGAACATCCTATCAAAATCATGCCTTCCCGATGCCCAGCTATACATTATGGATTAGTAATACATATTATCTACTTTGCGAAAAAAAAACATATTGTATATTTTATTATTATTTTCCTTTCTATCCTTTTTATCACAGCACCTACGGCACATTCCGCGGCCATAGTTAAAGTTGTGATATTCCAGTCCCTAGGAAAAGTTAAGTAGGCCCGATTAACATTGCGTGTCTCGCCGATATAACCTTTTTTTTTGTTGTGATCTACAAGCTAAGGAGACACCTCCTAAATGATGCTAACTAATGAAACGAAAACAATATACAGCGACTCGCACTAGCAGCCAGTTACGCTCGAAAGCGATATGGTAAATTAGTAGAACTAGAAGGGTTGCCCACGTTTTTGCGTGGCTAGCTTAAGAAATATACTTGTATTTGCTATATAACACTACTACCTATGATTAAAAATAGTTATATATGGTACACAACTGTAATATCTGTGGTATCTATATTTACATAATATAAACGTTATAATTTTCTCTCGAAAATGAGGGCATTTCTAGTGTTTTTATTTTTAATAGATTATGTAGAATTTTTACCTCTGATATGGTGCCTCGAATCCTAGCTGTTGTTTGTGTGTGCGATGCGTGCGTGTGTATTTAGTTAAGTTTGATTTAGCATTAATATATTTATTTCTATAAATCAACTGATAACAACATCTAAATACTATCTTCTGCTATCCAATAAATCAAACGACTATTAAAACAGGGGGTGACGTTGCATGAGTGAGATTTACCTCCTTAAGTATTGTGATGGCAAATCTAATAATAATATTCTAATGTGATAAATCAAAATCCTTTTTGTAGGGGACCGGATTACCAAATCCGAACCCTCTCATGTTTCAACCGTGCTAGTCCAGGAACAGCTAGCACACACAGTCATACAGTGATGATAACACGGACATATCATAAAGTAATTAACAGCAATAAAGCAAAAGATTATAAACATCATCATCACATTATTACAATTATCGAGCCTTACGGCTTAAGTGAGTAAGTAGCAGCGGAAAAGTAGCAACAAAAAGGGTCAATCGATTGTGCCCCAACAACAAACTAGAATGCGCTCCATAGAAGTCTGGCTCATCCTCCTCATCAAAGTATTCACCACATATGTCGAACGGAGGATTGCATGCTCGATCTCCTCATACGCTTTATGGAATAAGCGACCAAGAATGATAAGCGAGGGTGAGTATACAACATACTCAAGAAGTCTTGAAAACTTAATGCAAATAACTAAATGCAAGGCTTAAACAAAGGAAGCATATAGGGTTCATTTACATAAAGCGAAATTGAAATTTAAATACAAGTAATAATTTCATAAAGCGACATTTAACAAAATGTAAATAGCATAATTAATTAAATTTGAAGTATAACAATTTTTCGTGTTCCAACTACGGTTGACTCAACCACCAAGCTAATATCCGGAGTTCCAGCCACTCACGGATTCCCAACCACATTTTCATTTAAACCAAAACCATCAATTTCATTTAAAACCAAAACCATAAAATCTACTATGTGAAGCGTTCCACGCTTGCCCTTATCCGTAAGGCACGGCTACTCAAGTAGTTTTAACTCTGCGAGTGTGTACACTTTACCCACACGACATGATCAACCCCTTTTGCCAAGCTATTGACACACTTCCTTTGGTGTGCTTGGCGGAGACCATGACAAGGCCTTTACAATGCATAATAGCGCTACCGACTTCGCCCGCTAAGGTTTCACCGCTGTTAGGGAATCCACCCAGTACAGAAGCCCCCTCTTGCGCCTTGCAAGTACCCTCCCGGCAAACCGCACAGCCCAATGGCGAAGTCAGATAACGATACAAGCAAATTACTTAGCGGTCGTACCCATAATAGACATGTGGTTGTCTTGTATAGCATGGCCCAAGGTAACACACGATCGGTCCTTAATTGACTAGGCGGAACAATCACATTCCAAAATTTTGTGCATCCGCACCCGCCATCCAACCATCCGCCCGGTCTAAATCATTTTTCACTTTTATTCTTCAAATTAATACCGACAACACCAATTACTATATTTTCACAATTCAATTTGAATCAAATATGAAAGCATTTCCATAATGGTAAAATACCGATGTGATTAAGCATGGCTAAGCATTTTCTCTCGTCCCATAATACAAAATGATTATTATTAACAGTAATTAATTTTCCTAGGGTGTCAATGGTTGTCAAAATGAATATCAATGTGGGTATAACAATTTGGCATTTATCTAAGCATTCAAAATGACATTAAAGCAGATACACAAATAATAAGCATGCAATAATTTAAAACAAAATAGCATTCATAAACTTGGGTTCAATATGGTCAAGGAAGAGTTGCCTTCAACCTCCCCCTTGCTTTTACCTCACATCGGATGCTCAGCTCGCTCCAGCCATTGCGTCTACACGCATGAAACACGCTAAAGCGAGACAAAAATAAATAAAACAAAAATAAATAAAATCCAAAAATTCAAAATAAATACACCAACAGATAGATCTTGATTTTAGATGAATTTATAAATTTAAATCGTTCGAATCGGAGTTCGAACGGAGGAGAACGGGCCTTCCGAAGTCTCTCGGGGGAGAAAATCAGAAAAAAATACCCTAAGGTGACACGTGTCGGCATGCTATTGGTTGGATTCAGTTTTTTGAAAAAATCACCGGAAAAGCAGAAGATCCGTGCGGCTGCCAAATGGGGTCCACCCGTCATCGACTCGGCTCACGGTGGACTCGGAGTACCGAGGGTGACACGGGGGCGACATGGCGCAACGTGGCGCGACGTGGCGAACATGCGGCGCCAAGTGGCGGCTTAGGGTTGACGTGGAGGTGACATGGCGCGACACAGCGACGAGACGGCGCTGACAAGGACGACCACGCGGACCTAGGGTTGAGGTGGCATCTACGTGGCGAACACGGGGCGGCTACGCGAGACGCTAGCGACGACGTGGCGCACACGTGGCTGGCACGTGGCGCCACGAGGAAAGGATTAGGGTTGCGGTGGCTTACCGGAACACGAGGTGAAGATCTGGCGGTCGATGGATGATCTGACAGCGGAGCGTGACGGTGCAAGCGGGCGACGACGTGGCCCACTCCGAGGCATGGATGAACAATCGGACGGTGAGGGTTGTGAGTCGAGTCGATGGCGGCGCTTAATGCGGAGATGGAGAAGGCGACACACCCAGCGGCGAAAGAGTCTTGGGATCGAGTCGAATGGTTAGTGGATCTGGTAGAGTTTGGAGAGACGAACTCGACGGTGCTTAAAAGTGCGGCGGAGACTCACCGACGGCGGAGAAATCGGCGGCGAAAGGACTCGGCTTCGTCTCGAACTCCGACGAGGGCTAGGGCACACACGGCGGCGTCCCAGCCTGCGAGAAGTGGGGGAAAATGTGCGGCGGGAGGAGGGGAACCTCAGAATGGGGTCGGCGCGAGCTTTTATAGCCTCGGGGTGCGGAAAAAGCGTGGAAGTCGAGGGCGGCGGCAGATTAGGGTTTGCACGGGCGGCGGCGCGTATCAGGGCGACGTGGACGCACGGCAGCCGCTAGATCGGGATCGGACGGGCGACGCGCGGCGCTAGGGTTAGGGTTTGGAAGTGAGGCGGCGGGTTGGGCCGGCTGGCGTGAGAGAAAAGAGCGGGCCGGGCAGAAACAGTGATGGGCCGAGGTGGAATGAACAGGGATTTCGGCCCGCGCGGAGGAAAAGATTTAGAAATTGATTTCCGAATTAAATAAAATACCAGAAATTCGAATAAACTTCAAATAATTCAAATAAATAGAAATAAACTCCGAAAAATCTCCAAAAATACAAAAAAATTCCATGAATCACAAGGAATCCAATAAAAACAAGAAATAACTAATTTAAAGTATAGATTAATCATATTAAATCCTTTTTGACTTTTGAAAATTTAGATTAAGTTGGAATTAATTCGAGAAAATTGCTACGGGTTTGGATTTTGAAATTCGAGCACAATGAATTCAAAAATTGGAATGTTACAAACCTCCCTCCTGATAAAAAATCTCGACCCCGAGATTTGGAACTAACCAGGGAAAAAGGCTGGGGTACTCCGCTCGAAGATCCTCCTCGCGCTCCCAGGTGGCTTCTTCTTCTGGATGGTTGCTCCACTGCACCTTGCAAAACTTGATTGCCTTGTTCCTTGTCCTGCGCTCAGCTTCATCCAGAATTCTGATTGGATACTCAGGATAGGTCAGATCTTAATGCAGCTCAACATTTTCCAACTGCATCTAACTATCTGGCACTCTGAGGCACTTCCTCAGCTGTGACACATGAAACACATTATGCACATTCGACAGCTGAGGTGGCAACTCCAACTGATACGCCACTTCCCCACTTCTGGCTAGAATTGGGAAAGGTCCAATAAATCTCGGTGCCAACTTGCCACGAACTCGGAATCGACGCATTCCTTTGAGTGGGGAGACCTTCAGGTACACAAAATCGCTAGGAGCAAAGGTCAACTCTCTTCTGCGATTATTAGCATAGCTCTTCTGCCTGGACTGCGCTGTCCTCAATCTTTCTTGAATCATCTTCACTTGTTTCTCGACTTTTGCGAATATCAGGGCGAAGACTTGGCGATCTCTGTCTCATGCCAGCAGAGGGTGTCTGCACTTCCTTCCATAAAGAGCTTCAAATAGCGACACCTTCAATTTGGCACGATAAGCTGTTGTTGTAGGAGAACTCCGCATATGGCAACATCGATCCCAAAGCGTGCATTAGATAATGCCGGAGCTCTCAACATATCCTCCGAGGATCTGGTTCACCCTTCGGTCATCCATCAAATGCAGGGATGATAAGTATCTTGAAGTTCGATTGGTGCCTAATGCTTCTTGTAACTTTTGCGGAATCTAGATGTGAATTGGGTGCCCCGATCCGAAACAATCTTTTTGGGCACGCCATGCATACACACAATCCAAGACATATACAGCTCTGCAAGCTTATCTCCCCCACAGGTTGTCTTCACCGGAATGAAATGTGCAACTTTCGTCAGTCGATCCACGGCAACCCAAATCGAGTCATAGCCTGACCTGGTCCTCGGAAGTCCTGTAATGAAGTCCATCCCAACTTCTTCCCACTTTCATTCGAGGCACCTTCAATGGTCTGCAACAAACTCTTGCCTCTCGATGTTAAACTTTCACTTTCGGCACACATCGCACATGGCTATGAACTCTGCAATTTCCTTCCTCATTCTTGGCCACCAATAAGCACTTCGAAGGTCATGATACATCTTGGTATTGCCTGGATGGATTGAGTACGCTGACTCATGCGCTTCCTTCAGTATCAATTGCTTGATTGCTTTTGATTAAGACGTAGATACTCTTTCCAAGCCATCTTGTTCCTTCCTCATCCTCACGAGAATCACGGGTTTTACCTTCCTTGATTCTTTCCTTGATCCTAGCAGTTTCTTTATCTGACTTCTACATCTTCTTGATTTGATCCACCAGAGTTGGTTGAATCTCTAAAGCAGCAACAGATCCTTCTTCCACCAACCCCAAATTCAGACGCTGAAACTTCTCATGCAGAGCAGGCTGATCTTCCTGAACCATCAGTTATTGCGATAGCTCTTTATTTCAGGCGTCGGCAACCACATTCGCCTTACCAGGATGGTAATGTATGCCTACATCATAGTCCTTTATCAGCTCTAACCATCTTCTTTGCCTCAAGTTGAGATCGCTTGAGTGAAGATGTATTCGAACTCTTGTGGTGCATGAAGATCTCACCGATTCCCAATGAGATAGTGCCTCCACGGCTTCAATGCATACTGTGACCAATTCCAAGTCATGGGTTGGATAATTCTCCTCATGTGGTCGCAATTGCGCGAGGCGTGTGCGACTATCTTGCCTTCCTGCATCAGCACACAACCCAGACCCTACCTCGAAGCATCACAATAGATCTCAAATCCTTTCTGGATGTCCGGGCAAACAAGCCTTTGTCTTTGTCGTCAATCTTTTCTTCAATTCCTGAAAGCTCTGCTCGCAAGTTTCAGTCCATTCAAACTTCTTCTCCTTCTTCGGCAGCTGGGTAAGCGGTCTAGCAATCTTCGAGAATCCTTCAATAAACCTCCTGTAGTATCCGCTAAACCAAGGAAACTCGGATATCCGGCCTTGACTTTGCCTCAATCGAGCACTCCTTTCACTTTTTAAGGTCAACTGAGACACCTCCGGCAGAAATGATGTGACCCAAGAATGCAACTTCATCAGCAGAACTCACACTTGCTGAACTTGGCATACAGCTGGTGACTTCTGAGCTTCTCTAAGACCATCCTCAAACGTCCTTCATGCTCAGCCTCATCTCGAGAATAAATAAGGATATCATCTATGAAGACCACCACAAACCTGTCGAGGTACTCCATGGACACCTTATTCATCAGATTCGTGAAATAGGCTGGAGCATTAGTCAGACCAAAGGACATGACTGTGAACTCATACAACCCATACCGAGTGGCAAAGGCTGTCTTCGGGATGTCCTCTGACTTTATCTTGACTAATGATAGTGTGGAGTATATGGACCCGGGTATCTGCATGGCGGGCGAGAGGACCACCTAAGAGGGATGGGCCAAGCCGACTATATGAAGATGGGTATTGCTCGGGAGGCGGGGCCGCCATGCAACAAGGAAACCACGAAGATGGAAACCAACCTCGCTAAGGAGGATACAATTGTAATCCTAGCCGCTATCATGTATAATGGATAAGAAAAGAGATATAATCTCCACCTCGTATCCAAGTGGGACTCCTTTTTGTAACCACCCTCCTCTGCTATATAAAGGGAGAGGCGGGGAGGAAAAACAACACACAAGAACATCATCGGCAAATAAGTTAGCCACTCATAATTTCAGAGCACAGGACTAGGGTATTATCTCCGCTGCGAGAGCCCGAACCTGTATAATTTCTCGTGTCTTGTGCTACCATCGAGCTCCTGATCCAGCGCGTAGCCCCCTTTTCATTATTGTCGGTAACAAACCTCGACAGATAGCCAGATCGCAGATCGATCTTGGAGAAGATGCATGCTCCCTTCAACTGATCAAACAGATCGTCGATCCTGGGCAAGGGATACTTGTTCTTGATGGTGACCTCATTTAGAGCTCAGTAGTCGGCCTTTTGTCTGATTGTTGTCCTTCTTCTTCACAAAGAAGGCAGGCGCTCCCAGGCGGCGAACTTCGAGCCTTAAATCCTTCTCTTGCGGCTCTTCAATTTGCTTCTTCATCTCGGCAAGTTCATTGGGTCGGCATCTTGTAAGGCCTCTTGGAGATAGGAGCTGTCTTGGGGACTATTTCTATGGTGAACTCAATGTCCGTCGGCGGCATGCACAGCAACTCCTCAGGAAATACATCCGGTATTCACTCACCATAGGCACTTTTCCACGATGATTTCTTCGGTAGATTCAATGTGCACTTCCTACTTGAGGACTTATCGGACATACCTCCACTCGAGTGCCTTACAGTATTGGTGATAGTGATGGCTCTATGGCATAATCAATTTGACCTTGGAACTTGACTAACGGTCCATCCCTAGAATGACATCTATGCCCTTTGAATCCAAGAGGATGAGGTTAAGCTAGAATTTTACCTATTGATTTCTCTGATTGCACTAGGGCACACCAAATCGTTTTCATTTCTTTGCCCGGAGATTGCACTATCATAGGACTCTTGAGAGGAACAGACTCCAAACCAAATTGCTCAACAAAACACTTGGAGATAAAAAAAAGTGATGCTCCAGAATCAAACAAGACTGTGGTAGGAATTGAATTGACAAGGAACGTACCCAATACCACATCTGGTGCATCCTGAGCCTCCTCTGCAGTCACGTGGTTGAGACGCCCTCTCCCAAGCAGCTTGAGTCCTGGGGTGTGAGGCGCTCACGGCTGATCCTGTCTTTGGAGTCTTGGCTGAACTAGATCCCAAGCTAAGCAGTGCAGTGTCCATTGGTTGGCGCCTCACGAGGGCATTCTTGGCATAGTGACCCGGTGATGGCAATGAAAGCTTGAACTCCTGCGACATTGGTGTTCCCCTTCTGTGCCGCCAGGCCGCAACATCTTTGCGGTCCACGAGCAAGCGGGCGAGGTCGAGAAGAAGGTGTGCGAGTGCTCACTGAGCAGTGTCCTGCTGACTGTTGAGGTGGAAAGCGGCGACGAGAACCACTCGCTCCTGGTGAGCCTAGAAAGCCATCTTCCTCTTGCGTGACTCTCGGCGGGCGCGTGAGCATCCTCCTGCACTAGGGCCTTGTTCACCATGTCTTTGAAAGTTGGGAAAATCAAATGCAACTTGTGAACTTTGATGTCGGGTCAGGACCCTCATGAACCTCCAAATCTTGGCACTATCGGTGGCCACATCCTCAGTGCATATCTCGGCAATTTGGGTGGGCGGTTGAGATACTCTGACACACTCTGATTTCCCTGACGCAGCTTCCGCAACTCTCTCTTCTTCATCTCAATGATTTCAGCAGGTACGTGAGTAGTCCGGAAGGCCTCAGTAAACTCCTCCCAAGTGATCGCTGGCGTTACGATGGGCTGCCTGAAGTTGTCCCACTGTAGGCGACTCCTTCAAGCGATGGTCGGCATACAACACCTTCTCGCGGTCATCGCACTGGGCCAGCTGAAGCTTCTTCTCAATATCTCTTAACCAATCTCTGCCTCCAAGGGTTCACCAGCTCCCGAGAAGGTAGGCGGTCGGGTCCTCATGAACTCTCTAAGCTTCATTGCTTGGTTTGGCTCTTGGCTGCTGCTGCAGTGCCTTGGCTGTGATTGTTCACCATGTTACGTGCCAAGGCTGCATGAGTTGAAGCCGACGCCATCATTTGTTGCATATCGCCATCCGAGATTGAAAAGGTGGTGGTGGTGGCAACTCCTCCTCGACCGACCTTCTTTGCTCTGAGGAACTCTGCTGCTCTTGTGGCAGCTTGGAGACACGACCACGCCTGACCTCTGCCTCGGACCTCTGCGACCCGACTCATGGCCACTCCTTGACTTTCCATCTGAAGCAATGGCCAAGGAAAAGTTAGCAAAGACGAGGGAGAAAAGCACAAGACGAGGGGGAAAAAGCAAAAGATAAGAAGACTGGAGAGGTAGCCATTCCAAGGCAAGACAGGCAACAAAACTCCAACGAAAGGTGGCTGCAACACAATGCCTGGGCAAGCGCACAACACACCTAATAAGGCCATTCTCAGTGCATAGTTTCATTTCCCAGTTTTCAAGAGTGCCACATCAGCTTTTATCTAGGTAACTGTGTATCCTGAGTGTCATCTAGATGAAACTTTCTCACCTCCCATGAAACTCTCTCTATCTCTCTCTTCATAATTACCTTGGCATGTCACCAAACATGATGATGTGTCATATCATTTAATGAGAATGAAACTCCCATTGTGAATGGCCTAAGCAAGCAATAGAAATCCAAATAAACTCCGATTACTACGCGAAGAAGAGTGACATGGGCACTAATAACTTATTCTTCATAAGGGTCCTTCTGAGCGATCTTCCGTCCACTTGATCCTTCTAGCATGTAAGGACCCGAATTCACCAATTCGAATCCACTGTGTTTTACCGCACTAGTCCCAAGATCAAACGCTAGTGCACACAGCTTAACATCGGTAAGCATCATATCATACACAACGATAAAAATAATAAGACTTTATTTATTGAATATAACTAGTGTATGATCTTATTACCACTTACATTGTTCAGCCTTACAAGGCAATAGCAAAACCAATGAGACAACTACAGCGGAAAGTAGTAGAAAACGTAGATGTCCCATTAGCACACCACAAGCAGCTGACTAGGATTGGCCTAGTGACACGTGTCCACCTGAAAGTCCTTCTCCAATATTGACGATGATTCCTCCACTGTTGTTGGTTGTTAAGCAAGGGTGAGTACACCAACACGTACTTAACAAGTTGTGCACAGAATGCAAATTCTATCATAGCTATATGCAGGCTTATTCCAAAGGAAAGTCTAAGGGTTCATTTGCAACTAAGCAGCATTTAAAAACAAGTACAGTATATAGATTGAAATGACAGTAAAACAAATAACGGTAATAAATAGGTTCAGTATTTCTCAAGTAAACCAAGTTTCTCATCCTAAGTCAAAATTCCACCTTTCATGGCAACTTTGCCATCCATCCAAAGTTTTATTTTGCAAAGTCTAAACCCTTATTTGTAATCCCCGAGCTTTGCTCAATACAAGTGAGCACGGCTATCCAAGAATAGATTGTACACTCTGCACGAAGTTATGCACTTTACCCACACGACATTATCATCTTCGTTGCCACGTTAACACACTTCCTTTGGTGTGTCGGCGAAGAGATCACGACAAAGCCTTTACAATGCATCATCTTAACCCGGTACTACCGGCTAAGGTTTCAACCTTTGGTGGGGTAGTTTACCACATCGAGGCCCCCTCTTGCGCCATGTGAGCCACCGGCGAGGCTAGTTACCACTACGGGTCTCATTCCACCACGATAGTACTAAAGCTAAGACTTTGCAAATTAGTCACTAAGGCGCCCCATGAGACATGTGGTTGCATGGTTGACTCGGATCAAAGGCTCATAAGGTGTCCTTATAGTTTGATCAAAGCAAGACATACACATACCCTCGCCCATCGGCCCACCACAACATCCTGCCCTTGCCACTTGCTCAGGCCAAAATCATAACCACCCTAGTTGATTACCAAGCACCACGTGCCATCAACAACTTCGATATCGTTCGCGTGACATCCCTTGCCACAACAACTCAATCTCATCGTGTGACCACACATGACACACAAGTTAACATCATTGTTCCATATTCCATTAGTCAAATTTAATAATCAACATTCCATGTACATGTGATGACGTGGCATGGCTAAGCATTCTAATCCGATCTAACCATCCATGTTGATTTCATTATTAACCAACTATAGTGAACCAACCTAGGGTGACAAGTGGATCATGGCATACAACTAGCAAGGTAGGGTGTAATTCAAAGGATGCGATAGCTAATCCCAAACTTATGTTGAAATCATTTATACACATAAAATAACAAGTGATAAGGTAAATCAAAATAGCATGCAATCTAGTTTATGGGTGCAACATGATCAAAGCACAACTTCCCTTGGTTAAGCTACTGGTATTGTTCCGAAGATTGTTCTTGAGTTGTTAATTCCTCATTCGAAACCTTGCTCAACTCAACGTCTACGCGAATCGAGAAGAAATAGCAAATAAACACCAAAAACAAATAGCAAATGAACTCAACAATCCAGATAAAACCCCCATTAGATAGATCTTAATTTTATAAATTTCTAGAAATTTGAATCACCTTAATCGGGGTTCATATACTAAAGTTATAGCATTCAGAAGTTTTGAAAATAAACTAAACTCTGGAATTAGAAATTCTAAATCTTTCCGAATTATTTTTATAAAGAAAATCCAAATTTTCACCTTATAAACTTGTACGGACAAAGCGTGGCGGAATCTAGGCGATGAATTCAATCTAGCGATTCACGGGTAAATCTACTACGTGGCCTAATATCAACCGTCCGACTTAAATCCAAGCGGTTGATATTTAATCGGAGATGCTTACGATTCGAAGTGGCGTGGGCGAATTCCGTGCGCTTAATTACGATCCGATGGTGGTGAAGTTCGGCCCGGCAATGAAGCGACAAGCGGCTTGAATTCACGGAGCGAAGACGGCGACCTCGGCGACAACTTCGGCGTATGCGCTCGGAAGTCTCCTAGCGGCGCTGCTATCTGAAAATCCCCACGAACGGCGCGACTCCACGATTTGCTCACGAATTTCCTGGCCGCTTGGTTCCTTGGCGTCGCCTGCGCGCGAGTTAAATAGCGAGCGCATGCACTTCTTCCATCCGAGCCGGACTCCGATTCCTCGCTGGCTTCGGCGACGCGCGAAAGAGTTTGAATCGGCTGCGCTGGAGAAATTCCTTCGCCGCTCCTGTGCCAGCGCGAGTCCTTTTCCCGCCCGATGGAACTCCGAGTCCCTGCTGCTTTTGGCGCCAACGTCCGTGGTTGACTCGGCTGCTCACGAACGTATCCCCTCACGCACGATTTTTGGCGCCAGCTCTAGCATCCAAATCAACCACGCGCTAGAGAAAAACGGAAGGAGCTCTCCACGTGCATGGAAGGACACGACGAAGACAACGAGCGGATGATGTTCACGTGGCACTATGGACGAACCGGATTTATTAGTGACGCGATATGATCCTAATCGGCCAGGGCCCAATGAGCAATGAATTGTCACGATTCATCCCGGAGAGAAAAAGAAATTTCCCAAAAATACTTCGAGACCTTCTAAACTTAAATAAAATATTTTTGGGCAGTCTTTATTTTAAATTTCCCTTTTATAATTAGTTTTCGACAGAAGGCAATATACTTTTAAGATAATCCAAATAAATCCCAGAAAATCCAATTAAATCCAGAAAAATCACGAAAATCATAAATTGCAATAAAATAATATTTAATCATTAAAAATTCAAAAATTGGGATGTTACAACGGAATCTCGTCCCCGAGATTTAGGGCTGGCTAGAGAATATGTTCGAAAATTCTGCCTTCAGATCCTCCTCACGCTCCCAGGTTGCTTCATTCTCGGAGTGATTACTCCATTGAACTCTACAAAAGCGGGTAGACTTATTTCTGGTTCTACGCTCCATTACATCAGAATCTTAATCGGCTGCTCTTTATAAGTCGATCCTCCCGCAACTCAATTGCTTCTACGGTGTTTGCTCATTGGCACTCTAAGACATTTCTTAAGGTGAGACACATGGAACACATCATGAACTCATGCTAATGATTGTGGCAATTCCAACTGATATGCAACCTCTCCCCTGCGGCTCGAGATCTTAAATGGTTCTACATACCTAGGTGCGAGCTTCCCTTTGACATGAAATCTTTTTACGCCTTTAAGGGGAGTAAATCTGAGATATACGAAATCATCGGGTTCAAAATTCAAATCACGATGGCGATTGTCCGCATAACTCTTCTGCCTTGACTGAACTGTTTTCAATCTTTCTCTGATCATCGCAACTTGTTCTTCAGCCTCCCTGAGCAACTCAGGTCCGAACACTGAACGCTCTCCCGTTCAATTTCCAACTTAACGGGTTACAATAGGCATGACCATATAAGACTTGAATGGTGACATTTGCAAACTAGCTTGATAACTATTGTTATAAGCGAAATCGCATATAGCAAGCTTTTATCCCAAGGCGTGGCGTAAGCTAACACACAAACTTTCAACATATCTTAGGATTACGATTTAACTTTTTACATTAGACTATTGAGTGCCTTGAGATGATAAGCATCTTTGAAATTCAAGCAAGTTCCCTTTACTTCATGTAACTTGTTCTAAAACTTCAAGATAAATTGGATACCTTTATCGAACACGACCTTCTTGAGCACCTTATGTAGTCACTCCATCCTTGACACATCTGGTCGCTAAAGCGATCTCTTGAATCGTAGCCCTTAGTGGTATGAAGCGAGCAACTTTGGTCAATTAATCGATAATGCTTTCTCTGAATTTGTATCCTTTATGGTCTATTAACACTAGGGATTCTCTTAAGGATTTGCCTCTCATTTGCACTCGAGGATTCTATAATGAGTGCAACGAACTTTAGGTCTCTATTGCATTACCATTACTCTCTAGCGCACATCATATCGAGTATCATATCCAATAGTTTCACTCTTCACTTTAGACCACCAATACTTTTCTTTAGACCTCATTGCATCTTGGCACTTCTGGTGAATCGAATACTTAGAATCACGGGCTTCCTCAAGTATCATCTACTTAAGATCTTCCTATCCAGGCACCTTGGTTCGACCCTAACTCCTTATGATATCTTAATCACTCAAAATTCTACTTTACTTTTTTTTTTGCTAAGCCTTCTTCTTTCCTTAACTTGATTTTGTACTTCGTCTACCTTCGTACTTCTTATGTTCTGCTCTTCTGGTGTCGGTTCTATTTCCAAGGCAACTATGAAACCTTGTGGAGCGACCTTTAATTTCAACTTCTTAGATTCTTTACATACCCTGGTTAACTGCTTATTATCAACATATTACCTCATAACTCAAGCGTCGACTACCACATTGGCCTTATTAGAATGCCCATGGGTTACGACACTAGAATCTTTGATCCTTCCAACCATTATCTTCGTTCTATATTAAGGTTTGGTGAGTAAATATATTTAGATTCTTAAGGTTCCTATCTATTTTGATGAGATAATGGTACCATTTTTTCTCGTGCACTACTTCGCTAACTCCAAGTCATACGTAGCCTCATCGTTTATGCAACATTGTCGGTTCATTTCTCAGATTATGTCTTGGAAGCATCATCCTTATATATCGAAATTGCTTCGTACCGCTGGTAATACTAACACAGGTGTTAATGGTAACCGCTCTTTTCAACTTCCATAAACCCTTTTCGTCACTCTGGTGTTCATGCAACTCTTTCTCCTTAACAATCGTATAAAAGGTCTAGATATTGTCGAAAAACTTTCCTATGAACCAGTGGTATTATCTTCCTACTTCTAGAACCTCAAATCTAGGTAACGAACGTTGGTTGCTACCATTTTAACACAACTTCCACCATGCTTGATTCAACAATAATTCCTTTAGAAGTCTTTGCGTGGCTAACGAAATTCCACCTTTTTCTTCTAGGAATCACATTTGTTGAATTTAGCGTACGAATGCTGCTCTCGCAAAAACTCATTTCTAGGTTCTGTATATTTTCCTCTTGTCTTATAGTGTCATCTATATGGCAACCATGAATTTATTCAAATAATCCTTAAACACCTTACTCATCCTGTTTACGTAGTATGCAGGGCATTGGTCAATCCAGGGGGTATAGTCAAAGTTATACCATCTATATCGCATAGAGAACGCAATCCTAAAACATCCTCCACATGACTCCTCAATTGACGATAGACGAAGCGAAGTTTTATCCTAAAGAGATTCCAACTCTCTTCTCAACTTGTCCAAACACATTGCCGATCCTGATATTGGATACTCGTCCCCGATATTTTCTTTATTTAGAGCATGATTTAGAGCACCCACCCTGATCTTTCGTTTTCATTTTTGATAACAAGAGCTTCCATGGTGATGTACCAAATCTTCTCAACTATTCCTAATAACTCTTTGATATGTTTTTCTCTTTCCCATTAATTCCTTAGTAGACTTTTGGCATGGTTTTTTTTTGCTATTAAGTTGTACTAAGCACTAATTCGCTCACTAACTTGATATCTCGATATGAGGGCTTACCAGGGAAATTCTGGGAAAATATATCAAGGTATTCTCTGATAACTGGCACATCTTCTAATTGGCAACTCCATAGTATCATCCATCAGCTGGCTAACACAAACTGTCATTACTTGATACTCTTTGTTGTTTTTTTATTCAGGGTTTCAAATCGATATACTCTTCACCAAAATAACCTTATGTTTGAGCATCTAACTGATTTCAAGAATAACCTAAATATCCAACCTAATATGATTTGCTTGGAACTCTACTCTCTCAATGGGCATTGAACTCTCAGCATCCTGGTCAAATTTAGCACAACTGAGCACTTACTGATAATGATAAATCCTCTGGTTAACAAGCTTAGGCTGGGTACCACTAAACTAGCCACTATTTCACATGCATCATTTTCAGATAAACCCTTAACACCAGATTATTCCTAGAGAGACGTCTAACTCATTAATTCATATTATTACTTTTCATTCCAATACTCCGTATACCAATGTATTAACCATTCCTGCTTCATTTCTTTCGACAAGAAAACCTTTACATGGAATTCTTTACTAATCTCTTTTATTTGCAAATATGGTTACGATATGGCCCCAGGTAAACTCATGGCTCCTAACTTTCCTTATTTAGCACTGGCGTTGGGGTTTTAACAGAGATGGAGTTGTAATTGACTTGAGCCATCACGATTGCTTTCCTTTGGGGCGTTTGTTGGCAATATGCTCAGATTTGTGGCAATTATAGCAGAGTCTAGGGTGAACTTTCTTTCTTGAGCATTAGAACAGTATCTTTTACCTAGACGCCTTTTCTTCAATTGGTTCTTTAGGCAAATTTCTCTCGCAATTTCACCACTTGCCTTTGGCGTTACGTACTGGACTAAGGTAACTTCCATTATATCTATGGTTATAGGAATTACTTATCTTTTCTGTGGACTTCGATTG
The DNA here is from genome assembly GCA_036346375.1 of Guadua angustifolia. Lineage (NCBI taxonomy): Eukaryota > Viridiplantae > Streptophyta > Magnoliopsida > Poales > Poaceae > Guadua > Guadua angustifolia. Next base: position 25,692,798 of record CM070507.1, read on the forward strand.
GCACTCATGCCGCTCTTCTTGTGATTTATTACTTTTGTCTCGCAACACCTCCCCTAGCAAAACGATCTTCTTCACCATACAAGAGACCTACTGTGGTTGATAGCCACTTCTTGCTTTTCTGATTAAGGTCGATAGGTTTAGGAGGGTACATTTTTAATTCTCCAAATGACGTATCCGGTGCAACTAATTTTTCCCTTTTTATTGATAATTCTCGAGCAACTAGGGTTCACAGATTCTTTCGTTGATGCTAGATTACGGCAGTAATTATCGGATCCAGGGAACACTGAGGTGGGCAATGGTCTCGACCTTTACGAAGGTAACATGTGATGTTGCTCATAGGACACTTTCCAATTGGATGACTTCCTTTGCAACTAGAGCAATTGATCGCATGCTCGTTAGCGGTATGTCCTATTTTCCACAGCGAATGCACGCACGATTTTCTACATTGTTTAGTTGACAGCACTCCCTAGAACAATGTCTAGATTTCGAACAAGGTGCAGGGGTGGCGTCTCTCTCCATGGTCTCGAGCCAATTCTCGGCTTCTAAAGGCGAAATATTTACTTAAAACGTTGGTGGACGATTCTTTATGAATTCTGATAACCTTGAGTTAGTACAGGGATCACTAATAACAGTTTGAGACGCTTTTACTGACATTTGCTTGATTGGTCATATTCTGTATTTGCTTCCTCATTGCCTGCATTAACTGAGTTTGATTGGCCAAAAACTCTTTGAAGCTCTACGTATCTATCGGTGGTGATGGTTGAAAAACTAATCCATCCTTGGAGTTTCTATTGAGTTGGTTTTCACTTTCATTGACTTTATTGCTATCCCTAATCGGAACCATCTGCTTGATTACTTTACAGGGGTTAGGTGAGAGAGAAGATAGCATAGGTAAGAAGTAGAGATCCTAATATAGGGGAGATGGGTTTTAACCCAATAACTTAAGCAATCATTATTAATAACTTGGTATGGTCGCTTATATAAGCCTAAAAGCTTTGCAACACATACTGCACACTCAGCAATCAAGAAGAACCAATTCAACCTAAACATGCAACAACTACCGTCTACATGGGTGACTCTCCTTTCTTAGGAAACGCGACTCCCTCACATGAGCCTCATTGGCTAAGCATTGGGTCTTCTAGCTCTTGATACACTTCATTGATCCGCTCTTCCATGAGCTTGATGATTCTTTCCTTCGCGATCTTTATAGTAGCAGCAGGCACTCAATGCCACCTCCTAAAGTGTGGTATATCGTTTTTCTACTTAAGATAACTTAGGTAAGATTTTAACTTACTTCAGCAGAGGTAAGGGAAAGAAATTTCAGCAAGGGAAAAGAAAGAATTTTTGGTAAGGATAGAAATAGAAAAATGAGATAAGTCAAGAACACATTATTCTTCTAGGTTGGGTCTTTTATTTTGGAAAATAATTTTGAAGGACCTATAGGGACGACCAACTATCTAAGGCCAAGACCTACAGTCAGTATGTTCTGATACCACCTCTGAAGGACCCGAATTCACCAATTGAATCCATCGTGTTTTTTCTGCACTAGTCCCGAGGATCAAACGCTAGTGCACACGACTTAACATCGGTAAGCATCATATCATACCTAGCGATAAAAATATTAAGACTTTATTTATTGAATATAACTAGTGTATGATCTTATGACCACTTACATTGTTGACCTTACAAGGCAATAGCAAAACCAATGAGACAAGCTGCAATGGAAAGTAGTAAGCGTAGATGTCCCATCAGCACACCACAGGCAGCTGACTAGGATTGGCCTAGTGACACGTGTCCACCTGAAAGTCCTTCTCCAATATTAACGATGATTCCTCCACTGTTGTTGGTTGTTAAGCAAGGGTGAGTACACCAACACGTACTCAACAAGTTGTGCACAGAATGCAAATTCTATCATAGCTATATGCAGGCTTATTCCAAAGGAAAGGCTAAGGGTTCATTTGCAACTAAGCAGCATTTAAAAACAAGTACAGTATATAGATTGAAATGACAGTAAAACAAATAACCCTTGACTGTAATCCCCGAGCTTTGCTCAATACCGTGAGCACGGCTATCCGAATAGATTGTACACTCTACAGAGGTTATGCACTTTACCCACACGACATGACCATCTTTTGTTGCCACGCGGTTAACACACTTCCTTTGGTGTGTCGGCGAAGAGATCATGACAAAGCCTTTACAATGCATCATCTTAACCCGGTACTACCCGCTAAGGTTTCAACACTGGTGGGGTAGTTACCACATCGAGGCCCCCTCTTGCGCCATGTGAGCCACCGGCGAGGGTGGTTACCACTACCAGTCTCACTCCACCACGATAGTATTAAAGCTAAGACTTTGCAAATTAGTCGGCTAGGGTGCCCATATGAGACATGTGGTTGCATGGTTGACTCGAGTCAAAGGCTCACAAGGTGTCCTTATAGTTTGATCAAAGCAAGACATACACATACCCTCGCCCATCGGGCCCACCTAACATCTGCCCCGCCACTTGCTCAGGCCAAAATCATAACCATCCCGGTTGATTACCAAGCACCACGTGCCATCAACAACTCGATATCGTTGCGTGACATCCCTTGCCACAACAACTCAATCTCATCGTGTGACCACACATGACACACAAGTTAACATCATTGTTCCATATTCCATTAGTCAAATTTAATAATCAACATTCCATGTACATGTGATGATGTGGCATGGCTAAGCATTCTAATCCGATCTAACCATCCATGTTGATTTCATTATTAACCAACTATAGTGAACCAACCTAGGGTGACAAGTGGATCATGGCATACAACTAGCAAGGTAGGGTGTAATTCAAAGTGCGATAGCTAATCCCAAACTTATGTTGAAATCATTTATACACATAAAATAACAAGTGATAAGGTAAATCAAAATAGCATGCAATCTAGTTTATGGGTGCAACATGATCAAAGCACAACTTGCCTTGGTTAAGCTCCTGGTATTGTTCCGAAGATTGCTCTTGAGTTATTAATTCCTCCTTCGAAACCTTGCTCAACTCAACATCTACGCGAATCGAGAAGAAATAGCAAATAAACACCAAAAATAAATAGCAAATGAACTCAAAAATCCAGATAAAACCCCCATTAGATAGATCTTAATTTTATAAATTTCTAGAAATTTGAATCACCTTAATCGGGGTTCATATACTAAAGTTATAGCATTCAGAAGTTTTGAAAATAAACTAAACTCTGGAATTAGAAATTCTAAATCTTTCCGAATTATTTTTATAAAGAAAATCCAAATTTTCCTGCCTCGGCTTGTACGGACAAAATGTGGCGGAATCTAGACTGATGAACTCAATCTAACGGTTACGGGTAAATCTACTACGTGGCCTAATATCAACCGTCCGACTTAAATCCAACGGTTGATATTTAATCGGAGATGCTTACCGATTCCGAAGTGACGTGGACGAATTCCGTGCGCTTAATTACGATCCGATGGCTGGTGAAGTTCCCGGCCAGCAATGAAGCGACGGCGGCTTGAATTCACCGGAGACGAAGACGACGACCTCGGCGACAACTCGGCAACGCGCGCTCGGAAGTCTCCTGGCGGCGCCTGCTATCCTGCGCGAAATCCCACGAACGCTGGCGCGACTCCACGATTTGCTCGTGAATTTCCTGGCCGCTTGGTTCCTTGGCGTCTCCTGCGCGCGAGTTAAATAGCGAGCGCATGCACTTCTTCCATCCGAGCCGGACTCCGATTCCTCGCTGGCTTCAGCGACGCGCGAAGAGTTTGAATCGGCTGCGCTGGAGAAATTCCTTCGCCGCTCCTGTGCCAGCGCGAGTCCTTTTCCCGCCCGATGGAACTCTGAGTCCCTGCTGCTTTTGGCGCCAACGTCCGTGGTTGACTCGGCTGCTCACAAACGTATCCCCTCACGCACGATTTTTGGCGCCAGCTCTAGCATCCAAATCAACCACGCGCTGGAGAAAAACGGAAGGAGCTCTCCACGTGCATGGAAGGACACGACAAAGACAACGAGCGGATGATGTTCACGTGGCACTATGGACGAACCGGATTTATTAGTGACGCGATATGATCCTAATCGACCAGGGCCCAATGAGCAATGAATTGTCACGATTCATCCCGGAGAGAAAAAGAAATTTCCCAAAAATACTTCGAGACCTTCTAAACTTAAATAAAATATTTTTGGGCAGTCTTTATTTTACATTTCCCTTTTATAATTAGTTTTCGACAGAAGGCAATATACTTTTAAGATAATCCAAATAAATCCCAGAAAATCCAATTAAATCCAGAAAAATCACAAAAATCATAAATTGCAATAAAATAATATTTAATCATTAAAAAATTCAAAAATTGGGATGTTACATAGTAGTCCTTCCACCGATCTTGTAGACGACCGAAGACTTAGAGAAATTTCAGGGGATAAGATCAAATTTAATTTTCAAAATAATATTTAGAAAAGGAAAGAAGTAAGAACCTAAGAATAAGGTGAGAGGAGACCAACTTCTAAATTCAAATTCGTTGGTTTGATTTAGAAAATAATTTTGAAATTATAACGGCCATTCTAACTAGGGTTGCGACCTACAGTCGATATGGCTCTGATACCACCTCTGTGGGGACCCGGATTACCAAATCCGAACCCTCTGTGTTTCAACCGTGCTAGTCTAGGAACAGCTAGCACACACAGTCATACAGTGATGATAACACAGACATATCATAAAGTAATTAACAATAATAAAGCAAAAGAGTATAAACATCATCATCACATTATTACAAGTATCGAGCCTTACGGCTTAAGTGAGTAAGTAGCAGCGGAAAAGTAGCAACAAAAAGGGCCAATCAGTGTGCCCACAGGCAACCGACTGGGGTACGCTCCCTAGAAGTTCGGCTCATCCTCCTCATCAAAGTCTTCACCACAGATGTCGAACGGAGGATTGTATGCTCTGATCTCCTCATCTTCTTTATGGAATAAGCAGCCCCGCAATGAAAAGCGAGGGTGAGTATGCAATATACTCAGCAAGTCTTGGAAACTTAATGCAAATAACTAAATGCAAGGCTTAAACAAAGGAAGCATATAGGCTTAAATAAAGCGAAATTGAAATTTAAATACAAGTAATAATTTCATAAAGCAACATTTAACAAAATGTAAATAGCATAATTAATTAAATTTGAAGTATAACAATTTTTTAGGTTCCAACTACCTGGTTGGCTCCAACCGCCAAGCTAATATCCGGAGTTCCAGCCACTCACAGATTCCCAACCACATTTTCATTTAAACCAAAATCATCATTTTCATTTAAAACCAAAACCATAAAATCTACTATGTGAAAGTGTTCCACGTTTGCCCTTATCCGTGGGCACGGCTACTCAAGTAGTTTTAACTCTGCAGAGTGTGTACACTTTACCCACACGACATGATCAACCCCTTTTGCCAAGCTATTGACACACTTCCTTTGGTGTGCTTGGGAGACCATGACAAGGCCTTTACAATGCATAATAAGCGCTACTGACTTAGCGCTAAGGTTTCACCATTGTTAGGAATCCACCGATCTGAAGCCCCTCTTGCGCCTTGCAAGTACCCTCCGACAAACCGCATGACGACCAATAAGCGAAGTCAAATGACGATACATGCAAATTACTTAGCAGTCGTGCCTGAATAGACATGTGGTTGTCTTGTATAGCATGGCCCAAGGTAACACACAACCAGGTCCTTAATTGACTAGGGCGAACAATCACATTCAAAATTTTGTGCATCCGCACCCGCCATCCAACCATCGCCCGGTCTAAATCATTTTTCACTTTTATTCTTTAAATTAATACCGGCACCACCAATTGCCATATTTGCACAATTCAATTTGAATCAAATATGAAAGCATTTCCATAATGGTAAGGTACCGACGTGATTAAGCATGGCTAAGCATTTTCTACTGTCCCATAATATGAAAATGATTATTATTAACAGTAATTAATTTTCCTAGGATGCCAATGGTTGTCAAAATGAATATCAATGTGGGTATAACAATTTGGCATTTATCTAAGCATTTAAAATGACAATAAAGTACAGACGCAAATAATAAGCATGCAATAATTTAAAAAACAAAATTGCATTTTATAAACTTGTGTTCAATATGGTCAAGGAAGACTTGCCTTCAACCTCCCCCACTGCTTCTATCTCTCATCGGATGCTCTCGCTCCAGCAACCGCTACGTAAATACACGTGAAACACGCGAAACGAGACAAAAATAAATAAAATCCAAAAATTCAAAAGAAATACACCAATAGATAGATCTTGATTTTAGATGAATTTAGAAATTTAAATCGTTCGAATCGGAGTTCGAACGGAGGAGAACGAGCCTTCCGAAATCTCTCGGGAGAGAATCAGAAAAAAATACCCTAAGGTGACACGTGTCGGCATGCTATTGGCTGGATTCGGGTTTTTGGAAAAATCACCAGAAAAAGCAGAAGATCCGTGCGGCTGCCAAATGGGGTCCACCCGTCATCGACTCGGCTCACGGTGGACTCGGAGTACCGAGGGTGACACGGGGGCAACATGGCGCAACGTGGCGCGACGTGGCGAACACGCGGCGCCAAGTGGCTGCTTAGGGTTGACGTGGCGGTGACGTGGAGGTGATGTGGCACGACACAGCGACGAGACGGCGCTGACAAGGACGAGCACGCGGACCTAGGGTTGAGGTGGCATCTACGTGGCGAACACGAGGCAGCTACGCGAGACGCTAGCGACGACGTGGCACACACGTGGCGCCACGGGGAAAGGATTAGGGTTGCGGTGGCTTACCGGAACACGTGGTGAAGATCTGGCCGTCGATGGATGATCTGACGGCGGAGCGTGACGGTGCAAGCGGGCGACGACGTGGCCCACTCCGAGGCGTGGATGAACGATCGGACGGTGAGGGTTGACGGAGGGAGTCGACGGCGAGGTGGCGGCGCTAATGCCCGGAGATGGAGAAGACGACACACCCAACGGCGAAAGAGTGCCGGATCGAGTCGAATGGTTAGTGGATCTGGTAGAGTTTGGAGAGACGAACTCGATGGTGCTTAAAAGTATTTTATTGTTCCACTGCTATGTTAATCTAAAGTATGACACACCAGAAGTTTATTAAGGAAAAATAGACCACATTATTATTAAGGATGACATGTAAGCAATGTAATTAAAGACATTAACTAATTAAGTTGGATTATTCAAAAGTAATTGATAGAAAATATCATTGAAAATTAATTAATGCAGAAAATAACCCATAAAATATATACCCGACTAATAGGTGTTCAATATGATCAAGGATCATGACATGCCCCCTTGTGCAAAATCATTGAACACTCGAACTCCTTTAGCTCCTCCGGCTCCTCCTTCCTCCTCTTCCTCTCCTGTTGGCCCTACCTCATCCCTTATTGAATGCAAACAAATTACACAAAATAAACATATGAATGTTATGCTTTTGAATTTTAAAGCAAAAACATAAACTCCGAAAGAACAAAGTTGTGTCGGGGTGATAAAAAGCGTTGAGGTAGCATAATAGTAACTAATAGAGGTGCAACAGTACAAAACAAATGACATACATACATTGTACCGCTGGACTTGGAAGAGCTCCTGCTATAGCAGTTGGTATACAATCTTTCCCTTATTGTTTCCCAAATAACAAATGTTATTATCTTATTGAAAGTCATGATCCCTAGACAATTACTTCTTGTAAAATTTTGAGAACATGTTCTAAAATTTCAGTTGGCATATATGTTCCGGATTCTTAGCTACAGTCTTAATGAAGGACATCAACTACTATTGTGATGAGGAGTTCATCACAATCGGTTCTATATAATAACCAATTGTGATGATGCCACTATCATAATCGAGTCAAAATCGACTGTGATAACTCTTTTTCATCACTATCTAATGACTTTGTTTCACCACTAGAACCGACTGTAATGACAAAAAAAGAATCGATTCTGATGTATATTTCTGTATAGTGTATGTTCTCTCTTTCTTTTCTTTTTTTCTTTTTTGGCACAAAAAGGTTCGGTTTCTTTTTGTTTGCTGTCTATGGTTCATAATTTCCAGTATAAGTGTGAAGATGCGCGAGCCACCAAATTTAACATATCTATCGCTTTTAATTTTTAAATTACAAATTGATATATCTCTTGAAGCTGTCTGTATGTTTTGTTTCCTTGCGAATACGCTTTTCTTTATTCTAAGAATTTCTTCAATCCCTATCTTTTTTCTCGGAGCTTTCAACCACGTTTTTTTTGGTTATATAATGGATAGTTAAAAGGACATCGGTACTGTGTGTATTACAGTACTATTTAATTGCCACGGATCATGCGTTGCAAGTTTGCAACGGTGCACGCATGGGCACGGCAGATAGCACAGCAATGGTCCCCGGTGTTGTGCCGCCATACATGTACACCTCCGCGATTCGCTCCGTCCGTACGCGCCCACCGATCGATCGAATCGAACAGCAACTGCCGCTGCATTCATGATGCTGTCCGCACGTACAAGTGCCAGTGTTCCGGCCATTTGACGCTAGCCATTAGTTTGTCGCGTTCGCTGCAGCTGCGCCTAATCTGCGTAATTACAAGGAAAAAGGAAATCTTTCTTAATTTCTGGTCCATGGCAGCAGCTGGCGACCACCGGTGCCGTCGCCGTGCAGATAATTGCGTCCGTGCGATCCAACGACCGGCCACGTGCACACCTTCCGATGTCGTCGCGTTGCCACTTGCCAGCGCCATCAGTGGCCATCTTGAGAGGTCACTGATTAAATTGAAAAAGAATTCGTAAATCGGTCTAAATAGTCTAAGAGTTACTATCTCACTAGCTACTCGATGGTTTCTTTCTCGAAGATGTTAGCATCGCTGGATAACGTATCGCCCAAAAAAGGGCGTTTGTTCACACTTCGGCATCCTCCTCTTGTCAAGAAACTGCCGTAAAAACATTGAGTAGACACACTACAGGAAAAGCACTTATTTTCCACGGCCAAATATATGGTGGGCGGCCAAAATACCTCGTCACAAAAACTAGATTTAAGGTCGACGGTAGAAACAATAGCCTCGACCCTAAGCGAAAAAACTGCAGCAAGCCGTCTCCGCCGCTAGAATTGGGTCTTGTGGGGCATTAAGGTCGACGACCTAAATATAAACATCCACCATAATTTATAATTCGCCATAAAATTTGACCGTCCACCCAATAGTCGCCAAGGCCCAATTGGCGTGGCAAAGGAACTTAGGGTGGGCGGTATTTTTACGGCGTGAGACCTTAATTAATTAGGTGGACGGCGTGGCGTCGCCGTCGACCATAGCTAGGGTGGACGGGACATTTTGACGATCGACCATAACTAGCTTCACCTAGCTTGCCCCGACCAGACTCGTCGATCCCCATTCCGCCTTGCCGAAATTGGTCACAGATTTCTTCGCGTCGATTCTCGGCCGCCTCCCTCGCCGTGGCCGCCTCGGTGAGTGGTCAGCCGCCCCTCCTTGGCCGTCGCCTCACTTTGCCCAGAACTCTTGGCAAACCGGCCAAATCGTCCTTGGCCTCATGCCCTCACTTGGCTGCCTCGTGGGTGGTCAGCCGCCCTCACTTGGGTCGCCTCACTTTGCCGAACTGGGCTGGCCAATGCCCAGCCCGCCCTTGCGCCCACGCCCCCTCCGCCCGTGCGCCCCGGCCGTGGTGGTCAGCCCTGCCCTCCGTGGTCGCCTCACTTTGCCGAGACGCCGCCTCCCGATTGGCCGTCGCCTCCCTTTGCCCAGAGAACTCGCCGCCTCCCAGATTGCCGTTCTTTGCCACCAGGTAAAAACACAAAAAGGCTTAGAGAATTGAAGTGATGTTTTTGGTTGCTTATTTTGTGAACTTGATCGAATGTTCCACATGCGCGGATCTGATTCGATGTAGACTAGCTTATCTTTCATGGCAAACATTATTGCACTAGCATGTTAATTTGCATTGCCCACAATAGGAAGCAAAATAACAGATAAAAGCCTTTGGTAGGTTCAACGAATCGGATGCTCCACAGCGACAATAGAGCAAAACAATGACCAATTACATCCTTGCGGTATCTGAGATGACTGTAAGACTAACAACGTATTGATACCATGGCATGTGTAGTTCGATCGTCCTACAAGGTAGTTATTAGAGTTATATCCTTTGTTCATGAAATTTTCCATGTGAATGTGGCAAGCATCAATCATCGTATATCCAAACAACTAGTTCCAAATTAAAATGAACATTATCGATTAACGAGAGTGACCCACTATCAACAAAATGGAGTCGCTCATCATTTGGTCGATCTTGTTCTACTAGGGAGATAAAGAATACCTTAATGGCATTAACCAAGTATTGAAAGAACAGACACCCAAAGAGTTAACACTACGAGCCATGTAATGGCCTCCCACATGCCAATCTCTGCGTCTTCATCTTCCTCTGTGGCATTCTCATTAGGCACTTCTTCTGCAGATAATGATAATATATGGTGAAACATCGACATGCAAATAGTTCTTTAGCAAGGAGATTTAGTTCATCAAATGGTGTTCCAATTGAAAGCGACAACGGTGTATTATTACGATTGAATTAACGAGAACAGTCCACAATAGGATGTTATCATTTGATTTAAAATGAATGCCAATCAGAGGTATTTGTTTTTATGCCGATTAATTAGGGTGGACGGCATTTTTCCACGTGGCCGTCCACCCTGAGATTAGGGTCTTAGGGTGGACGGCCACGTGGAAAAGGCCGTCCACCCTAATATTATAGGGTGAATGACCCACGTGGAAAAGGCCATCACCCTAATATTATTATAATTCGATAGCTAAGGAAAGGCCGTCCACCCTAGTCTAGAGTGGATAGCTACTTGTGCCCGTCCACCTTAGCTAGTCTAGAGTGGGCGGCCTATATTTGGTCATCGACCCTAATAGGTGGATAGCCCTTTGTCGAATTTAATATTATGGTCGACCACTTACTTTCGGCGGCTTATGGTGGGCGACCCTATAACCTTGTAGTGGCTATCATCTCCTTGTTTTCCTTGAAGAAACAAAAGGTTGATATACATATATGATTTCCACACTGAAACCTACATGCTTATGCATATTTAGTCCTTTTCTCGCATCTTCAATGAAATCCAAGCACGGATAGTGCATGGTCCATCTAAATCTGAATTGATGGTTCTTGTTACATTCTTTCGGCCCATTATGGAAAATTCTCGGAGGTGGATGTATGATGGTTGGAATAAGAATGGGCGGCACTCTGTCGAGTGGAAGGAGGGCACGAAAGATTTTATCCGTCGGGCTTTTGGGTCGACGCCTTTGTGTCGGACATGGCAAAAGTGAGATGCCGTCGCTCTCTATGGTAATAGCTTTGAAGAGATGTCGGGCGAAATGGAGATGCATCTTTGTAAGAACGGCTTCAAAGCAAATTATTATAGATGGGTTGATCATGGCGAGGCGTGCGAGGTGGACCATCTAGTTACATTATAGTACAACCCTCCAATATTGTCGAAGGTTACGATGAAATTGTGAGAATGGAAGAGATGGTGGACAACATTGGTCGGGGTTAGATCTCCCACAAGAGGAAGTGCCTACCCACTTGCAACAGATTTCTTAAAGCTTTCGAAGGCCGCTTGAGCCATTGCATGAGAAAACAAGCGTGGCGCTCCTTGCGGTACGCCATGCGTCTTATCGCAATTAAGTCAAAGCATAATTTCTCGACCAAATGCTACAATGACTTAGTGAAGCTTATTTGCAGCCTTCTCCCCGAAGACCACAAAATGCCACGAAACTTGTATGATTCGAAGAAAATTCTAAGTGGTCTAGGAATGCCGCACGAGAAAATAAATTATTGTCCTCGATATTGCCTAATATTCTGGAAGCACGCATAAAAAAGACCCACTGCGATCATTGTGGAGAGTCTAGGTATGTTGAAGTTACCGACAAAGATGGTAACACAAAAGCAGAGCGAAGGTGGCCAAGAAAAGCGTTGCATTACTTTCCAATTACTCAGCGTTTGCGCGGTTGTTTATGTCGGAAGAGACAATGAAGCATATGAGGTGGCACAAAGAAGGAAGCGTGTGAAAGAAGGTGTCATGGTTCATCCATCCGATGGTGAAGCTTGGAAGTACTTTGATGAAATGAATCCTGATTTTGCAAGAGATCCAAGAAATGTGCGTATTGGTCTTGCGACAGATGGGTTCACACCTTTCAGCATGAGCGCACAATCATATTCATGTTGGCCTGTATTCACCATTCCGTATAACCTCCCTCCGGAACGTTGCATGAAAGAGGAATATATGTTCCTTTCTCTGATCATACCAGGGCCTAGCCATCCTGGGAAGCACTTGGATTTGTTGATGCAACCACTCATTGCTGAGCTAAGAGAGTTGTGGACAAACGGTGTCTTGACATATGATAGCTCAACGAAGAAGAATTTCAGGATCTTGGCGCTTCTTACGTGGTCCATTCATGATTTCGGCATATGGTATGTTTTCGGGATGGAGCACTCATGGGAGATTGTCTTGCCCCATATGCATGGATGACACAGTGCTTTTCAATTGCGAGAATGGTGGCAAAACATGTTTCTTCGATTGTCACCGGCGGTTCTTATCTTCAAGCCACCCATCCGAGAGCAGACAAATGCATTCCGTAAAGGAAAGGTGATAAAGAAGGTCCACTAAAAGCGTCTGCGGGTCGTTGACATCATTGCTAGGCAAAATAATCTCAAAGACACTCCTAATGGTTATGAAGGTTACGGTGAGCAACATCATTGGACTCACAAGTGTAGTATTTATAGTCTTCCTACATAAAGGACTTGAAAGCGCCTCATAACCTTGATCGATGCATCGGGAGAGAAATGTGAGTGAGTCCATCTTGACCACGAACTTCGACATAGTGATAGAACCAAAGATAATGTCAAAGCCGGTTAGATTGTGCCTTGATATCACGACAGACTGCCTTGAATATGAGCGATACATCCACAAAAAACCTAAAGCTAAATATTGTTTAACACCCTCACATAGAAAGGAGGTTCTTCTTTGGATCCAAAAAGAGGTGAAGTTTCTGATGGTTATCTTTGCCAACATTAGGCGCGGTGTGAGTCTTGCTCAAGGGAAGATAAATGGAATGAAAAGTCATGACTACCACATATTTATTGAGCGGTTAGTTCACGTGGCTTATCGTGGATATGTAGATGAGGATATATGGAGAGCATTGGTGAGCTTAGCTTCTTCTATAGACAACTTTGTGCTAAAGAGATCGTGAGTTGAGAATGGCGAGTTGGAGAAGGAAATAGTGTTGCTAATTACCAAGCTTGAGAAGATATATGTTCTGGGTTCTTTAACGCGATGCAACATCTTTTGGTACATTTACCTTATGAAGCAAAGGTTGGAGGCCTGTGCGATCTGAGATGGATGTATCCGTAGAGCGTATGTTAAAGAGTATCGAGCAAAGGTTAAAAATAAGGCACGTGTCGAAGGATCCATTGCGTGACATGTCTACTTCAAGAGGTTTCATACTTCACGAGTAAGTACTTGGCGTCAACCAACAATGTCAATGCTTACGAGCGGTATAAGAAAGTGTATAAAAGAAAAGTGTCAAGCATAAAAGTGTTTTTGGATACAAGGCAAATCTATAGGAGAAGTACATTACGTGAATTAGAACCGGATGAGTGGGTTAGTGTACAATTATATATCTACAACAATATGGAGAAATGGATGGGTACATCGAGTAAGTTTATTTGTCAAACACGTTATCGTTGTATAGCATTGTATACTATATATGTCAAACTTAAATCATTCTCTTTGTAGGCAATTTATCCAACAGAATGGAAAAGGCAAAGCGAACCTACTCAAAAACAAATCGATAACTTTGAAAGAAAGGGTTCGTGGACCGGGCCATCCGAATTTCTTAACTTGGTTCTTCTATCACGTAAATATCTGAACCTATCATAAATTTCATTGATTAACGGCGTGCGTATAATATGTTATTCTTAACTTGGGTTAAAACAATTAGCGATGTCACAAGCATGCTAGTGTGCACAATGATCTTGACGGATGTCAAAAGCATGCAGCAAATGCGGTCAAAGTGCAGGTGTTATGATGTGCATGGGTATCGTTTTAGCTCTAGAAGCGGCGGAGTTGGCACGTCCAAATTTGACGATAAATAGTGGGGTCGTGAGTTATGTTCGAGACAACAATAGCAGCGATATAGAATATTATGGGATTATTGAAGAGATAATAGAGGTTGTCTTTGATGGAAGTAATGATCTCGATGGTTCTTTTTCGTTGCAAATGGTTTCATCCTACCTATGGGGTGCGACGGACTCGAACTTGGCCTAGTCGAAATTAACCATATGAAGCGTATACGAGGGAGTGAAGAGTTTATTCTCCCTAACCAGGTCGAGCAAGTGTACTACTTATCTTATGCGTGCCCTAAGTACAAGTCTTGGTGGGTTGTTTACAAAGTAAGACCTCCCGGTACATTATCATTCTCCTCAGATGATGATAACGAGGATGTACTTGAACAAACCATTGATGTGCCATTTCAAGAAGAAGGTTTGCCAGGACAACTTTCCATAGATATCGGGATAGGACTTGACAATCTTTTTGTCCAAGTCGACAACGATCGACAAATGATATGAACCGGGGTGATTAGTTCAAAAATGTATGTAACAAATAGTAAGCAAGTTTTGTTATCAGTTTTGTTATGTAAATTGTAATTATATTTTACTATTGTCAATGTAGGATGGCTGCAAGGAGAATTTGGGACACGACGGTTCGTTGTTGATCTTGGGAGTGATGAGGGCGAGCCGGAGGCAGGCGGAGGGCATGCGGAGGGCACGGATCTCGTGGCCGTCTGGCGGCTCGAGCGAGCACGGAGGGCATGCGGAGGCACGGATCTCGTGGCCGTCTGCAGCCGAGACGAGGGACGGAGGCACATCTTCCACTCGGGAGGCGAGAGCAGGCCGGGGAGCCGAGCTCGAAAGAAGAGGGCACTAATAAGCTTCACGGGGCTCCCACAGATCCAAATGAGAAGATTGTATTTAAATACTTTGGGGATTGGTGCGTATGTTCTAAAAGTTGAATTTGTGTAGCACCAAATTGTTGTTCTAACTCGGATGTATTGTTGTTGTGTAGTAACTTGGTGGCAATCGAACAATGTGAAGGAGCCAGTCGACCCTAGGGACCATTTTGAGGATGAACTACCGGGAATGGTGGACATTGGTGATGTGCATAGGCGGCACTCTCTGGGGCGACTACAAAGGTTGTTCGGGATGGTGACGGATCGGTTGCGATCGTTGCCTCGGCGAGTTTTGGGTAAGTAATACATTATTTGGGTAATTAGTCGAGACCACATGATCGGTCCACGAATTCTAATAATTCTAGTAATTCACGCTTATTGTTTGTGGTCTATTTTAGGCTAGGTATGCTCGCCTACGATTTGAAGAGCGGCGTCTTGTAGCCACGAGGTTATTGATAGAAAAGCAAGACACATTGTGAGCGAGATGATCTCACTTTCTCGTGTCAAAATTTGTTGAGGAGTATTATCGGCGAGGCGAGAATCTCGAGAAGGGACGGAGGTGCTCGAGACATATACCTTACCCCTGATGAGTACAATTCATGTCGTAGTCATGGTGTGACAAGTGCGGATGCTTGGAGATGGATATCGACATGTATGGCTGATGAAGAATGGAGGCGAGATCGACAAGAAACAAGAACAATCGCAATGCATCTGGCGATTCGTCGTCACACACCTTAGCGACCATTCGATGGCACTGTGGAAAAAGTTTATGGTAAGGTTTGTTTATAGTACTCATTCGTTTACAACTGCATTTTCATTTAAGTAATGAATTGCGGGAGGCTCGAACGGGAAGTCATTTGGATTGATGTGTACCAAGCGCACATTTGGCGGAACCGGATGGTACTCGGCGCGATTTGGATCCGGTTGCCCAAGAAAAATTAGTAAGTAATATCGTTTAGATACATTGTTTTGTGCGGTGTTAACTTATTTGTGTCTGAGAATGAATCGTGGATGCAATGACTATGGTGCACGGGCCGAGTGTGTTCCTGGCACAACCTTTGGATCTGTAGTCATCCATAGCGGATGGGTGGGAGGAGGCATGGGAGATTGGCGTTCGAGAGCGCCTACTTGTGTTCTTCAGTACATGCGAGGTGAGGCAGCTCGGCGCTCAGCGGCTTCCTCTACGTCGATGGCGGCGTCATGGAAGAGAACGCGCTTTGAGAGAACAGGTTGCGGAGCTTCACAAGCGGCAAGAAGAGGAGAAAAAAGCGTGAGGCTATTCTTAGAAGATGGAGTCCATGGGCGAAATATGCACCAAGTAAGTTCAATTTTGTATCACTTTCAATTAATTCAATCTACTAATGCTATGTGAGCTATATGTAGACTCATATTCCACCACAAGGATTTCGGGCTTTTCGATCCCTCACGCCGCCGATGATGCACTTCAAGGAGTATTGTCTATTACTAGTAATTTCTAATTTCTTATTAATGTCTATCCATCGATGATATGCTATATGAATTTGTAGGCTTTCGGTTCGGTTGGTCCAACTCGGGACGGGGTAATGCTCAATCCATATATTGATACTAATGGTCTTTTTTTCTACAAGTCACAAATGTAATACTCCAATCCATATGTTTGAATTGGTAGGCTTACGGATCGGTGCTCGGCTCGGCCACCCCTTTGCGATTTCCATTCCGTATATGTTCCAATTTTCTCCTCGAGCAGCTTAGGATCGGGTGCTCGGCTCGGCCAGCACCTTTGCGGCGTGCCGTTCCGTTGCCATATCCACATAGTGTGCGAGACGGGGTAATATATGTTAATTCGTGAAGAATTGTTGTTTTCAACTCACAAGATAAATGTTCTAATTCATTTTCTTTAATTGGTAGGCTTCGGATCGGGGTTCAGCTCAACAACCACAGACAGTCCAACATCCATTCCAATACCGATCCGGTTTCCAATGAAAACACTCAGGACACGGTATACATTGCAAAAATTATAATCTGGAAGTCATTGAAATAATGTTCTAAGTTATACATTATTTTCTTGCTTTGTAGGAGGCTTCAAGATCATTGGTGCAGACTCAATATGTGGGAAGTGGCCTAACCCACTACCAGTGCTTCGCCGGACTTTGTCGATGAGATGCTTCGTATGCCTCCGGCTTTTCCTCCACCTAGCTAGAATCTCTATATCATACTTTTGTTGATCGAACTTTGTCGATTTGTGGACATGTGATATACGTTGACCTTTTGTTGGAATTAAACCTCTATATCAAACTTTTGTTGAATGTAAACTATATGTGGTATTTGTGGATGTGAATTGTGATGAGTTTAAGTTGTGAATGTGTATGGATATGAATTGTTGTGATGAGTTTGTAAGTTGTGAATGTGTATATGCGCCAACAAGTGTTAGTTGTGATCATTTCTTGCGGCTTGTAGGTGAGTCTTGTTTCTTCGGTGAGTCTTGTTTGCTTTGCTTGTATATTTTGTGCTTAACACTTCATTTTAGTTTCTCATTATTTGTTGGACTAAGTCACTTCGATAAGCATTGCTACCTTGTAGGATGCAAATGATATTGAGGATGAGAGCTACCGACCACGAGGTTTTTCATCGTGTCTCGCTCTTAGTCTTTGATTAGATGCATTTTTGTTGAAGATTTACTTAGGTGTGTTTTTCCTCTTTCCGGCATTATCTTGAAAGCAATGAAAAGTACTATCTTGTGGGTAAAGGAGATTGTAAATGAACGACCTTCTTATCTTGTGGGTGGAAATTGCGAGAGTAAGTCTTGTTGCTCATCTTTGCTACTTTTTATTTTGTGTGATCTAGATTTTATTAGTTCATCTCTGCTACTTGTTTGATCTTGGTAAAAGCAGTACAAGTAAGATCTAGTCTTGGCGCCACTCGGCATTTCTTGTTTGTTTTTTGTGGTATGTGATTAAACTAAGTACAGAATTATGCTTATTTTGCCTTGCTACTTTGGCGGGTAATCTCTTTGTTGTGCTACCTTATGGAAACAAAAATGACCAGGGACCATTTCTGGGTGGGAATCGAACTCGACCACGGGCTCTAGTATAAATAAAATTGCATATCTTTGGTCCTCCGAAGAAAAGCGCAGAATGTTCAAGTAAATGCTAAATTCTTCAATTCAATCCTTTCTTTAGTTCATGTGAAGATTTTGTTCACTTTAGCTAGTTTTTGTCGAGAGATGATTGTTCATCGAAGTTCAATGTTCTTTTGACAACATATGAGTACTTGATGAACAAGCATGATAAGCCAAAACTAAGCAAAATCTGATGGCACTATATAATAATTGATGAAGGGGCACAGTATAAAGAATCGTCTTGCAAGCTCAATCTTGATTTGAAGCATTATCGGAGTTCTCATTGGTACATTCTTGTGAGGAACACCTCTGCGAGTTCTAAAGTTTGCACTTGTCTTTGTTACATTTAATTCTATCTTTGCTTTTGAAGTAAGTAATGTATGCATTCAAGCGCTTGTTTCATCTAATTATATAATGGTCTACATATTCTTGAACTACAATTTTCATCTCTTACACACACATTGCTAATTTGGTATGCTTTTTACTGTGAAGAACAATCTTGAGGAGCTGTGGGCACTTTTGAATTTTACATTTGCCCAATATATTTAACTCATCGAAGACTTCTCTCGGTGGTTTGACAAACCATTGAAAGTAATGGTGATAACTCACGATGAGGTAATGCTTCAATTTTTCTTTGTTTTGTGCGGTGTAGCATTGTTTTGTTGGAAGAAACTATGTTTTGACTTCAATTTTCTTTTACGCCTAAAGGCCTTCTTGTCGGAGGAGGAAAACTTGCGATCATAAATCGTCTTCACGGGTTCTTGACCCTTTGTACTCGAAGACTTAAGCATAAGGTCTTTGATTTCATTTGCATACTTTATGCTGTTTTAAGATTATTTACGTTCCGACAATTCACTATGCATTATATTTGAATTTCCTAGTGGAAAAAAAGTCTATTCGACTATTTAGTATTTACTATTTTTTATCTCAAATGGAGGTGCTACTATCGAGTACCAACCCTCCATAATTAAGCGTATCCATTGATCACATTGTAGTTGTAATCTATCGGGAATTACTAAATGTTCACTTGTAGTGCTATGTAGTTGACCTTCGGATCTGGTGATTGACAAACAACTTTGGATTTTCATTTTTCTTTTGAATTCTTGAGAGGTTTTACTTTGTTGAATGAGAATGCTCTGTTCATCTTTGCTGGGTTGGGCATTGTGGTGTGTGAAGAGCTAAAGATTCTCCATAACTAGGTTCCATAGCACAATGCAAAACAAACACAAAGAGTTCAGCTCAACTGCTTGTTTCTGTGAAGAAATGTTACTAATTTCCATCTCACACACACACCTGTTGCTAATTGGTATACTTTTTCTGTGAAGAAATTCACCCATGTTAGATTTATAATGCCACAATCAATTAATCAATAGCATGGACCAAGTTCAGTATATATAATCTACTAGCTTAATATTCAAAATACTAGCTAAAAGAAGGAATGGATGATTTTGAGGAGATGAAAGAAGCTGACATGTTTTACGTAAACCGAAGAAGAATGGCTCTGTTTCTGTAAAGCCGGACGACAATCTTGTATTTGTTTTTTTTATGCCGATTAATTAGGGTGGGCGGCATTTTTCACTTGTGACCGTCCACCCTAAATATTATGGTCGCGCCTTTTTTCCGCTTGGCTGTCACCACGACATTAAGGTCGACGACTTTATACTGCGTGGTAACGTCGACCTAATATAATTATTCTCGACTCTACGAAAAGGCCGTCCACCCTAGTCTAGAGTGAATGACTACTTTTTCCGTCGACCTTAGCTAGTCTAGAGTGGACGGCCTATATTTGGTGTCGACCCTAATAGGGTGGGCGGCCCTCCGTCGAATTTAATATTATGGTCGACCACTTACTTTCGGCTTATGGTGGGCGGTAAATTTATCGACACTGAATTATAGTGGGCGGTTTTGTCTCTAGGGTGGACGGTTTTGGCTGTCGAAAATACTGTTTTTCCCTGTAGTGACAAGTGCAGACATCCACCTTTCAGCAGATTGACGGCATGTGTTCCTCCGTGACCATGAGGTGGCCCAGCCCGGCAACATCTTGTCTGGCAAAACAGTTCGGCGCATCGCTGCGTCGTGGACGCCCCGCGCTCCAACAATCGCGAGCACAAATACAAGGCGCAAGCTCCGCTACATCGAGACTTTGATGAGAGCCGCGCCGCTCCAAGGAAACGCGAGCTGTTTGTGTTTCCCTTTCTCACCCGTCGCTCTCGCCGTGAAAGCTGCAGCGCGCACGGCGCCGCGCGCGGCGCGGCCGGTGTCCAGCGGCACGCGGCACGGTGGCCGGTGGCCGTTTCGCGCGGGGCCCGATCGTTCCTCTGATCCTCTCCCACGATGCGACAGAGAGAGAGGGGGGGCTGACGGTGATGCGTGTGCAGGTGTGAGGGGGGTGGGCTGGTGGCCCTGTACGGTCGAGGAATCAAGTACCGGGAGATGAGAGCCAGGTGGGGCCCACAGCAAAGATGCGGGTGCCGGGTACTCCGAAAGGTTTTGGGGAAACTAAGGTCCACATGGTCCATAGACCACCTTATATGTGTACTGGTCATCCACTCATCCTTGTTTTTAGGATGATGTTATTTTAGATTTTCATGCTTTTATCAAGATATATGTATAAAAGATTATACTATCTCTTTTTATTATATCTTTAAATAATAAGTCTTACTTTAGTCTATAATAATAAATGATATTGAAAATAGCTGAAGAGAAAAGGTATAGAAGAAAAATACTAAAAAATTTACTTTAAAATTATAGAATGGTATGTATTTAGTAATAAAATTTGAAAACTTTAATGGCATGTATTCAGAAACAAAGATAGTATAAGAACCTAAATAAATGCCCGATCAGTTTTGTCTTCACATGGAACACCACCAATGTAATCTGAGAGACCGGAAGGGAATAGGGGGGAGGGCGGCGCAGGAGGCGGCGGCGCACGCGCTGCTACTCTGCTTCACCGCCCTCCTCGCCCTCAAGATCGACGGCCTCTTCGCTCGTTCCCAATTGCGTCGAAGGCCGGTGAGGGCGGATTTTGGGAGGTGGCCTTGAGGCGACAGCAGCGCCTGTGTTGCTCTGCTTCATCGCCTCCTCGCCTCAAGATCGGCAGCCTCTTCGCTCGTTCCCAATCGCGTCGAAGGCGGTGAGGCGGATTTTGGGAGGTGGCGCGAGGAGGCGACAGCGCCTGTATTCGCTGCTCGCTTCATCGCCTCCTCGCCCTCAAGATCGGCAGCCTCTTCGCTCGTTCCCAACGCCGCGAAGGCCGGGAGGCGGATTTTGGGAGGCGGCGGAGGAGGCGGCGCCTGCTTCTTGCTACGCTTCGCGCCCTCCTCGCCCTCAAGATCGACGGCCTCTTCGCTCGGCGGGCTCCATGTTGGACGGGTCGTGCGGATCGGGCACGATCGGATAGTTTCTTCCAATAGGGGAGGAGAGGGAAGGATGCGGATGAGGCAGCGCCATGGCGGTCGTGCTTTCGTTCCTTCGGTTAGCCTTCATTCCAAAATCTGTTTTGGATGAAGCGAGTGCAATTCGCGAGGTGAGTTGGATAGTGCAAGGTATCGTCTTTTTCTTCAAATTTGGAGAAGATGCATTTGTCGCGGAGATTTTAGGTCCCATGTCGGAGGCAAGCTGTCATAATGAGCGGTCGGCGGCTGGCGGTGGCGATCGATTTCATAGTCCAGACTATGGTGGTCAACTTCATCACCTTTCGTGGAGGTCTTCATCCCCAAGATTTCAAGGGCGTGCTCGTTGACGGTATGGAGTCCGTGCTCTCGTTCAAGATTTTGGGGGGCGCGCTGATTCAAATAGTCGCGGTGTTCTTGCTAGTGCTGGTGTTGAATAATGATATGCGGATGTGATATTTGTAAAAACTCGGCTGTGTGCAATTGCAGAGACCGGATTTTAATCCTTTATCTAAAAAAATGGAACACCACCAATAATGTTGCGTGACATGTTTCTATGAGTGTGATCTCAATTAGAGCTCATTTGTTAGATCTGGCTAAGTCCGTATGCTCAATTAGGCACCAAACTGTTGTGATCATCAACTTAGCGAGCCCTTTACGATAAAAATTGTACTATGTCTTTCCTTTACAATACATGAACATCCTATCAAAATCATGCCTTCCCGATGCCCAGCTATACATTATGGATTAGTAATGCATATTATCTACTTTGCGAAAAATACATATTGTATAATTTATTATTATTTTCCTTTCTATCCTTTTTATCACAGCACCTACGGCACATTCCGCGGCCATAGTTAAAGTTGTGATATTCCAGTCCCTAGGAAAAGCTAAGTAGGCCCGATTAACATTGCGTGTCTCGCCGATCTAACCTTTTTTTGTTGTGATCTACAAGCTAAGCAGACACCTCCTAAATGATGCTAACTAATGAAATGAAAACAATATACAGCGACTCGCACTAGCAGCCAGTTACGCTCGAAAGCGATATGGTAAATTTTTCCTCGCCGGTTATATCACTCTTTTCACCAATCGATCCCCTTCGCCCTGTCCACACGCGCACGGCAAACTACTACGTACCAACCTAAACCTCTCGGCTAAACCGAACCAAACACGTCCGTATAGTAGGCTCAGCTCAACTAGGCGCGTCACCGTTCAATCACACAGGGAGTCCAAGTCTTCGCACGCGTTGGAAACCACGCCGATCCACCGTACGTGGCAGAGAAAAAACGGTGATTGCATCCCAATCAGACGTGCGAATGGTGGCCCATTTCATCGTCTCGTTTTTGTCACGCCCGTCGGTCGACCTGTCGCAGCGGCAGCGCACGTCAAACATGCGCGGATAGGCGGTACAGACTAATCAGTCGTAGGAGCGTACCGACCGATCGATGATGCCAATCTCTCGCACTTCTCCAACACGATTAGCGATTTGAGCCGTTGTTTCCGCTGGGTTAGTTGGCAAATGGCATCTTGGCATTAACGGGAGGGAGACGTGGGCATGGGGATACAGGCCAGGTGACCATCCTACTGATTGATTAGTACGTGGAGACATGTATGGGTTGGCATCCTAGGATGAACAGTATTGTCCCAACAAGCTATCAATTCCGAGCTTCTTCTGACCGTAGGCTTTTGCTTTGCTACTTCGGAGCTGTTGGATTGGATGTAAGAGTCTATTTGGTAGAGCTTCAGATTTCAGTTTCACTTAAAATTTAAAATTTGTAGGCTAAAATAAAGTGAATTAAGTTTATATTTTTGATCTAAAATGTAAACAAAATGATTTATCTAAACACTTTTAATGTCTTCGGAGAATCTGTGGCTGGATTCATGAATAGAAGTTGAATTTCGCTAAACACACCCTAAGATAACTTTCGCAGCTTTTTGTGCCACCTCGTGACACTATAGATTTCTGTAACGGACAAGTCGTCAACCTTGAGAGCGGACAATTAATGGTATTCGAATTTGACCCTACCACATACTAGACGAGGCAAAGAAAATGTGACATGTCAGGACTATGGCAATAATCAAAACACTAGTCTCTTAAAAAGTAAAATTTGCCTAAAGTAGGGACAAAACGTGGCACCGAACTAAATATCCTTAAAAGTAAGTTACGAGAGAATCAAATGTCCTAAACTATAAATCTCATAATATGTTAAATATAATTCATTCCTATCTGAACGGTTAAATCTCTTACTAATTCAGTCAAAGATAATCAACATCTTACTTCACACTGATCGCCGATGACCAGTGAGATGGCCACCAGTGAACAGGTCGGGGCAAATGGTTGTCTCGCACACGTCTCAATGCGGATAGTTGTCTGACAAGTATAACTAACCACTTAGAAGTTATCTCTGGAAAAGGTACTCTTCGGCGAGAAGGCACCGTTTGGCGGGAAGACATCTCCCGGTTACACAACACTCTTTTGGAGAACAACTGACGCATCTTCAACTAGGATAAATAGGGAGCTAATCCACACTATTAGGGCAATCGACAATTCGAATCCATCATGCATTTAGCGATAGAACTTGTAATCCGATCTGTGATTAACATCCTGCAATCATTATGATCTCCGTTGTCTCTATTTTGATCTCTACAAGCCTATAACTTATATTTTCGTAAATTGGATTAAAGAACCTAAGGTCTTGGACATTGACACGTCTTTTTTTTCTTGAGACCGTGAGAGGTTAAAAGGAATATTGAGTTATAATCGAATCACTATGTGAACTAGTGTAACTCTCATTGTTTGAATAGTAAGCCCGAGGCGATGCGTCGACAAAGATAGATGGATGGACCGATGGATAGACGTTGAGGCTTTTATTTTTCTTGTACCCGTCTTGTGGATGTGGAGAACCACATCACGGTCCTCCAATCCTCATGTCAGCACAGTGGAGCGAAAGTGACAAAGAAAACTCAAGAAGTTGAAACACGGCATTTGGCCTGGAATCTATCTTTGTCGACCAGTAGACGACACTGATGGGTTGAGCTTTCGAACTTTGCATGACATGATAAACATTGGCCACATGAAGAGCAGATGGAAACATTGCCGCCAAGTTGTTTCCTTTTGTTTTCATCCAAGTTGTCCAACTATTATTCGCTTGGAACTGAGTAATTTTGTCATGGTCATCAATTCTGTGGCATGCCGCAACCATCGAACCGCCCGACTGGCTCGAGAACCAAAGGATAGAAACTGCAAACGACGACTTCTCCGAGTCTTATTTGTGGAAAATTGGAGTAAAATCTTTTCATAGCCATCACGGCCGGCACGGCGTATGTGCCACCAGTGGCCAAATGAGCAGTGGCTTTTTCCTCACGTCCTGGTCAATGCGCAGTGGCGCGGGCAGCCACTGTGCGTGTTCTGCTCTTCCAAGTGGTCGCACACGCTTCCCCACGCCGTAGGCAACAAGCAGCGGCATCGGCACGGACCCTAGGTTTTATGATTCTATCCCGTGCACGCGTGCATCTCTCTCTCTTTCTCGCTCCTATTTCATGCATCTTTTGACCCTGGCCATTCGTCACTGGAGACTAGAGAGGCGTGCCGGCACTCAAGACTCCATTGCCCGTTGGTGCTAGGCTCCATGTCGCGTTGTCTTTGCTGCCATCCATTGCACCTTTGGTGCTGATGTCGTTGTTTGTCCTGCAAGGCTGCAACTATGCACATTCGCAGGTGGTGGTGTTGTCCTGCAACTATGCACATTCGTCCGTTTGCACAAGTAGATATATACAAAATAAAAAAAATTCACAGCATCTTATCAGTCACATATTCACACGCCCCGCAATCCAGCATGGGTCGTGAAGAAATTGAAGTATAGTCTGATGAGGATTGTTTGACCGAATCAACATTTTACGGCCAAACAAATTGGTCAAAAGCTAATGAGGATCAGTTAAGACATAGACATGACCGGTCCTAGTTAATTAGGATTAATCATATAGTTTTACAAGTCTCAACTGAATAAATTGGTCAAGAAACATTAACTTTTCCACCGTGGTTAACGTGTGAGGATGGTTATTGATGTATCAGGTAATTTATGACGGTTGACCAAAGAACATAACGGTTCAAGAATCAACGAAGAATATACGTAAAGACAAGAGATGTATGTAACAGTGTTAGTTGTCACTCGTGTGTCGATGTTCAAGACTAGAGTCCCTAAATTGAAATTATGAAAAGATAATTGTGAGCTTCTGGTGAAAAAGATCATGAAAAGAAAATATAGTGATTGCTTCTTTATTAGCCAAACGGTCTAATATAGTACAATGTTTACATAGAATTGAAAATCTAATTACAATTGCTTGTGTTAATCGCCTCTGCCTTGATAATTCGAATAGACTCCCTATTTATATTGATGAAAAGGCGACGGTTGTTCTTCAAAGGGGTGTCGTGTAACCGAGAGATGCCTTCCTGCTAAACATTGTCTTCTCACCAAAAGATTCCTTTTCCAATGATAACTTCTAGATAGTTCCGTGTATTTTTCAGATAACTATCCGCACGAAGATATGTACGAGAATAACCGCTTGCTTTGACTAGTTCCACTGGTCGGGTGACTATTTCACTTATTGTCCCCGACCAATGTGAAGCAAAATGATAGGCCATATTAACTATATTGGTCGGAGACATAACCATTCAGCCAAATATGGGCCTTGTTCTATATTACAGGCTTTATGGATTATAGGTCTATTAATAAAGTATGGATTCTTAGTGTTGAGGGTTTAGAAAAAAGAGGCTTTTAATCCTCATCAACCCTAGTTAGGCATAAATAGGATGACCTACTTGCAAAAAAAACATTATGGGCAATCTCATCTCGATAAGATTGTCTTTTAATCCGAATTCATCCTTAAAAATCACGGCAATAACATTCATACTTAATAATAATCTCATATTTTATTTTTCTTGCTATTTCAATAAAAGACCATTGGTCCTCATCATCGACATAGTGCAGTACTCCCTTCGTTTTTTTTATAAGGTATATTTTAACTTTACACAAGGATTAAGGTTGCATTGAAATTGAGAAAGGTACGGAAAAAATGACTTAGATGTCCCCACTTAATTATCTTGGAAGATGAAAGATATACTTTGTGTGGGTAGTAAGGGCAGTCCCAACCCATGATTTCCATGAGCAGTGTCTAGAAGAGAGAGAGCAATAAACCAACGCATAGTTTTCCAACCTATGGTTTCCATGAGCAGTGTCTAGAGGAGAGAGAGAGAGCAATAAACCAATGCATGCACGACAAACACAGCTTGATCAGCGCGCAGAAAAGTCCAACCCTGATTTTGCTCGTTTCTTGCGTTTTGGTGCTCGCGCCGACCCAATTTCTTGCATGAGACACGATTTCTTTGTTTTTCCTTCTCTCCCTTTCTTAATTCATATGTCACATAGATTTTTGCTTAGTTGGCAGTGTAATTAATTCTATGGACACCAGCTGAGGTGAAGAGTTGGGACTGCTCTAATGAATAAATGCATATGGATGAGAGAAAATGAATAGGGGTATAGAAGAAAAGATCTCATTAAATTCATAAACAAGTTTTACATTTGTAAACAAGACCATTAAAAAAATAGGTTTCATGAAAAAAAAAACAGAGTACTGTACGTCCGTCCGTGTGTGATTGGTGTGGCCTGCCGCCTGCGTGATCGATGGTGCACCAGGAAACGTATACGGGTCCACAAGATATCACTCCAAATACTGGAGGACCACAGTGCAGATGTCTATTGCCGATTTTCATTTACTAGGAAACGAAATACGACATTAGGACGCCCTAGCGTGGTCCGGGCCACGGCGATCTAACAACAAAAAACGCAATGCTGTTTGGCTAGTACTCTAAGAAATTCATGAAAAAATGTGTAGGTCGTTTGATTCGGATTTTGTCGTCGTGCATACGTACCATGGTTCCCAAATCCATGCAATATTTTATTTTTTAGAGAATATTTTTGGATTTCTAGGGCCAAAGATACACGGAACAATGGATCGCATGCCTCCGAATCCACTGCACCACTCCTACCGCAACCTGTAACGGCACAGCCTTTTGCTTTCCCTCCCTCGCAAACGGCCACTGCTTCCTGCTACTTGTTGTCCCTGTTCCTCTCGATTTACTCCTCGTCCTCGCTACAGCCATGCATCAATCTGATTCTGGGCATCAGCAGCAAAATCTGGTCTGACGGTTCCCCACAACCCTGGGCCCTGCCGCACCTGCTGCACTGCACGGCCCTCACAGGAAAGTGAAAGTATCCCTATCTTTACTACTTCCACCAAACTACAGGCGAGGCAGAAGTGCGTGCAGCATGCGTGGATCTGCCAGGTGCCAACTCAGTCCGGTCGCCTGCGGCAAGCAAGGGAGAAAGCAGCAAACATGGGTGATGGGTAGATGGATGGGGCGGGGCGATCGCATCGATCGCAATAATATGAGGACAGTGTGGTACGGTGCAGATGCAGGGATTTGCAGTCGCTAGCAGCATGTCCTCTGCGGTTCTGTGCCGGTACCAAGTACGGATAATCCTACCGGACAGGTTGTGGATGGGGAGAGAGAACGAGGACCTCGCTTGGATGGCAGCCGCCTGGTGTCCCCCACTGCTCTCAAGCAAGCATTCATGGTTGCCAATCTTAGGCCTGCTCATTTTAATGGATGGACGAGGGACGACCCCGTGTGCCACGCACAATAAACCTACCTTGCTAACCCATGCTTTCATACTAGTTCTCCAGTCTGCAAATTGCTTTCGTTGCTTTAGCCGTACACTTGAGCCTTATTTAGGATATGAAAATTCCCTACAGTTTTACTTCCATAAAATTTTAGTTACAACAAGGGTTTGAAATTTCGTTTTCGCTCGATATCTCGGAACTGGCCGGAGAGTGAAATCTCGCTGAAATTTTAGAATTTCAGACAAATCTCGGACGAAATATAAAAATAAAAATTTAAATCCGGATTTTTTCCTACCAAGAAAACTGTGATCTCAATATGTTTTACCGATCTCGGCCAAATTGTATTGAGCGAAAAATAACTCAAACGACGTCAAAAATTTTGAATTTTTTTGTCAAGGCTCATGACAGATCAGTGATATTCCTATAAAAATTTTAGATAATTATCAAATCTGATGAATTTTTAAAAATTAAAACATTGTTACTGTCCTGATAAAACGTTGACTAGCAAGTTTGAACCGAATGAAAAATGAAATAAAACATGTTAGAAAATTTTGAAATTTTGTGTTTATGGTTTTGATATATCATTAATATTCTTATAAAATTTTTAGATAATGATCAAGCTTAATGTATTTTTAAAAATTTAGACAGTATTACTGTCCTCATAAAAGCCTTACTGGCAAACTTCAACCAAATAAAAATGGTACAAACCATGTTAGAAAATTTTGAAACTTTCTATGGATGGTATTGATATATCATTAATATTTCTATAAAATTTTTATATGATTTCAAAAATTCTGACAATGCTATGTCCTAAAAAAGCCTAATGATCAATATATAGATTTGCTTTAGCATTCAAAAAGGGTTTAAAAGTTTTGAAAATTTTGCAGAAGGGTTATAAGAAAATTCTTAAGATCTCATAAAAATTTTGAATCATGATCGCACTCCAGTGAATTTATAAAATTCTTACAAGTGCACTGTACCATTTATGTTCTTTTAGTTTTTGATTTTTGAAATATAAAAAATGAAGTTTAATGCATACATAGATTTGATTGAGTAAAAAAAAAAATTAAAAATTTTAGAGAATGATACTGAGGTAATTATTAAGCACTCATAAAAATTTTGGATCATGATCACACTCGATAAAATTTATATAATTCTGACAAGATTACTGTCCCAATTTTGTTTGTTCTATTTTTGATTTTTTAAAGGTAACAAATAAAGTTCAATTATTTTGAAAATTTTATGTATGATCCTGCACTTCTTACGATGGTACCATAAATTTTTTACATCATGATAAAGCATGTACAACTTTATCAAAATCCAATAGTGTTTCTGTAGTTTTAAAAAATATCACAAAAATTTGGGTTTTCAACAAATTTTGATAGGAGATAACTTTCTTAAGGGTTATTGGTCCAATTTTGGTAAAATCCGATCATAAAAAGTTAAAAGTGGTAAAAAAAACACGAGATCTCGACAAGATTTTCAATATTACTGTAGCTGGCATTTCAAAAAAAATTTACTTCAGCTGGCATTTCAAAACTCGTTTACATTTGAAAACCAAGATCTCGGTGAGATCTCAAGAAATTTCGGCAAGATTTTAAACTTTGGTTACAACCTTGCGTTCCAAATAGACCCTTGTAATTGTTATTATACAATATATTGTATGAAAAATAGTCAAATTCTATGTGGTTCGATGATTAAATATAACAACTCTAATAAAAATGATTAATCTGAATTGTTATAATCTGGCAACATTAGAATAATGTATGTTTAATTTTTTTTTTGTTGTTAATGAGAAAATTTATAGCCTCTAACATCGAAGGTGAATGCCTTTTTTTAACCTTCTTTACTTTACAAAGATTCATGTATACCTAGCATCGTACGATCTATGTTATTTTTCTTGGTAACCATGACTGTTACCAGGTGAAGTGCAGCGGGAAGCCGGGAATATCTGTATTCGTTTTAACAGGAAGAAAAGCAGATCTACACGGACGTAAATAACGCCTGTGGGCTGTGGGGCGGTTGCATATGGACGTGCAAGCCGCGCCCATCGATCTGCATCAATCACGACCGTTGCGCACCAGCAGTGGGCAGAGGGCAGCTGCCACTGTTTGCATGTTATTCTGTGTACGCATGCACCGGCACCGCTCCCTATCAAACTAGCTCACACATACGAAGCGTGGACCCGCGGTCCCGCGCTAGCTAACTGCCTCGCCAGGCCCAGGCCTAGCAAGAAAGCAGAGGAGGCGGCAACCGCACTGCAGCAATGCGTTCGGTGGACCGGCCGGCCGGCGCCGCTCGCGCAGCCGTACGTACGTACGTGCAGCCATGCAGGCCCTGCCTATACATGGCCGGAGCTTCCTAGGAGTAGTACTCCGTATTTACTGGTAAGTCACGCCGTTTCTGTGTGCAAGAATCTAGCTTGGTCCCTGCCGCGGCCGGCCGTTGCCGTAGAGCCTAGTTTTCGGTTGATATTTTGGGTGGGCAAAATCTGAAAGTTTACGGTGATCTCAAAATTTTAGATAAATATTAGACAAAATACAAAATCAAAACTCATATCCAGATTTTTTTCAACCAAGATTTCGCCGAGAAATACTTAAATCTTACTGAGATTACCCAAGATTTCAATAAAATTGAACCGAGTGAAAAATAGTGCAAAACAAGTTGAAAATTTTTGAATTTTTTGTGGATGATCCTAACACATCACTAATGTTCCCATACAAATTTCAGATGACGATCAAGTCAAAAAATTCTGACAATGGTATTAACCTGATAAAAGACTGACCGGTAAATTTGAATCGAATGAAAAATAGAATAAACCACGTTATAAAATTTTAAAAATTATTATGAATGGTTTTGATTCATCAATAATGTTCCTATAAAATTTTTAGACTATGATCAAGCTTTATTAATTTTAGAAAATTCTAGAAGTGCTATTGTCCTGATAAAAACTTTACTAACAAAATTCAACTAAATCAAAAATAGTTCAAACCATATTATAAAATTTAAAATTTTTTTGTTGATAGTCCTAATGAATCATAAATGTTTCTATAAAATTATTAGATGGCGATCAAGCTTCAAGGATTTTCAAAAAAATCTGATAGTGTTATATCCTGATAAAAATCTAATGGTTAATATATAGATTTTGTTGAGCAACCAAAAAGGTTTACGATTTTAAAAACTTTTAAAGAAAGGTGCTAAGGCAATGTTTAACATCTTAAAAATTTTGGATCATGATCACACTCCAGCGAATTAATAAAATTCTTATAAGTGTACTATACCAATGTTCTTTCTATTTTTGATTTTTGAAATATATCGAATAAAGTTCAATGCTTTCATAGATTTGATTGAGCAAAAAAAGTTTAAAATTTTTGAAATTTTTAGAGAAGAGTTCTCAGACAATGCTTAAGCTCTCATAAAAATTTTGGATTATGATCATACTCGAGAAAATTTATAAAATTCTGACAAGTTTACTGTCTTAGTTATATTCATTATGTTTTTGATTTTTTAAAGATAACAAATAAAGTTCAATTATTTTGAAGAATTTTCTATATGATCTTACACTACTAAAGGTCTTACCATAAATTATTTTTAGTGCATGATTAAACTTGTACAATTTTGTAAAAATTTAAAAATGTTTCTGCCAAAATTATAAAACGCAAAAAATTGGTTTTTTCACCAATTTTCACGAAAGATGACTTTCTTAAGGTTATTGGCCCAAATGTAGTCAAAAAAGTCAAATTTGGTCAAAATAACCCGAGTTTTCTAAAATTACTGTAGTAATTTTAATGTTTTAAATTTTTATTTAACCAAAATTTTAAATCTCGCCCGTTGCAGCGTATCGCATCAGGAAATATATGATGGCGGCCATCCCATCGCATGTCACGCACCGCAACGCGCGCGCACACGGACAGCTACTGCATACACGCAGCGCACCCCGAAACGGAGCAGGGCATTAACTGGGCGTGTCAACCTGATGTGCGCATACAGCTTTGCTTCGCTAGCTAGCTGTAGCTAAAGGCTGCTGTGCGTTCGATTTTCGGGCGTCATGCATGCATGTGACCGGGCAGCCCAACTGTGCACGGGACGGGGGATATCGATTGTATTTAGCTCGCAGGGCGTGGCTCGCACTGTTTGTTTGAAGCCGCAGAAAGCAATGTGCGCGGTCGATGCGGGTGATGGGCTCCGCCTCGATCGCCTCATCAATCATCATGGCCTGCGATGCAGATGCATGCACTCTTCTTGGTTTTGTAGCAGTAGATCTAGTCGTCCATGGTACGATCGAGCATGCACGGCATGTGCACAGGCTATATTTATGTTTGCACATTGTA
The DNA here is from genome assembly GCA_036346375.1 of Guadua angustifolia. Lineage (NCBI taxonomy): Eukaryota > Viridiplantae > Streptophyta > Magnoliopsida > Poales > Poaceae > Guadua > Guadua angustifolia. The sequence goes on from CM070507.1 coordinate 25,725,302, forward strand.
GTCCGTCCATCGACGTAGGTACTCAAAATTGTCCTGATTATCGCAGTTAATGGTTTGAAAATTAAAATAAATCTATTTTGAGTGAAAAAAATTAATAAAGTTTGGTTTGACGGTGACTCGTTTCTCTTGATAGGGGTGGACCGCCGCGCAGACAGGAGTTTTACGCTTTCCGAGCCCGCCTGGCTGAGGCAGAGGCAGAGGCAGGCGGGTCACGCCATTCGCGTCCGCGCGTTGGTTGCTCGCTGGCGAACTGCAGCTGCGGCTTGCGCGCGCCACAGACCGGTCGGCCGGTGCGCGCCTTGAAGGCGGCAAGGACAAGCTGCGTGAAGTGCCCCTGGACAAACACAGTACGGTAGGCCGGCACTGTGAAGATCTGAATGCACGTACGTCGCTGCTCCTGCCGTGCCTGCCGGTTGGTGCGTCGCCTGTGCGTGTCTAGCTCAGCGTATGGATGGCTTGTGCTGCTTGATCGGTGCGGTAATTATGCTGCTAAAATTAGTTAAGTCGTTTCGATCCAGAGGGGCTAGCTTATCGATCGATCCGGCAGGGCTGCACAGGAGGCTACGTACTGTACTGCACCTGTAGCAACCAGATGATCCGTCATAGGTACGGCCCAGAATAGATAGGTTCAACTATAACTCTCTTGCATTTGAGAGCTCATCACACCAGCTTGGATCCGGTTCTGGTGGGCATCTTGAATTGCTGATCACTGACTCGGCGTTTTCAAAGACGTACTGATAGCAGTATTAAAAATTCATCGATCATGAATAATGCAAAACGCAACGTGACCGTTCATTCAATTCGATGGTTCTCCGTCCACGATGGTAGGTTGTGGCGTGGTGTGGGGCGCCTGCGCCTTAATTTGCGCGTCTCCAGCGTATAGTAGTACTACTATGCTTATGTCCGTATGTCGTATTGACGTTAGAATTGCAATTGCACCGACCGCGTGCAGAAATTGTTTCGTCGCCGTTCTTTTGACAGCGCAATTTCCAGTGAGAAGACGGCATTTCACCGGCTCGAATCTCGCGTACGTGCGCTAGCTTAGCTAGCTGTCTCCTACCGAGCGGACTTTGACCGGCCAGCCGCAGATACAGTACTATCATAGCGGTACGACTTGAATAATTGATTTTAGGCGATAGTATATTGTTACGAAATGATTTGTGTCCGGACGTTCGAAATTTTAAACGTATTACAATATTTTTTTTACGCGTGTAATATTTTCCTTCGACAAACAGTGAAATTCAGCACAGTAAACGGATGCTGCAAGCTTTCAAAAAAAAGTTGCACGCATCGGAAAAAAATGTTGCAAGAGACGTCCGATGGAATAAATAGTAATCGAACGTCCGAGCGCTAGTTTCTCCCATATTGTTATTCCTTAACACTCGTATGGTTGTTTCAAGTCTTATCAGGCTAGCATATTGAAATTAAGGGTGTCTTTAGTTCTTTGCACTAAGTGATATATGTATGAGATGGTTTAAGAAAAAATTATTTATCTATTTGGTTACTTGAATGGAACTATCTCGTTTTAGATGGTGAGATATAAATTTGAGAAACATTCTCTATAGATACTGAACTATTCCATTCATCCAAAACAATGAAATCAAATGGTACAGAACCATCTCATCCTATTTAATCTCATCCCACCAACCAAAGACACCCTAACCGTATTAGACTTGACCTAGTCTTTAGTAAAGCCCTTTCTATCATTACTCTTTTAATTAAATTTCTATTAAAACTGTAATGTTTTAGAATTTTTTTATAACAATTCCACTAGTATAATTTGCATGTAACAACATATATATTTGTGGTCCGCGGTTAGGTGTGTTATATGTCGAGATTTGAACGCTAGCAGGTGGATTATGGTTCTGGTTGGTATGATCGTAGCTTTTTTGAAAAGTAATTTTTTGCTGGGCTACATGGCTGATAGACTGTACGGTTGGGCTAAAAAGATCTGGTGTTTGGTAGTTTGACTTTTAAGTATGAGGGGTGCGGGTCGGGAAAGGGTGAGAGGGGTGGTGGGATTTTGGATTTTATACTTGGTATGAGGTAGTAATTTTTTTGACTTTAGTTGCAAAGTCAGAATCCCAATTATCCCACCAAAACTGTGGAAAATTACCCTAGACCAACTTTCGACTTTCGGCTTCTCTTAGTATAAATGAACTGCTGAGTTTTGGTTTCTGGCTGTGAAGAAAATAGCCGTTTGAAATAACTTCTGGTTTCCAGAGAGAAAAAGCCGAAGCTGAAGCCATTAAAAAAAGACCTATAAAGCTTAAAATAGTTACACCAGCCTATTGTACTGACCATAAAAAAATCGTGCAGAATACTTTTGCCGTCTAATTCTGGCAAGCAATATAGTCGGTCACACCAAATCAACCAATCACTTTTACCTTTACCTTTAGTGTTACTTTTATTATGTATCTTAGTAGTAGTTTATAGCTAGTAGATTCTTTTCTTTGTAATTTGATATATATTTATATACTAAATTGATTTTGAGTCACTTCCGTCATCTTCATCGTGTTTGTCACACTTGGAACTTTCTTTCATGGCATCATCCGTCGTTGACCCTTAGCCGATTAGCTGGTAAATTGGCTCGCATGTCACACACATGTCGCTAAGATGATTTTTATCTATCTATCATATAATAAAAGCTTATGATGCGTGGTCAAAAGCTCTAAGACAAAAAAGGATAGAAATTGAAGAAATTTCTCAGGAAAAAGAAAAGCATCCAACCCTTAATTTAATGGATTGTGATTATGTTATTGAAACATAATTGATAGATTCTACCTTAAAAAGATAAATATGCTAAAAGTTCTAAAAAATCAATATCTGGCTCTTAATCAAGTGGACTCTAATTAAAACATACTACAGTGTCATCGGATATTATTACTTAGAGATATATGATTTTATAATTTAAAAAGTAAAAGCAAAAGATATCTTAAATTAGAGGAAGTTTGGGGGCTGTGCTTCAGCTTTATACCAAAAACTTCCCAAACAATATAATTGCAAAGCGGTTGGGAAGTTAAGTCATAACAAAAGTACCCCTAAAAATTGCCACCACTTGGGAGAAGCTTTTCAGCTATGATTTCGCTTGACCGTCTCCACCTTGCTCGTTTCGCCTCTCAACTTCCGCCGGCCCTCCTCACGCCTCAACGTTACCTCCTCGCTTGGTCGCCTCTGTGCTTTGCTAGGTTACAGCCTCCCCACTCGGTTGCCTCTAAAAGTTATAGCTGTAGCAGCTAATTTACTAAACGGAATAACAAAAAAGTTACAGCCGCTAAAACCAACTTTTCAGGTCAGTCGTAACTCATCCAAACAGACCCTTAGATGGATGATGTATCCTCACACTTGTATTGGAAATTAGGAGCCATAGACCATGACGAAAAATAAAAGGAACGTAGCCCTCTTGTGCCGCAAAGAAAAAAAGAGGAACAAGCCTTCCCTGTGCCGTGCGTTAGCCATGCAATGCTACCGTGTCCTTTTTATAATCCTTCTGATCCAAACTTATAATCATTCTTATAGATTGATCAGATCAATTTAGCAAACTATACGAAGATACAAATAGTTGAAGTCTAGTGATAAAAAATGGTACAACTAAAAATATCTATCCATCTATCTATATACTAATAGGGTGTTTGTGCGTTGCAACGGAATCCTAAAAAGGGTGATACATACAAGTAAAAAGGATTGTAAGCTATACAATAAATTATAATTTTTTTCATACACACATCAAGCGGAGCATATCTCAGCCCGTGCAAAGATGAGAGGAATGGGCAGAACGATTAGGTTAAATCCCCTTCTATCTCAGTCGTTCATGCTGGATCCAATGGATCAGGTGTGCTTGAAAAAGAATGGATGACCATCATCAACTCCCAATTAGAAGTAGTAGAGATATAAATAAATAAAAATAATTGGTGATATTCAAGACTACCACATTCGCTTTAAGGGTGAGAAAATTCTATAATAATCCTAAAAAGAAAGGATTATAGAAATTCTCACATTAATTGAAAGAAAAAGAGAAGAATTTCCACCAATTAATTCGATGGGGCCAGATTATAACAATGCAGATTAATCATATATAAATATTAGAGTACTGTATAGGTAAATCTGTTAGTTATATTTTAACATGAAAACAAAAAAACCACCAGGTCAGCTTTCAAGAGCTCACATGTTAATTGGTAAAAAAAAAAGAGTCTGCGCCGTTGATTTTGGTGGGTTTCCATAGGAAATGGAGTAGGAAGTGCCCAGAGAACCTAAGCTATGGTCTAGCAGACTATTTTGAATTTTGATAACAAAAACAACTCTGTTTGATGGGACATCTGCACGCAACTATGGTTAAACATGTCCAGGACTTGTATTATGATACTATTAATTTCCTTTATAAATTATGCATATACAAGTCTTAATTATAAAAATAATATTTGTAAAAAAAAAAGCTGAACAATCAGTGATATAGCTAGACCTCAGGCCATCCAGACCACAATCTAAGACCTAGAATCACTTGTTCAAGTGGACCAGCTATTCTCGGGCTATGGCTTGGTGAACTAGTTGGACAGTTATGGATTAGCTCTGCCCATGTGAACAGTGTACTGTCCACATGTTTTGCTCTCCCATGACCCATCCGAAGAAAAGAAATAAAAAAGGCCAAGACCGATAGATAGAAAAAAAAAGAAAAACAACAGCCAAGGATTTTCGGAGAAAAAATAAACGAGAGATTGTGTTCTCCCGAAAGGAGTGCTATTAGACCATCTCCAACAAGTCATTTTGTGCTCCGTTCCTTCCCGATGGGAAAGCGCGGAGAGAGCGATTCGGCGTCTGCAATCGAAGTCTCTTCCACGGACGCATCTGGGAAAGGAGAGGATCTCTCGCGGGGCTTTGCTCCCCATTCCGTGGCCTTCGGCCGTTGGTGCGATAAATCAATGGCGAGCTTCCAGGCGGCAAGAACAGTGGCGATCGGCAAGGTCGTCCCGAAGTCCGGTTTGGTCGCTTACCGGCGGGGAGGAGGATCGGCGGACGGACATCGACACCTCGAGAATGCGCATGGACACCCACCAAATTTGCCGATTTGATGATATGGATTTAGGTTTAGGGTTCTTCGATTTGATGCGTGGATGGTTTAGGCGATGGGTGCGAGTTGATGCCTAGATGGTTTAGGCGATGGGTGCCGATTTGATGCTGGATGGATCGCCTTGTTCTTGAATGAGCAGGATGGTTTTGGCTATTTAGTCTTGGGAGGAGTGATTCGATTGTATGGCCTTGGTAGAAACTTGTGCGTACTAGAGATTGACATCTTGTCGTTAATTCTCCATGCTTAACAAACTAAGTTAGGATGTGTTCACCATTACTTGTTGGTCTTGGCATGACCTCTTCATGTTGCTTCAAACATCAACCTACATCTCCATGTGTAAATGCGAATAGATGTGTTGTTTGAGAACGAAATTTATCATTCGTAAGTGTAGACTAGAACTGCACTTTTTGATAGATAACAAAAGTGTCATACAGTTGCACACTAGTTAATAATTCTGTACTTGTAGTATAAACTTTGGTATGTTTCATTCATACAACCATTTATTCCGAATTAGGTGTCCCTGATCTTCAATTCCACATGGACGTTTTCTGTAATTCCCTTTAGTTTTAATGAACCACTAGCAACAACCAAACCTGGACAAATGTAGCCTTGTAGTTTTGATCAATTTTGTTGTATTACTGACTAGAAACTACGTTTGCTCAGTCCAATATTTGAGATGGGAAAATCTGTCAATCCTTAATTGTTGTAGGAATACCAAGTTACACAAGTTAGACAATATTCTTGGTAAGCCGACAATACCATAGCTATACTTGAGTAAAAGCAAATTGTTGGCAAATTTACATTGTAACCAATTTTTTAGTGTGCTCAAGCATCGTGCGTTCAAAGGATTATGGTTTAGTTATTTCATATCGCAAGATTGAGCCCTTGCGAGACTTCTTTATAGTTTTCTTACGCTTTTTGCCTTAATGATCCAATACCTCAAACACGAGCACCACATCGAGCTTGATTCTGGATTTATCCAATTGTCTTGGCGGTTTGGCGGTATTAATAACCATGACCATTGTTTATCGTCACCTCTGACTTATGGTTGAAACTCTTTGGTTGTGGTATTAATAACCATGACCATTGCTCATCGCTATGAGACTCGGTTGGAGATGGTCGAGTGTGGTTGAAACTAATGCTACGCATGACTCTGACTAGTCTTGAGTTATCTTGTTGTGGTTCAAACTAATGCTTGTCTTAGAAGGTTGAAACTCTTGGTTGTGGTTGAAACTATCTTGGTCTGTGATTGAAGCCGCAGCGACTCTTGCTTGTCGAATTGTCTTGTTGTGGTTGAAACTAATGCTTCTGCCGAAGGTTCAAACTATACTGGCTGTGGTTGAAACTACAGCCAGGTACTGGTTGTGCCGAAAACCACTAAGTGTGGTTGAATCTACTGCTTGTGCCCAAGGTTGAAACTACAGCCAGGTACTGGTTGTGCCGAAAACCACTGACTGTGGTTGAATCTACTGCTTGTGCCCAAGGTTGACTAGAGGTTGATCCTGAATGAGTGATCCTGATCCTGTTGCCAACTTGTATGAGTGATCCTGATCCTGAATGAGGCTACTGTATTATTTCTTGCTCTGCCTTGGCTGATTGTAGGGCCAATGATCTTTGTTATTTGTTGTTCATGTAAAATTCTATTCGGTGCATGCACAAGGGGCCAGTCAACATTTTGGCTTGGGGACCTTGCATATTACCATAAGTGTTCAGTGAGGATCTTTGAAATTTGAACCGGCGATTTGTGACAATAAACTTGATAATCTGTGATATATATACATTGTGATGTACTTGGTTAGTTTAATTGTCAATCACTCGATATGCTCATTCGGGCATTTGCTTATGTCGTTTGCTACTTCACCTTCTTGAAAATTTGCCTGCTACATTGTTCTCCATTGCTTAGTTGGTACTTCCTGCTTACTGGTAATTTGCCATGCATATTTGCTAGACAATTGATGAAATTAACTGGTCAAGTATAAAACTGCAATTGTGGTAAGATTGTCACAAATCTGTCTGTTTCTCGTCTATTATGGCGAGGAGGGCCTGTTAAGGCAACCCGACATCTGAGAACACTCAAATAAATGCTTTACTTCTTTGCGTGTGAATTATCTGTCCGAACTATTGGCCTGACGTGCTGTTTTAGATGGACTCGGAGACCCTTCGAGGCGTCCTCTCCAGGATGCGAGATCTGCTGGAGGAGAGAGCCGAGCAGTTCAGGACCATCGCTCGGGACAACTTCCTCCCAAGTGATGAGCCTTGGGCCAATGACATTAACAATAAGACTTCTTGGTCGAGTTCATAGCCGGCGGCTTGGAGAAGATGTCGTTGGACACGGTTGACTTTACCACTCCACCTTCTCCATTGTGCTCGCTCACCTTGCATCTGCCGAGGGAGTTGATCCGGACGACGTAGTGCCAGCTGACTACACCAGCCCGAACAACTCCCCCCTCAGCGACTACTCCACGGATTCTCTACTTAGCGAATGTGGATTCGAGTCCGATCGTTCGGGCCACTATGTTTAGATCTTCATTTGTGTTGTATGCTTTAATTTGGACCATGTGGCTTCCAACTGCTAAGTGAGCTTTATTGTATTTTGGACCATCTAGCTATGAACTTGTAATATTTACCGTAATTTCAATCAATGTGATGTCTGTTTCATGCTGAATCATATTGTTCCCACATTACTTTGCCATTATGCCGTACTAACAAACTGTGTGTGTGGTTTCAATGATCAGGGAGGACGACATGGACCCTTTCTACTCGAACTTCCTTCATGAGGACTTGGATGCTGTGGTGCACGGGTTATCTCCTCCGGCAGCACCGCCGACCATGGGCACGACTCATGCTGCCCCGAGTCGGTCCACGCACGTGAAGAAGGGGACCAAAAACAGCTCCAGAGCCGAGAGGACCAAATGGACTGCGCAGGAGGATGAAGTTCTAGTCTCAGCTTGGTTGAATGTTAGCCTAGACCCCATTGTTGGGAAGGACCAATCATCGGACACGTATTGGACCAGAATTGCTGATTACTACACAACCTATAGCAAGGAACACATGAAGGCAAGATCGAAGAAAGCATTGGTTAACCATTGGTCATTGATAAATGAGTGTGTTAGCAAATATCTTTGGTATCTCAATCGACCGACGGTCTACATCGAGTGGGAGCACCGAGCGTGATAGGGTAAGTAATTGTCCCGTCTGTAGTCGGCACTTTCGGTCATGTTGTAATTGTCTTCTCTTTTGCAGATGGCCCATCTTTGATACGATGTACCGGGACATTGAGGGCAAGCCATTCGCGTTCCACCATTGTTGGAGTCTTGCTTGCGGATCATCTGAAGTGGTCTTCGCACTTGTCCCACAAGAAGCAAAAGACGGAGGACATGAAGGGTCCAATGACATTCCTATCGGCGCAGCCTCGCAAGCATCATCGATGGTGGAAAGGCCACAAGGTAGGGAGGCTGCGAAGGCTGCGAGAAGCGTGGTGCTACGTCTAGCATGTCATCTGTGGGTGCGTACTCAGAGCAATTCAACAAGATGAATGAGTCAGAGCTGCTATGGTGGAAATCTGAAGGAAAAGCGGCTACCATGCTAGAAATCTGAAGAAAAAAGCTGGCCATGTCGGAGGAAGCGGAGAATGAAAGGATTATGAATATTGACTTGAACTCGTGTAATGGATTGCCATGCGAGTACTACGAGTCGATGAGAATGAGATTATGACGAGTCGTCGTGCAATGAACAAGTAATTGTTGCCTTCGGTCATCCCTGTTTGAACTATCTAGATCGAGTTGGCGTCCATCTACTATTGTGTAATGTTGTGTTAATGTTTGAACTACCTTACATTATTGTGTGGACTACGTAGTTCTATTGTGTGAACTATCTAGTTTGTTGCTTTCTTGTGTTGGTTTGTTGTGTTCATGTGCGAACTATCTAGTTCTTGTGTGGACTATACTATTGTGTAATGTTGTGTTAATGTTTGAACTATCTAGTTGTATTGCAGACTCACCGGATTTGTAATGTTTGCATTGTCGGTTATCCTGTTTTGAGCTTTCCATTTCATTTCACGTACAACCAAGTTCACTTATTTATTGAACCTTACATTGATACACAACACTCTCACAATGAAACATAGCTTACACTTGCATTATCCCCCGTGCCGTGACCAAAGGTGTTCGACCAGATCCGCCTGCAACTGATGGTGAAGTTGGCGATCCCTCGCCTTTGAGTTGCTTGTATGCGATGCAAGACCGACCGTTGGGTGGCGTCCGATAACGCGGGAGTTCCCATATAGTCGAAGTTCATTTCTGTGGTAGCCCATTTCTCTCATCCTCCACGATCATGTTATGCAAAATGATACATGCGGTCATTATATGCCTTAACGTACTCTGGTGCCAACATCGCCGGCCCCGACAATGGCAAACCTATCTGGAGCACTCCAAATGCTCTCTCCACATCCTTCCTTCTTGGCTGATTGCATCTGCGAAGTGGATCCTCTTGTTTCCCATCGGTATTGAAATTGCCTTAACAAAGGTACCCCACTCGGGGTAAATGCCATCTGCGAGGTAGTACCCCATGTAAATGCGGAGTGCCGTTGGCGATGTAGTTAACCGCCGGGTTGTACCATCATTTTCCCTAGAAAATATGTTAGAACGGTGTAACACATTAATATCGTTCATGCTTCCGGCATACCGAAAAAGCATGCCAAATCCACAAGTCGTCAATGCAAACCGCCTCGAGGACTATGGAAGGCTTGTGAGTATGCGGTGAATGCCCCTGCCATGCTTTCGGACAGTTCTTCGGGTCCAATGCATGCGATCGATGCTACCAAGCATACCGAAACATTGTGCTCACCTGTGACAAGGAGTCTAGCAATGTCTTCGCGTTAGGAGATCGGAGGTACTCCTCCCGAAAACCTCCACCACCGCCTTCACGAACTTCTTGAGAGCTACAAGGGCCGTGCTTTCCGCATATCTGAGGTACTCGTCCACGCGTCGGCGAGAACGCCAGACGCTAGGCGACGGAGAGCTGCGGTTACCTTTTGAAGAGGATGCAAACCAAGCTTCCCTTCCGATCCCTCTTTCTTTGGAACCAAGCGTCGTGTCCTTCAACAAACATTCGTTATTCGCAAAAATAGGGACGGCTTATCTGAAACTGCGTATGTGGAGCGACTTAGACAAAATGAAACCTTACCGATTACATCATTCATCTTTGCTTCAACTCTTGGTTTGTTACCTCCGCTTTGAAAAATGCGTGGGCGTACGGGGAAGAAGCGAAGTAATCACCATAAAGCCGAGCCGCCTTGGCGTGACCTCGATCGATCACCGCATGTCCTAGAACCGATCCCGTCGACGGTTCGTTCCTCGCTGCATCTCCTCCTCCTCTGCGATTGCGAAGAGAAGGGTGTCCTCATCATCAGTAAAGCCTAGTTCATCACTTGAGGAAGAATTGGACTGACTCATTTTGAAGTTGGCAATGGGTTGTGGGTGACTAACCTGATGAATGCAACCCCTCAATATATAGAATGGCTGGGTTGGATGAGAGGGGAGGAGGAAAAGTTAGGTATTTCTGGGAAGGGAAGGGAATCGGTTGGAGTGCATTGCTGGGAAGGGAATCCCTGGGAATGCTGGGAAGGGAATGAAACCCTGGGAATCGGTTGGAGATGGTCTTAGACCCGAAATCGGATGGGCGGTTTGAACAAAAGAACGGCCCCGTAGCCTCGCTCTGCATGGTCCACGTCATCAGATCGGACGTGCAATTGATCAAGCGTAAACAAGTCGAACCTTTACCCGGGTTAAACCGGTCGCGTTTGCTCTGAATGTTTGCTCTAAATCGACTATGTTGACTCGGTTCGACTCAACCAGCTCACAGAAAATGGACAAAAATTAGCTACCACTAAGGATCAAACATGCAAACCGAGGGCTGAAGCAAGAACGCTACACGTAATAACAACTGTACATATAATTATTTGGAGGTTAACTTCAAACTAATAAATTTAAAATCATCTTTCTAGAATGTTATGTGTCATCTTCTCTATTTATCTCTCCCTTCCTTTTTCACTACTCATTCCCCCACCCCTTTTTTCTCTCCCTAATACAAAAATTAAAATTAGAATATTTAAACTATAAAAAATTTAAATAGGAAGTTCCAACTCGAAAACAAAATCAACTCAAAATTTAAAACTCAAAAAAATTGAATTAAATAAATTTCAAATTAGGAAGTTTCAACTTAGAAAGTTTCAACTCGAACAGTTTCAAATCGAAAAAGTTTCAACTCATAAAACTTTAGATTCAAAAAACTTTTGTTATCGAAAAGATCCATTTAAAATTTAAGACCAAAAAATTTCAAATAAAAAAATTTCAACTTTAAAAAAATTAAATCAAAGAATTTAAAATTAGAACGCTGCGTGCGGTTTGATCTTAAACTAGATCAATGCCCGTACGTTGCTACGAAAAATAAAATTGGTAAAGAAATATAAAGGTCAAGCAATAAAAGAAAATTGTGCTACAAGATCAAACACCTATTTCTCCCGATTACAAAAGTTTTTATGGTTTCTTCTCTGGTATAAATTAAAACCAAATATATTATACGTAGCAATATATATTACCAATCTCAAAAATCAATCAATTATTTTTATCCTTTTTGCAATTTATATTACTAGCTTGTGTTTCTCCTCCTCTCCCCATGCCCGCAGCGCACGCTCCTCGGCGCCATCGACCTCGTCTTTCTCGTCACCTCGCTCGTCCTCGTCATCCACTACCTTCGCAGGGGCGACACAGGGGGCTTCGAGCACGAGGTGTTGCTGCCGAAACCACCGCCATTTCGGACCACTGGCTGCTACGCAGTCGCGCTCGGGGCATTCGCCGTCTTCGCCGTGGCGTCCGCCGTTCTCCTCACGCTCACATTCTTTCTCCTGCCGAGCACGCCATGGCGCGCTGTGGAGTCTACCTTCCTCGTCGCCCACTTCGTTGCGCACGCCATGGCCGCGTGGTCAGTCGCCTCGAAGAAAGGAGCTACCGCCGCTACCCAGTCTTTGCACCTCCACGTCTTTTAGATCGCCACCGCCCTTGGCACCGCGCTCTTCTCCGCTTCGGCGGTGATCCGTTGCCCCGACGGTTCACTGCTCTTCCTAGATGACCCTCTTGCCTTTGCCGGCCTACTCGTGTCCATGCCTCTGGCGTATCTAGCCATCACTGGCTTCACTGGCCATGACGCGGGAGTGCATGAAGGTGAACCAGAAAACACCAGCGCCGAGGCGCCCGCCACGCCGTGCGCCGCCGCGTCGTTCCTCTCTTCGCGACATTCAGCTGGATCAATCCGTTTATTTCGTACGCTTTGTTTAAGTCCAACTGGCCGGCGCTGGGGTCACGACACTCGGTGGGCGTCGCGCTCTGGCTGTCCTTCTGGCCGCAGTTACTACTGGCCGCGACGCTAGGCCTCCTGCGTCTCGCGGCCATGTACGTCGGTCCATCAATTCGTCGAATTTATTCGCCACGGCGGCACGACATGGGAGATCTTGAATGAATTCTCTTGATTGATTCTGTGAAAACTGTACAGTATATATAGAGTACAAAAAGAATGATTGGCCGGCTATTAATTACCAGCAATATCATAGATTTTGCTATAATAATCAGTCATATTTAGAGAGATATGGCTGACTGTAAATCAGGAAAAAATAATTAGCTATAATGACCTGTCATTATTGGAGATATGGCGAGAAGAAAGGAGTTAGAAAGAATGGAACCGCCACCAACTATAAATTTATATTAATAAAGATAAGTAAACCCATTTCGTTTTAGAACGTATGCTACTCCATCTTGAGTAGCTATGACAGGGTCCTATATGTGGTGGGCTTTCTTAGTATTGGAACTTACTGGGCTATGGGAAGAATAACATCGTACGAAGCTCCATACGTCACGCGCACAGTTGAAACCGTATAAGAAGCTGCGTGCGGTTTACCGTAAACTAGGCATTCTAATTTTGTATTCCCTATATTCGTAACTAGATGACTTCTAGGATTTAACCGAGAGATGGATGCAAATAACCAAATTATCCTGCGTACCGCTAAGTCAACTGCCGGAACGGATCTGATAACTGTGCTCCAAACCGTCCACCACGCCGACGTGTAATGTATCTTCCCCACGCCGCAACTGCACAAGTGATGGCCTCCCCAACCGCAGGAGTGGGGCACATATAAAACCTCCCTCCCCATCCGTCTCCACGCCAACTCCCCAATCCATTTCCACTGCCCACCCATTCCTGCTGGCCTTCCCCGCGCCCCCTCTCTCCCTTCTCGGCAGGAAAAGCTACCGCTTGCGCTAGCCCCGTCGTGTTGTTTGGTCATGGCCGTGCAGGCGCCGCACCTCTCCCACGCCTTCCCCCGCGGCCTCCACTCCTTCAGGTCTGTACGCTCGCCTGCCTTGAGCGGGTTGCGCTCCCGTTTCCATCCCTGCCTTTGTTTTGATCCAGGAGGACGTTGTCTCAATCCTGTGCGTATTGCAGGAGTCTGGAGAACGCGACGGCGGGTGGCCCTCTGTTCTTGGACGAACACGGCGGGTGCGCGCCGGCGGTGGCGGGGACCGGGAACACGTTGTTCAGAGACGTCCCACGTAGCGAGCTCACCAGCAACGAGAACAACGGCTACAACTACGGTTTCGTGGCGAGGAAGCGGGCGCGCGTGGCGGAGGCGTCGGGGGGTTTCTTGGAGGGTCAACAGAGCGTGGTTCTAACGCCTCCGGTGACGCAGGGGCTTGTGCCTGTCGGAGACGTGCTGAGCAGCGCGGTGGCGTCTGGCGCGGCGTCCACCAGCGGGAGAATGGCCAATGCAGCGGGCCTCTCGCAGGGCCTCATGTCACAGCTCTACCACCAGGGCGTGGAGATCGACGCGCTCGTACGACTCGAGGTATGTATTGGCACGTTCATGAACCACCTGTTTGGTGATTGGAATCGAGTTCTTGGTTTGGTTGAGTGGTGTTTGATTTGCGGTGGTTTTGATGGATGTTGTGCAGGCCGAGCGGATGCGCGCGAGGCTGGAGGAGGCTCGGCAGCGGCACGTCCGGGCGCTGGTGGCGGCCGCGGTTCGCGCAGCGGCGAGCAGGCTGCTGGCGGCGGAGGCTGAACTGGACCGCGCGCGCGGCCGCAACGCGGAGCTGGAGGAAAGGATCCGGCAGATGAGCGCGGAGGGGCAGGCGTGGATGGGCGTCGCCAAGAGCCACGAAGCCGTCGCCGCCGGCCTCCACGCCACCCTCGATCAGCTCCTCCAATCTCTCAGCGCCGCCCCAGTCGGCGTGACCGGGGAGGGCGACGCCGAGGACGCGCAGTCTTGCTGCTTCGAGACCCCCGCGGGCGACTACGCCGGCGCTGATGACGCGGCTTCCAAGGCATCGGCGCCGTCGTGCAAGGCCTGCGGCGAGGGCGTCGCGTGCGTGCTGCTGCTCCCGTGCCGGCACTTGTGCCTGTGCCGCGCTTGCGAAGCCGCCGTGGACACGTGCCCCTTGTGCGCAGCCACGAAGAACGCCTCGCTCCATGTCCTGCTATGTTGAAGCCTGCGCGCGTGGTATCCATGGCCGTCCTCCAAAACGGTATCTGATTCCCTTGGCGTTATCTCCATTCCTAACAAAGTACGCAACATGAGTCACCCGATCCGCGCAGATGCTCAGTCCAACCAAAACTGCATTCTGGAAAAGAGATTTTGTTGTCGCACTGGCGATGGCAAAATCAGCTAGCGTGTGCCGGCTTGTTCTTGCTGCGCCATCATGCCGAACACCGATCAACCTGCCCAAGTAAAATGGAGTTTGACGTCTAGTCACAGCTAGTTCAGTTTGCCGGGTCGGCACGAATGGTGTACAACCAAGTTTTGTGGGAGGAACAACAGTGATATGTAACTATTCAAGAATTTGGCGGCAGTGAAACAAGTTCTGCCTAGATTGCTCTGAAGAATGTCACCGTCTTCTGAACGCACACTGGGCTTGCCGGGGAATTATGCAGGACACAGTATGTCTGACCGTTTGCAGCCTGAATTCTCCTTAAAGAAGTGGTGTAGTTGAGATGTAATTTCAGAGAAGAATGCCAACAAGTGATTACAGTTTCAGCTGGAACAATTGCACGATCTGAATTTGGCGTACTGGAACTTTGAGCAGTCTGTCTGAATCGTTGAGAGAAATGGTTTAGTGCAGACGTTATTTCAGAGAACAATGACAAGAAGTAATGGCTGTTTTCTGTTGCAATCCAAAGCTCCATGGTATGATCAAAATTCAGCATACTAGAACGTTGCTTGGTCCGTATAAATCATCCCATCGGGCGTCATCTGCTTTCTGAACATATTTAAATGAGCTGGGTCGAACTCTGCTTTGCTTACACTGTCAAAGGGGCGTGCAGATGTGTTCTGAGCAGCGGCTTATTGTGGGGATCATGTAGAACAGTAGAAGATTTGCGTATGAAAGGTTCAAATGCCCGATTCCGCTGCAGAAATGAGGATCGGATGAAGTATTTTTTCGAAGTGATTGAAGCTATAAAATCTTGAAGGTCATGGTTTCTGGTCCTCCGTAAAATTATTCAAGATTGAAGGAGTGTAAGTCGTCGACATATGCAAATGAGTCAGCTTGATCACAGTTGCGCAAGGCTGCAATGAGAAAGATTGTCTCGTAACCTGGTCAAATGTTTGTTCCAATTTCCGTAGAGTAGTACTCAACTTGAAGTGTGATCCTTCCTACAATCATTAGAGTTTTCTTTTGATTAAACACATCACAAACTATTCTTTGACTATCTGACCTTTTTTAGCACACCATGTACAATGTAGACTCTTAGCGTTGGACATTTGTGGCATATCTTACGTCCATGTTCCTTGTATTAGGTGTCATCTTGATTTGTCTTCCGTGTAGAATTGTAATAGGATTTTCTAGTAGATTTCTCGTGGAACTTGCTGAGCTTTTACTGTCATTGTGCATATGTGTTCGTTGATATGTTGCATTCTTTATACTTTTTTGCCTTATCAAGTTTTGTTAACGACTGGTTGAATGGACCAGATATGGATGAGATTAGTAGTTGGGTCAATTCAGTGTTCATGTTTACGATCCGGATTTGGATCGGAATTAATATTCAAATGAGAATTTGTGGTTGATGCCAACCTTGAGAAAGCTCAACTGGTTACTTATCCGGTTTTCTTGTGTTATCTTTGTATATTTCCTGCGATTACTCTTAACTGTTGGATAGTCCAACCTGCGTGGCACATCATTTTTTGACTGAAGGCCTGGTTTGATTCCACCTAACTACGTGCTATGTGAGCTATACGTAATTAAACAAACTTCCTTTCTAATCTAGAAAAGGGGGAACATGACGACTGAAAATGGCATGACATACTGGATACGAACACAGGTTGGGTTAGTTTGTTTGGGAGTGTCTAGATAGCAATTGACTAAAGAATTTTGAAAAATCAATTGATTTTTGGACCGTTAGATCTCAATGCAATGACCTTGGTGTGAGCAATATTTCTTTAAAGATCACACACCCGTCCCCAACCCTACCTTCCCATCTTCACACGCAGCCGCTACCTGCATCGTCGGCTACTGCGACTCTGGCGAGGCCCACCAGTGACCTCCTCTCCTTTCGCTACCACTTCCCGATACGGCCACTGGCATCGCCCGCCACCTCCTCCATCGTCGCTGGATTTACCGTCGCAACTGCCTCTTGCTGTGCCGCACGGATCCCACCTCCCCTCTTCTTTCGAGATCGTCAAGCCACCCGCCGACCCTGCCCCACCACCGGCTATTAGGCTTGTGTCCCACGACATCACTGCCACCTAGACGCATCACCCATGCCACCGCCCACTTGTGCGCCTTCGTCGCCCTCTCTCTAAGGTCCGGCATCTAGTGAACACGAACCCTAACAGGAGCCCTAAGGGCATCTCCAATGATACCACTTCAATTACTATAAAGTCATTTTCGGCCATCTAATGTATGACTATAACGATTAAACTTATTACCTATTACATGTGAGCTAATATTTAATTTTATAGACAATGCTATAGCTAATCTATTGGAGATGTTGTCTATATGATATCTATAAATGATATGTCCATTGGAGATATTCTAATCAACATCATAGAGGAAAACGACCAGCTCGTCAGAGAAAAAGTTAGAGAGGATGGCACACGAATCTAGAAGCAAAATCAATCAGCATGAAATCCAATTGAAAACCCCAAAATTTTTACTCGAGTATTATTTAGAAATCCGTAGTTTTTTTTGGGTTTTAAGAATGGGAGTGTATAGGTATCATCCGGATGTTTTTGTCTTAACTAACATCCAAATTTTAGACCATTAGATACCTCACTCGAAAATCACCGGGCCATTGGATCAAATCATAGGATCGGATGTAATCGATACTCTCGAATCTCAACAATGATCCAATGGTTCTAGATTTGGGTGATTTCACTCGAAAATTACCGGACCGTTGGATCAAATCATAGGATCGGATGTAATCGATACTCCCGAATCTCAACAATGATCCAATAGTTCTAGATTTGGGTGATTTCAATTAAAAAAACATCCGGTTGATGTTTATCAAATCCCTTGAATCACACAAGTTACTTTGTTCTCGGTAATCGCGTTCCAAAATAATAACCCCTAAAAAGGAGAAAAGGACTTCGGGTGGGTCAAACAAGCCGTGCCGGACGTGCTCCATTTCCTCGTTCCTGAAATGCTGCAGCACGGAGGTTTGGCCCCGAAGCTACCAGTACCACCACCGCCCCTTTAGTCCTTGGTTTTGCAGCGACGAGTCATAACCAGTGCCCTTGGACTGACATGGACCACCGCCCGGTCTCGGTTTCTTTTCCACGCCAGCCCTGCGGTTTCACTACGTAAAGCGGGGGCCGCGCGCGTACGTACGTACGTCTCCTCCATGGGCATGACCGCCGCGTGCGGTGTGCCCCCCCACCGTGGAATCCGCTCGCGCCGGCCGGTCAGGTTCCATAAGATCCGCGGGCGCGCGCGGCAGTGCACAACGTCACGTCGCGTTTTTAGTCAAGTCGCCGAAGACTTTGCCGGACACGGGCACGGGCACGGCGCGCGGGCTTTCGGATTCACACGAAAACCGTGTGTTTTGACCGAGATACCCAGTGGAACAGCCGCACTAATCGTCGCGTTGCATGGCGGCAGTGCGCTTTCCGGAGATGTGACTCGGTTGCTTTCGGAACGTACGGTTGTTACAGATAAGCATTGCCCTATTTGTCCCTCTACTCTCTTTTCCTATCCAAACTGAAATTATAAACCTAGTCTATTTCTCGATTGCAGAAACACGGCACTATAGCTTTCCTCTCTGCTGAGCTTGGGTGTCGTGGTACCCATCTTGCTAAGCTTAGGTGCCACGGTATCCTCGTCCTACTGCGCTGCTTTACTTTGGCACCAAGCTTCTTATACAGTACACCGGCGTGGTAGCAACACGTGTCACCTGCCGCCATATTCGCAACCGGAGAATGCTATTTTTTATAAATTTATTCACATGAGGACCATATTTATATAAAAAATAATAATATATGAGGACTCAAAAAAAATTAAGGATTCTGATACAGGAACCGAATTGCTAAAGTAGAGAAGCGACAGAAGCAAGTGGAGTGGTACGACGCTGGCGAAGGAAGCGTGAGGTTGGGGTTGGGGGTTGATTGCAGTTGGCCGGAGCCGGAGTTGCTGACCGCGTGCGTGCGACGTGATGGGCTCGTTTTCGTGGAGTACGGGCTCGGCTCAGCTTTGACAGCATAATTGTTTGCTACTATGGCATTTTTTTTTCCTTTTCTGTCGTTGTTGTTTGTATACAGGCATAGCCGTATTTGCGGTACAATTTTTTTAGTACAGTAGGCATTTTCGCTGTAACGTGTGTCTTTGAATGGTTGTGCCATTGTGTTGATAAGTAGACGACGTTGCTGAGATGAAATCAGCAATCATATTCGGGCTCCGTTTGAGGGTGTTTTTTCAACTTCTCACAAAAGCACCGAAAGTAGCCTGCATGGCGGGAGACTAATATTCCCGAGAAAAGGGGAATTCTAGCCGAGAAATGCAACTCCACTTATGTATGGATGTCCATATACTATTGTATCTACACAAAGTGCTTTGAGATTTGGACAAGGACATCAAAATTATTAGAAGATAGGATATTGCTTTGAAATTTGAATGTTCACATCAATCTAGAGACACATTTGATGATACCAATCTAGAGACACATTGATGGTGGTAATAGTATATGGATATCCATAAATACATGGGAAAACCATTCTCATTGAAGCCCTCCCAATTTCGGTTGTGATAATACTCAAGAAGGTTATTGAAAAACAGTCGACAAACTCCGATTCCTAATTGGACCCTCTGTTTAGTCCTTTTTCATATTAAGAAAAAGAAACGGACACTTAGTGTAGTAGTGCTAACGCACAATAAGTAGTTTAAAACGGAAAGAGGCAGGGAAATGTGAGATCAAAAAATTAGTTGCGTAATAATGCACATTACCAGCGATAATTTCTTGCACGGAAAAAGCTCGACAGTACCGTGATAAACCATCAATCCTGTTCATACACGTACACAGACGAGAAACTCACCCGCGAAAACAAACAGGGCGACACCAAAATACTTGAAGGTCAGTCTAAAAAACAAGTAAGTTTACATATGCTACAAACTACTCAGCAATCGCAGTTTAGTTTAGCTTATTGCGAAAAGCTGACACAACTCTAAACATAGGGCTGAAGCTCCTAAATCAAACATAGCTTGTCACCAATACGACAGACATTTCGAGTAGAGGCAATAAAAACTACATCAATCTCGGGGAAGTTCACTGCTTGGTAGTTGGCTCAACAACGGATGACATCCAGGCATAAGAACTAGTAAACATACTCAGGCATGCAAACATATTCAGTAATGTGAACTCAAACTGACGAATTGTTGCCCAAAAATGAAGTGAATGAAATAATAGAGAGCAGCCATATATAGCATATATACAGAGTACAACAATGAACAAATATGTACAGTCAACTTGTATGTCAACATAGGTACCTATCCACAAGGAAGCAACCTCAAATTCAGTATTCAGCTATATCTAATGCTGTATAACACTGTACTGAGGAGCACATTCAACAGATCTACGATTCAAAGTTTCAGAAACATAGGGGAGAATGCCACAGAGGTAATCTCCAGGGTGCCACCGGCCAGCAGTGGCAAAAAGGCCAGGTAATAAAATGCAAGTCTGAAGCAAAGCCCTCGCATGATACTAAAAAAACCAGTGCTTCTTTCTAGGCTTGTATTTGCTAGGGAGATCTGCAAGGCAACAAGCATTTTCTTTTAAAAAAAATGGATACATGATAGTATGAGACAATCAAATTGATGCATTTCAGATTCGCTATTATTAAGGTAAGAGAAGGATATTGTGTTTCTGACCTCGAGCATCATAGAGTGAGTTATAGTGAACTTCAGACCAGAAACTTAGCCAAATCTCTGAAAAACACAATGTCAGGGTCAGCAAAAGCTAGCTTTTCTTTAATTGTTTTTATCCCTACTTATTTCTTGCATAAATCTGCAGTAATCAGTGAGATGTGTGTATAAGAATGTGTGCAACAAATCAAAATGCGGGAAAATAATATGCTGAGCACATAATGCAAGTGACATGATGCAAAATGGTGCTGGTCGACTGGTGTTTTTTTATGTCACTATGCAGAAAGTTTGTTGTTACTAGACACAGGCCAAAACCATACCTCTCTGTGGTGTCTGATATTGTGGAACAATTTCAACGAAACAGGTATCTCTGAATGATGTTAGAAGGCATATTTTCGCAGCGAACTGACAAAAGAAAAGAGAAACATTAGGCATCTTCTTTCTCCAGGAGTCTCATCTTGTATAGATGCATACAGGCAATGCCATTTTAGGGTATAAAACTATGATGATAGTATGAATTTGCCTAAGATGTATCAAACTTTTAGTGAGATACCACATAATATGGCATGTGCTGTACAAAAAAAATATTAATCACAGCAAGATAGGTTAAGAGATCATTAAGATTCTATTCTAAAATCCTGTTATCAACAGGAACAGGTCATTTCAGTCCTGTACTTCAGTAGAATGCAAAAAAAAAGGCAATGATTTACATATGTAATATAAAAGGCAGAAAATCTTGCACGACAGCAGGAAGTTGAGTAAAAGTTCAGTTGAACATAGAAATGATGAAGACGTTGCAGTATAAAAGAGAATCAACCTTATCAGCAGCTGCTTGCAATGTGACATGGTCTCCCCATTCACCAGATCTGGAAAAGATGATATTTCAGAACCATAAATACAAAAGCACGAGTTCACTGTTTTCATTGAAGTACTCTGTAGCAAGTCAAGCCCAGGAATGTACATACTTTTTCATCTTCTTGCAATAATGTTTATATTTCATTGGAACATAACCTTCATACAAGGAGTTACATGCCTTGAGCTGCACACATAAGCACAGAGGTCTGTCTGACATGAGAATTGTCAGCATAGAAATAGTATAATGATGAAAATATGTTTCTTTATACATCACAACAAGAAAAACTAATATAGTAAAGCAAAAAGCGCAAAATTCATCAAATGGGTAAAATGCATGTGTTGTGGGCTTGTGGCATCCAAGGAAGAAATTACAGTTCAGCCATATGAGTATAGTAACATAAACTAAAGAGTGGTACTTCCAATATGGCCAGGTGATCGATATACCTGCTTCACTATCTCCTTCCGAACATGCTTGTAATACTCGGGTGATCGATATAGCTGATCCGAGAGTGCACGGAACTACAAGACAACCAACATATGTATCCTTCCATGAACATATGGGTTATTGCTTCACAAGAACATATAATTTCATCAAGTGAATATAAGTGTATTTAGAAAATTATGAACCTGACAATTTCCATCGCCAGATACCCTCACTTCATACAAGCCATATGCATTTAGCCTACAAAAAAACTTTCTTATATTAAGAAAAGATGTTGGCATTCCATTTATTTACTGAAATAGGTAGAAGATAGTTCCAGGTCAGCTTTATAACCATGTATGAGACTGAGCTTCTATTTCTGTAGCGTGCATAGAGTAAAGGCAGGGTAAAGATTTGTTTGGATACGCAGGTATGCCATGTATTTGAAATGCCAGAAACAAAAGGATGCAGGATATGTTTTAGATATGCAATTTGAATGTGGCTCTACGGTTTTATATAATGCCTTCCTACTATCTTACGTAATATCCCCAATGTCAAAACAAAAACTAATGCTTTGAGCCTTTGACTCAAGGACTATGGGCTTGCATGAGTAAGACCAACACTTGACTCTCAATGTATCTCCAAATGTTTGCCAAAGACTCCTATGACAGGATGTTGCGAGTCACCCAACATCCATGAAACATTAATGCCTTTGCAAATGAAAGCAATAAATCAAAATATTTTCTCTGCTTAAAAAATGACAGCCTAGATTCCTAAGAAATAAATGTGAATACTCCATGTGAAGATAATTAACGCTTACCTATCAAGAAGGCGATGATGGTCTAGAGTGGCATCACTATATGTCGGAAAGTATGTATTAATCCGGGGAACATGCTGTAAATGTGCAGAAATGGAAGGAGTATCAGGCAAGAAGCACACACAGTTAGCTTTATTTAGTCAATGAACTGTACTATAGAGAGAAACAAAAGAGTGCCCACCAAATAAAAAATTAACAGTTCCGAGCAGGGCAGAAAAGGAAAAAATGAAATACATAGAAAAGAATAGGCGTAAAATATCTTACAGGAATAGAGGTTAAATTTGAAAGACGCTTGGCCATAGCACCATCTAACTTGGAATATTCTTCTGCAAGAACCATTGCAATCATCCTGTCATCATCGGTCTCGCTCCTCTGGCTGCTCATAGAGGTTGAGCTGGATGAGGCACCTCCATTTCGAAATATATGTGTCATTCCCAACCTAGAGGTAGAAAAAAAAGGATAAATTACATTTTACAATGATGTTCAATTAAATGCATGGGCAGAAATCCAGAAGTTCTAGAAAAACAAATATCTAAGCAAAGTGCACAAATCAGAAGTGCAATTTATGTATACAAGTATACAACTATACATAATGTTAGCAAATATAGAGGTAAATTAAGGAAATATAAGATTATATAGCCAAACTACATTTTATCCACTATATATTTAACAGACACGAAAAAGCAACTGAAGAAACAAAAAGTGAGAGAAGCCTCTCATAATTTGCATTACTGGAAAATGTATAAATGCTGAAACACTCTTGTTTGTTAGAATAAAAGAATAATAATTCTCATAATCATTATCTTTAATATATATAGGTTTACATATAATACCTGCCTATTAGAAATGCATTTGATGTCATAACAGTTTTTTCTTCTTCTAATGCATGCTTATTGCTTAATTTGCATTTATTTCTAGCATGCCAAACGGCTTGTTTTTTTTACATTCTCCACGGTTAGGATAAAAACTCTAGCCACATATCACTAGGTTATATATCCATTTATTTAACAATATATAATACACCCACTTATCCATGTGGACTTAAAACAACCTTCCACTCATCCATGCGAACTTAAAAACAGCCTTGGACGGACTTATCCCCCTCATCTGTAGTTCTGTACATATGAATTAGCAATGACCTCACATGTAGATAATTGATCCCTAGTTCAGTATGCGCAATAGAGGCATAGATGCTGCACTTGAAGCACATGGACTATCATGATTATACAACAGAGAATTCGATGCCAACTCTCATGGATGCTGCATCTCCAAATTGGGGAGGACCACTCCACTGGTTGAAATAAGCTAAGTTCTCTACCAGCTCTTTATAAGAGCTTGAAGGGCATTTGCATTTGTTCTTTGAATATAAAAGATTCATTTGGTGGCTACATATTGAACGACAAGCGTTTCTCCCGGTACGCTACACCACTGCTAGGTACCAGAACAGGAGCTATAGCCTAGTCAATGGTATCCACAAATACCCTATATCCTGCCTACCTAACTATATGCTCTGACGCCAAATCCCAAGGGTTTTCAGTTTGACTAATACATTTAGCAGTTCAATCATATCCAACATAAAGAATCCGCTCTACATTTTCCCATTCATTATGGCCGATTCCAACCAAATGAACTCAGAGCGCGAAATTTCATCGAATGTAAGCACCACCATACACAGTTTTGCTCATAAAGCGGCATACCATGCTACCTTTGTTCGGCTGACATTTCTATATCGGACGCTGGGGGCAAGATCATACATTCTATTAGACGGATTAGCAAGATCCCCCTGCAATTCCTCAGCCCCCACGCAAATCGATCCCGTATTCTTACCCCTCGCTATCGCATAAACAAACCCCCTACTAAAATTCAAAGCAAAGAAAAAAAAAAGATCTCTCCAAATCAACAAGCAACCACGGAACAGAAAATCATACCACCGGGAGCAGCGGAAGAAGAAGAAGAAGGTGCAATGGAGGCGATGCCAGGCTGGGTCGCTTCGATTGATCGGAATTTGGGGAGCGCTAGAGTAGCAGATTGGGAGGAACGCGCGAGGGGCCTAGGCACCCTTTTTCGTGGGGGCGTTTTTATTTAGGGAGCGGAGAGGGAGGCGGAAGGAACGGAAAGGAGAAGCGGACGACGCTTTCTTTCCGCTGTGGAGTCGGTAGGTACTTCGGCTGCGCTGGTAGCCCTTTTCTCGCTTCCGCGGCCGCGGTTTCTTCCGCGTAACTGCCTACCAACCGGGCAGCTGGCGGAGCGAGCGTCGTTGTTCGGGCGAGGGTTCACAGTATCGTATTTTTTATTTTCGAATGATTTTTTTATTTTATAATCAGTAAAAATAAGTTGAAAACCGGTAGAAATCGAAGAAGTTCGAAGTTAAAATTTTAAACTCATCAGTTAAACAATGCCAAAAAAATTGAAAACCGATCGATTTTCGACCGGTTTTGTTTGATTTTCGTTTTTTGAGCAATTTTTTAACATTTTTTTATTTTCAAGCGATTTTATTTGATTTTTGGCATGCTCAAGAAAATTTGAAAAACTAAGATAATTTGATAAAATATGAATGAATTTCAATTAATCTATAAATTACCTCAAAGAAATTTTGAAATTTTTTTAATTCATTTAGTGCTTATGAAAATCAAAAACAACAATAAATAAAAAGGAATAGAGATATAATCAAATTTTTTATAAAAAATTACAAGCTTGATCATACTCTAAAATTTTTATGGTATCATAAAGCGTGCCCAAGGATCATGTAGAAAAATATTTAGAAATATTATGCTTCATTTAGTGCCCTAGAAAATTTAAAATAGAAGAGCATATACAAAGACAATAGCACTGTCAGGATTTTTTAAAAATACACAGGTCTAACCATTATTTAAAAATTTTATCGAATAATTATAATTTTCTTAAGACCCAACACAAATATGTTAAGAAATATTAGGCTTCATTTAATACCCATAGAAAATCAAAAATAGGAGAGCATATACAAAGATAGTAGCACTGTCCAAATTTTTTAAAAAATACATAGATCTGATCATTACATAAAAAATTTACAGCATCATTAGCTTTACCTCAAGACCTCACAAAAAAAATCAATACATTTGGATAATTTTTTAAATTTTTGAATTTGAATTGTACTAGTTTACTGATCAGTTTGAAATGTCGAGCCGGTTGTGAACCCTGGTTCAAGTTCCCCTGCCTTTCTCCCGACCCATCTGATTTTGACCGCATCGTTATGTAAATTAGGTGAGCATGCCGGCTAAGTAGTCAAATTCAAACAAAGGGGTGGTTTTTCTAATGGGGTTTTAGGAAAGACTAAGGAACTATTTGGTTTATAGCCAACTTTACCACACATTAAGTTAGACAAGTTTGATCAAGTTAGTCGTCCATTTAGTTCATAGCTACACCTATGGCAAGATTTTTCCTTGCCATCCAAGTCACACGCATCATTGACTCAAAAAACGTGGCAAAATTCATTTTGCTATCCAAAGTGTCGCTTCAATTTTGATAACCTAACTTTATGTAACTTTGGAAAAAAATTATGGCAAAGTATGACAACTTTAGTATATGAACCAAATAGACCCTAAGCTTCTTAAATGACTATAAGCCAAAAGCTAACTAACGGGAGCTTTTTTTTTACTTTTTGCTTTTGCTTGATAGAAATAACCCTTTGCCACTAAAAATCCTCAAAATTACCTATCAACTATCATTGTATATAAACTCTAAAATCCGTCCCTCTCTCCTTATTTCTCCTCCTCCTCTCTCTTCTCTCTCTTTGTCTCTTTGCAACCAGCCTCCTCCCTTCATGTGACATGTGCAGCTTAAATTTATAAAGGAGGGGGCCTAAGAATGAAGTGCAACCAGCCTCCTCCCTTCACCCTTCCCTCTAGTTGAGCTCATGTAATACGTTACACACACACACATATGACCTTCTTCCTTTGCCACATGCTCTTTTGATGAGCCACGGGGCCTCCTCCAATGGCTCGATCTCATTGGCCTCCTCCGTTCCTCGCTCTCAATCGATCTCGCCTCCTTCCTCCTCGCCCTTGGCGTCTTCCTCCCTTATATGTCTTGTCTCTGTTGTCTCCTCCTTCGATTCCCTTCTGTGGATGGTGGATCTACTCACCCTTTTTGTAGATATAGAGAATAGGAGTTTGAGTAGAGGTGGATCTACCCATATCCTGATAGTTAGTGCAAAGGTGTCCCAACAGTAGGGGCATACCGCCAGTGAGGATGGCGGCAACCAAATGGCAAGGGAGAAAATATTTGCAATCCTCGATTCCTTTCCCAAACAGTCGACATCATCAATGTCGATGTTCTCCCCACACACGATGTTGGCTGCCTTGTCCTCCCTATGGATAATGTTGGCAGCTCCATCTTCCCACACATAGGCCACCGCGACCTCCTCATTGTGTTGTGCAACCACAGCTCACGCACTCACCCAACGAACTCCCCATCTAATCACGCACTCGATAACCTCCTCCTCATATGTTCAAGCTTATTAGTGGTTTGTGTGTCTCCCATTCTCCCAAGCATTAAGGGCCTATTTGGGGGAGTTGTAGCTTTTTTGAAAAGTTGCTTTTGTCTTTCTATGCTGAAAAACGGCTGTAGTTTTTTATAAGAGTCTATTTGATAAATAACTAATTTATCTCAGCAATGAACTGCAAAAGCAGGTCCAGACCAGCTTTTACCTTTTGGGTTTTGCTAGTTATATATGGCTTCTAGCTTATACCACAAGTTGCTTAAAAGCTAAGCTATTTTAGGAGAGGGGGCTTGCTGGCTTTTCAAAAGTTGAAGTTGGCTTAAAGCCCCTCACATAGAGCTTGATATGAATTCAATGGATGATGATCACAGATCCATGGTTCAAAGATTGCAAACAACAAAGAAATGGCATTATTGTTTTGGTATAATTGATTGTTTTGAAGTTTTGCACTATTAGTTTTCAAGCAAAATTACGTAAAAATATTTTAAATCGGTGTAATATCTTGCAATGAATTAATTCTTATAAGGGGATTTTTAGTTGTGAGCAAATAAATAATTAAAACCTTTGGTATTTCAGACAATTCAACGATAAACCATAGCTTGAAAGCCATATTATCAAACACACTGGCTTGGCTTAAAAGCTAGATGTTTATAAGCTGCTTAAACCAAAAGGCTAGCTTTAAGCTATAAACTAAAAAGCCTAAAGGTCTGTTTGAGGGAGCTGTAACTTTTCTTAAAAGCTTTTTTTTTGCTTGTTAGGCTGAAAAGTAGCTCAGAAAGCAGCTATAACTTTTCATAAGAAAAAATATTTGATAAATAGCTAATTTCCTTTATTAATAAGCTACAAAAGTATGGTCTAATCCAGATTTTAGCTTTTGGCTTTTAGTAGTTATATATAGTTTCTAGCTTATGCTAAAAGCCACTTAAAAAACTAAATTGTTTGAGTGACTTACTAGCTTTTGAAATTGAAACTAGCTTAAAACCCTCCAAACAGAACCAAGTCTAACCAAATAGGGTTATGGTAAGAAGGTGATGTTGAAAACAATGGCATTACGAGGATGAATCAAAATTATGGCCCTGTTTGGAGGGTTTTAAGCCAACTTCAACTTCTGAAAATCTAGTAAGCTCTTCAAACAGCTCAGCTTTTAAAAGTCTTTTGGCATAAGCAATAAGCCACATATAACTAGCAAAAACCAAAAGTTGAAAACTGAGCTGGACCTACTTTTGGACCTACTTAAGAGGGATCAAAGGGATAAGCCAGATTTTAGTGGGAAGGCATATTTTTCATTTGGAGGCTTTCTTGGATACCTTTTGAATTCTTTTTGTATAGCTCAATTACCTCTTGGACAAACCTTCTTTAACCTAAATTCTAATTTATTGGATATCTCGCATAAGGAATCGAAGGAAGGCGTGATGTTTTATTCCAAGAAATTCCCAACAAAACATGCACACTAATACCTCTTTTCTATTGAATTGGTCATAACCACTACCCCTAGAGCCTCCCGTGCACTGTCTTCCTCATATAATTCACTGGGTTGACCTGAAGGCCAAGTTCAATGGTAGAGAAGGCTTTTCGGGTAAGTAAGCAAGAAAGTAGACTACTTCGTTGGCCAGGGTACTCATGAACAATCACCTATCTATCTCATGTATGGTTTGTTGTTCACATGTTATGATCTTGCTCATTAGATTGTTCCCCCTCCCTTGGTCAATGGCGATGAGTTGATTAACCAATTAGCTATTTGTCAAATGATCTCTTATAAAAAGCTACAGCTACTTTTCAACCCAGAAAACCAAAAAACAACTTTTCAGAAGAAAAAAACCACAGCTCCTCCAAACAGGCTCTATCTTATATGTGATGTTGAATTAGATGTATTTGGGTATGCGTGCCATACAGTTTTGCGCTTGCCTCTATTGGAGAATTTAGGTTATTGGGCTTGGCCCAAATAAAATTCTCAAGAAATTTCAATGTCCCAAAGGTCCAATCAAGCCAGATGAAAGGTGTGAAGTTTAGTATCACATTGCTACTCTAGGGAAGGAGACACTTATAAGTAGGAGCATATCTATTCATAGTTCAAGTAAGCCAAAGAAGAATGCACACACATGTTCACTCTCGCCATGCCACCGCCTCTATCCATGCAAGGTATGTGTGTGAATGGTCCGTTGTTTCCATCTGTCTCAATGCGCATTAATGAGGTTTATAAACCACAGGTTGGTTGAATCTATTAAGGGAAACATCTCTCAAAGCACTGCTTTCAACTACTCTGTTCCTACAACCGACATGCACCATTTGTGGGAAAAGTAGTGTTTGAAGCCTATGCGTCCCTTGATCCTGCACAGGTTAAGACGAATCAGGTTTTTAGAAGTGCTCACCCGACTGCTCTCTTTTTCCGTCGTCACATCGTAGTCTACATCAATTCCTCAACAAATTACGTGATTGGAGCGTTCTCTCTGTGAGTTATCCAAGTTATTTCGTTCTTTTACATGACTGTTGTGTAACTATATCTCTGGTTTCACTGTTAGTTTACATAATCTAATTATGGTATATGTATACTAGTTATTTGTTTAACTACTCTCTCCGTTCCAAAATATAGGGCATATTAGAATTCAGAAAAGTCAAATTACATAAATTTTGACCAAGAATTAGTCAAATTATGTGCATGTTTAATTTACAAACGATGTATCAATTGATTCATATTTCACTTATCTTTCAATTATTGTTGGTTTCATAACAATTCATAATATATTATAACATAAATTAATGGTCAAAGTTTACTTCAAATTTTTTTTGAATTCTAATACATCCTATATTTTGGAACGGAGGGACTACTTTATGTAGCTCTATCGTGGTTTACATTTACTAATTATTGTTTTATGTTTGTGGTTTACATAAATAGTTGTATGTGAACTAATTTACATAATTTATGGAACCAAATCTCTACTCTCTACTAATATAAAGCAGCAGTTGGTGGCATGGTACGTTCTTCCGGCCGGCCCCACATTCAGGCGCTATCTCTCGCGATGCACAGCCCCATCCCGATCCCCAGCCTTGCGCATCCCCTCCACGCCCGCGCCACCGATCCAGCGATCCTGCTCGCGATCTCCCCCCCGCCCCGCGCAATTCTCGGTCTGCCACGATCCCCGCCGAGATCCCCGGCGAGATCTTCCCCCCGCAACCCTCCTACTCTCCTCACACCTCCGCCGATTCTCCTCTCTCTGCTCTCCCTCCTCCCAGCGCGCCGCCTCCCGCAGGCGCCGCTGCGACCGTCTCGCCCGCACCCTCCTCTCTCCTTGCATCTCTTTCGATTCGCCTCTCTCTGCTCTCCCTCCTCTTAGTTCTCATCATCCGTCGCCCCCAGCCCGTGCTCCTCCCCATGGATTGGCGCGGTGGTGCGTGGATAGGGTTCTGGCGAGGCCATCAAGGGGCCACCGCCGATCTCTTCCCCAGTCGGGCCCATTATCCTTTGCTGTGTTCATCCCACAACACCAGCGACGGTGCTGTCCAACGCGGACTGGATCGATGCCTCAGTGGGTTTTCCGTCAGTTCCATCACCTCCAGCGAGCTCCCTAAGCACCCGTGACTCCAGGTATGACTCGATCCTCACCGTTATCCCCATCATCATCTCTTTAGGGTGGGTTGATACTGATACCCCAAGGGTCATGGAAGAGGTTAGTGCATGTTCTTAGTAGTGCCATGTATTTTATTCACAATGGAAGTTCAGGGAAGAAAATCGACAGATCTTGACTTAGTTAAAGCAGTTGTAAATATGTGACTGGATGGGTTGTATATACTTAAGTTTTGTAGTCTACTTTCTGCTTCGCATTCATTATGATTTCTAAGATGTGTACCATATGTGACAGCATGAAGTTTTGATTTATGCACTGCAACTACTTGATTAATCTATGCTGGAGTCACGTGATAGTTGGAATGTTGATCAATGACATTTTTCCTGAACAAAATGTGCAAACTAAATTAATCTTGCGTGTGTCTATTCAGTTACACTGTGATGTAGGATTCTTTGTCATAAGTACAGGGAAACTTTGTGTTCAAACAAATGAGATCCATTGCTATTTATATTTGTGAAGATTGGTCATTGTCCTTGGAGTTGGAAGTCCTTTATTGAGCTTATTTTGTGATTTTAATGCTGATAACATGTGCATTGTAAAAACCTCTTGTCCATTGGTCTTGCATGAATATAGTAATCGTGAGTTAGGAGAAAGATTGAAATGAATTAAGCACAAGCACTTGGTTTTTTTCCTCTGAAGAACTGTGCATAAACACTTGCATAACTGGAAATGTATTTTGCAATGTATTTTGCAATTCATGTCCTTTGGAATGTACAGTCTATTCTACTTGTTCTGTTTGCATAGGCTCAGAAATATGCCAGACCTTCGTATCTTTCTGAAACTTGATTTAGGTGTTGAAACAAAGCGTTGATGAAGTGGCAAAGCTGGAGGAAACAGCATCTACCAACCGAAATCAGTTCGATGTAAGAAAATTGCCCTTTTCTGTTCGCGCCTTTCTATTTCATTCTGTAGTTGCATTGATTTAAACTCTGTTTTTTTTCTTCAGAGTTGATTTTTCGTTAGGACTAAAATTGCTTTTGTTTCACACGTATTTATACGAAAAGCATGACCTGCCGATTAAAGGAGGCAAAGTGCTAGAGAGCTTTATTGGCCTCCCTGTGCAGATTTGCGCCTCCTTGAATCCATGTGATTTCGCCAGAACACTGGAGGGTGCCAATTTTCCAGTATGGTATTTCTGTGGTATTTTCCAGTATGTATGGTGCTATTGTCCCTGCTATAGAGTCGCCAATAAGAACTTTGATCAAATGCTAAGCTGGCGAATTTATTTCCTTAACATATATTGCCAATTTTAGATTGATTTTGTTTGTTTCTTATATTACTATCCTGATTGTTCGCTAACTACAGCTCCCTCTTATTTTTTCCAACTCAGACTGCTTGAGCATTTTAATCAAACTCGATGACCGTTGCATGGTTAGCACCAAAGGAAGTTTTCTTTAAGATACTTTAACATGTCTTACAGAAGATTATATTTTTTATGTCACTTTGATTATCTTTGCATGCTTCACCAAGTCTAGGACAATGTTCTACTTGCTGCAACCATGAAATAATTTTATGTGGCATATAGGGATTGGGAATTATGCCTTCATGGGAATAACTAGAAATGTCTTTTTGAAGCTTTGAGTCAATGAGGCACATTTATTCGAACTGTTGTCCGAAATTGGGTCTCTTTTAGAGTACAGATAAATGTAGCTCTTAGACACTTTGAAGTAATTACGTTTTGCTTTAGCCACACATTATTTCTGCTGTGTATATAGTGCACGCATGGGCTCTTGAGTGATTCATGATTATCGACATGTTATCCACTTAACGCCATAAATCTGTTGATTTTAATTGGTCTGTTATTTTTCTTATCGTGGTCTGAAAAAAAAATTCTTCTCAGTGCAGGGCTAATTTTGTGATGTCCAAAGGTTCCTAAGGCATCGGTTGAGAAAATTGATATGCCAAGATCTTTTAAATATATCAGTGCAACTTGCAAGGTTTGTATTAGGCATTTTAGTTATACTTCTTTTACGTCTCTTTACGGTATGTTCTGTTCATTTACTTATTTCTACTTCTCTTTATTCATAGACTTTCAGTTATACTTCTTTTACATCTGTTGTAGCCTACCACACCAATAGAGCCTTGCGAGTTGCAGCGAGGGGATGGGAAGTGGCAGTGGCGGATTAAGAGGTTGAGAAACAAGAGCTTTCTTCAGTTTTGTTTAATTATAGAATACAGCAGGCTACGAGACAACTATGACCGATGTTGAGTAGCCCAGATCCTTATACATGTTTTTTTAGCTCACACTCTTATCTTTGCTCCATACTATTATTTGGAGGCATAGCTAAATGCTTAATGTATGTTTCTTTGTCCAGATATGCGAAGAGCTGAACAATTATGGGGACTATTGAGATTATAATTCTTGGCTTAGAAATGGTACTAAGATTGCTTATTTTACGGTGGTTTGCAATTTTGTTGGTGATGTGGCTTTTCTCAGCTCCTTTGGTTTGCAATTGAATTATAGGTTGTTGTTGCTGTTGAGACTTTTGCGTGGTGCAATTAAACAAAAGATAAGTAAATAGTTTCAATTTGGTCATCATGGTTCAAACAGCAAAATTCGGTCATCTTCACTTGTATGAAGTATTTAATAGATAGATAATGCATGGACTTCTGACGAATTTGCCTTATCAAGTTCACCACTTCACCGTGTTTTACATCTTATCTGAAGGAGATGTAACAATAGCTTTGCTATAGTCGGTATTGAAGATTGACCTTGTTATTCTAAAATATATGACCTTTAGAAATACTCTACTGTATTCTGAAATCAATATTTCCACACTCCAGCAGAAGGTCTACACCCCACTCGCTCGTTCGCTCTCGCTCCTCTCCCATCTGATCGGTTTGCTAGGGTTTGTGGTTGGGGAGCCTCGATTTGACGTTTTTTTTGTTTGATTTTAGTGAATAGAGATGCCCATGAAATATCGCGACAATCTCTACCTTTTTGGTTGATTTCAACGATTTATTAGTTAAAATTTCTTCCTCATGGTCACCAGATTTGCGCCAGCTTATACGCTTTAGCAAGTGTATTATTTGCATTACACCATTCATGCCTTCATATTCGTGCAATCCTATGGTCATTCTGTTATCTTTTGTTTAGATGATATAGAGTCAATGATTTACCAATTTTTTCCTTTTGTTTTCTAGAAGTATATTCCCGGTGTACACATAATGATCAGCCATCCATCCAACTCAGATTCTATCTTTGGTGCATCAATTCAATTATTACCGTGGAAGTTTAATGGTGAAATGTAATGTTATATGCAGCTTTAAATGGTACTTTAAACGGTTTGCGCTCGGAGAAAAATGATAAAAGATGTGGTGAGAGGCTGATTGTCATTGGTGGCCCAAGAACTTCTATTCGGGGTATGATAGAACTCAACTCGTGGATTCCAGATGACAAGCCACCTGTGTGGAATTTGATTGCCATATGGCCATCTGGGAACTTTGTGTATAATTGTGCTGTGATGGGCTGCTGAGTTCACTTGATCAAGGATGAACGGGTGATGTTTAGAAAGAGATGTATGCACAAAGGCAGGCCTGTTTAGCTGCAGCACTCCATTCTTCATCAAGGGATTCTGCCTTCAACCTGGTATCTGATTTAGTTGGCATCAGCAGAGCAGCAGCAGTATCTTGTAACCCTTGAGTTCTAATACATCTGTTTTCACCACAACTAATCCATTTCTTCATTTACATTTGGATCAATCTCATGATTTCAAAGATGAGACCATGCAAAAAGTGTCATATTAATAATATACTAGAAACAACAGATTTTAGAGGTTTTCCATCATTGATGATGATGAAGCGAGTTATTTTGATAATATTTGCTTGTCTGTGTGTGAAGCAAAGATGGATAACCAATTATGCATGTTATCCCTTTAAGATTCACTATTTCACTTACAAAATTTTTGATCTATCACTTCTATATAGTGTTGGTTTTTCCTCCCTGTGTTTGGCTGGGGATCGCTTGTCCCCATTCACATTGAGAAAGATAGCCTGGCCACTGGAATCCAGCTAAACTTTATGCATTTGCTACATACAACATATTTAGCTTTAATTCATGTCGAAGAAGAAACTATAAAAACTTTTGTAATAGAGAAAGATGTTTGATCTTGTAAAATAATTTTCTTTTATTGCTTGACCTTTATGTTTTGTTTCTAATTTTATTTTTCGTAGCAACGCACGGGCATTGAACTAGTCTACTTCTAATTAGGAGTTGGTGGCGGTTGTCCGTTCTCTCTTCTATCGTTCAATCAACACGTGGCCTTGCTACCCCGCACCCCACCCCCAAACCCATCTCCCGATCCCTCCATTCCTCTCTTAGAGCCACTCCCCCAAAACTATCTCTCTCTCGTCTCTCCACCACTCCTCCGCGCCCCACCCCCAAAACCATCCCCCTCTCTCCTTCATCTCTCCCACAGTGGGGACGACAGATCTGGAGGGTGGCGATGGCGATTAGGTGGTGGGGGCGGCGGATCTGGATAGTGGCGGTGATAGGAAGGCGGATCTAGAAGATAGCGGTGACACCAATGGGCAGCGGCATGGGAGGCAGTGACGGCGACGGGGAGGCGGATCTAGAGGACGACAACGATGAGGGGAAATGGTGGGTGGCCATGTTGATAGTGGCATGGGAGGTGGCAATAGCGATGGGGAGGCAGATCTGGTTGGTGACGACATCGGCGAGGGGAGAAGATTGAGGAGGCAGTGAGCGACCTCGAGGAAGAGGGTGGAGTGATACACCTTCGTTGTCATCGACAAGGAAGTATAGCTGGCGTAAGTGGAGCACACCTGCGAAAGGACCATATAATATTTTTAGATTTTTATTGATATTTTGTTTTTATCGTTTTACTTTTATCTTTTTACCATTTCAATAAATATGAATTTTCTTTTAAAGCAAAATTCCAAAAATAATAGGATAAAATCTAGAAAATACAGAATTAAATTCATTCAAAATTTTTTATTTTCATTTTCATATTTTCTTGAATTTCTGGGATGTTATAAGAATGCACCATGTTATCTCTCCTATAGTTTAATTAGGAGGCATTGTTGTGCGCGTCGATGAGCAGGTCGGTGACTGCCCGGAGTGTAAGGCCGTGGTCATCGGGGGCGGCCAGACACAAGAAGCGGGAGCGCACGAAGCTAAGATGTGGTTGTTGGGTAGGTACATACGTGCCTTTCTGAACTTTCTGAGATTTTCTTGGTATAAGGGCATGTGCAATTAATGGTACATGTCAGCTGTTTGTAAGACTATATCATGTAGGATTTTAGATAATGTGGAGAAGAGAGAAAGATGAAAGAGAAAGTTGTTGTCTACTATTTAATAGACGGTCTTATAGACATTTTTCTATTTTGTATACCATTATATAGGCAGTCTATTAATTAGATAAGAGACCATTACAGACAACTATGTACGCGATTGATTGTATGGGTTATTTTTAGTGTTATCTATAGATGATATGGAGATATATCACAAACTGCTACTATTTATACCACTGTACATGCTCTAATGGTTGAATGCCTGAACTTTGCTATGAACAAAAAAATGCATGTTATATCAGTATATCAAGTAGTCGTTATCGAGCTCAAATTACTCCGTGCCATTGGCTATGTCGCCGCGCTTGACCGAGCTCCACTCAGGCATACACTTTTGTGGTTGTGCCCTCTGTGCTGCAACTACACCCGATCGAGTTAATTTCTCATTGATTGTGCTTCGTTTGTATTAGAGATTTTTTAAGAGTTGGTTAAGTTAATTGGTAGGGGAACATTGTTGTTGGGTTTATTTTTTGGTTAGAGATGTTTTAGGATATAGGTCCACCTACGGACGCTATACTTTCTATGAGAGTTAGGTGAATTAAAGATCAGTGGTGGAGGATGGAATAAAATTAAGGTATGGCAATATGCATGGCTGATGGCTGCATGCAAGCATGCATGCAAAGGCAAAGCTATCGTATGGCTCGAACTCCGGGGATAAAAAAAAATCGGAGGTGCCGTAGATATGCCACTGTTAAAGACAGTACAATAAACCATCGATAGATATTGTTAGGTAATAGAGATATAGACTACGGAATACGGAGCACCGGAGTGTCAAGAATGTTGTGATCGGGACATCAGATCTTTGAACCTTTTCGCCATCTACGGCCTTTGTGCCAACACCGACATGCAACGTGCCGTGGCCCATGCGGATACCTCGTAGATCCTCTACCGTTACGGCAGCGTAGCGTGCAATTCTGCCTCTGCACGTCAGGATGCGCTTCCATGCGGATGATGCAGACAAGCATGCATCACCTTATCCTCCTACTCGCGTGTGCTACTGTGCAAGGTTCATTGGTTGGTGCGTAAATGCGTAATAAACTAAATCATGATAGAAAATTAGCTAAGGTTGTCCATGTGATATAGGCTATCCGTCCTAAATGCTGCATCATCCTCCTCATCGTCATTTGTTCCGCTTCGATTGCCAAAAGTAGTCCAAAACTCCAAACTCTCGAGCTGTTGCTTGTATCGAAACAGCTAGTACCGAGGATCGCATTCACTACTCCTAAATCTAACCTTAGCAAAGTTGACTGAATTCAATATATAAGAAGTCTAAACTAATATAACCGAACTGACCCGCCTCATTCAATAATATTAGCACCAAATATTAATTTTTCCTCGCAATTTCGCGCGGCTAGTCACCAATCCAAACAACACCGCCAGCCGTCATACATCATAAAATCTCCACGCAACAACAAAATATTGCATGCCACGATCGATAACGCAAGATCCATGCATGTAATTGCGCTAGAATCATGCCATTGTGATACGTACTAATTGCGCTAGAATCAGAATAGGTGCCATTGTGATACGTACTAATCCTACTAGTATATACAATCCATGCAATTGTGCCGAGTGACCGCCCGGCCGTGACCGGAGCCGGTTCCTGTACGTGCATGTAATTCACAACAGCAAGGATCCTAAATGGATATGGATAAAATAAATTCGCTGGATACTATATCTCTATATACGGTAGGATTAGTACCCTTTGTACCCTAGGAAAAATACTGTGCATATGACTGTGATTGCTGATTTGGACCCTTCCAATCTGCAAATAGATGGCTAGGATTGCATGCAGTCGTTATCGTACGTGCACTTACAATAGCTACCGCAGCTGATCTGGATTGGCCGTGACCAAAGCGGAAGACCGAGAACAACTCTACCACGGGCGTACCAGCGCCGCCACGCGATCCGTCGGCAGGCTTGGCCACTACAAATACACGTCCACGTACCTTAGACCTAATGCGGTCTCTTCTCGTCCCTCCCGTCCCTTGCGCCCTGCTGCCAAAAAACACTCGCGCCCTCTCCGCCCCTCGCTGAGAACTCTCGCCGCACGGCAGCCGCCCCGCTCCTCTTTGGCTCGCTATCCGCGGGGGGTAGCCGGTCGCGCGCGCTCTTCGCCTCTGGTAAATAAGGTGCGTGTCGTTTGTTTCGGTGTTTGGGGGGATCGGATGGCGGATCGGTCGGTTTTTTTTCTTTCGATTTTCTGTGTGATCGGTGGCTGGTTCTGGTCTATGCTCGAGTGGATTCGACGCGCCCGATCGATTTCTTGAGGAATTTTGAGCTGCGTTGTGCCATGCTGCTTGGGGGGTTAGGGTTTATGGGCGAGTCCTCGCAGATCCGTGTTGGTTTGAATGCTTGCTGGGAGATCTAGCTTCTTGGATAATTTGTTGTGGGTTATGTGTAGATGAAGTCTTCCTTGAGTTGGATGATCGGATTCTTCAACTCGGAAGCGGTAAAAAAATTCATATCGTCGATCTGGATCACCAGTGTGTGCAGATCGGCTACGAAAAGTTTCGATTGGACAGTGGTGGTAGCTTTAGGATTGCATGGTCGATGATCTTAGCGCGCCTGGATTCTGGTATCAACTGCTAAACAGCACTGGCATTGCTTCGATTAGCAAAGTATGCGTCAGCACATGTCGCATACACTTGCATGCATGTTTCTTTTTTTCCCCAAAAAATAAAACAAATCCTGAAGATTCCGAATACAATGGTGTCATTAGTTTGGAGAAGGTAGGTGATGCTAAGGAAGTTTTTCGCTGAATCCTTAACTGAGTTTTTGTTTCTTTCAATTGCAGTGAGCAGCGGCTGCTGCCATGGCAGTCAACTCATCGGCGTCGGGATGGTTGAGGGGGAAGGTCAAGGCCGTGCCTTCCGGCGACACCCTGCTGATCATGGGAAGCACAAAGGCAGAGATCCCCCCAGAGAAGTACATCACCCTGTCGTCCATCGTCGCGCCCAAGCTGGTAACATCGCGCCCACCATCACAAGACGAATATATGGCAAGGACGTCTAACCCTTATCTGAAAAACTGCATTCGCTGCAGGCGCGACGTGCTGGGATAGACGAGCCCTTTGCATGGCAAAGTCGGGAGTTTCTGAGGACGCTCTGCATCGGACAGGACGTCACGTTTAGAGTGGACTACGTGCTTCCTAATTCGGGCCGGGAGTTCGGCACGGTTTTCTTTGGCGACAAGAACGTCGCGTTCTTGGTGGTTGCTGCAGGATATGCAAGGGTAAAGATCTTTTACTTTTCTAGTTGCCCTGTGCAACTATATTTGATTTACGATGTTCTACATCGAGGAGGACTAATTTGTCATGTTGATTTTGAATGTTCTTTGGTTGTCAGGTGAAAGAGCATGGTCAGAAAGGTGATCAAAGCCCATATGTTGATGACTTGCTAAGGTTGGAGGCAATTGCCATGAACCAGGGTTTAGGTCGTTGGAGCAAGGCTAGTATTCCTAGCTTTTCAAAATTATCCTACTTGCACCATCTACTGTTATGTTGCAGGAAGAAAAAGTTTCTTATTGGATTTAGCGCCATCCAATGATGCATCTCCTCTTCTCATCTTTCAGGAACCTGGTGCTGCGGAGGAATCGATAAGAGAGCTGCCCCCGTCAGCAATGGGAGAAGCCAGTGGATTTGATGCAAAGGGTTTTGTAGCTGAAAATAAGGGGAAGAGTTTGGAAGCCATTGTCGAGCAAGTTCGCGATGGAAGTACTATTCGTGCATACTTGGTTCCCAGTTTTCTTTTTGTTCAGGTTTACATCGCTGGCGTTCAGGTATACACCACATATGCCCGGCCCTTCTTGTGTGCTACTGTGCCTGTTCTTTTGTTTACCTTCTTGCATGACAAACATTGCTTGGACTCCAACCCAGGCCCCGTCCATGGGAAGACGAGCAATTATTAATCCAAATGAGGTTGCTCAAACTGAAGCCGCTGACAATGATGCTGCGAACGGAGAGGCTTCTGCAGAAACTCCGGCACCGATGACGGCAGCACAGAAGCTGGCAGCATCTGCTGCTCTTTGTTCTGAGATTCCACCAGATCGGTTTGGGAGAGAAGCAAAGCACTTCACTGAGACACGGGTTCTTAGCAGAGAAGTATGCTTGCTCCGGTTTTTATATACTGAATGTTAATAACATGCTGTGACTTGCACAGTTTAGCATTCCTTTTCATCTCAATTTCTTTGGCATTTTTCTTTAGGTGCGGATTGTTGTGGAGGGCACAGACAATTTTAACAACATATTTGGTTCAGTTTTTTATCCTGACGGGGACACTGCAAAAGATTTGGCACTTGAGCTTGTTGAAAATGTATGCGTTGTGGCATGGAAATATTGCCATGTTGGTTATTTATTTAGTATTCAATTCCACTCTTGTGACCATCTTTTCTGTCACCTTATACAGGGATTTGCAAAGTATGTCGAGTGGAGTGCAAAAATGCTCGATGTTGAAGTCAAAATAAAGTTGAAGAATGCCGATCTGCAGGCTAAGAAAGAACAATTGAGAATCTGGACTGGATTTAAGCCCCCTGCCACAAACTCGAAGCCAATCCACAACCAGAAATTCACCGGAAAAGTGGGTTTAGTTTCTCATTGTTTTTTTTAAGTGGCAGTGTTATCACACATCAAAAACTGTTGTCATTGTGTTTTTTGGCCACATTCGTCAAGTTGGTTATCTCTTTTGCTGATAATAGTTATTTGGCTATCATAAAAAATTTACGATGGTTTGCTCCCATTTTCCAAGTTGTGCATTTCTTTTGTGCAATATCTGTTTAGCTGGCACTTAATTTTGATGATGCATATCAACTGGACTATTCTGGTTCGTGTTGATACCTTTCCAGGTGATAGAAGTTGTGAACGGGTATTGCATAATCGTTGCTGATGATGCTGCACCATACGGCAGTCCTTCGGCGGAACGCCGAGTAAACCTTTCAAGCATTAGACCTCCTAAGCTTCCTTCCGGAGAGAACAAAACTGCTGAACCGTTTGCTCGTGCAGCTAAGGAATTCCTGCGCACAAGACTGATCGGGAAACAGGTATGAACAAAGCCTTACCGATATTACAAGTCAGCCCCCAAAAGTTGGATTTTTCTAACTGCTGAAAAAGTGATCTCTCAACTGATTTACCGAATTTTCAGGTGAATGTTTCGATGGAATACTCTAGAAGGATCAACGTCGAAGATGGGCGGGTTGCTGGGCCCAAGACAAACTCAGCTGATACTAGAGTTTTGGATTATGGTTCAGTCTTTCTACCCTCTCAGGTTGATGGAGACGGTGCTCCTCCCACTGCCATCTCCGGCAGCCAGCTCGGAATCAATGTTGCAGAGATGTTGCTCTCACGGGGCTTCGCTGATATTACCCGACACAGGGACTACGAGGAAAGTTCGCACTATTACGATGTTCTTTTGGCAGCCCATGCACGAGCTGAGAAAGCAAAGAAAGGGTACCACTCCAAGAAGGATTACCCAGCGACGCACATGACTGATTTGACGACGGTTAGGCTTCCTCACTTGGTCGAGTACGTTCGTCCAACCATTGTTCTGCACCTTTGTTAGATTTCTGAAGCTGTCGCTTGTGCAGGCTCCCCCGAAGAAGGCGAGAGAATTCCTTCAACTGTTACAGCGAAGCAGGAAGCATTCTGCCATTGTTGAATACGTCTTCAGCGGCCACCGTTTCAAGCTTACTATCCCTAAAGAGACCTGCACCATTGCATTTTCATTTTCTGGTGTTCGGTGTCCCGGTAAGAATGAGCCCTACTCAGATGAGGCCATTGCTCTGATGAGGAGAAGGATACTTCAGCGTGATGTGGAGGTACGTCCTTTTCCTAACTTTCTTGTTCACTCATTTGCTTAATTACTAGTTTCATTTTCTAAAGAACGTGAAATGATTATGCAGATTGAGATTGAAACGGTTGATAGAACTGGAACATTCCTAGGTTCCTTACGGGACTCCAAAGCCAATGTGGCTTCTGTTCTTCTGGAAGCTGGCCTAGCCAAGCTCAGTTCATTTGGCCTGGATAGGATCCCAGATGCTCATGTACTCTCAATAGCAGAGCAGTCTGCAAAGAAGAAGAAATTGAAGGTGATGCACTTCTCTGGTATAATAAATACAAAATAAAAGAAAAAAAGGTGTGTAAGTATGTTGACACTTCGTTTTTTATAGGTATGGGAGAACTATGAGGAAGCGGAAATAATTTCAAATGGATCCTCGGCTGAGACAAAACAGAAGAAAACTCTCAAGGTTATTGTTACTGAAGTCCTCGGTGGTGGGAAGTTCTACGTCCAGAGAGTTGGTGACCATCGCATAGCTTCCATTCAGCAGCAATTCGCATCTCTGGAAGTCAACGATCCATCAGAAACTTTGAATGCTGAAGATCCACTAGAGAGTTTGGAAGGTGAAGGTGAAGTTCCATCAGAAACTTTGGAAGTTAAAGATCCATCAGAAAGTTTGGAGGCTGAAGTTCCATCAGAAACTTTGGACGTTAAAGATCCATCAAAAAGTTTGGAGGCTGAAGTTCCATCAGAAACTTTGAAAGTTAATGGCCTATCGGATGCTGCTCCATTCAATCCTGTGAAGGGTGATGTGGTACTGGCCCAGTTCAGCCTCGACAATTCTTGGAACAGAGCCATGGTACGGTGAAAGCCTTCTCTTACATCTACAGTGAAATATTAGATCATGTACCCATGTGCAAATCTTGCATTACAATCTGAACTCTTTCTCTTCTGCAGATCGTGAGTGAACGTCAAGGAGCAGTAGAACCTGAATTTGAAGTATTCTATATGGACTACGGAAACCAAGAAGCTGTTCCTTACAATCGCTTGAGATCTGCTGATCCATCCATATCCTCGATTCCTCCTCTCGTCCAGCTGTGCAGCCTTGCCTTCGTTAAGGTGCCCAGTCTGAAGGATGATTGCGGCGAACAAGCAGCAGGGTACCTGAGCAGGCGCACGCTCAGCAGTGAGAGAGAATTCCTAGCTATCGTTGAAGAACGCGATACTTCAGGAGGTAAACTAGTGGGACAAGGAACTGGAGAAATCCTTAGGGTGACTCTGCTCGACGAGGAGACTGAAAGCAGCATCAATGCTGAGATGCTGGAGGTATGCAATTCTGAGCATTTCAAGTAACAATATAGTACCTTTATTCAGTTCTAGTGGGTAATCATCTGTGATGGTCCATTTTGTTATTAATTTTATCGTCGCTTTATCGGTGCATTTTCCCTCTGAGTGAACAACTTCATATAGGATTAAGAAAACCTTAACTTGCAAAAAAAAAGGATGCTAATACTTTTCCCACTTCTATTCCAAGAGAACTTTCTTAAAATGTTTTTGTGCTGGCTGTATATCGTAGTATTGGAAACTATCAAACGTGTTCTCCATTTTTTAACTTTTAAACTAACGAATTTATGAAATTCAATATTGTGCAATGTAAGATGATCCAAAGCTCTCGTTCTTTCCTGACACCCCATTGTGCATCTGTCTATCTGCCTGCAGAGAGGGTTAGCTCAGCTTGAAAGAAAGAGATGGGACTCGATGGAGAGAAGGGCGGCCGTGAGGAGCCTGGAGGAGTTCCAAGAGCACGCGAGGAAGGAGCACCTGGGAGTCTGGCGCCGCCGCGATATCCCGGCCTAGAACGGGAGGAAAGACAGCAAGGCGTGGGACTTCGACGACGAGGTCGCTCCGGCTCGAGCGCCAGCTCCTAGCAGGTTGTGTGACCACATCTGGTTCATCGACTCCCGTTCCAACAAAGACAAACCCCGCAAAACCCAGTAGGGGGTGTCACAGTTGTCATGTAGGCAGCATTTTTCCCCCTTTCAGAAGGATCGATACAGAACGTGGTGTTGAGACTTGGAATTGTAGAATCAAAACTCGAGGTCGAATCGTGACATCTCTCTGTTGACTTCCGTCTGATTCTGTGGACGGATACCCGATGGTTTGGTTGTTAAAAACTTTTTTTGTAATAAAAAGGGATGAAGCTCTACCATATATTAAGAAAATCAAAGAAAAGGTATACACATTATAGATAGGACCAGTCATTTGACTCGATGTGTATGATATTTCAGTTGCATCTTGCAAGGTAAAGAAACCCTCACTGTATTAAATCATCAAAAAGTTATCGTGCTTGGGGTATGGCGCACTTGCAATATTTTATGGTTTTGTCATGTATGCTTAGTGCTTACCTTGTGGTGTGGTTTTCATGCTTGGTGGCGTTGCAAAGCGTTATGCATATTCCACGAGGAAAATGCAATGCATGCAAATAGTCAATAATAACGTGTCTAGTACTTGCTGTTAGAATTAGTCAGATTGTGTATAACGTTCAGGTTAGTTGAGAGAGCGAGTCCCGCGGGCGTGGTGATCACGCACCGGGCGTCCAGGCGTCTACGTCCTTATAAACCGGATCATGGATCCGCTAATCATGTAATCATGCAAATCTCATCTATAAATAGATTATGCCTCCAAGTTAGGGAGGTGCACTTGGCAATTCTCTTTACATGGTATCAGAGCTTTAAGATCCACGAGATCCACGATTTCCGCCGCTAGCTATGTCTGACTCACCTCGCAGCTCCACAAGCAATTCCTCGACGTCGTTCGTCATGCCTTCACCTT
This sequence comes from Guadua angustifolia, assembly GCA_036346375.1. NCBI lineage: Eukaryota > Viridiplantae > Streptophyta > Magnoliopsida > Poales > Poaceae > Guadua > Guadua angustifolia. Next base: position 25,769,868 of record CM070507.1, read on the forward strand.
CTGTTGGCCATGTGATCAACGTGAAGCTGACGCAGGAGAACTACCTGTTGTGGACGGCACAAATTCTATCGTACCTGCGAAGCCAAGGACTCATCGGCTTCATTGATGGAGGCACGCCGGCGCCTAGCCAAACCATCGCCATTGAGCCAACTGAAGGAACTGGAGGGCGTAGACTCATCGTCAACCCAGAGTACACAGCTTGGTACCCTCAGGACCAGCTGGTACTTAGCATCATCAACTCTTCCCTCACTGAGGAAGTTCTTGCCACAACGGTGGGTGCATCCACCGCACGCGACGCCTGGATCACGCTGGAGCGGATGTTCGCATCCACCTCGCGAGCCCGGGCGATGCAGATTCGCATGGAACTCGCCACGATCCAAAAGAAGAATCTCTCCATCGCCGACTACTTCCGCAAGGTCAAGCGTCTTGGAGACACTCTCGCTGCGATCGGCAAGAAACTTGATGATGAAGAATTGATCGCCTACATGCTTCAAGGTCTCGGTTCAGAGTATGAATCTTTGGTCACGAGCATCATGGCGGCAACGACATCTACACCATCGGCGATGTGCGCACATATCTTGAGCTCGAGATCGCCATGCTCGCAAGCGATACGATCGTTCAAGTCTCGACTAACAATGTGGCGGGGTATCGGTACCGAGTGGTGCTGCGGCGATGGCAGAGGAGGTCGAGGATGTGGTCGCTTCGGCAATGGTGGCCGCGGCCAAGGCGCGCGGCATAGCGTTTCGACCAAGACCCAAAGCAATGCAAGCAATATTGGATTGTGCCAAATCTGCGACAAGCGAACCATGACGCACTCGGTCTTGGCATCGGTTCGATCAAACCTACCTGGCCGACGATCACGTCAAGCGGTGACCATGGCGACAAGCGCTCACTCAGCGGCGCTAAGCGGTATTGGACACCGGTGCCGCGACCACATCACCAACGAGCTTGATCGACTCACTACAAAAGGCGCTCTGGCGGCACCGATCACATCCAAGTAGCCAATGGCTCAGGTTTGTCCATGTCTCATGTTGGGAACACCTCAATAACTGGTTCTAAACATTCCTTGCTGTTGAATCATGTTCTATATGCTCCACGCATTAACAAGCACTTGATCTCTGTTCGTAAACTAGCCCTTGATAATGATGCATTTGTGGAATTCCACCCTAATTACTTCTTTGTAAAGGACCGGGCCACGAAGGATCTCCTTCTCACCGCAATTGTAGAGGTGGTCTCTACGTTACGCCAAACAACCACTCGGTCAAGCTCTGCTCTCTTCAAGGATTTCCAAGGAGCGATAGCATAGAAGGCTAGGACATCCGGCTTCTCCAATCACCCTTCACATCCTCGAATAATAACATAGTCAGTAGATGCAAGTGTTTCTCCTTCCTTGATTTGCCATGCACATCAACTAGGAAAAGCACATCGTTGCCCTTTAGTTCCTCGCAACATGTATCTACAACACCTCGCAATTGATCCACAGCGATGTATGGGGACCGGCTATTTCATCAATAAGCGATTGCAAAATACTATGTTTCCTTCATTGATGATTTTAGTCGCTATGTGTGGATTTATTTTACGAGATGTAAGTCGATGTAGAGGTGTGTTCCTTGATTTGGCTCTGTTGAAAATATGTTGAGGTTCAAAATTCGCTCGGTCCAATCTGATTGGGGAGAATATCATCGTTGCACAATTATTTCAAGGCACAGGCATAGAACACCATGTCTCATGCCCACATACACACCGACAAAAGCGGCCTTGTAGAAAGAAAGCATCGACATATTGTGGAGACTGGGCTTTCCTTACTTGCACAGCTCATATGCCCCTCACCCTCTTGGGATGAGGCCTTTAACCTGACCGCTTCCTCATCAGCAGGATGCCCACACGAGTGATCAACAAGACACTCCCTGCACAAATTGTTTGGCACTAATCCGACTACTCGGGGTTGAGAGTGTTTGGTTGTGCATGTTGGCCTAATTTGAGAGCCTACAATGATAGGAAGCTGAGTTCTGAGAACCAAAATGTGTGTGTTTACGGGTTATAGCTCTTCACACAAAGGGTACAAGTGCCTTGATCGAACAGGGAGAATTTACATATCTAGAGATGTGGTATTTGATGAGAATGTCTTCCCTTTGAGAATCACAGAACCTCGGCTCAATAAAGAACTCACACCATCCTGTTCTTCTTCCAACCCTAGCCAAAGCCACAGTCTATTCAGACAATCCCTTATGGAACCTCAAACTCTGTCCAACTTGAACCAGTTCTTGACAATTCCCACTTGGGTCTTGGCCAAACTAACTATGCTACTAATGATGATCGCCTAGTGCTAGTTTGCCTCCTGCAGATGATGCGACAACGGTCGAGGTGGAGAAACAACAAGTCTGGAACTTCATCATCGATAGCGAGAAGAACCTCTGAAACTTCTAAAGAAGAAAGACCGGACAACGCTTGAGTCTGTCCCTTTAGCGACACCAGGCGGTGAACCCGGCACCACATGAGGACCAGATGCGTGATAATATCGTGCAAGCAAAACAATTCACCGATGGAACCATCGGATATCACGAAAAGTCAAGAACATTTGCGGGAGGCGATGGTATCGAAAATCCGACAATAGAGCATAAGCGAAGCTTGACCAATGTCGTCTCTCGAACCTAGCGATCTGCAAGAAGCCATGAGTAATCCAGGTGGAAGAAGTCCATGGATGATGAGTACTCTGCATTAATCAAGAATGAGACATGGTAGTTAATCCCACCTAAATCGAGGATTAATCTCATAGGCAATGCAGATGGGTGTATAAGGTCAAAAGAAGAGTGATGGAGTGCATTGAAAGGTGAAAGCAAGGCCCAGTTGCAAAGGGGTTCAAGCAGAAGATATGGAATTGACTATGGAGACACATACTGATCCGATGGTGAAACCATCTCGATCGAATCATTCTATCTCTAGCGATTACTCGATTTGGAGCATGAGATAGGTCGATGTTCGAATGCTTTCTTACATGGAGTGCTTGAGGAAGAAGTATACATGAAGCGACCACTAGGTTTTGAAGACTCAAGCAAGCCTCCCAATTTCATATGTAGGCTCAAGAAAGCACTCTATGGGTTGAAACAAGCTCCCAAGGCACGGCACTCAAGATTAAGCAAAATTTGCATGATCTGGGCTTGAGTTCATCGATGGCAGACACCTCTCTTCTTATATTCAGAGAAAAGGGATTAACTATCTACATGCTCATTTATGTAGATGATATTATCATCGTGAGCTCATCGACAAAGCCAGCGATAAATTGATTGAGAGGTTAAAGGATGACTTTGGATCAAAGATTTAGGTCCTCTTGACTATTTTACGGGCATTGAAGTTAAGAAGGCGAGAGAGGAGTCTTGCTGTCCCAAAGGAGATATGCACTTGATTTATTGAAGAAAGCAAACATGAGCATTGCAAATCAATTTCCACCCCAATGGCTTCAGGTGAAAAACATTAGAGATCAAGGAATACCACTTTCAGAGAATGAGCGATTCGATCTGAAGTATAGTTGGGGGTTGCGATACGACAATGACTCAACTTTGATCTGTCATTACATCAGCGAGGTATGTCGGTATATACAAACGCCTCTTGATGATCACTAGGGTGCGATAAAAGCGGATTCTACGTTATGTGAAGGGAACTCTTGATCTCGGGCTCAAGATTGATCTGCATCAATGGTTTTGTCGAGTTTTTGAGATCTTGATTAGGCGAGGTGTCTGATGATCTGTCGCTCCACTAGTGGCTTTGCAGTATTCTTGGGAGTAAACCTTGTCTCGGGGGCTCAAAGAAGCAAAACACGATGTCAAGGTCAAGTACCAAAGCGGAATATAAAGCTATTGCAAATGTGACAATTTGAGATGATATGGATCAAGTCCTCTTTGAAGGAGGCTGGGTGTGTTTATTAAAACCCCCAGAACTGGTGTGATAATTTGGGAGCAACATATTTGACAACCAACCCTGTTTTTCATGCAAGAACTAAACATATTGAGGTAGATTTTCACTTTGTTCGAGAGCAAGTAGCACGCAAGGCCATGAAAGTTTGGTTCATTCCCTCAAGTGATCAAGTTGCTGATATTCTGACCAAGCCACTCTCGCAAGCTCCGTTCGTCACACACTGTAACAATCTCAACATGCATAAAACCTATTGGGATTGAGGGGGACTGTTAGAATTAGTCAGATTGTGTATAACGTTCAGGTTAGTTGAGAGAGCGAGTCCCGCGGGCGTGGTGATCACGCACCGGGCGTCCAGGCGTCTACGTCCTTATAAACCGGATCATGGATCCACTAATCATGTAATCATGCAAATCTCATCTATAAATAGATTATGCCTCCAAGTCAGGGAGGTGCGCTTGGCAATTCTCTTTACACTTGCAGGCTATGCAGCCATCAAAAAGATTAACTAGCAGCTCCACTGTTGCGCACGGAAAGAACTTCAAAGAAGTGTCGAAATAGGCAGAGATTTGAGAGACGATTTTTTTTTGAGAAAACATAAAAAAACAAAAAACAATGATTTTATTTAAAACAAATTTGTAAAAATACCGCTTTAATTTTTTTAAAAAAAGTTATTCCTTAAAAAATAAAAAAATTAATGCCACATGTTTAAAAATATTTTTTTAAAAAAAATACTATGGCTCTAGAAACTAGAGTGTTTAGCGTGTGGCGGGGTGACATCAGACTACCGTACCTCTCTAAGATTATATATATAGTGAGATTGGGGGAGGAAGAAGAGATGCAACCGCATGCAGCAATGTTAATTCACTAGAAGGGGGTGACGACTAACGAGGCAAAAGTGGAATGGAGCGGTCACATAATGATTCAAATTGGCTCATTAGAATGTTTATTTTACCATCGGATTAGCAAATTTAGCTAAGTGAAACCAGGGATGGATGACCTAGGTAGCTAAATGCGCAACTTCAGGGGCATACGAGGTAAAATTTCAAGGACTAAAATAGCACTTTGTTACAAGTTTAGGGACTTATGTTGCAATTTACTCTTTAGAATCGAAATGTCAGACACTGTTACTAGGTAGGGGATATATCAATTGCACAAGCACAGAAAGAAAATAAAAATCTTACTTTGTTAGGAACTCCTTCAACAAACATCCTGAGCAACTTAGCAAGGCCGATTCTTCTCCACAAACATGCCAGCCGACGGACCGACATAGTTAAACCAGAGGAGACGCTGGAGGTTAGCATCTGCATGCTGCAAGCCACAACAGGATGCAAGATACGCCACCTGTTGTGATGAACATGCCCAAACATAGCCTCAGCACTTGTTGTGACGAACCATCTTCGTGCTTCCACGGTGTATCACCCGTGCCTTCGCGGCATGCCACCAAAAAGCCACACCAACTGCTTGGACTGCACCCTAGACGCCTAGAGACTTCCTATTGCCATCGACGACCACCACAGGTGCCACTAAGCTAGAACAAAGGAGACAACAAGACCCTTCCGCTGCGATGCACGAAGACTGTAGCATCCCAAAAAATTTAATAAAGTGAAAGTGAATAATTTAAATTTGAATATTATTGTTTCTGAGTTTTCTTGACATTATTTGTTTTATTTGGATTTCCTTTGGAGTTTTGCATTGCATGAAAAATCAAATAAAGAGAATTAAAGAATGAAAAAGAGAAAAAGGCAAAAATATAAAAAGTAAAAATTTAGAAAATTGCCATGAGAACTCTGATCATTCAATCAAATCATTTTAGCCAACAATTAAAATTTTATGCATAGAATAATAAAGAGATAAAATGGAAAGACAACATTTAAATCAAAATAATGCAATGTCAGAATTTTCATAAAATAATGGAACCGTATTTTGACATGAGAATTTTATAGAAGCATTCTGAGATTAAATCCTTTTGAAAAACAAAGTTTGAAAAATATCATACTTCAATTGATCTCAAAAGGAAAATCAAAATGAAATTAGAGATTCGAATTGCCACCGACGCGTGGGCCAATTCCTTCCTTTTCCGTTCCGTTGGCACATTGGAGAATTTGCAGTCACTGACAGTGGTCCCAGGAACCTTGCTGCCGAATGCATCGTCCCCAACACCATTCCTTCCACTGAGGCGAAACCTTCGAAGCACTGAGCATAGGCACTCTCGATCATTGCCACGAATCCCACTCAGTTCCTTGCGGTTCTTGGCTATAAACCTCTCCTCCTTGACCGCAATAAGCTCCTCCTTCATTCCCCTCACCTCTCCTTCCTTCTCCTCAAGCAGCGCAAGAGAGGCTCTCCCAAATCCTGCCATTGCGAAGCTCTGCGGCTCGGTAGCGAAGAAGAATGCGGAGCTTGGTGATCCTCCTTCCAATTCCTTTGAGCAGAAGCATCCCCATGCTTCGCGATCGAAGCCCTCAACTATTTCGGTCTCCTCCATGCGAAATGTGGCCGCCGTGAGCATCTTCTTCCCCAAGGCGGCCACCGGTGGCGCGCTTCCACAGGCTGTCTCCACCTCAATTGGCGGGTAAAACAGAACCCCTAGCATCCACTCATGCTTACATTGCTGCCGATTTCACCCCTAATGCACTTGTCTTCTTCCTCCACCTCCCGCCATTACCGCCGCAAGACCACTTGCGCATCGCCTCATATCTCTTCCAATGACAAGCGCCTCCCAGAGTTCCTTGCCGGTGATGCTCCCCATGTTGTCGCCTTTCATGGGAGGATCACCGGAGTGCCCTCGCCGTGGAGCCACAGGAGCTTCTCTGTTTTTCTGTCGCTGCGCAAAGGGGGCCTGCGAGCCAGTCGCCAGGAGGAAGAAGGCTAAGTCCAGAAAGGCGTATTCTATGCTGGTAAAGCGTATTTTTAGTTTCCAGTTGATTTCCAAACCGGGTGACAATTAATCTTCGAATCTTGTGAAATATTAATTCCAGTGAAATAAATTTGTATAATCATCTAAAATTAGAAAGAATATAAATATGTAAAAATAATTAGTTTTTGATCGCATAACGATTATTTATATTAAACCTTGATTTCAATGTTAATATGGTTGTTAATGAGAATTTGTGTATAATAAGTAATGAAATGGTAAAATAAATATTCATGTGATTTTAAGTCCAAAATGAATCCAAACATATAAAAATAATCAATTTATGAGTTCTGAAACAATTATTGAAATCAAGAAAGGAACAAACACACACTATTATGGACTTTAAATAAAAGTTATTCACCATGAGCTATAAAATGATAAGATAAATTCATATGTGTGGATCTGACCTTGAGATGAATTCAAATATGCAAAAATATTCAATTCTTAAATCATAGAACAATTATTTAAATTTAAAATGGGATGAACACACTAGTATGGACAATATTGCTCCCATGAAGAATATAACTTATAAAATCATAAAATAAGTGATTATGTGCTTCTGGAATTGTAATAAACCTAATCATGCAAAAATATTTAATCCTAGAACCAAGATTAATATAATTGCTTGTTAATCATCATTAAACCATGTTATGGCCATTAGCAAAATACTAGCATAATGGCTCACAAAATGATAATGTAAATTGTATTAGGTTCCTAAAACAGTAAGGACCCATGTACGTAAAAATACATGAAGTAAGATTTAATTTGCATGTTCCTAATGAAAGAAAATGTTAATGGTAACAATAAGTAAATAGTTTATCTATTGCAATTAAAGCTAAAATAATGCCAAACCAACTTTATAACATTTCTAGGATGATACTCTGCTAATTCCTGAAAGATGAATCAAGAATCATGTATAGGTTTGTTGGAAATTAAGATTGAAACTTGGCCGATTTAGGGTTTCAAATATGATCGTTTAGGCTATTTCAGCGATAGATAAAATAACTCGTTTAAATACCGAAATCAGTAAAACTAGTTTAGAAACACTGTACAAAGTCCATACTACCATGATCTATAAAAAGAATCTTATTCCATTAAGGTTTGCATATTAATATTGTTAGTACAAAACCCTTAAGTGTTAACCTTTTGTTTCACTTTCCTGCCGATTCCGATTATCGTCAACTATACAATGCCACTTAAGCTATTTCAACGATGAATATAAAGTCTCGTCTAAAGTGTAAAACTTATGAAATTAGATCAGTGGTGCTGTCCAAAGTATAGACTACCCAAATATAAAAAGATAATCTCATCCCAACATGTATTGCCTATTAATTTTGATGGTTTAATAACCATAAGTGATCATGTGTCTGAAAGCCATTCTATGAATGAACGACCTGTAGTTTCAAATAAGGAAACCTATAGTTAAGTTATTTTTATCACCAGAACCTTCTCAAATATCGTATAAATTAGTCCAGTAGCCTAAATCAGTAAATCTAACTTGCGTAAAGCTAATTCTAAGCAAAATCAATTAAAGATAAAGAGCTAATCATTCATACTCTAATATGATCATTTAAGCCTATTCATTAACTCGCAAAGCAACTCATCTAAATCCGAATAAGGTGAAGAACAGCTTAGAAATGATCTTTAGGATATGATCTACCGTAATCTAAGAAAATGTTCTTATTTCATCTTGCTTTGACTCTGAATCCTAATAAAGCAAAACCCTTAAGTAATAAGAATTGGCAGAACTCATATTACGGATATTAAAGTATAAAACTTGCAACTAATGATTAATTCTAGTTAATCTAAACTATTTTTGCGTCTTGAATTTATAAAATAAGATTAATAAATTCATAAAGAGCAATCCATGTTTCTTGTGAAGAATTTTACTTGTTCTTTCTATCTATTCTCTTTTGCCTTATTGAAGTCTTTTGTTTGCTTTATTTTCCGTTGATCGACGTGTAGAACCGACGTCTCTAGTTTCCATCGTCATCGTCGTCAACCGCAATCCTCGTCTTCGTCGTAAGCGTCAATTAAGCAAGGCAAGCATCCTTTGACCATATTGATCCCAGTATTTTATATTCCTTTTGTGCATCAAAAGTGTTTCCTGCATGCGATTACTTTATGTAAATTGCTATCTTGTGGTTTTGGTAGTTATACCTGTTGTCTCGTGAATCTCCGTTGATGATTATGAACATGTGAACCTTGATAACCGTAGATTGAGGATAGGCATTACTTAATGTCGTCATGGGTATATACGTTCATTTTATTCATGCTTAGCCATGCTTTAGAATTAGCGATGTACATGATCAAACCAAGATTTGTTTCACGAAAACATTGAAAATGTCCTTTGTTGTTCTTGGTACTTTGATTAAAACCCAAAAACTATGCTTTGATGCGGCGATTATTGGCGATAGTCGGGCGTGCGAATGGAATTGCACGTAGTGTAGGGTGAAGTGTCGCCGTGTCGGTTTAAGGACCGAGCAATGGGGCGCTATTGATCCAAGATTTCCGTGCAACCACAAGGGTGAGGATGGGTTAGCCATAGCTTGTTATGTTAATTAGACATGGCTTTGTTCATTGGTAGGCGGGAGCTTGCACAGGTATTCGATCGAGTCTACGATGGGGTTTCTACTTGCTAATGCAGCGGTATGCGCCTACTAGTGTTTAGAAAGCGTTGTGTTGGGTGTGTGAAAGTGGATCCACGGCTTGGGTGTGTGTTTCTAGTTCTCTGGCGGGGTTAACGTCCAGTGGTCAAAGCCATGTCTAGGTAATGTAATGACTATGTATGGTCTTCTTGACGTCACACCTAAGGAAGTGTGTCGGGCAAAAGTTGATCATTCCTTGTGGGTAAAGTTGTACACCTCTGCGAGTTTAAATCTAATCGATTAGCAGCGCCATGTCATGAGCACTTGGTGAAGTCATTCCAATGTTAGCTTTGGTATTTTCAAAAAGGGTTATTTTATAAGTTAGCTTACCCCACAGATGACCCAATACTATACCATGTGTTGGCAAGTATTGGTATCAGCTGTTGTGCCATGTGTTGGCAAAGAACTGGATATATGCCATGCGATGGCAATGATTGATTCGTCGCTCACGTCATGTAGGACTGTGAGTGTTATTATGCTTTACTTATTTGTTATCAATCAAATGCTCTTATAAATTCCGTTCGCAAATAACTTGATTTACAAATGAAATTCGCTTTATGCAAAGGGACTAGTACTGCAAGCACATTAGATTTCCATTTTTGCATCCTGTGTAAAAATGGGGGTCGTCACAAAGACCACTCCACCATGATGCACACCCTTGTTGCCAAAGCACCAGCCAAAGACAAGCAACCACTGAGAAGGAGGCTAGACCCTTGATGGTCCTCCTCGACGGTGCGTATCAGGCGCTCGATGAGGTTCTTCCTATCCTTCATACCGAGCCCCTAGATGATCAACTCCTTGTCGTCCTCCTCCTGCACAGACCATCCAAACACGTCGCTCCTCCCCTGATACCCCTCGGCATGACGACGCCATTCGTCGCACATTCCTGCATATCCCATGTAACATCCTGAAAATTCAATAAAGAGAAAATAAATATTTTAATTTGAACATATTTATTTCTGAGTTTCTTGGCATTATTGAATTTTATTTGGATTTCGTTGGAATTGTTCTTCACATGAAAAATCCAACAAATGGAATTAAAGAATGGAACAGAGGAAAAGGCAAAAATATAAAAAGTAAAAATTTAGAAAAATTTCCATGAGAACTCTAATCATTCAATTAAATCATTTTAGCCAGCAATTGAAATTTTATGCATAAAATAATGAAGAAGTAAAATGAAAAGATAACTTTTAAATTCAAAATATATATTGTCGGAATTCACATGAAATAATGGAATCACAAATGGAGTTGAAAAATTTATAGAAGTATTCTGAGATCAAATACTTTTGAAAAACAAAGTTTGAAAAATAATATGCTTCAATTGATCTCAATCAAAAATTAGAATTCGAAACCGAAAATTGGTTAGTCGCCGACGCGTGGGCCATTCGTTGCCGTTCCGTTCAGTTGGCACATTGGAGAATTTGGAGACACCGACAATGGACCCCGAGCTTCTTCTTAGAACTCATCATACGGTCTCCGATTCGTTCCTTTGGAAGTCTCCGGCTTTGAGTGCCGCACTTCGGCGATCATCGCCAGGCGTCGGCATGCGAGCACTACAAAGCCATCCCTAAGGCGTGCTCAACTCCTCCTCACTTCTCCTTCCCTCTCTTCACGCCAACAATAAGAGTCCTCCCCAAATTTCGCCATGAGCAGAAGCCCTGGAGCTCATAGCCGACTGCGATTCTCGCGATTCAGCCAACCATCCTCAAATTCCCTTGAGCTAGAGCATCCTTGACCCTCACTGAGTCCAGCGCAAGCTTCAATTCCAGCTCTTCAAGCACAGAGCGCCCAAGAGTGCTCCCTTCTTCGCCAAAACCGGCCACCGTGGGCGGGCTTCGTCGCTTCTTCTCCGGCGCCGTTTCCAGGTGAAACCGAACCCCCTCGTCCCATTGAAGCTATTAGTGCCACCGATTTCACCTCTAACGCCGTTGCTTGCTCCCTCCACCTCCCGCCATTTCATGCCAAGACCACTCCGGCCAAGCCCGCCTCCTCTCGTGAGAATCGACACCTCCCGAGTTCCCTCGCCGGTGATCTTCTTTGGTGCGTCGCCCTCATGGGAAGATGACCGGAGTGCCCTCGCCAAGCCCTAGATGCTCCCCTGATTACGTCTCTCTGTAGCGGTGGGCCGTGTCGAAGCTCTTGAGGTAGAAGAAGACCCAACCAAATGGCGCCTTCTCTGTTGGAAAAATGTATTTTGATTTCTTAGCTATTTTCAACTAGCGATAATTAATCCTTGAATATCTTTTGAACTGTTAATTCAATCGATAAAATAAATTTGTATATTCACTTAAAATCGAGAAGAATATAAATATGTAAAAACATTTAATTTTTGAGCTAGCAGACAATTGTTTAATTTGAACCTTGAATTATGGTGCTAATATAGTTTTAACGAGCATTTGTGTATAATAAGTAATGAGATGGTGAGATAAATATTAATGTGATGCTAGGATCGAGCGTGTTTAAATATCTGAAAATATTCAATTCGGAACCCCGAACAATCATTTAAACTTAAAATGGGATAAACACGATATTATGGTCATTATTGCACATATGGAGAGATATAACTTTTATAACTATAAAATAAGTCCTTGTTGTCTCTGAGTCATAATAAACTCAAATATGTGAAATCATCGATGTTCAACTCAATTTAAATTATTTGCTTTATGATCATTAATGAACCTTGTTATGGCTATTAACAAAATAATAGTATAATGGCTCACAAAATGATAAAGTAATTCATATTAGGTTCCTAAAACAGTAAGGACCCATGCGTGTAAAAATATACAAGGTAAGATTTAATTTGCATGTTCTTAATAGAAGAAAATATTAATTAAAACAATAAGTAATTAGAGAATCTATTGCAATCGAAGTTGAAATAATGTCAAACCGGTTCAAACATTTCTAGGATGGTATTCATTAATACGAAAAATGAATTAAAGATCATGTATATTGTAATCGCAAACTCAAAAGCGAAACTTGGCGATTTAAGGGTTGCGAGATGTGGTCATTTAGTCTATTTCAATGATAGATAAAATAACTCATCCAAATATTAAAATCAGTAAAATCAGTTTAGTAACGTTGTACAAAGTTCATACTATCATATTCTATAAAAAGAATCTTATTCTGTTAAGTTTTTCGTATTAATCTCATCAGATCGAAACCCTTAAATGATAACCTCTTGATTCACTTTTGGCCGATTCCGATAACGTCGACTTAACAATGCCACTTAAGCTATTTCAACGATGAATATAATATCTCATCTAAATCGTAAAACTTATAAAATTAGCTCTGTAGTGCTCTCCAAAGTATAGCCTACCCAAATATGGAAAGATAATCTCAATTTACTAAGGTTTGCATATTAATCCTGTAGGTTAAATAACCTTAAGTGATAATTGTTAGCTACACGTTTTCAATTCGATTTCGTGTAAGGTAAACCTTGATTCTATGTTAGCATTTTAACCAATGAATATAATGTATCAGCCAAAGTCAAAAATTTATGGAATCAGCTTAGGATTGTTATACAAAGTGTAAATCGTCATGTTATGAAGAAATAACCATATTTCGTCATGTTTTGCATGCAAATCCTAATAGTCAAATAACCTTAAGTGTTAAGTTTCCTTAACTTTATAATCTGAATCGGTAGAAGTGAAGAAGTCTATAATTAAGATATTTTTATCACCAGAACCTTCTCAAATATCGCGAATATGTATCCAATAGCCTAAATCAGTAAATTTAACTTGCGTAAAGCTGATTCTAAGCAAAATCAATTAAAGATAAGGAGCTAATCATTCATAGTCCAAATGTGATCATTTAAGCCTTTTCATTAACTCGCAAAACAACTCATCTAAACTATTTTTGCGTCTTGAATTCGTAAAATAAGATTAATAAATTCATAAAGAGCAATCCCTGTTCTTATGAAGAGTTTATTTGTTTTGCTATCTATTTTCCTTCGCTCTTATTGAAGTTAGTGTTTTGTTGTTTTTCCGTTGGTCGACGAGTAGAACCCGACGTCTCTAGCTTAAATCATTAAGTAAGTAAATCAACCGCAATCCTCGTCTTCGCGTAATCAGCAATTAAGCAAGGCAAGCATCCTTTGACCATATTGATCGATATTTTATATTCCTTTTGTGCATCAAATTGTTTTATGCATGCGATTACTTTATGTAAATTGCTATATTGTGGTTTGGTAGTTATACCTGTTGTCACATGAATCTCCTTTGATGTTTATGAACATGTGAACCTTGATAACCATAGATTGAGGTTAGGCACTACTTAATGTCATCTTGGGTATATACGATCATATTAACCTGCTTAGCCATGCTTTAGAATAAATGATGTACATGATCAACTCAATAATTGTTTCCTGAAAACATTGAAAATGTCACTGTTGGTTGTGGGTACTTTGATTAAAAACCCAAAAGAAAACTATGTGTTGATGCGGACGATTATTGGCAATAGCCGGTTGTGCAACAGGAATTGCACGTAGTGTAGGGTGAAGTGTCGCCCGTGTCGGATTAAGGACCGAACATCGGGTTGTATGATCCAAGAAAATCCGTACAAACCACGAGGGTGAGGATGGGTTAGCCTTAGCCTATTAAATTGTTTAGACATGGCTTTGCTCATTGGTAGGCGGGGAGCTAGCGGAGGCATTCGATGCGGATTGCTTGTGAGGGCTTCCATGCGATTCGTATGGGTAATTGCACTGGCGGTTACAGCAGTGTACACCTTGCCATGGACGAGAGCGTGGTGTTGGGTGTGATAAATGTGGATCCACGGCTTGGGTGAGTGTCTCTGTTTTGAGGCGAGGTTAACGCCCCGCTGGTGTAAAGCCTTGTCTAGGAATTTAATGGCTATGTATGGTCTTCTGGGCGACACACCTAAGGAAGTGTGGGGCAAAGGTTGATCATTCCTTGTGGATGCAGTTGTACACCTCTGCGAGTTTAAATCTAATTGATTAGCCGTGCAGCGGTCATGGGTGTCTTGGTGAACTTGCACGAGTTAAATGTTTTATTGTTTCCAAAAGGGTTTATTTTACAAGTTAGCTTACCCCACAGATGACCCAATGCTATACCTGTGTGGGCAAGTATTGGAATCATTTGTTGTGCCTGTGTGGACAAAAAGCTGGATATATGCCATGCGATGGCAAGGTTTGATTAAATCGCTCACGTCATGGAGGACGGTGAGTGTTATTTATGCTTACTTATTTGCTATCAATTAATCTTGCTCTTTTAAATTCCGATTGCAAATAACTTGATTTACAATTGAAATTCGCTTTATGCAAATTAACTGTAGTAGCCTCCTTTGGAATGGCCTGCATGTATTAATTGTAGGTTTTGCTCAAGTCTTGCTGAGTATGTAAAATACTCACCCTTGCCTAATTATATTGTAGGTGGTTTAGAATGCAAAGTTTCGGAGTTTGTTCATCGCAGGTTGCGGGATTCTTTTGAGCCGATCTTTCTAAGGAGTTATGCCTGGTCAGTTGCCTGCGGGATTGGATGGGCAAACCGCAAGTTATAGCTTCTTTTGCTGCTTTATTCTCTGACTTGTAATAATTATTTATATTATCATTTCCGCTTAATTATTGTTTTGTATGGTTATGATTTCCAATTGTTGTAAACATGTGAGTGCTAGCTACTGATCCAGGGAATAGCACAGTAATCACATGGAGGTTCCTGTTCGTCAGAACGGGGTCTCACATCCCACACCCCATCCTCATGATACCCATCCCAGCATGAACACCCCCCAGCTCAACACTCTTCTGATTCCTTGTCCTCCTCCTCCCAACTAGCCAAATGCTCAACTTCATCACGTCGATGCCTGCGGTGGGCTGGAGGGGTGCGAGTCGGCATGCGGTGGCTATGTTGGTTGCTCACCCAGCTGCTTTTGCTGCGAATGGCTTCTTTGCACCGCATTGATGTACCTTGATCAGCCTCTTCGCTATGCAATTGCATATGCGTCTGATGGTGCGGGCCTCTCTCGCTCGCTGCTAGCTGCGCCGTGTCCTCTTCGGCCACCGATGGCCTGCATAGCCACTACTGCTCATTTGGTTGCTGACCACTAGAAACCAGCCAGATCTGTTGAGTAGATCCAGTCGGTTTGGCGAGGAAGCCCGGCTGTAGCTAGGTGGTGCCTCCCTGAAGTGGAGGGGGATTTGGGCAGCAATAGCACCGGTCAATCAATGACTACGCTTCCCACGGATCAGACCTGGGAGAGACGGATCTCGTGGAGGATTTGGGAGAAAGCCAATGGGAGCGGGAGACGAAGCTGTGGAAGAAGAAAGGCCCTGCCGTCGCCGTTGGTCGACCGGCGATCACCAACGATGGTGGCAAGGAAGTCGATGAGGAGTGAGGCTTGCTCGGCCAGGGACTCAGTGTCGCCTCCTAAGTAGTCTTCGGGCACCTCAGGAGACGAATTAATGCGCATTAATTAGGTTTATAAACCACAGGTTGGTTGAATCTATTAAGGGAAACATCTCTCAAAGCACCGCTTTCGACTACTTCGTTCCTACAACCAACATGCACCATTTGTAGGAAAAGTAGTGTTCGAAGCCTATCGTCCCTTGATCTGCGCATGAGTTAAGACGAATCGAGTTTTTAGAAGTGCTCACCCATCGCTCTCTTTTTTACGCTGTCGCATCGTAGTCTACATCAATACCTCGACAAATTATGTGATTGAAGCGTTCTCTTTGTAAGTTATCGAGTTATTTCGTTCTTTTACATGACTGTTGTGTAACTATATCTCTGATTGCATTGTTAGTTTACATAATCTAATTATGGTTTATGTATACTAGTTATTTGTTTAACTACTACTTTACGTAGCTCTATCGTGGTTTACATTTACTAATTATTGTTTTACGTTCATGGTTTACATAAATAGTTGTATGTGAACTAATTTACATAATTTATGGAACCAAATCTCTACTCTACTTCTAATTAGGAGTTGGTGGCGATTGTCTGTTCTCTCTTCTATTATTTAATCAACATGTGGCCTCGCTACCCTGCACCCCACCCCCAAACCCATCTCCCGATCCCTCCGTTCCTCTCCCAGAGCCACTCCCCCAAAACTGTCTCTCTCTCGTCTCTCCACCACTCCCCCGCACCCCACCCCCAAAACCGTCCCCCCTCTCTCCTTCATCTCTCCCACGGTAGGGACAATAGATCTGGAGGGTGGCGATGGCGACGAGGTGGTGGGGGCAGCGGATTTGGATAGTGGCGGTGACAGGAAGGCGGTTCTAGAAGGTAGTGGCGACACCAACGGGCAGCGGCATGGGAGGCAATAACGGCGACGTGGAGGTGGATCTAGAGGACGGCAACGATGAGGGGAAATGGTGAGCGGCCATGGTGACAGCGGCATGGGAGGCGGCATACGGACAACTATATACGTGATCGATTACGGACAACTATATACGTGATCGATTATTAGATGAAAGATCATTACGGACAACTATATATGTGATCGATTGTATGGGTTATTTTTAGTGTTGTCTATAGATGATATAGAGATATATCACAGACTGCTGCCATTTATACTATTGTACATATGGAATATATATCTGAACTTTGTTACGAACAAAAAAAATGCATATTACATCAGTATATCAAATAGTCGTTATTGAGCTCAAATTACTCCGTGCCATTGGCTATGTCGCCGCGCTTGACGACTGAGCTCCACTCAGGCATTACACTTTTGTGGTCGTGCCCTCTGTGCTGCAACTACATCCGATCGAGTTTCTCATTGACTTGTATTGTGCTTCGTTTGTATTAATTTGTTAATTTAATTAAGTTAATTTGTTAGGGGAACATTGTTGTTGGGTTTATTTTTTCGTTAGAGATGTTTTAGGATATAGGTCCACTACGGACGCTAAACTTTCTGTGAGAGACTGAGTGAGGTGAATTAAAGACAGTACAGTAACCATCGGTAGATATTGTTAGGTAATAGAGGTATGGACTACGGAGTACAGGACTGTCAAGAATATATGTTGTGATCGGGACATATCAGATCTTTTTACCTTTTCGCCATCTACGGCCTCTATGCCAACACCGACATGCAACGACGTGCCGTGGCCGATGCGGATAAGCATGCATCACCTTATCCTCCTACTCGCGTGTGCAACTGTGCAAGGTTCATTGGTTGGTGCGTAAATCCGTATCATGATAGAAAATTAGCTAAAGTTGTTCATGTGATATAGGCTATCCGTCCTAAATGCATCATCATCGTCGTCATCATTTGTTCTGCTCCGATTGCCAAAGGTAGTCCAAACTCTCGAGCTGCTGCTTGTATAGAAACAGCTAGTACCGAGGATCATATCGCATTCACTACTCCTAAATCTAAGTATCTAACCTTAGCAAAGTTGACTGAATTCAATAAGAAGTCTAAACTAATATAACCGAACTGACCCGCCTCGTTCAATATTAGCACCAAATATTAATTTTTCCTCGCTATTTCGCGCGGCTAGTCCAAAATTAAAGAACCAATCCAAACAACAAAATATTGCATGCCCCGATGATAACGCAAGATCCATGCATGTAATTGCGCTAGTCAAGCAATTCACAAACAACAAGGATCCTAATTCCTAAATGGATGGATAAAATAAATAATTCGCTGTATACTATATCCATATATACACGGTAGGATTGGTACCCTAGGAAAAATACTGTGCATATGACAATGTGATTGTTGATTTGGACCCTCCAATCTGCAAATAGATGGCTAGGATATATTGCATGCAGTCGTTACCGCAGCTGATCCGGATTGGCCGTGATCGAGTCCGAGACCAAACGAAGACCGAGAACAACTCTACCACGTACGTACCAGCGCCGCCACGCGATCCGTCGGCCGGCTCGGCCACTACAAATACACGTCCACGTACCTCTCGTCCCTCTCGTCCCTTGCGTGCTGCTGCCAAAAAAACCCTCGCGCCCTCTCCGCCCTCGCTGAGAACTCTCCCTCGCGCCCTCTCCGCCCTCGCTGAGAACTCTCCCTGCTGCCCTCTCCGCCCCTCGCTGAGAACCCTCGCCGCACGGCCGGATCCGCCTAGCCGCCCCGCTCCTCCTTGGCTCGCGATCCTCTGGTAAAGGTGCGTCGTTTGTTGATCTTAATTAGTGCCTGGATTGCATGGCGGTTGGTTGTTGGGCGGTAGCTTTAGGATTGCATGGTTGTTGATCTTAATTAGTGCCTGGATTCTGGTATCAACTGCTAAACAGGTTTAGCACTGGCATTATTGCTCCGATTAGCAAAGTATGCATCAGTCGCATACACTTGCATGCATGCATGTTTCTTTTTTTCCCAAAAAAATAAAACAAATCCTGTAGATTCCGAATACAATGATGTAATTAGTTTGGAGAAGGTACGTGATGCTAAGGAATTTTTTGGATGAATCCTTAACCGAGTTTTTTTTTCTTTCAATTGCAGTGAGCAGCGGCTGCTACCATGGCAGTCAACGCGGCGGCGTCGGGATGGCTGAGGGGGAAGGTCAAGGCCGTGCCTTCCGGCGACACCTTGCTGATCATGGGAAGCACAAAGGCAGAGATCCCCCCAGAGAAGTACATCATCCTGTCGTCCATCGTCGCGCCCAAGCTGGTAACATCGCGCCTACCATCACAAGACGAATCTATGGCAAGGACGTCTAACCCTTATCTGAAAACTGCATTCGCTGCAGGCGCGACGTGCTGGGATAGACGAACCCTTTGCATGGCAAAGTCAGGAGTTTCTGAGGACGCTCTGCATCGGACAGGACGTCACATTTAGAGTGGACTACGTGCTTCCTAATTCGGGCCGAGAGTTTGGCACTGTTTTCTTTGGCGACAACAACGTCGCGTCCTTGGTGGTTGCTGCAGGATATGCAAGGGTAAAGATCTTTTACTTTTCTAGTTGCCCCGTGCAACTATATTTGATTTACGATGTTCTACATCGTGGGGGACTAATTTGTCATGTTGATTTTGAATGTTCTTTGGTTGGTCAGGTGAAAGAGCATGGTCAGAAGGGTGATCAAAGCCCATATGTTGATGAGTTGCTAAGGTTGGAGGCAATTGCCATGAACAAGGGTTTAGGTCGTTGGAGCAAGGCTAGTATTTCTAGCTTTTCAAAATTATCCTACTTGCACCATCTACTGTTATGTTGCAGGAAGAACAAGTTTCTTATTGGATTTAGCCATCATACCAATGATGCATCTCCTCTTTTCATCTTTCAGGAACCTGGTGCTGCGGAGGAATCGATAAGAGAGCTACCCCCGTCAGCAATGGGAGAAGCCAGTGGATTTGATGCAAAGGGTTTTGTAGCTGAAAATAAGGGGAAGAGTTTGGAAGCCATTGTCGAGCAAGTTCGCGATGGAAGTACTATTCGTGCATACTTGGTTCCCAGTTTTCTTTTTGTTCAGGTTTACATCGCTGGCGTTCAGGTATACACCACATATGCCCCTTCTTGTGTGCTACAGTGCCTGTTCTTTTGTTTACCTTCTTGCATGACAAACATTGCTTGGACTCCAACCCAGGCCCCGTCCATGGGAAGACGAGCAATTATTAATCCAAATGAGGTTGCTCAAACTGAAGCCGCTGACAATGATGCTGCGAACGGAGAGGCTTCTGCAGAAACTCCGGCACCGATGACGGCAGCACAGAAGCTGGCAGCATCTGCTGCTCTTTGTTCTGAGATTCCACCAGATCGGTTTGGGAGAGAAGCAAAGCACTTCACTGAGACACGGGTTCTTAGCAGAGAAGTAAGCTTGCTCCGGTATTTATATATATACTGAATGTTAATAACATGCTATGACTAGCACAGTTTAGCATTCCACTTCATCTCAATTTCTTTGCCATTTTTCTTTAGGTGCGGATTGTTGTGGAGGGCACAGACAATTTTAACAACATATTTGGTTCAGTTTATTATCCTGATGGGGACACTGCAAAAGATTTGGCACTTGAGCTTGTCGAAAATGTATGCGTTGTGGCATGGAAATATTGCCATGTTGGTTATTTATTTAGTATTCAATTCCACTCTTGTGACCATCTTTTCTGTCACCTTATACAGGGATTTGCAAAGTATGTCGAGTGGAGTGCAAAAATGCTCGATGTTGAAGTCAAAATAAAGTTGAAGAATGCCGATCTGCAGGCTAAGAAAGAACAATTGAGAATCTGGACTGGATTTAAGCCCCCTGCCACAAACTCGAAGCCAATCCACAACCAGAAATTCACCGGAAAAGTGGGTTTAGTTTCTCATTGTTTTTTTAAGTGGCAGTGTTATCACACATCAAAAACTGTTGTCATTGTGTTTTTTGGCCACATTCGTCAAGTTGGTTGTCTCTTTTGCTGATAATAGTTATTTGGCTGTCATAAAAAATTTACGAAATCAATTTGGTTTGCTCCCATGTTCCAAGTTTGTGCAATATCTGTTTAGCTGGCACTTAATTTTGATGATGCCTATGATCAACTGGACTAATCTGGTTCGTGTTGATACCTTTCCAGGTGATAGAAGTTGTGAACGGGTATTGCATAATCGTTGCTGATGATGATGCACCATACGGCAGTCCTTCTGCGGAACGCCGAGTAAACCTTTCAAGCATTAGACCTCCTAAGCTTGAGAAACCTTCTGGAGAGAACAAAACTGCTGAACCTTTTGCTCGTGCAGCTAAGGAATTCCTGCGCACAAGACTGATCGGGAAACAGGTATGAACAAAGCCTTACCGATATTACAAGTCAGCCCGCAATAGATGGATTTTTCGAACTGCTGAAAAAGTGATCTCTCAACTGATATACCGAATTTTCAGGTGAATGTTTCGATGGAATACTCTAGAAGGATCAACGTCGCAGATGGGCAGGTTGCTGGGCCCAAGACAAACTCAGCTGATACTAGAGTTTTGGATTATGGTTCGGTCTTTCTACCCTCTCAGGTTGATGGAGACGGTGCTCCTCCCACTGCCATCTCCGGCAGCCAGCTCGGAATCAATGTTGCCGAGATGTTGCTCTCACGGGGCTTCGCTGATATTACCCGACACAGGGACTACGAGGAAAGATCGCACTATTACGATGTTCTTTTGGCAGCCCATGCACGAGCTGAGAAAGCAAAGAAAGGGTACCACTCCAAGAAGGATTACCCAGCGACGCACATGACTGATTTGACGACGGTTAGGCTTCCTCACTTGGTCGAGTACGTTCGTTCAACCATTGCTCTGCACCTTTGTTAGATTTCTGAAGCTGTCGCTTGTGCAGGCTCCCCCGAAGAAGGCGAGAGAATTCCTTCAACTGTTACAGCGAAGCAGGAAGCATTCTGCCATTGTTGAATACGTCTTCAGCGGCCACCGTTTCAAGCTTACTATCCCTAAAGAGACCTGCACCATTGCATTTTCATTTTCTGGTGTTCGGTGTCCCGGTAAGAATGAGCCCTACTCAGATGAGGCCATTGCTCTGATCAGGAGAAGGATACTTCAGCGTGATGTGGAGGTACGTCCTTTTCCTAACTTTCTTGTTCACTCATTGGCTTAATTAGTAGTTTCATTTTCTAAAGAATGTGAAATGATTATGCAGATTGAGATTGAAACGGTTGATAGAACTGGAACATTCCTAGGTTCCTTGCGGGACTCCAAAGCCAATGTGGCTTCTGTTCTTCTGGAATCTGGCCTAGCCAAGCTCAGTTCATTTGGCCTGGATAGGATCCCAGATGCTCATGTACTCTCAATAGCAGAGCAGTCCGCAAAGCAGAAGAAATTGAAGGTGATGCACTTCTCTGGTATAATAAATACAAAATGAAAGAAAAAAAATAAGGTGTGTAAGTATGTTGACACTTCGTTTTTTATAGGTATGGGAGAAGTATGAGGAAGCGGAAATAATTTCAAATGGATCATCGGCTGAGACAAAACAGAAGAAAACTCTCAAGGTTATTGTTACTGAAGTCCTCGGTGGTGGGAAGTTCTACGTCCAGACAGTTGGTGACCATCGCATAGCTTCCATTCAGCAGCAATTCGCATCTCTGGAAGTCAACGATCCATCAGAAACTTTGGATGCTGAAGATCCACTAGAGAGTTTGGAAGGTGAAGGTGAAGTTCCATCAGAAACTTTGGAAGTTAAAGATCCATCCGAATGTTTGGAGGCTGAAGTTCCATCAGAAACTTTGGAAGTTAATGGCCTATCAGATGCTGCTCCATTCAATCCTGTGAAGGGTGATGTGGTACTGGCCCAGTTCAGCCTCGACAATTCTTGGAACAGAGCCATGGTACGGTGAAAGCCTTCTCTTACCTCTACAGTGAAATATTAGATCATGTACCCATGTGCAAATCTTGCATTACAATCTGAACTCTTTCTCTTCTGCAGATCGTGAGTGAACATCAAGGAGCTGTAGAACCTGAGTTTGAAGTATTTTATATGGACTATGGAAACCAAGAAGCTGTTCCTTACAGCCGCTTGAGATCTGCTGATCCATCCATATCCTCGATTCCTCCTCTCGTCCAGCTGTGCAGCCTTGCCTTCGTTAAGGTGCCCAGTCTGAAGGATGATTGCGGCGAACAAGCAGCAGGGTACCTGAGCAGGCGCACACTCAGCAGTGAGAGAGAATTCCTAGCTATCGTTGAAGAACGCGATGCTTCAGGAGGTAAACTAGTGGGACAAGGAACTGGAGAAATCCTTAGGGTGACTCTGCTCGACGAGGAGACTGAAAGCAGCATCAATGCTGAGATGCTAGAGGTATGCAATTCTGAGCATTGGAAACTATCAAACATGTTCTCCATTTTTTTTTAACTTTTAAACTAACGAATTTATGAAATTCAATACTGTGCAATGTAAGATGATCAAAAGCTCTCGTTCTTTCCTGACACCCCATTGAGCACATGTCTATCTGCCTGCAGAGAGGGTTAGCTCAGCTTGAAAGAAAGAGATGGGACTCGATGGAGAGAAGGGCGGCCGTGAGGAGCCTGGAGGAGTTCCAAGAGCACGCGGGGAAGGAGCACCTGGGAGTCTGGCGCCGCCGCGATATCCCGGCCGAGAACGGGAGGAAAGACAGCAAGGCGTGGGACTTCGACGACGAGGTCGCTCCGGCTCGAGCGCCAGCTCCTAGCAGGTTGTGTGACCACATCTGGTTCATCGACTCCCGTTCCAACAAAGACAAACCCCGCAAAACCCAGTAGGGGGTGTCACAGTTGTCATGTAGACAGCATTTTTTCCCCCTTTTGAGAAGGATCGATACAGAACGTGGTGTTGAGACTTGGAATTGTAGAATCAAAACTCGAGGTCGAATCGTGACATCTCTCTGTTGACTTCCATCTAATTCTTTGGACGAAAACCCGATGGTTTGGTTGTTAAAAACCTTTTTTTTAATGAAAAGAGCAGGATCTCTGCCATACATTAAGGAAATAAAAAAAAAAGATACGAACATTATAGATAGAATTGTTATGAGATAAGGAAACCTATA
The DNA here is from genome assembly GCA_036346375.1 of Guadua angustifolia. NCBI lineage: Eukaryota > Viridiplantae > Streptophyta > Magnoliopsida > Poales > Poaceae > Guadua > Guadua angustifolia. Next base: position 25,793,733 of record CM070507.1, read on the forward strand.
TCAAATATGGTTAGGACTCTATCTCTTCATGGTGTGGTCGAATCCGAACTCTCTCTTCATGCCGCTATATATATCGGTGCCCCTCATTGTAAACGATGATCGGAATCAATAAAGCGAGAGAGAATTCCACCCCTATATTGTGTGTCTACTGTTCTTGCTCTCTTGATTGCATCTACTATCGGTGATTGTTCGTTGGCGTTCTTCGACGTTTTACAACACGTTATCAGCACGAGTCTCTACCGCAAGGAGGAGGATCGTCGACGACGAACGAACGACTACTACCGGCGATTGATCGCCCGATCCGATCTGCAATCAACTCGTCATCACGCCGGCACCCACTCGGATTGCCGAAAAAGTCCTACGCGACTCTATCCTACGCGATAGCTTACAGAATCTCTCCTGCAGGTCAAATCAAGGTAATAGATCGGCATGGACTATTGAATAGCAATCAGGGAGTCGAATGTTGTTACTGTTCATCATCACCAAGAAAAAAAAAGCACATTGACTCCTGCCCGATCTTGCGTGTCCAGCAGACACCCAACCACTCATGTCGCGCCCGAAGCGTTGACGGCGGTGCCTCGCGCCCCGGCGGAGACGGCCATCGGAGCGCCCGAAGCGTTTGCCCCAACGACACAGACCTCGGCATCCACGCCACAGCGCCTGCAGCCGCTTCGTGTGCGAGGATCTCCCCGGCGCCCGTACCTTGCTCCGTCAGTGCTCGCACCTTGCGGCGGCGGCGAAGCCTCGGCGTCCGCCCGAAGCGCTACGTCTTGGCGTCCGCCCGAGGTGACCACTCCACACCGCAAGAACGCTCGTCGGCCCGAAGCCGTGGGCCCCTACCTTGCAGCCTCAGTGCTCGTCGTTCCCGCCCGCGGGAAGTGGCGGCGGCCAAGCCCAGGCAAATCTCGGCGGCAGCGCCTGTGTTCGCCGCCACGCCTACGCCCTCGCGCTCCGGCCCCCCTCTCGGTTGCACCATCTCGGCAGCGCCTGCAAGTCGCCTGAAGCGGCAACGGCGCTCGCACGTCCCCTGAAGCGGTGATGGCGCCGGCGATAAAACGGCATCGGTGCACGCACATCGCCTAAAGTGGAGGCAGCACGGGCATCGAATCTTGTGGCGGCGGCGCGTGGGGAACGGCAAGTAGCGGCTAGGGATTTTCCTAGCCCTATGCGCCGGTTGTTTTCCATGCCGTTTAGGCCCAGTGGCTATTGTTGGCTAATCGGCCTTAATGCCGGGTGGCACCTTTAGGCCTGGTAGCCGAACGAACCTGCATGGGCCATGCGTCCTAGTGTCTATACGGCTCTAAGAATATTAGAAATTAAATTTCTAAGCATATGGACTTCTGTGATTTTGGTAATTTAATATTGAGCACATCACTAGAAGTTCTATACTTTGGGTTTATTTTCTAGCTTTATGTCATGATTTATATGTCCTAAATATTTATTTTCGGTTATTTAAGTAATTCTGAAAATTGCTTAGTAATTAACAGAAATGCTAGAAAATTATGGAAATAATCTAGCTATCAAAACGGTTTTGGTCTTGTGGGCATAAGTGGTTGGGTCTTTGATTTCAGTTTTGAAGGAACGGATATATGACAATTGGTGTCTAAGGAAAACACACATGAGGTTAGATTTTTTAAGGGCGATTTGGATATTTGCCACTCTTCAATTTGAAAATTGGATGGCATGTACAAATCATGCCATTGGAGTGGCATTTTTTGTACATGCCATCCAATTTTCAAGTTGAACAGTGGCAAATATCCAATTATTCCATTTTTTAATTGGCACCCGAAATCGGGAAGTGCTCCCTCCCTCATGTGAGCCCTCTGGGCGAGTTGACCTGGCCAAAGTTATGTTGACGGAGGCATTCATTACATGATTTCATACCCAACCAATAAGAGCCACATAAGATGTAATTAGCATCATGCAATGATTATTTCACGTCGAAATTTATCCTTCTGTTATTTAGTAATTCTGAAAATTGCTTAATTAGCAGAGAAAAAATATATTAGTAAAATCCTGGAAAATCCATGATAATTATATATTAAATAGATATAGACCATACTTTACTGATTCAAAATTAATCATGCAAAACAATATTTTACCTGAAGTAAAATCCCTGTTTTGTTTGCATATAGGATATGTCGACATCGCAAAGAAAGAATTTCTTGAGCTTGCCACTGAATGGCGACAATTATCTCTTTGGGGCAATGGATGCCAAGATCAACTTGATACCCGATCTCTTGGAGCCACAATTTCCACTGGCCGGTGGTGCTCGACTCTCCTGAAACCGCTAAGTCTTGTGCACTTTGCACTTCTGAGGCACCATCTCCATCCGGACTGAAGTAGAATATATGATGGAGGAGGACCCATTGGCCCTATGGAATTCACGGAAGGAGCGATATAACCAACAAAGATCCGATTCTGCTGCAAGAAGCACAACGTGAATGGACCCTCCTCGCTTCCAAGATTTTAAGTCGGTGGCAGGATACAACTCGCCATGCACAAGATTGTTGCCAAACTAGCTTTTGTGACCGAAGATCACGGTTGAAAAGATTGACAAGACTTTGTGCACATTCACACCAACATGAGAATCCGCAGACAATAATGTCGTCATGCAAAGTACCGTATACTCGGTGATATGCATTCTGTTAGAAGCAGAAAAGCATGATGAACTTCTAATGAAGAATCATCAAGTCCTACATAGTGGGAGTCATGCATTGCCTGAAGCACATGCAAATGCTCAGCAGGCTAGCAATAGCCGAGGCCGCAGAAAGGGTCAAAGACAGAAAGGGGATAAATGGAAGAATGACAAAAATCATAAAGGAAGAGGTAAATCCCAGTGGAAAACAAAAGAAAATGGATCAGGTCGTTTCCAGAAGAAAGGGCCAACAAATAATGCTGCTGATCCTAAACAACCATGCTATAGGTGTGGATGTAGTGGTCATTGGTCTCGTACATGTCGCACCCCAAAGCATTTGGTGGAATTGTACATGAAATCCACTGGGAGATTCCAGAAGAATCAAGGGGATAAGGCGGAGGCGCACTTCACTTCTCAACCTGTTGTTGACAACAAAATGGAGTTGGATGACGATCAAGTCTCCGACCCCACAGAAGAATTCAAGAAGGACCTCCTTGGTTATGGTGATACTCCCATGGAAGAGGATGATCTCATTGGGGATGAGTTAAAAGAATTCCAGAAGAATAAAGATATGTCCCAAGAGGACGATATAAATGATTTATATGGAGATATGGACTAGTCTCCCAATTTTTCTTTTAAGTCGATGTCGTATTATCCTTTAGAGTCTCCTTAAGAGCCTCATTTATCAGTTTAGTCTTTGTGTTCCTGAATGAACAATGGTCTACGCTCCTGTTGAGCGATTATCAGTCAAATTTAATAAAGTTTGATTTTCCCAGTAAATTTATTTAATCATGCTATGATATTTATATTGCAATGAAAACCAGAAGTTTATGTTGCAATGAAAACCAGAAGTTTATGTTGCAATGAAAACCATAGTTAAAACCCCAGAAATATTTAAGATCTGGCATGATCGTGCAGGGCATCTGGGTTGAATATGATGAGAAGAATAATAAATAATTCAGCTGGCCATAATATAAAAACTACAGCCTTTCCTAAACCTGAAGCTTTTATGTGCCCTGTATGTGCCAAAGGAAAGCTGATAGTTCGTCCCTGAATTTCCTGGAGAGAATTCAAGGTGATATCTGTGGACCAATTCAGCCCCTGTCGGGCCCATTCAGATATTTCATGGTGCTAATAGATGCTTCTACTAGATGGTCCCACGTATGTCTCTTATCTACGAGGAACCATGCCTTTGCTAAATTAATCACCCAAATCATTAGATTAAGAGCCTCTTTTCCAGAAGAAAGGATTAAGTCCATTCGAATGGACAATGCTGGCGAGTTTACCTCAAAGCATTCAATGATTATTGTATGGCTCTAGGCATTAATGTAGAGCATTCTGTACCCCATGTCCACACCCAAAATGGCCTTGCAGAGTCATTAATTAAGAGAGTAAAGCTTATTGCTTGGCCACTCTTGCAGAATAATTGGCTTCCCACCAGTTGTTGGGGCCACGCAGTGCTGCATACTGCGGTAATAATTCAACTCAGACCAACTGCATATTATGAAATTTCCCCGTTGCAGATAGTGCGTGGAAAAGAATTAAGTATTTCCCATCTGCGAAAATATGGCTGTGCTGTATACATGCCAATCTCTCCACCACAGCGTACAACCATAGGACCTCACCAGAAGTTGAGGATCTATGTAGGTTATGAATCTCCGTCATGTATTAAAACACCTAGAGCCTATGACAGGGGATCTGTTCACGGCTCGGTACGCTGATCATACTAAGGACATTTTTCGGCATTAGGGGGAGATAAGTACCACATTTCAGAATGCCTAGTCCTTAGACCCACGCACTAAAGAAGCTGAACACAAGTTCAGAGGATAATAAGTCGCAATAAATAAGCTAATAAAGCGCCAAATACCTTCACTTTGGTCATAAGGGAGTGAAAGATCTCATATACCAAGTACATGCACGAAAGAGTGGAGATACCCTAGAAGGATATTGAACCTACTCTTGACCCTCATGATAAGAAGAGGAGGCCTCCGGTGCACGGACTCAATTCATGGAGCGTCTGCGAAATAGAGAACCGAACAAATGAGAACACTACCCGTGACGAGAGAAGAAGCTCAACTCGATGTTGAGAAAATCCTGAAGTGAGCCATCACGGAGATGGTAACATCCTGAAGTGATCCATCTCGAAGATGATAACCCAACAGATATTTGCGCACAATTCCTGTTGGGAAGTCGAACACCTAGACTCGCTGCTGGGAAATCACGAGGAGTGGAAGAAATTTATATAGATATATCCCAAGTGATGCGGGAGAAATAAATAAAAGAAAAAGACTACAATTGTCGACATATATTTGCCTCTTAAATTGCTTTAAAGCGGATCGAGATCCAAAGTCCATGACAGAGTGCGGAAAGCGCTCGATAGGGTCAAACAAAAGAAGCAATTGAGGCGCTAAAGCTGATAAGAGGAAAATTTCGGTCTGTTGGTGAATATTTCCTAAAGTGATTCCCTCAGAGATCAAATGGGTTTTTCATCCGAAGAGAAATGAAAATACCCAGGTGGTGAGATATAAAAAGCGAGGCTTGTAGCACAAGGGTTCATGCAGAGACCCGGCATCGATTACGATGAAACATATTCTCCTGTGATGAGTGGAATAATGTTCCGATATCTAATATCAATGGCAGCGAAGCTTAAATTTAAAAATGCAGTTGATGGATGTGGTGACCGCATATTTATATGGGCCACTGGATTCGGACATTTATATGAAAGTCCTTGAGGGAGTAAAAGTCGCGGATCCTAATAATCGCAACATGTATAGCATCAAACTGCAGAGATCTCTATACGGATTAAAACAATGGGAAGAATGTGGTATAAAAGCTTAGTGAGTTCCTCTGAAGAAGGATACTCCAATAATAATGATTGTCCTGTGTGTTCATAAAGAAATTCCGAATGGATTACAGATCATCTCGATTGTATGTCGATGATCCGAATATCATCGGAACCACAGAGGAGATAAAGGAAGCGAGTGCTTACCTCACGACGGAGTTTGAGATGAAAGATTTGGGTAAAACCAAATTTTGTTTAGGCCTGCAGCTAGAGCATCTCCCAGAAGGAATTCTTGTTCACCAGTCGTCCTATACCCGGAAGGTATAAATCACATCCCTTGAAAACCCCAAGGTCGTAAGATCCCTTGAAGTGGATAAAGACCCTTTTAGACCGAGAATGGAAAATGAGGAAGTCTTAGGACCTGAAGTCCCATATTTAAGTGCTATCGAAGCACTCATGTACCTTCTTGAATCGCACAAGGCACGACATTGCATTCGCGATAAATTTGTTAGCAAGGTATAGTTCAGCCCCAACCGAAGGCATTGAAATTTGGCGTAAAGACTGTACTCAGATATCTCCAAGGTACTCAAGATCTTAGGTTGTTTTTCCGGAAGAACCAAGACTTGACCATGGTGGGATATCACGGATGTTGGCTATCGTCGATCCCCACGATGCCAAATCTCAGATTGGTTTTGTGTTTCTCTGCGGTATGCAATTTGTTCCTGGCGGTCTTGTAAACAGACGCCGGTAGCAACTTCTACCAACCACTCAGAGATTATAGCCCTGTATGAAGCCTCACCTGAATGTGTTTGGCTGTGACATGTGATTAGCCATATCCAGAAGTCATGTGGCCTTAACACCGTCGATACCCCCACAATTATCCATGAAGATAATTCTGCTTGTGTTGCACAAATACAATTGGGTTATGTAAAAGGCAATATCACGAAGCATATTGCTCCTAAATTATTCTATCCTCACAAACTCCAGAAGAGCAGAGAGATAATGTTAAAGTCATGTGAAATCTTGCAGATCTATTCACTAAATCCTTGCCTAAATCCATATTTCAAAGATATGTTAAAGGCATTGGAATGAAAAGACTTAGAGAGATGCAAAGCTCAGGGGGAGGAAACCTTTGAACCATAACCCTTATTGCATTCCTGAAGATCGTAATAAAACCCTGAAGGTTATAAGTTGTACTCTTTTTCCCTTTGTGAGTTTTCCTGAAGTTTTCTCACATAAAGGTTTTTAATGAGGCAACTAGTGCAACATAGCATCTTGAGTGCGATGTGCTCTTTTCTCCATCTCCTTTTTCCCATTTGGGTTTTTGAGTGGAGTTTTAACGAGACATATGCATTACGCGATGATTCGACCAAGAGGGAGTGTTATGAGATAAGAAACCTAAACCAAATATGTTAGGACTCTATCTCTTCATGGTGTGGTCGAATCAGAACTCTCTTCATGCCGCTATATATATCGGTGCCCCTCATTATAAACGATGATCGGAATCAATAAAGCGAGAGAATTCCACCCTATATTGTGTGTCTCTTGTTCTTGCTCTCTTGATTGCATCTACTATCGGTGATTGTTCGTTGGCGTTCTTCGACGTTTTACAACAAGAATTAGTCATTTGACTCGATATGTAGGGATATTTCAGTTGTATCTTGCAAGGTAGGAAAACCCTCACTGTGTTAAATCATCAAAAAGTTGTCGTGCTTAGGCATAGCGCACTTGCAATATTTTATGGTTTTGTTATGCCTGCTTAGTGCTTACCTTGTGGTGTGGTTTTCATGCTTGGTGGCGCTGCAAACCGTTATGCATATTCCACGAGGAAAATGCAATGCATGCAATAGTCAATAATAACGTGTCTAGTACTTGCAGGCTGTGCAGCCCGTGCGGGCGGAAAGAACTTCAAAGAAGTGTCAAAACAGGAGAGATTTGAGAGACGAATTTTTTTTGAGAAAACATAAAAAAAACAAAAAACAGTGATTTTCTTTAAAAATACTACTTTAATTTTTTAACAAATTATTCCTTAAAAATAGAAAAATTAATGCCACATGTGTCGGGATAGTTAGATTCAAAAAATAAAAAATAATTTTTAAAAATACTATGGCTCTAGAAACTAGAGTATTTGGTGTGTGGCGGGGTGATTCCAAACTGCCGCACCTCTCTAAGATTATATACATAGTTAGATTGGGGGAGGACGAAGAGATGCAAATCAATCGAGCAATGTTAATTCACTGGAAGGGGATGACGATCGAGGCAACATAGTGGAATGGAGCGGTCACATAATGATTCAAATTGGCTCATTATAATGTTTATTTTACCATCGGATAAGCAAATTTAGCTAAGTGAAACCAGGGATGACCTAGGTAGCTAAATGCGCAACTTCAGGGGCATACGAGGTAAAATTTCAAGGACCAAAATAGCACTTTGTTACAAGTTTAGGGACTTCTGTTGCAATTTACTCTTTAGAATCGGAATGTCAGGCATTGTTAGTCTGTTACTAGGTAGGGGACACATCGAATGCACAAGCACAAAAAGAAAAAAAACTCTTATTTTTTTTAGAAACTAAGAGTAAGAGCTCTACCATTCATTTGAGAAGAAGAGAGAAGTTTACTAATCTCCGTAGGCGAAACAATGTAGACACTGACCACTGGCCCTCGAAAGGGGAGATACTAATACCGAGAAGTTCAAAATCCTAGAAACTCCAACCATAACACAAAAAATACACCAACGATATCGGCACCTTATGGAGCAACGACAATACACGACCCTCACCTAACATACAAACAACAAAGCTAGAAGCTGGGTAACAACAAGTTGAGGACAATAGCTCCTCCCTCACCTTCCACGGACTGACCGGCGACAGCTTGTCTGCACAAAGGACCCTGACCAGTTGCAATACAGGGCCTCCACTATGGTCGGATGACTTGCATGTTAGGACCACGACTCAAGAACGACTGGCTTGCAGCACCTCAAGGCAACAGCCTTCAACAAACATCCTGAGCAACTTAGCAAGGCTGATTCTTCTCCACAAACATGTCGGCCGACGGACCAACATAGTTGAACCAGAGAAGACGGTGGAGGTTAGCATTTGCACGTTGCAAGCCACAATAGGATGCAAGATGCGCCACCCATTGTGATGAACATGCCCAAACATAGCCTCAGCACTCGTTGTGACAAACCATCTTCGTGCTTCCACGGTGTACCACCCGTGCCTTCTCGGCATGCCACCAAAAAGCCACACCAACTGCTTGGATTGCACCCTAGACGCCCAGGGACTCCCTGTTGCCATTGACGACCACCACAGGTGCCACTAAGCTAGAACAAAGGAGACAACGAGGCCCTTCCACTGCGATGCACGAAGACTGCTCCACCATGATGCACACCCTTGTTGCCAAAGCACCGGCCAAAGACAAGCAACCACTGAGAAGGAGGCTAGACCCTTGACGGTCCTCAGCGGTGCGTATCAAGCGCTCGATGAGGTTCTTCCTATCCTTCATACCGAGCCCCTAGATGACCAACTCCTCGTTGTCCTCCTCCTACACAGACCGTCCAAACACGTCGCTCCTCCCTGACATCCCCCGCCATGAAGACGCCATCTGTCGCACATTCCTACCTGTCCCACTCCCCATCCTCATGATATCCATCCCGGCATGAACACCCCCAGCTCAACTCTCTTCTGATTCCTTGTCCTCCTCCCAACCAGCCAAATGCTCGACTTCATCACATTGACGCGTGCAGTGGGCTGGAGGGGTGCGAGTTGGCATGCGGTGGCTATGTTGGTTGGTCACCCAGCCACTTTTGCTGCGAACGGCTTCTTCGCATTGCATCGATGTACCTCGATCAGCCTCTTCACTAGGCAACGGTACACGTGTCTGATGGTGCAGGCCTCTCTCGTTTGCTGCTAGCTGTGCCGTGTCCTCCTTGGCCACCAATGGCCTCCATAGCCACTAGTGCTCATTTGGCTGCTGAGCACCAGAAACAAGCCAGATTTGTTTAGTAGATCCAGTCGGTTTGGCGAGGAAGCCCGACTGTAACTAGGTGGTGCCTCCCTAAAGCGGAGGGGGATTTGGGCAGCAATAGCACCGGTCAATCGATGATGACGCTCCCCACAGATCAAACCTAGGAGAGACGGATCTCGGGGAGGATTGGGGAGAAAGCCAAGGGGAGCGGGAGACGAAGCTGTGGAAGAAGAAAGGCCCTGTCGTCGCCATCGGTTGACCGGCAGTCACCAACAACGGCGGCGAGGAAGTTGATGAGGAGTGAGGCTTGCTCGGTCGAGGACTTGGTGTCGCCTCCTAAGTAGTCTTCGGGCACCTCAGGAGATGAAGTTTTTTTTCTATAGACTGTAATGTTCTTACTTTCTTATTTTAGATTTAAAAGATGGTTTTCTAATAAATTTTCATATAACAACAAACTCCACTAGCTCTCTGCCCACATTCTCATCCTCCTCCCCTTGTGGCACTGAAAAAACATAGAATAGGAGGAAATGATTTGGTATTGACTGAGACTTAGAAAGTTATAGGGTATACATATAGAGTACAAAATGGCTTAGAGATCAAGTCAATCTAATAGATGTAGAAAGAACCATATTAGATATAAATCATAATAGACTATAATAGAAATGTATAGAAGTACCTCTCGATCTCTAATAGTCTTGTCGTATACTCCAAAGCCTTGATGAATAGTAAAGGAAGGGGTCGGCATAAGATTAAAGATTCTATAAGACTGGCTTGGTCCATCAAAGATAGAAAAAAGAGAGAATTAGGCATTTTCGATTAGTTTGAAACCTTTTTTCATGCCAAATGCTCAAGGGTAAAGTCGTAAGGTGCTCTCCAGCTTGTCTTTCGAGTGCTCTTCTTAGCAGTTGATGCTTCTCTAAAGTCAACTTACTGGCAAGTTCACTTAAACCTCGACAATCATCTCTATCTCCTATTTTGGATATAGCTTTGCTAATCTTTGATGGCCATCTTGCAAACGAAAAGAAAGGATAATGTTGCTCCCCAGAAAATGCGTATAATAATCTACAAAATGCAAAACTGGAGTGCCATGCGCAGAGGTGTTGACGAAGCTTTTTGCCGTCAAGTAGAATTGCAGAAGATGGAGACGATCGAAGACGAAGTCATTTATTGCCGACAAGAGGAAATCGCGAGGAGCTCAGCTCGGTAAAAAGAAAAGATTCGATCTTTGATCGGAAAAAAAGGAGATTCAGGTAAGGGAGCAAAGATCATAGAAGGATAAAAAACTTGAGAACTCGATGACGGCAGATGCCGGTGGAGCTAGCGTGCGGCTGTTGGGAGCCTTAGAAAGATACGAGATGAATAGACGATCGGCAGGACACAGGCATGCACATGACGGTGGTCCAAGACTCCAAGCAACTGAGCTAGCGAGAATAGGATGATGAAGCTGACAACACAACCGTAGGCATATCAGATAGGATCTGTTGATTGGAGAATGAAAAGAGCAAAAACCCTACGGATTGTTTTGCCCGCCCCGGCTGGGAGATATATAGATGATCTCTCATAGGGGTAGCGTGCAGCGGAATTTCGTGGTGACTAACAACAGATCCATAGGGTTTCCAGCCAGAACCACAAGGACAGATGTCCAGCCAATACTAGACAAGGCAAGCTCCAAACTAGCAGGGTGGAAAGGCAAGCTTCTCTCTAAGGCAGCACGGCTGATACTAGCGGATTCGGTGCTCACAACGCTAGCGACCTATCACATTACTGCTTTGCCGATCTCCAAGTGGCTAATCAAAAAATTGGATAGGATTAGGAGAAGCTTTATTTGGAGAGGGGTTGAATCCTACACAGCTGGCCACTATCCAGTCAATTGGAAAAAGATTTGCAGACCGAAGAGGCTGGGGGGCCTCGGTTTAAAGGATTTGGAGTGATTCGCTACGGCCTTAAGACTTAGATGGTTATGGCATGAGTGGACAGATAGGCAAAGACCCTGGGTTGGAATGTATACTCCCTGCAGCGATGTGGACAGGGCGCTATTCCGAGCCAGCACTATTGTCTTGTTAGGGGATGGCAAGACGGCTAGGTTCTGGACGACCCCATGGCTTAACGGGGCATCGCCGAAAGACATCGGCCGCAGTGTTTCATCCTGGCACGGCAGAGGTGGAGATCGGTCTTCGATGAGCTCCATATGAACACATGGACCGGACTACTTCACAGGATCACGCAGACCACACAGTTACATCAATTTTTCATCCTCTGGCAAGCCATTCAACAGGTTAATTTAAGGCAAGATGCTACGGATACCATTTTATGGAAGTGGACAACGGATGCACAGTACTCCGCAAAATCAGCGTACTTGATCCAATTCCAATGGGCGATGTCCAACAGCAATTACAAGTTAATTTAGGAAGCAAGCGCGGTCAGCAGATGCAAATTCTTCGCATGGCTTTTCCTTCAAAACAGGATACTCACGGCAGACAGGCTAGAGGCCAGAGGGTGGCCGAATGCAGGGGGCTGCCCACTTTGCGGTACACATCCAGAATCGGCACACCATTTGCTGCTTTTATGCCCTTTTGCGAAACAGGTGTGGAGGAATGTTTTCACCCTTATGCATCTCCCACCGCAAATTCCGCAATCACATATGCAGCCGGCGCAGTGGTGGACATCCGTATCACAACAGGTCTCAAAGCACTCACGTAGAAGGACTGACGGCATTATAATTTATTCTTTCTGGAATATTTGGAAAGAGAGAAACGCAAGAATTTTCTCAAACGAATACAGCTCGCCTCAGACCGTGTTCTACCACATATCACAGGATGTCACTGATCGGAGAGTGGCAACTCTGGTGCGATCTCAGCAAGATCCTAAGCACGACCTTCCCTAGCCGCGGCTGATTCGACTGGGGGGGATAGGTGCCAGCTTGGGAGATGTTCCCATTGCACGTCTAGTTTGGCGACGTGGTTTCGTCTGCGGATATCCCGCTTCACACCCATCTGATGTCTTTTGTTCTGTTGTAAAAATTTTCACGTCGTACTGGTTTTGCTGCTGTCAAAACATCATCTGCTATAACCTACTCTTTTTCTCCTTAATTATATGACAGAGCTCCTGCCACTCGAAAAAAAACAGATCCATACACGATGACATGAATTATATATAGCGAGCTGAGAGAGCACAAAGTGATTTGAAGATTAGTAGTTTTGTCGCAAGGTCGTGTACTCTTAACAGGCACACGTTGTGAACAAGCGCGGAAGGCAAATAGTCGTTGACAAGTGGATGCAGAGGTACTGACTAAAGAGGATGATGGTGGACTATAAATTTGTGCGACGAATATCAGCATTGGCAAATGAGTGTGTCTAAGATTCACTAGCCAAGCCAACACGTGAGACGAATAGACGATGGCGACCGTGTGTCCCCGGTTACCGCGGGTACAACCTACAACCTAGACCATGACTCGCTGAGGCTGGCTGGAACGAGGACCGACGCTCCTGCGTCTCTGGTTGCGAACATGGCTGCCCAGTAGGGTGTAAACGAACAGATAATTTCTGATCATTCGAGTTTCAATTCTTTTAAAATCCGGTTTAAATCTGAAAAAATAATATCCGGTTATATCCAGATTTGATCCGGATTCGAATCCGCTTATCCGAAAAAAATATAAGTTAAGATATGAAAAGAGAAGTATCCGATTCGTATCCGATCCGTATCCGCATATCTGAGATATCCGAAAAATATCAGTGTAAATTAGTGAAATAGATATCCGATAAACATAAACATTATACATCATATAAGTTCATATGTTGATTGAAATTATACTTGGCGGCTACATATTATTCTTATGTAGAGAAGACACCTATTATTAAATTCGAAACATTTATATGTCTTGAAGGTTCTAGTAAAGTTTTGTGTATGGTTGATCGATCCTAATATGTGTGACATATATGGTTTATGCTTTCACGCATTATTCGACTAACTATTCGTGATCAAGACTAACCGTATCCGGAACTATCTATATTCGCTCCGTATTCGTGACCAAAGTAATCCGTATTCTTATTCGACCGCACCGTCAGTATCTAATTCTATATCCAGAAAAATTTAGAATAGAACACGAAATAAGTGGAATTCATCCGTATGCTCGTTTGCACCCCTATCGCCTGGTGGTATGCTTTGCCGTGCTTGGTCCGCTGGTTGATGATTTTGGCAATGAGAGCGGATTGAACAAAGCTCGTACTAATCTGTATTAGGTTGAGTCGTGGCGTTCTTGCATGTGCGTGAAAAAAAAAAAGCAAAAACGCGATTTCAATTCAGCTATAAACCCTCGGCGAATCTGCGTTTTCTAAAAAGATTTTTTTCCTTTTTTAAAAACCATGGGAAAAAATCGATGAAAGGACCTAAACGCGATTTCTAATTTAGCTATAAACCGCAAGAGGAACCTAGACGGAATTTCGGAATTTATCGGGTCTATCTTACTAAAAAAACGGAGAAAGGACCTAGACGTAAATAGCAAGGACCTGTTTGTTACGTTTTTGGACCTATTCGCTATCCTGAAAAATTAGAAAAGGGCTTACCCGCGATTCGAATATAACAGGAGGTGTTTTCTGAAAAAAAGCACGCGAGAGACCTAAACGCGATAAAAAAAGAAAATCTTCCCTCACAAAAAATCGCGAAGGACCTGCTCAGTAATTTGCAAGGACCTATTCGCAATTTTGAAGAAGCGGAGGACTTATTCGCAAAAAGCAAAATTGCCACTGGATGCCCCGGGAGTCGCGGCAATCCAGGGGCTTTAATATAGAGAATATTCGGATGTTTTTTTAAAAAAAAATCAGCTAAATTTTTGAATGTTGCACATATTAAAAAAAATGTTGTATATGTAGGAAAAAAATATTGCAACGCGTCTGAAATCTGGGAGTCTCTTGCAATATTTTTGTTTAACGCTTGCAACATTTTTTTCGACGCGTTGTAACATTTTTCCTCTACAGATGTAACTTTTTTTTCAATACGTGCAACATTTTTCTTCGATAACAGTAGAAATGCGGCAAAGTAAACAGATATTGTAAGCGTTGAAAAAAAATATTACACGTGTCGGAAAAAAATATTGCATGCGTTGAACAAAAATATTGTAAGAGGCTCCTAAATTTAAGTGATTTTAGCAAACAAAACATCCAGATGATATTTATCAAAACCCTTAGCAAATTTGGGATACCCATGTCGAGATATGTGACAATGATAGCTACTGATACATCTCGAGTGGCGGATATAACATTTTCGATATTAAGGACCCGTTTGGAATACTAGAAAGAAAGAAAAAAAGGTAGAAATAGAAAAAACACACCTACCCCACCGTGATCGGGCCTTCCTCCCGTAGATCCGTTCTCTTTTGTTAAAATTTTATAATTCAAGAGAGTATTTTAGTAATTGCCTACATAAACACTAGGTTTCACAGCATTCTCAGGGCCTGTTTGGATATCACAGCATTTGAAAACTATAGTATCTAAAAACCACAGCTTTTTTAGTCATCAGGCATAATATATTATAGTTTATGAATACTACAGCTTTTATAGTTTTAGCAAAATCATAGCGTACGTATTTGATAACTGAAGTATTAATATTGTATTTTGTTTCAAAAGTAGCTCTCTTAATTTGGCTAATTAGTTGTTACTCCCTCCGGTTACAAATAATGGGTCATTTTGGATATCGATATGATCTTTAACCATTAATTTCAATTATAATATATTTTATTAAATCTAATAATATTATGAAAGTACTTTTTGAGACAAATCTACACATACGATGCATCCAATTTAAATATTTTAAAAATATTGGTAATCAAAATTTTGAAAGTTTGACGACTTATATCCAAAACGATTACTATTTATGACTAGATGGAGTATTATGAAAATTTATCAAGCTGGGCCTGTTTGTTTTGATAACAAATTTGCCAATGCTTGCCTTACCAAAATTTAGCATTATCAAAATTTGTTCACCAAATTAGGTATCAATATTTTGATCAAAGATTGGCAAAAAAATAAACTAGAGAACAAGGGGGAAGAGAATCTTGCTAAAATATGATAGCAAATCAAATGTTTGCAAATTTAATTAACGCTATCAAAATTTGATAAGACAAACATTGATAAATATTGAAAGCAAACCAAATAGGCCAATGAGACACAGTTCCGATGTAGGACAATATAACAAAAGAAAAAGGAAGACAGTAATAGTACCTTTCTTATACCCCATAGAATTGCCGGATGAGGAGTCCCTCCACCTGTTACTTTTGCGATTTTGCAAAAAACCTCTACGTTTGTTTAAATTACGGATAGGTCCCTATCAATTACAAATAAGTCCTTCGCGATTTTTTGTGAGGGGAAGATTTTTTCCCGTTTCCCGCATTTGGGTCTCTCGCTTGCCATTTTACGGAAAACCCTCCGTTAAATTCAAATCGCGGACAAGCCTTTTTCTAATTTTTTCAGATAGCGACAGTCCAAAACGTAATAATCAGTCCTTGCTCCTTACGTTTAGGTCCTTTCTCCGCTTTTCAGGGAATAATTGTTTTCGCCAATGTAAATATGTGTGTAGACTTTTTCCCATCTCAATTTTCCATCTCCATCTCTCGATATTTTTAAATCATGTATTATTACTCGGTGAACGCGTAGAGTGTTAGACTCGACAAAAGAATGTTGTCGTTTCTAATGCTTTTTCAACCTTTTCCCTCTAGACTTTTTCCCCACCGCGGTTTTCCACCTCGTTCTCCAATATTTTCCAAATAATTCGTCGCAAGAGATATTTCTACAATTCTATCTCTCTATTTTTCCCCGGTTTCGCTCATTGTTTCGACGGTTTAAAAAATAAAACTTGTAGGAAAAAATGTAATTTTTTCACGAGAAAACAACACAGCGTGGGTTATTCATATAAAAATTTTGTATCCTTTCATTGCTTTAGCTCATTATTTCGACGATTTGAAAAATAGAGCGTACGAGAAAAAAGAAGATTTTTTCTACTGAAAAAACGACACGCTATACGTATGAAGTCTCGAGATTTTTTAAACATGTATTATTACTCGAAGTAGCGAGAGTGTTAGACTCGACAAAAGAATATTGTCATCTCTAATAGTTTTTCCCTTTTCCTCTAGACTTTTTCCCCACCGCGATTTTCCAACTCGGCCTCCAATATTTACCAGATAATTCATCGAAAGAGATATTTCTACAACTCTATCTCTATTTTCCCCTGCTTAGCTCATTATTTCGACGATTTAAAAATATATCGCCAATAAAAGAAAAAGAAATTTTTCATTTAAAAAGCAAGACGCACGTCGTAGTTACGCCGAAAAAATTTTGTGTTCTTTCATTAGTTTCACTCATTATTTCGACGATTACAAAACTAAAACGCTGTCGAGAAAAAAATCTACGGAAAAATCGGACACAAGCGTATTACGCTGCGAAAATTTTTCTAGTATTAGGTAAGATTTATATCCGAAAAAATTTAGAATAGAACACGAAATAAGTGGAATTCATCCGTATGCTCGTTTGCACCCCTCTCGCTTGATGGTATGCCTTAATCATTGCTTGGTCGCTACGATGATTTTGGCAATGAGAGCAGATGCGAACAAAGCTCGTACTAATCAGATTAGGTTGAGTCGGCGTTCAGCCGTAATGAAAAAAAAAAGCAAAAACGCGATTTCCAATTCAGCTATAAACCCTCGATTTAATCTGCGTTTTCTAAAAGATTTTTTCCTTTTTTTAAAAACCATGGGAAAAAATCGATGAAAGGACCTAAACGCGATTTCTAATTTAGCTATAAACCGCACGCAGGAACCTAGACGGAATTTCGAATTTATCGGGTCTATCTTACTAAAAAACGGAGAAAGGACCTAGGCGTAAATAGCAAGGACACATTTGTTACGTTTTTGGACCTATTCGCTATCTGAAAAAATTAGAAAAGGGCTTACCCGCGATTCGAATATAACAGAGGTGTTTTCTGAAAAAAAGCACGCGAGAGACCTAAACGCGATAAAAAAAGAAAATCTTCCCCTCACAAAAAATCGCGAAGGACCTGTTCGTAATTTGCAAGGACCTATTCGCAATTTTGAAGAAGCGGAGGGACTTATTCGCAAAAAAGCAAAATTGCCACCTGGATGCCCTGGGAGTGCGGCAATCCCAGGGGCTTTAATATAGAGAATATTCGGATGTTTTTTTAAAAAAAAATCAGCTAAATTTTTGAATGTTGCACATATTAAAAAAAATGTTGTATATGTAGGAAAAAAATATTGCAACGCGTCTGAAATCTGGGAGTCTCTTGCAATATTTTTGTTTAACGCTTGCAACATTTTTTTTTTCGATAGCGTTGTAACATTTTTCCTCTCGGATGTAACTTTTTTTTCAATCGTGCAACATTTTTCTTCGATAACAAAGAGAAATGCGGCAAAGTAAATGAGATATTATAAGCGTTGAAAAAAATATTACACGTGTCGGAAAAAAATATTGCATGCGTTGAACAAAAATATTGAGGCTCCTAAATTTAGATGATTTTAACAAACAAAACATCCAGATGATATTTATCAAAACCCTTAGCAAATTTGGGATACCTATGTCGAGATATGTGACAATGATAGCTACTGATACATCTCGAGTGGCGGATATAACATTTTCGATATTAAGGACCCGCTTGGAATACTAGAAAGAAAGAAAAAAAAAGGTAGAAATAGAAAAAACACACCTACCCCACCTTGATCGGGCCTTCCTCCCGTAGATCCGTTCTCTTTTGTTAAAATTTTATAATCCAAGAGAGTATTTTAGTAATTGCCTACATAAACACTAGGTTTCACAGCATTCTCAGGGCCTGTTTGGATATCACAGCATTTGAAAACTATAGTATCTAAAAACCACAGTTTTTTTAGTCATCAGGCATAATATATTATAGTTTATGAATACTACAGCTTTTATAGTTTTAGCAAAATCATAGCGTACGTATTTGATAACTGAAGTATTAATATTGTATTTTGTTTCAAAAGTAGCTCTCTTAATTTGGCTAATTAGTTGTTACTCCCTCCTCCGGTTACAAATAATGGGTTATTTTGGATATCGATATGATCTTTAACCATTAATTTTAATTATAATATATTTTATTAAATCTAATAATATTATGAAAATACTTTTTGAGACAAATCTACACATACGATGCATCCAATTTAAATATTTTAAAAAATATTGGTAATCAAAATTTTGAAAGTTTGACGACTTATATCCAAAACGATTACTATTTATGACTAGATGGAGTATTATGAAAATTTATCAAGCCTGGGCCTGTTTGTTTTGATAACAAATTTGCCAATGCTTGCCTTACCAAAATTTAGCATTATCAAAATTTGTTCACCAAATTAGGTATCAATATTTTGATCAAAGATTGGCAAAAAAATAAACTAGAGAACAAGGGGGAAGAGAATCTTGCTAAAATATGATAGCAAATCAAATGTTTGCAAATTTAATTAACGCTATCAAAATTTGATAAGACAAACATTGATAAATATTGAAAGCAAACCAAATAGGCCAATGAGACACAGTTCCGATGTAGGACAATATAACAAAAGAAAAAGGAAGACAGTAATAGTACCTTTCTTATACCCCATAGAATTGCCGGATGAGAGTCCCTCCACTGTTACTTTTGCGATTTTGCAAAAAACCTCTACGTTTGTTTAAATTACGGATAGGTCCCTATCAATTACAAATAAGTCCTTAGCGATTTTTGTGAGGGAAGATTTTTTCCGTTTCCCGCATTTGGGTCTCTCGCTTGCCATTTTACGGAAAACCCTCCGTTAAATTCAAATCGCGGACAAGCCTTTTTCTAATTTTTCAGGATAGCGGACAGGTCCAAAAACGTAACAATCAGGTCCTTGCTCCTTACGTTTAGGTCCTTTCTCCGTTTTTCGTGGGAATAATTGTTTTCGTCAATGAAATATGTGTGTAGACTTTTTCCCATCTCAATTTTCCATCTCCATCTCGATATTTTTAAATCATGTATTATTACTCGGTGAGCAGCGTAGAGTGTTAGACTCGACAAAAGAATGTTGTCGTTTCTAATGCTTTTCAACCTTTTCCTCTAGACTTTTTCCCCACGCGGTTTTCCACCTCGATCTCCAATATTTTCCAAATAATTCAATGCAAGAGATATTTCTACAATTCTATCTCTCTTTTTTCCCGTTTCGCTCATTGTTTGACGGTTTAAAAAATAAAACGCATCAGGGAAAAAAATGTAATTTTTTCACGAAAAACAACACGCGTGGCGGTTCGCTAAAAATTTTGTATCCTTTCAGCCGTTTACGCTCATTATTTCGACGATTTGAAAATAGAGCGCACGAGAAAAAAGAAGATTTTTCTCTTAAAAACGACACGCACATACGCCGCAAGTCTCTGAGATTTTTTTAAACATGTATTATTACTCGGCGAGCGCGTAGAGTGTTAGACTCGACAAAAGAATATTGTCATCTCTAATAGTTTTTCGCCCTTTTCCCTCTAGACTTTTTCCCCACCGCGATTTTCCAACTCGGCCTCCAATATTTACCAGATAATTCATCGAAAGAGATATTTCTACAACTCTATCTCTCTATTTTCCCCCGTTTCGCTCATTATTTCGACGATTTAAAAAATATATCGCCACCGAAAAGAAAAAGAAATTTTTCTCTGAAAAAGCAAGACGCGACGTCGTTATTCGTCGCGAAAAATTTTGTGTTCTTTTCAAAGTTTCACTCATTATTTCGACGATTACAAAACTAAAATGCCGTCAGAAAAAAAATCTACGAAAAATCGGACCGCGCGGCGTATTACGCTGCGAAAAATTTTCGAGTATTAGGTAAGATTTATATATACTGGAGAACACGGCAAAAAGAAAAAGGAAAAAAAACGCCGCTGATGCACACGTGACTACTGACTAGAAGTGAGGTTCTGAAGTGCAGCAGACGAGCACATAAGACACGCGACGTGGCTCGATTTAGGGGAAAAAAAAGTAAAGAGTAGTATATTTATAAAACTACAGTGTTCACTACCATAATATTTTTAAAAACTATAGTATCCTTCAAAATTTTTAAAAAATTACTACTCATCCCCCCTCTCTCTCTGCGGCACGCGCAAAAGTCTTCTTACCCAGAGCACCTTACGTGGCGTCTAGGCGGGGCCAGGCGTCACCATGGCTATGTGGCGCCTTCTAATTGGCCTCCCGTACATCCCCGCAGTTTCTGATTGGCAGGAACTAGTCAAGCCACGCCCGCTCGCTCTCCCCTCCCCGTGCCTCACGTCTCGCACAAAAGCCGATCCCCACCGTCCCCTCTCCCCGCTCCCTCATCACGGCCGTCCAGCCATTCCGCTTGGCCCAGTTCTTATACCCCACCCCGCACTTCCTTGCCGCGAGGAGGCTTCGACTGGAAGAAGCTTTCTAGTTTCGTTCTAGAAATTTCTGGATCGAGAGACCGGGGAGTGAAGGATGGGAGGGCGCGCGCTCCTGCTGCTGCTGGTCTCGGCGCTGCTCGTCCAGATCCGCGCCTCCGATCCGGTAATCTCAAGCGAGTTTTCGCTGTTTTTAGTGTGTTTTTCGGTCTTTTTTGGGCGAGGTTTGTGATGGTTGGTGTGGTTTTTGGTGGTGCAGTTGCTATACGAGCCGTTCGACGAGACCTTCGAAGGGAGATGGGTCGTCTCCGGCAAGGACGACTACAAAGGTATGCGCCACATCTCGTCTGCGAGTTTGCTTGGCTCGATCTGTGCGAGATCTGTGTGTTTTGGGCTGCTGATCTGTTCATGCGATCCGTCTTCTAGCTTCTGAGCTTCTTCTCTGCTAAAGTGATGTGCCTTGTGCGAATTATTTTGTTGGTGTGCTGCATTAGGGGCGAGAAGTAGTTTAGCCGCGTAATTCGTCGTGAGATCCACATGCGTCTAGACCCACCTATGACGCGGATCTGCCGTGCCATTTCGTGGGTTCGCTGAAAGGCACTGAACGTTTCATGGTGATGTGCTAGGAACTAGGAAGAATTCGGCAGTAATCGACACCTTGTCCTTCTACTGTTCCACGTTCCAGTTTGATGGGCAGATTACTGCTGAAGACAGAGCATGCAGTGTGCTTCGACGGTTGCTATCACCTTAGTGGCTATCTGTAGTCGTGTGCCACCTGTTGTGTAGTGATATATGTTATGCTTTTTGAACCGCATTTGAAATATGTAGCATATGAGATGAGCTGCATCCAGTCACATTTTGCACTATTATATAGTATCTATATGCCTATGATGGTGCATCGAGTTAATCATAATGAAAAAGTTTCTGTGCTTACTTTTTGTGATAATGCTTGATAGTAGTTTACCCCTGACATTAGCATTAGAAATTAGAAAGCAAAATGCAATGCGTAGCTATTACTGTTTGGAGTAACATTGATGTTGGCCTGATGAATTGGCAGTGGCACCAGCTAGATTAGCTAGTCCGGTTTCCATGAGAATTTTTTGCTCCTTTATATATCATATGTGTCTTGGATGTAATGTCAATATAATCTGCTATGCAGGTGTATGGAAGCACGCCAAGAGTGATGGCCATGAGGACTATGGCCTCCTTGTTAGTGAGAAGGCCAGGAAATATGCCATTATCAAGGAGCTTGATCAGCCAGTTTCTTTGAAGGATGGGACAGTGGTCCTGCAATTTGAAGTGAGGCTTCAGAATGGCCTTGAGTGTGGAGGTGCTTACCTTAAGTACATCCGCCCCAAGGAAGCTGGATGGGATGCCAAGGAGTTTGACAATGATACTCCTTACACTATTATGTTTGGTCCTGACAAGTGTGGTACAACCAACAAAGTGCATTTCATTCTTAAGCACAAGAACCCCAAGACTGGCAAGTATGTTGAACATCACCTCAAGTCCCCACCTTCTGTCCCATATGACAAGCTCTCTCATGTCTATACGGCTGTCTTGAAGCCGGATAATGAGGTGAGAATTTTGATTGATGGCGAGGAGAAGGCAAAGGCAAACTTCCTGTCTGCTGATGATTTTGAGCCGGCACTTATCCCACCAAAGACCATTCCTGACCCTGATGACAAGAAGCCAGAGGGCTGGGATGAGAGAGCTAAAATCCCTGATCCAGATGCTGTGAAGCCTGATGACTGGGATGAGGATGCCCCAATGGAAATTGAGGATGAGGAGGCCACCAAGCCAGAAGGATGGTTGGATGATGAGCCCGAGGAAATTGATGATCCAGAGGCTACCAAGCCTGAAGACTGGGATGATGAGGAGGATGGTGAATGGGAGGCACCAAAGATTGACAACCCCAACTGTGAAGAGGCACCTGGATGTGGTGAATGGAAGAAGCCAATGAAGCAGAACCCAGCTTACAAGGGCAAGTGGCATGCACCCCTGATTGACAACCCCAACTACCAAGGAATCTGGAAGCCCCAAGAAATCCCCAACTCTGAGTACTTCGAGCTTGACAAGCCTGACTTTGATCCAATTGCTGCTATTGGAATTGAGATCTGGACGATGCAGGACGGTATCCTGTTTGACAACATTTTGATTGCTGATGATGAAAGGGTTGCCACCTCTATCCTAGAGAAGATGTGGAAACCTAAGCATGAAGTTGAGAAGGAAAAGCAGAAGGCTGAGGAGGCTGCTGCAGGTCTTTCAGATGGCCTCTCTGAATTCCAGGTGATTCATTATTCTTATCTTTTCCAGCTATTATGTCTGTTAATTTCCTCGGTATCAGTGGACTGTGTGTTAATATTGCTAGTGATTCATTCTTTCAATATTTTCCAGCTATTGTGTTTGTTATTTCTTCAGCAGAGCATTGCTTGTATGTTATTGCTAAATGATTTGGTATGCATAATGCAGAAGAAGATCTTTGACATTTTGTACAAAATTGCTGACATTCCGTTCTTGAAACCGTACAAGACCAAGATTGTTGTAAGATTCAAGATCCTTGCTCATCTCTTGTTCTCAAACTGCTGGGTGCTCTCTCCAGAAAGTGATATATTATCCTTCTATTTGTTTCACAGGATGTAATTGAGAAGGGAGAGAAGCAGCCCAACATCACGATAGGAACTTTGGTCTCAATTGTCGTCGTCCTTGTGACCGTGCTTTTCAGAATCTTGTTTGGTGGCAAGAAGGCAGCCGTAAGTTCCTCAACACATGCCACTGCTCTGTTGCTCAAAACCTGAACCAAGTGATCAATTGTAATGTTTGCTTGCAGCAGGCTCCTGCAAGACCTGCAGCTGAGCCCAAGAAGCCCAGTGCTGCGGAGACTGACGCAGCTGGAAGCAGCGATGACAAGGAGGAGAACGAGGACGATAAGGAGACAGCAGCCCCACGCCGTAGGTCCCGAAGGGAGACATAATCTCGCATTTTTGAGAACCTAGCCCTTAATATTTTGAGTGTATAATAGGAGATTCACGTCGCCCTCCGCTGCTTTCTCTATGCCGCTGCTCATTTGATGATACTCCAGTTTAGGTGGTTAGAACTTCGCGAGTCGGCGAAGGTGGTTGTTCGGTTGTTTATGTGCTGTCCTGAATCAGGCAGGCAGGAGGTATTTCATTTTTCTTTTGTATGAGGTGAAACATGAAAGGATATTTTGGTATTTAGGCACTGTTCGTTTACTCGTTAGAAATGGTACATGCTTGGTTAGTTTTTATGCTAGCTTCTGTGCTAGATGATATACTGACAATGTCGACATTGCAATGATTAATAGCTGTAGTTGAGTGATGTTATCGTCGAAGCATTTGCAATCATTGTCATTTGTAATGCTACGGTGCGTTAGCTTCTGAAAGCCAGTTGAACTGACAAATCAGCTGGTTTCCGTATGTGAATGGTCAACTTTTTTTTTTAAAGATTATGGTCAGGTTATTTTCGATATCACGGTACACATAATTATATGTCAATTTCTTACCTATATCCTTCCTGAAAATATGGTTGTTTGTGACTGATTATTCTTCTTGTTATTTTGTCTCGGTCACTTCGTGCGGCTCTAGGATCAATTCAGTCTATCCAATCCAATAACGCGTTTACATGTTTTGTGTTGACTGTTGAACAACTTTCTCATGCTTTTAGTACTACTTTCGACGGGCATTGATTTTATTCGAGAAAAGGTAAATTTAATTTGAACTTTTATATATATATAGAATTACTTAAGAATTTTTCACGTTACTCTGATTCCTAAATCTAAGTAGTTTGCATGGCTGTACAAATTTATATATGTTTGATCGAATATTAAGTGGCAAGTACGTAGTACCTAACTCAATACATAAGGTTTAACGACATATAATGAACATTAGTATTAGTTTTGACGCGCGAATGATTATATCTATTAAACCATGTGTTCGATTTGCATTTTGTTTGAACTGTTATGATTTATGTGGCTAGGCTAACAAAACAGGACCCGTATTGTATATTTTTTGGAGCATATTGATAAAATTGTTACTCAGCTAGTGATGTCCATGACTAGTAACTCTAGGTGCTAGCAGCTCGCAATTCTTCGCTGATAGTGTGCAGGTTTTTCATTATCTAGGAAATGATAACTAACAACTTTAGATGCCGGTAACCAGCAATTGTAGGATGCTGGCAGCTAGCAATTCTCTGCTACAAATAATTATAGGTTTTACTACTTAAATGTTAGCAATTAGCAACTCTAGGTACTGGACTGCTACCTGTCAACAGGGGCGGAGCCAGCTAGGCCTGAAACCTCAGGCCTAGATTATTACAGATCACAAATCTCATGATTTACATGGACCAGGCCTTTGCGCATTAGTGGGGTTTTGTTGTCAGACCTCGGGTTCAGACCCATATGACCCGAGGTCTGGCTACGCACCCCGCTTATCAAACTATACACCTTAGTTGCTAGTTAGCAGCTCCACATGTTACTCGATATAAACGATGGATACTAGCAACTATGAAACTTAGAGTTGGCAATTAAAAGAGCTGTAAACCCTAAGAAAAATATCAAAAATACTTACAACTAAAGTTATCATCGTGGTGATTAGAAATATCGGTTGGTTAAACCGACAGGTTGATTGGATCCTTTGCCATCCTAGAAGATTCCTCGCTCAGCAATGCTGGCTCAGAATAGGCGTTTGATCCCTTGCCTTGGTCGACAATCTCGTCCGAGCTCGCAAAGAAATCCTTGCTCTCCGAGGCAAGGCAATCTGTCTCTCCTGCACGAGCATGGTTTCCTTGCCGAAACTCGTGGCTCCGTTTCCTTGTGCGAGATGCGTTGGCGCCCGCGATTTGGGGGATTTTGGTCATTGGAGCGTGTCGGGAGGCCGGAGCTAGGTCGAAGGGACGAGGCGGCGAGAGGACGATCGACGACCATGATTGCCGCGCTTGAGGCCTCCAAGCAGCGTTGGGAGCACTTCCGCATCGCCTGCGACAACGCAAGGAGATCGTCCAGTCCAGGGTTTCAAAAATTGATGAAAATTGTTCAAAAATCATGATATTTTATCAAGCAGGCTCAATAAACTATATCAATCGATAAACCGGTCCAATTAAAAATAAAAAATTGAAAAAATTTATGCGACATAAACCGATCGAAAATCGGTGAAAATTGCTTGAAAATCAACAAAATCACTCGAAAATCAGTTTTTTAGTTGTTTCGCTTAGTTTGTCGATTTTTCAAAGAAAATGGTCTAAAATTGGTGAAAATCACTCAAAAATCGGCAAAAACGGTCAATTTTCAAATTTATTCGATTTGTTTTTACCACCGAGTTTAAAGAGTTTGACTTCGAAACCATTTGGTTTCTACTGATTTTTAACAAAAATCGGTGCCTAGCGGTGGCGATTTCGAGCTTGAAACAGTATTTTAATCCCTGGTCGGGTCCATCCGCCAGCTAGAGGTGGAAACTAGTTGGCTCCTCGACCAAACTCGACTGAAACTGTAGTTCGGCTTGTTAAGGGAAAGAACCTGAAATCATGCTCGACTCGGCTTGATAGGAGGCTCGAGCCAGCTCATGGGCTCGGGAGTTGAATTTGTTTCTGGCTATGTGATTGTATTTGTGTAACAGAGTAACAACTAATAACCATGTAATGCATCTAAAAGAGTATCACTCTCCTATCACAAATAGTTATTGTTTTGGACATAGGTATAGTTAAACTTTGGAAATTTTGATTGTGAATATCTTTTAAATATTTAAATTGGATATATGAAAACCACATGTGTAAATTTGTCTTGAAATGTAATTTCATAATATCATAATTTTATTGAGTATTATAAATGTGTTGTAATAGAAAATATTGGTCAAAGATATATTTTGGAGACCGTGTCGATGTTTAAAACATAACTATTTGTGACTAGAGAGAGTATGTAATATGTATAAACTAGCCTAGTCCAATACATAATCTATCCATCAGATAATAACAAATGCTATCAAATTTTCCTTTATAAAGTTGATTGAAAACAATGAAACATTAGGAAAAACCATTGTCCACTAAACAGATCACAGATGCACTACAAATGTTTATGACATCAAAAGTTCATATATAAGCACTCAAAAGAGGATAATAAGAAATGAAAATTTGATGGTAGTAAGGCCATAGGACCAAAATAATTTGATGGTTCGTATACTAACAGTTTATGCAAATAGATAGTTCATGCTAAAAATCCATGGCTCGATGCTAACAAGGCCAACCAAAACAAATACAGTCCAAGTTAATAGAGTAACAATCCAAGCAAATATAAGTTATGGTTTTATCCAAACTAAAGATAGATAGAAGCAAAATGTCTGGTCCTGAGCATAACCACCACACAAAGTCTTCTTGTCATGTTGTAATGTCATATTTTCAATTGTAAACCTGTAATCCAAATCCAAGTGCCCACAGTCCTCTCACTAGTTGCTCTCACGACGCTTTCAGGAAATACAAAAGTTTCAACATCATCTTCTTTCTAAAAAGAAACATAATAACTAAGCTTACCATGCTATAATGAGTAGAAGTAGAAATGACATTAGAGTATAGAAGAAAGTACCACAAACATACGAGGTTTTATGTCATGTCGGCACCTCTTATCTAGCTAGAAGCACACACCAAATAGTGAACAATAGCTAGGTGTAGAGAATTCCGATAGCCATTTGAACTCTAGCACTAAAAATTGATTCTGAAGATACAATGCTAGCTGGTACATTGAAAAAATTCTTTGCCATCTTTGTACGTGGAACTCCACCTTGTTGACACATCAAGACTCAGCCCAGACCAATTTTCAAAGCAAGTGATCTACAATTTTTAAAATTTATACATATGAGATGGAGACTTCTTTATATATTTAACTGTTTTCAGCTATAATTTACTACCAAATTTACTATGCGAGAACAACAACAGACATGAAAAATATTTAGCAATGAAATGAGCTTATCCTCTAGTAACAAACTTGGCCATTAAACTTTGTATGGTAGTAGCATTTGAGGAAGCATTGTCTAGAGTGATTGTGATAATCTTATCCTCTACCTTCCATTCAACAATGCAATCAAGGAGCCTGAGCTATGATAACTCTGTTGTGTGGAGGATCCAACTCAATACAGTTCAGTACATGGCATTGCATATCCTAATTTTTATTTATATAATATACTACCAAATTCATGTAACAATTTTTTGTTAGAGGTCTATAAATCACAAGTTAAACTTATATGATCGACAGTTATGAGATTCTCATAAGGGCATCCCTCTCTGATTGAAGATTCACCGAGGCTGTCAGGGTCGCCCTTGATTGGCCGAGGTCAAGAGGCGCCTGAGAGCTCATGAGGTGTCACCCCGGTTGCACGGCTGCTGTAGGATCAAGGATACCGACTAGAGGGGGGGTGAATAGGAGGTTTTATTATTTTCTAAGCTAAATTTCACTTTTGGTTAATCCTTAGCACAATTTACAATTCTAGCAATGTCAAAGCCTAGCAATTTTAATGATCACCGAAATTCTTATACTTAAACTACTTCAAGTACCAATAATAATGCAAGTGCAAGTAATGAAGCAAATTCAATAATGATCAAGTGCTAGAAATGAAATAGTAGTAGAAACAACGCAAACCACACAAAGATGAACTCGTGAATTTTATCCCGTGGTCTCGGAGACTTGTCGGTCTCCCCTACTCCACGTTGAGGTGACTTGAATCACTTCAAGCCGGCTCCACTCGCTTGAGCCTTCCCCGATCACTATTGATAGCTCTTCCCCGCTCCGGGTAGGCGAAGCCAGGTTTTCACAACGATTGGGCCTTCTCACAACCTTCTTTGAGAAGATCACCAATCCCGATCGCCTCCAAGCCGTCTAGGAGGCGGCAACCTCCAAGAGTAATAAGCTTCGACGCTTGCTTGAGGTTGAACTTGAGTGTCTAAGGCTCAAACAATGAATGCTCACTCAATTTTGCTTCTACACCTCTCAAATGTGTGAAACTAGTGCTCAACGTGTTTGGAGGACTTGCAATAACTCAAGTGTATTCAATGAGGTCAAGAAGAACCCCTCACACTGCAGCAAGGGGTATTTATAGCCTCCACCAACCAAAACTAGCCGTTTGGAATTTTTACAAATTTCAGCCGAGACGATCGGTCCAACCGGACTCCAGCCGATCCGACCGATCCTCACGGTCCAACGGTCGGAACAGTTCATTTAATGCGTGAATAGTTACCGTTGGACAAAGACCGGTACGACCGCCAGGGAAACGGTTGCACCGGACAAGAAGAATTAGGTTTTAACCCCTCTCTGGAAAAAACGCGCCGACGGACAAGCGGTGGCACCGGCCGTCCGGTCACACCGCACGCCCGCCGCGACCGCCGCAAAAACAAATAAGAACTCAAAAACATTCTTCTCGATTTTACACGCCAGACGGGGCGGCACCGCTTGACGGTCCGCCGGACGGGCCGGCCGAGACCGCCGCCACCATCACAAGACGTTCGCATACATGGCCGGTCCGACTGCTTGTATTTTGGCCACACCGCCCGCTAACCCTAGGGCCGGTCCGACCGGTGGCCATGCTGATCCGACCCTTCATTACCGCAAGACGCTACAGCAGAGAGGAAATCAAAAGGAGCAGCCAGGCAATCGGTCCAACCGGCCAAAGCAACATTTGACAGACTGAAAACTATTTCTTTTAGAGTAATTTGTGCAAGTGCCTAACCAATGTAATTTTGAGCCTTGACACTCTATTTTCAACCTTAAACACAACGACAAGAGCCCTCTTAATAGTACGGCACTAAAACTAAAATTCGATCTTTTCTTCAACCCTCGAGATCCAGAAACCGCAAAGAATACTTCTAAACTTCTATACCTTTGTTTCTTTTGCTTTTCTTGATGCATGCTCCACTTTTTGTATTGATATCATCCCATCTTCTTCAAGCATATATTTTCCTGCTTTCAACTCACTCACAAACAACATTAGTCTTTTAACCTCGATTGTCATTAATTACCAAAACCTAAACCACATGGGGGCCTAGATGCTTTCAATCTCCCCCTTTTTGGTAATTGATGACAATCCTTATAAATGAATTGAAGTAAATTGAGATTTTGTGTGAGTGACAAATAAAAACAATTACTCACACAATGGGATTCTTATTTAGCAATATTTTATCTTTAGAGGACACAAGGTGTTTGGTTTTAAAATATTGCCAAATGAGAACATAGCTCCCCCTACAAATGTGCTTATGAATAAACAATAAGAATTTGCACATTTGTATATGAATTTCATATGACAATAGAGATGATTTCAATAGAGATGATAATATACAAATAAATAAACATGGCATATGCGAAACTCATAAGGATGATATTTAGATGCAAAGGAACCAATGAGTTCAACAAGGTCGAGATCACAATATAGAGTTCAACAAAGACAAACAACATAAATAACCACGTAAGTCACAAACACGTAACATTACAAATTCATTACAATAAGATAGGATAGGTAGATTAGGCTTCAAAGGACTTCTAGGACTTCAATTTTTTATTTTTCTCCCCTTTGTCATCAAGTGCCAAAAGGACCAAGAGAGCACTAGGACGAAGGAGGTGGAGGAGGCGGATGACGATTTACGGCGAGATTCATAATGACGACTATAGTGGCGATACTCGCCAAAAGAAGAGCGAAGGTCGTTGAGATTGGCGCCAATGGTGTCAACCCGCCTCTAATCAGATCAACCACCGACGAGTTTGAGCTCGAGATGCCTCAATTCTAGCATAGTTATCCATCATAGAAGTTTCCAGACGCAAAGTTGCTCATCATGGCATTCTCAAGGACCTCAAAGTTATCAAAGTATGGGCCGTAAAAAGGATGAGCCCGGGAAAGGATCATTCTTGCTGCCATTGTGGTCGCTCTTCTTCATCAACTCGCTTGTTGGGATGAAGATTGACCCTTTGAATGTTGACACCACCTCTCGTGGTTTATATGGCTTGTGGACACCTCCACATCCACCACGAAATCCAGAAATCCTCTTTATAAGCATCATGATATAGGGGGCAAAATAGATACTTTTAGCTCTATCCCCAGCAGAAGACTTAATCTCACGAAGAATGAAATCCACAACATCAAACCGCTCTTTCTTCATGATTTTGTCCATGATATTCCACGCATAGCCTCGAATTTCATCAAAATTACCGCTCTTAGGATGAACGGTAACTCGGATAATTCTATTTACGAGACTAGCAGTGGGAAGAAGGTGTGACATTTTTCCAGGCCTCCTGACTTGAGCATTAGGGTCATAGAACCTGAACTGATCAGCAAGTGAAAATGGAGGCTCGTCATGAATTTTGGGTTGACCACTGTGATAGATCCCCCAAATGCGCTCAATCTCGGCCTTAGACATGGTGTAGACAGCAGTATCACTTATCCATTGAATTCGGTCATACTCATCAGATATGTGAACTGTGGCATAAAATTGTCTAATCATAATTTCATTGAAGTCACACTTGAAGTTCACGAAGCTCTCAAGATTAGCACCATGAAAGAGTTCAGCACACCCACAAACCGTGGAATAGTTCTGATATATGTCCAGTCCACCCATTTTTGATCAGCAAAGTCTTTGTTCAGATAGATCTCATGGTATGCTTTTTCTTGAAAGAGTGTTCAAGTTGTTCACAAGAGCACCGCGAGGAACTCAAACCGATTTGCAAGACGAAGAGAGAAAAATTTTTCGGCTTTGATTGTCCTTAAATCCATGGATGATTCAAATCAAAGTTTTCTTCAATATCTTCGATTCTTCTTCTTCACCTTCACTTTCATTTTCGGATTCCTCTTCCGTGCAACTTCTTTCTCTTTTCTACTACGCAAATTTCTCGCCAAGCTCTTCTTGAACCTTCGTCGGATTTCTTATCTTGCACGCCTTGTTGGGGAATCATCATCACATCGCATGTCCCAAACGATATCGACCTCCCTTGTTGATTTCTGACAAGACGCTTGCCGCGTGGAGGAAGATTCTTTGCGAGATTTCGGTCTTTGGCATGGCTTCTAGGAATTGCAAGGAGTGAATGAGAATCAAAGAGGACATACCCTAAAGTAGGATTAGTATGCAACTTGTGGCAAAATTGAAAGGAAAATTTCGCAATAATCATCGTCATGGTTTGGCCGACCACACCAGAGCAGTGTAACCGCATGAAGGGTGGTGTGACCGCATGAGGAGTGGTGTGACCGATCCACTCGAACATGGTTTCCCATTTTTGTGATTTTCGCAAAATCTTGATGGAATGAGTATATCGAATCAATAAAAGTCTCAAAATGGTATCTAGAAACATTAGACAACGATTTTTGCAACTTTTGTTGGTTTGATTTGTCACATTTTACCACATTTTACATAAACCCTAGAACAAGAAAATGGAACAATAGGGCATGATAGACTTCGAGATCTTGAGAGAGAAGAAGAACAAGGATTACCTTGAGGGAAAAGATCAAGATGAGGATGAAGAACACAATTAATTTGCTCTTGAGAAGGAGATCCAAGAGAGAGCAATGGAGGATAAGGAAGTTCTCTGGAGAAGATAGGAATGAGGAAGAGCACGGGATGAAAAGGAGACAGGGCTGCACGAGTGATAATTGAGAGAGAGAAGAAACAATAATGCAGACCTTGGATGCTTTTTGGGACCGATTTTAGGTCGAGAAATTTTTGGGAGCAGCACTATTAGGTGGTGATCGGTGGGACCGAAAAAAAAATCAGGCACATGCATGCGGTCCGACCGACCGAGAGTATTTTATGCCATGGTCCGACGGCCACCAGTCCAACCGCACGGTCCGACCGGCTCAAGAGACGGCAGGCGATCGCATGGCGGCGATCCGACTGCTCAAGACAAGGCGGCGATCAAGATGGCAAAGCGGTCCGACCGGCTCAAGACACCCCTGTACGGCATCGACAGGAATACCATTCCAAAATCCAGAAAATCCAAGATTGAGTTTTAGATGCAATTTTGATATATTTTTCAATAAAATACCCTTGTTTTGCACCTCAACTCGAGAGATTAGGCAAAATGACAAGTTTTGATGATTGGCTTGTTCGAGTCGAACACACGCATAAGAGACTAGAAATATGGCATTCTAGTTCTATGGGCAAAACTCAAATGTGCTTTAAGTAGATCGATATAGATCGGAGTTTTGAATTTTGTATCAAACTTTTGAAAAACGAAAGTTTTGTTTCATTATAAACAGAGAGAGGATATAGTATGATTAAGGTTTCAATAGATAAGATTTAGGTATTAATAGATTGTAAATGAAGATTTTGACAAACTTTGTACTTTGTAAGGGTAAAATTAACTATTTTCAAATAGTTTGACTTATAAAGTATATTTTTATCCTTTTAAGATATTTATAGCACAATCTTCAATTTTCACTTTTAGGGATGTAATTTATACATTAATTTGCATATTACTCCCCTAAATGTGGGACTCATCGAAAGAACGAAAAACCAAATAAAATCCAAATTGCGACCAAAAGAATTTCATTTATGCCACATTAGAGATATCAATGACATTTAACTCATTTCTCAATTTGCAAAATCTAGCCTCATCTAAGGGTTTGGTGAGTATATCCGCTAGTTGATTTTCGGTTCAATATGACTAATCTCAATATCTCCTTTGCCAACATGATCTCTCAAGAAATGATGGCGAATATCTATATGTTTGGTTCTTGAGTGTTGAACGGGATTATTGGCTATTTTAACTACGCTTTCATTATCACACAAGAGAGGCACCTTTTTAAAATTTATTCCATAATCCATTAGAGTTTGCCTCATCCATAACAATTGAGCGCAACAACTACGGCGGATATGTATTCGGCCGGCGGTGGATAAGGCTACTGAGTTTTGTTTCTTGGAGAACCATGAAACTAGGGATCTACCTAGCAATTGACAACTCCTGAGGTGCTTTTTCTATCCACTTTACAACCCGCATAATCCGAATCCGAATATCCAATTAAATCAAATTTTGCACCTTTAGGATACCATAACCCTATGTTTGAGGAATGTTTTAAATATCTTAGAATTCTCTTTACGGCAACTAAATGACATTCTTTGGGAGAAGCTTGAAAACGAGCACACATGCAAACACTAAACATAATATCGGGCTTAGATGCGGAAGATAAAGCAAACTACCAATCATAGACCTATAAAGCTTTAAATCTACCGGTTTACCTCCCTCGCTTAAGTCGAGATGCCCGCTTGACGCCATTGGAGTCTTGATCGCTTTATGCCCTCCATGCCAAACCTTTTGAGTAGATCCTTCAGATACTTGGTTTGACTCATGAACGCCCCATTCTTGAGTTGTTTGATTTGAAGTCCAAGGAAGAAACTCAACTCCCGATCATCGACATTTCAAACTCCCTAGACATCATGTCACCAAATTCTTTGCAAAAATCTTCATTAGTAGAACCAAAAATGATATCATCAACATATATTTGACATACAAAGAATTCATCATCAATTACTTTTGTAAATAGCGTTGTATCAACCTTCCCAATTTTGAAACCCTTTGAGAGTAGAAAATCTCTAAGTCGCTCATACCATGCTCTAGGAGCTTGTTTGAGTCCATATAGCGCCTTAGAGAGTTTGTACACATGATTAGGATATTTGAAATTTTCAAAACCGGAGGTTGTTCTACAAATACCAATTCGGATATTTGTCCATTTAAAATGCACTTTACATCCATTTGAAATAGTTTTATGTCAAAACTTGATGCAAAAGCGAGCAAGATTCTAATAGCTTCTAGTCTAGCCACGGGTGCAAAAGTCTCACCGAAATCTAATCCTTCAACTTGAGTAAAACCTTGCGCCACTAATCTAGCTTTATTTCTAACTACAATACCATTCTCATCTTGTTTATTTCGAAAGACCCATTTTGTGCCAATTACATTATGTTCTTTAGGTCTCTCTACTAAAGTCCATACATCATTACGAGCAAAGTTATTCAATTCTTCATGCATAGCATTTACCCAATCCGGATCAACTAATGCTTCATCTACGTGAGTTGGTTCAAATGAAGATACAAATGAGTAATGCTCACAAAAGGAAGCAACACGGGATCGAGTTTGAACACCCTTACTCATGTCACCCAATATTTGGTCTATTGGGTGATCCTTGGAGAGACCGTGATGAATCCTTTGAGGCAACGGTTGAATTTGTTGCTCGTCATTCTTGTCATCCTCATCATTTGTTCGAACTTGACTTGGTGTAGCGGAAGTTGAAGGTTCAACTTGAGTAGATGAAGGTTGATCTTGCTTGTCCACTTCCGGCTTCACATCTCCAATTGTCATATTTTTCATTGCTTCTCTTAGGCCTTCCTCACCTACATCATCCAAATTTTCTTGCTCTTCTTGAGAGCCGTTAGTTTCATCAAATTCAACATCACACGTTTCCTCTACAAATCCTTTGTTTTTATTAAAAACTCGATAAGCTTTGCTATTTGAAGAATATCCTAATAAAAACCCTTCATCACAACGACTTTGAAACTTGGAAAGCCGAACACCCTTTTTCAAGATGTAGCATTTGCAACCAAATACTCGAAAGTAAGAAATGTTCGGCCTTCTTCCAACAAGAAGCTCATAAGAGGTCTTTTTCAAGAGTCGATGCAAATAGAGTCTATTTGTAGCATGGCAAGCGGTATTAATGGCTTCCGCCCAAAAACTATCGGACGTACCATACTCATCTAACATTGTTCTTGCCATTTCAATTAATGTACGATTTTTCCGTTCCACAACTCCATTTTGTTCCTGAGTATAGGTTATGAAAGTTCAGGCTTTATTCCGATTTCATCACAATAATCTTCAATTCTTGTATTTTTGAACTCGAACCATTATCACTACGAATTTTCTTTATTATAAAATCAAATTCGTTTTGAGCCCTTTTGCAAATCTTTTGAAAATACTTGAGGTTTCGGATTTATCGCCTAAAAAGAAAACCCATGTATATCTAGAATAATCATCAACAACGACTAAACAATAAGAATTACCCCAATACTTTTATAAGTTGTTGGACCAAACAAATCCATGTGCAAGAGTTCTAGAGGTCTAGATGTAG
Source organism: Guadua angustifolia (assembly GCA_036346375.1). NCBI lineage: Eukaryota > Viridiplantae > Streptophyta > Magnoliopsida > Poales > Poaceae > Guadua > Guadua angustifolia. Next base: position 25,829,573 of record CM070507.1, read on the forward strand.
ACATTATGCTTTTTGAAGGATGAGAACTAGCGACTTGTTTACCTAGCTTGACAAGCACTACAAAGTCGATTTTTCTCAAACTTCACATCTTTCAAGCCCACAACTAAATCATTTTTAAATAACTTTTTAAGTTGAATCATTCCAACATGAGCAAGTCTTCTATGCCATAACCATCCTAAAGAGGTTTTTGCCATTAAACAAGTTTGAAGACATGAGTCATTTGAAGTGAAATCAACTAAATATAAATTTCCGAATCTAAATCCTTTAAACACAAGTTTAATTATCATTTTCTTTTGTAATAACTACATCATTTTTAGAGAATGTGCAAATAAGATCAAGATCACAAATTTGAGCGACGGATAGCAAATTGAAATTTAATGTTTCAACTAAGGAGACATTTGAAATGGAAAGATCATTTGATATAGCAATTTTACCTAAGCCCAATACCTTTCCTTTGCTATTATCACCAAATGTGATCTTGTCGTTTTGTTCATTTCCCGAATCAAAGGTGGTGAACATCTTCCGGTCACCGGTCATGTGTTGGGTGCATCCACTATCCAACACCCAATGCCGTCCACCGGTTTTGTAGTTCACCTATAAAAGAAGATCAAACCTTTTTAGGTACCCAAATTTGTTTGGGTCCTTGGAGGTTAGTGACCAAGGTTTTGGGAACCCAAACGGCTTTCTTTCTTTGGCCAATTATTGGGGTCCCAACAAACTTAGCAAAAATTTTACCATTTCTATCTCTTTTAAGCACATAACATGAATCATGAACATTTTCCTTAGAAGATTTACTCAAATTACAATCATTCGCTAGATGTCCTATTTCATGGCATTTATAGCAAAATTTACCATTTGATTTAACAAAACGAGGAGCCTTGTTATTTATTTTCTTGTTCTTTTTAGGAATATAACCTAAACCTTCTTTATTATATGAGCATCTTTGACTACCTAAAATCTTATTTAAGGTGTCCTTACCCTTAAAGCATCTATCCAAACTTTGACTTAATTTATTCACTTGCTTCTTAAGTTCATCATTCTCAACAATTAAATTTTCATGACATGAACTACCGCTAGAACGTGATAAATCAACTAAATCACAACATGAAGTAGATATGCTTGATTTTTCTACATGAGATGAGGTATTTGCTAGTCTAGGCATGTCATTTATAATATCACACTCGATACCAATATCATTTGTTAATTTTGAATTATTCTTGACAAGTAGAATTTCATGATCTTCCTTTAGCTCATCATATGAATTTTTAGAGTTAGGAATTCTTTCTTTAAAACCTTAAATTTTGATTTTTCTTTGCCAAGATATTCATTTAATTCTTCTAGCATGTCCATTAACTCATCATATGATGGCTCATTATCTTCATTAGAATTTACCTTGGTTTCTCCTCTAGCCATAAGGCATAAAGGAGTGACGAAGGCGATGAAGCCTCCTTGATGGCATTACAAGCAAGACCCTTCTTCTTCAAGGAGTCTCTCTTCGGATGAGTCGAATCCAATACTCTTCTTCGAATCCCACTCTCCTATATGAGCTTCACCCTTGCCATCTTTTTGGAATTTCTTGAAGAGCTTCTTCTTCCCTTGATAGAATTTCTTCTTCTTGGGTGATCTATCCTTGTCATCATTCTTCTTCTTCGTGCAATGTGAGGCGATGTGCCCCTTCTCATCACATTCATAGCACCGGATATTCGCATATCGGTTGGTGCTAGAAGATTGCCCTTTCTTGTACTTTTGCGGACCGCTAAAGCTCGATCGCCTTCTCATAAATTTCTTCATCCTTCTCACGAGGAGTGCCATTTCCTCCTCGGTGTCCTCATCTTCGGAGTCCTCATCACTTGACTCCGCCTTTGCCTTGAAGGCGATGTTTTTCTTCTTCGTTGAGCTTTGTTCTAACAATTCTTCCTTGTCTTTCTTGTAGAGTTCATTTGTGATGAGATTGCCGAGAAGTCCGGTGGGTGTCATCCTTGGCAACTCCGGTGAGTTGAGAAATAATGTCACCAAGGTATCATACTTCTCCGGAAGGGCCCTAAGCATCTTCCTAACAACATCAACATCACTCAAGGTGGAACCAAGTCCCTTGAGCTCATTAACAATGTTATTTAATCGAGAATACATTTCAGTTATACTTTCATGAGGCAACATAATAAAACTTTCATACTTTACTCTAAGCATATGCAATTTAGCTTCCTTAACCGTGGATGTTCCTTCATGAATTTCCGATAACGTGTTCCAAATTTCATGTGCGGTTTCTAAATTACTAATGCGATTGAATTCATCCGCATTTAATGCACCAAAGATAGCATTCATAGCTTGAGCATTTAAATGAATATATCTTTCTTGTTGTTCCGGGGTTACGGTGGCATCACCGGTCACAATGTATCCCTCATTAACGATTCTCCAAATATTTGGGTTCATGGCTTTGAGATAAACGGTCATACGAACTTTCCAATAAGCATAATTTGTTCCATCGAAAAATGGAGCTTTACCTATCGACACCCCGTCACTAGCCATCCTTACTCTTAGGCGGTAAAGCCCTAAATAAGAGTCCTTGCTCTGATACCACTTGTAGGATCAAGGATACCGACTAGAGGGGGGGTGAATAGGAGGTTTTATTATTTTCTAAGCTAAATTTCACTTTTGGTTAATCCTTAGCACAATTTACAATTCTAGCAATGTCAAAGCCTAGCAATTTTAATGATCACCAAATTTTATACTTAAACTACTTCAAGTACCAATAATAATGCAAGTGCAAGTAATGAAGCAAATTCAATAATGATCAAGTGCTAGAAATGAAATAGTAGTAGAAACAACGCAAAACCACACAAAGATGAACTCGTGAATTTTATCCTCGTGGTCTCGGAGACTTGTCGGTCTCCCTACTCCACGCTGAGGTGACTTGAATCACTTCAAGCCGGCTCCACTCGCTTGAGCCTTCCCAATCACTATTGATAGCTCTTCCCCGCCCGGGTAGGCGAAGCCAGTGTTTCACAACGATTGGGCCTTCTCACAACCTTCTTTGAGAAGATCACCAATCCCGATCGCCTCCAAGCCGCCTAGGAGGCGGCAACCTCCAAGAGTAATAAGCTTCGACGCTTGCTTGAGGTTGAACTTGAGTGTCTAAGGCTCAAACAATGAATGCTCACTCAATTTTGCTTCTACACCTCTCAAATGTGTGAAACTAGTGCTCAACGTGTTTGGAGGACTTGCAATAACTCAAGTGTATTCAATGAGGTCAAGAAGAACCCCTCACACTGCAGCAAGGGGTATTTATAGCCTCCACCAACCAAAACTAGCCGCTTGGAATTTTTACAAATTTCATTGAGACGATCGGTCCAACCGGACTCAAATTGGTCCGACCGATCCTCACGGTCCAACGGCCGAATAGTTCATTTAATGCGTGAATAGTTACCGTTGGACAAAGACCAGACGACCGCTGTGAAACGGTTGCAGACCGACAAGAAGAATTAGGTTTTAACCCTCTCTCGAAAAAACGCTGACGGACGAGCGGTGGCACCGCCGTCCGGCCACACCGCCGCCCGGCCGCACCGCCGCCAAAAACAAAGCGCAACTCAAAAACATTCTTCTCGATTTTACACGCCAGACGGGCGGTGGCACCGCCCGCCGATCCGACGGACCGGCAGACTACCGCCACCATCGCAAGACGTCGCTTACATATACCGGTCCGACCGCTTGTACCTTGGCCACACCGCCCGCTAACCCTAGGCCGGTCCGACGGTGGCTATGCGGTCCGATCGCCTTACGTCAAGACGCTGCGAGCCGAGAGGAAATCAAAAGGAGCAGCCAGCAATCGGTCCAACCCGCCAAAGCAACATTTGATGATCAAAACTATTTCTTTTAGAGTAATTTGTGCAAGTGCCTAACCAATGTAATTTTGAGCCTTGACACTCTATTTTCAACCTTAAACACAACGACAAGAGCCCTCTTAATAGTACGGCACTAAAACTAAAATTCGATCTTTTCTTCAACCCATCGAGATCGGTAGAAACCGCAAAGAATACTTCTAAACTTCTATACCTTTGTTTCTTTTGCTTTTCTTGATGCATGCTCCACTTTTTGTATTGATATCATCCGACATCTTCAAGCATATATTTTCCTGTTTTCAACTCACTCACAAACAACATTAGTCTTTTAACCTCGATTGTCATTAATTACCAAAACCTAAACCACATGGGGGCCTAGATGCTTTCAGCTGCCCGCTAGTGCCGAGGCAAAGGCAACATCAGTGGTGAGCTTCTTTCCTCGACATGCATGAGACTCCATGCTCTGTGGGTGCTCCATACGGTGGACAACAAGGACAGATCGAGGTGAATGGTGAGAAATGGCAGCCCAAATGCTAACCACACAGGTGATGCCGACGACATTGTGTGGCGGATGACAAATGTGGTGGTGAATCATGGAAGGCTAGACGGACAATGGAAGGGGTGGTGAATAGATGGCATGGTTACGGGGAATGGGGCAGATGATGCCGGACGGACAGGGGATGATGTGGTGCATGGCGACGTAGTTGCACCCTCTCTAGACTCTGTAAAGACGTTGGCGCCCTTCCAGCAATGCCTAAAGCAATCCCTAGCACGCTCAAGCAATCCTTAGGGCTAAGAGATGATGGGTTGGGTTTGGTGTAGGCTCGAGGCCTCAATGTTGTCTGGGCTGGCTGGCTAGGCCTAACGAGCTCCCAAGCGGCTCGGACTCGGCTCGGCATGTGTACACCACGAGTTGAGTAACCAGTTCATTGTAGCCACCTAGCAACTCTAGGTGTTAGAAGCTAGCAAAAAAACCTCCTAATAATTATAGTTGTCTGTATCTAGGTGCTAGCAACTAGTAATGTGTCGGTAGTTATGCATTTGAAAATTTTAACTCATCATGATGCCACAAAAACAGGTGCAATAAAGATGTTATGTTGTTCGTTTTATTTTATGGAACATTACGGTTTAATCAAAACGCAAAACAAACACGAGATGTACTTATTTAAAGATTAAACCATGAACAAGTACAAGAGTCATCTTGAACTCTATTACATATTGACGTTAGACTATACCTACGAAACCGTTTCACCCTTACTAATTATGTACATCGTGCGGCTTGCTTTCTCATGGTCATGGCTTTCATCCAACAGTGCCAGGCCAGGGCTGATAGAGAGGTTAGTGTGACGCGCGGCTGGCCATGGGAAGCGTGATCGGTTCTTAATTTTGAACGGAAGAACATTACTCCCACCTTTTAGAAATATAGGGTCTATATTTTAAATGATTTTATTTAGAAATATAAAGTTCGTATATATATTAAATAAAGCTTTTTTATTATACCTCTATTTATTCTTTTCCAATCACATGTATTTATCCATTACCACTCACACATAGTATCATCTCTCATCTTTTAATTTATCTTTTAATTAGTAGGGTATCAAATTTTTTATACCTTTCTTAATTATATCATAACTTTAATTCTTACACAAAGTTAAAATATATTTAATATTTTTAAACGGAGGGAGTAATAATACTTATTTTGTACTTGCAGACAGTGCACGGTTTAAGCAATGATTGCACGAGAGATGAGACCAGTGCTCAAGTCTCACTGACACTACCCCACGTCGATCGGATTCTATTCCTAGCGTCTCGTGTTCAGCCAACGCATCCGACGTGGCGTCCCCACGAGCCCAGCCCAGGCGTCATCAAGCGTACGTGGCGCGTGCCCATTGGGCACCACCACACGCCGCACCCTCTCATTGGCCGGAACATGTCACACCACGCTCTTTTCTGCGTCCACCCCGACCCCACGCCCCGATCAACCGATCACCACCGTTCCCTATCCCCCTCCCCTCATCTCAGCCGTTCGTCCATTCCGTTTCACCCGCTTCTTACTTATACCACTTCCCCTTCCCCAAGCCGCGGACGCTTCGTCCTGGACCTGGAGGCTTTCTAGTTTCTCTCTGGAAATTTCTGGATCGAGCGAGAGATCGGGAGAGAAGGATGGGAGGGCGCGCGCTCCTGCTGCTGCTGGTCTCGGCGCTGCTCGTCCAGATCCGCGCCTCCGATCCGGTAATCTCAGCGAACCTCGGCGAGTTCTGGATGTTCATTTCGGATGTTTTTGGGGTCAGATTTGTGATGGTTTTGGTGGGCTTTGGTGGTGCAGCTGTTCTACGAACCGTTCGACGAGAGCTTCGAGGGGAGATGGGTCGTCTCCGACAAGGACGACTACACAGGTATATCTATCCCTGCGAGTTTTCTTGGTTCGATCTGTCTGAGATCCGTCGGTTTAGTGGGTGATTTGGGTAGCTGATCTGTTTCCATAATCCATTTACTAGCTTGTAAGTTGCGAGCTTCTGATCTGTGTTGGTCATGCAACTTCGTGCATATCGTAGTTTGTTTTGAATGTCCTGGATTAGCAGCGGGAAGTTCAATCGCGTAATCTCCGTTGAGAATCACAAATGCGTGCTTGGTGGTTTGGCTCGCATGTTATACATGCTTTAGCCAGATGTGCCTCGCTAGCTGCTCCTGCTTGTTTACTCAGATGTCACGCGGCTTCTGCCGTTATGTTATAGTGACTTATGATGACGCGTATTGCTCTGCCATTCGTGGGCTTGCCGATAGACACTAAAGTTTTCAGATTGATGATAGCTTGCCCTTTGGCAGTTCCGCCTTCCGGTTTGATAAACTATATAGATAACTGCAGAAGAGACACTGCGTTTTGGAGGTTGGGATCATTGAAGTGACTTGTCTGCGATATTGTGCCTGGCTATTGTTTGATGATACGCTTAGTTAGACTGCCCTAGAAATTGCTAGCATTTGTTGATTGCAAACATAGAATTTCCAGAGTAGCATGAGTAACCTGGGACGTGCTGCACTGAGTAATATTTTGCAAAGTTCTATGTATGTGCCTGTGATGATGGTGCATTGAGTTAACCCTAATAACTATTGTTGCCTTGTATGCTATGAGTGTTAATAATTGCATTGTCCTGACATCATCACTTGAAATATTCTTCATACGATAAAAGCAAAATACAAGCCTAGTTATTACATTGCTATTTGTTTTATGAATTGGTACCGGTTAGATTTTGGTAGTGTGCTGTTTGTCTTTTAGACTGTTCCCCATGTAAATTTTATGTTTTTTCCGTTGCTGTTTTTTAGCACGCTCATTGTAGATCAAATATTGGTTTGCAGGTGTATGGAAGCATGCCAAGAGTGATGGCCATGAGGACTATGGTCTCCTTGTTAGTGAGCCGGCCAAAAAATATGCCATAATCAAGGAGCTTGATCAGCCTGTTACTTTGAAGGATGGGACAGTGGTTCTGCAGTTTGAAGTGAGGCTTCAGAATGGCCTTGAGTGTGGAGGTGCCTATCTTAAGTACATTCGTCCTCAGGATGCCCCATGGGATGCCAAGGAGTTTGATAATGAGACTCCTTACACTATTATGTTCGGCCCTGACAAATGTGGGTCAACCAACAAGGTGCATTTCATCCTTAAGCACAAAAATCCCAAGACTGGCAAGTATGTTGAGCATCACCTCAAGTTCCCCCTTCTGTCCCGTATGACAAGCTCTCTCATGTCTACACGGCTATCTTGAAGCCGGATAACGAGGTTAGAATTTTGATTGATGGGGAGGAAAAGAAGAAGGTAAACTTCCTGTCTGCTGATGATTTTGAGCCAGCACTTATCCCATCCAAGACCATTCCTGACCCTGATGACAAGAAGCCTGAGGACTGGGATGAAAGAGCTAAAATCCCTGACACGGATGCTGTGAAGCCCGATGACTGGGATGAGGATGCCCCAATGGAAATTGAGGATGAGGAGGCTACCAAGCCAGAAGGATGGTTGGATGATGAGCCTGAGGAGATTGATGACCCAGAGGCTACCAAGCCTGAAGACTGGGATGATGAGGAGGATGGAGAATGGGAGGCACCAAAAATCGACAACCCCAAGTGTGAAGAGGCACCTGGATGTGGTGAGTGGAAGAGGCCAATGAAGCAGAACCCAGCTTACAAGGGCAAGTGGCATGCACCTCTGATTGACAACCCCAACTACAAGGGAATCTGGAAGCCGCAAGAAATCCCTAACCCTGAGTACTTTGAGCTTGATAGGCCTGACTCTGATCCTATTGCCGCTATTGGAATCGAGATTTGGACAATGCAGGATGGCATCCTGTTTGACAACATTTTGATCGCTGATGATGAGAAGGTTGCCACCTCTATCCTAGAGAAGACCTGGAAGCCCAAGTATGAAGTTGAGAAGGAAAAGGAGAAGGCTGAGGCTGCTGCTGCTGCAGGTTCTGATGGTCTTTCTGAGTTCCAGGTGAAGCTTTCTTCCAATCTTTTCCAGCTTTGTGATTTCTAAATTATTCAGTGGAGCAATGCTTGCATGTTATCACTAACCGATTTGCCATGCATATTGCAGAAGAAGATATTTGACATTCTGTACAAAATTGCTGACTTCCCGTTCTTGGAACCCTACAAGACCAAGATCATTGTAAGATTCATGATCCTTGCTGACCTCTTATGTTCAAACGTCAGACTACTTTGAGTGTTTCATCTGGAAAGTGACATACTCTTGTTTTACAGGATGTCATTGAGAAGGGAGAGAAGCAGCCCAACCTCACAATAGGAATTTTGGTCTCGATCGTAGTTGTGGTTGTGACCGTGCTCTTCAGGATCCTGTTTGGTGGGAAGAAGCCAGCGGTTAGTCGTCGTATCAACATATGCTACCACTCTCGCTCGAAACCTGATCCGAATGACCAATTAATTGTAAGCTTTGTTTGCAGCAGGCTCCCGCGAAACCTGTAGCTGAGGCCGCGAAACCCAAGGCCACAGAGACTGACGCAGCTGGAAGCAGCGGCGACAAGGAGGAGAAAGAGGATGACAAGGAGGAAACTGCAGCTCCACGCCGGAGATCCCGAAGGGAGACATAAAGCTCAGTCTTGACGTCTTATCCCGGCCATTTTGCCGCCTGCTTTTTTGAGTACTTGTTGGCTCTTAATGTTTCGTGTATTATAGGAGATTCATGTCACCTCTGCTTCTTCCCTGCTGATGATTTGTTACCCAACTGTTTAAATGTTTAGAACTTCACGGGCAGTAGATTAGTCTTGTTGGGTCGTTTGTGCTCTGTGCGCGACATACATTCACTTTCTGAATCAGAGAGTGATTTTTCCTGGTAGATCAGTTGAAACGTGAATGAATGTTGTGAGGTTTGTTAGCTATGCATGCCTGGCTAAAATATGCCATAGTTTGCTGGATGTTTTGCAGGTTCTTCAGCGTAAGATGTTGGCTTCTGGATGTTCTATCGCCAAACTTTGTTTTCCTGCAATGGTGAATACCTGTAGTTGAGTGATGTTGTCATCATACCATTTGCAATCATAATCACCGTAATGCACTAAAGAAACGTGCTGATGGGGGGTTCAGCAATGGTAACGTGCCATAAAGAACTGGTAAATCAAAAACGAATGTTTATGGCTGTAAGTAATTCCGAAACATGTATATCAAATTTACAAACTGTACTACTCGGTTAGGCTATCTAGGTGTTTTCAACTTCAACTCCTCGTCGTTTCTTGAACGCTTCACCACGTCAGGGGCGTAACTAGTAGTTGGCACAGTTATACCACGGTACAAATAATGCTCTAGTCTATCGTGTATTCTTTAGTTTATGTACACGCATCGCGAGGAAGATAGAACGCAGGCACCTTTGGTTCGCTCAATACTTCAATCATTCTTCGTTATTGAGCAATGCCTCGCGTGACGCCGCAATGGATTTGGATCATGCCTTGTACTTGTGCGGCAAAAAATTGAATTTGGATTTTAGATCACGACAGGCCGTTTATGTGGTTGTATTTTCTTTCTTAGTTGGACCAATCTGACCTAAAATTCTGACAACATTAGTGCCACCGGGCACCACACACCCTCGCATGCGACGCCGATGGTGGTGGCGGCGGGAAATGACTCGAAGGTGCCAAACTGACAGGCGGGTAGATGCCGCATGGTGCCTCCGGCAACGGCGGGTAAACGGCGACAGGCTTTTCGGCCGCAACTCCACACGCTGCATCCGGCAACGGAGGTGGGTACACCCGAACCGGTGGCGACTCCGCGGCCACAGCTATGGGTGGGTAAACGGTGACTTGATCTGTCGATGACCAATGAACGTCTGCCGGGGCCGGCTACGTCACAGCATCGCCCTGGAAGACGTAAGGGTAGGAGATGACCCCGTTGGGATGCTTTCCGCCCGGAGCGGCCAGCTGGTACGTCGCCTGCCCGCCGCCTGCTGCGACGATGTCGGCGACCGTCACGGCCGCCGAGGCCGCAAGCACGTCGCCGAGGACGGGCAGCTCCTCCCTGAGCTCGAACGTCACAAGGAGCACGTCCTCGCTTTCCTGGCCGGCCGCGTCGTCCGGGAGGTAAAGCCGCAGGGCTGCCTCCCACTCGGGGGTTCTCCCCGCCGTCGCCGTTGGCGGCGATCGTGACGTGGTGCGCTCGGCGGGCAGTCTCGTTCTTTTCGGCGGTGGATGATGCGACGGAGACAGAGGCGTATAGGGACGGCGCGTGGAACAGGACTGGCGACCTGACGCCGCATCACGATATCCACGTGATTTCGAAAGCAGCCGGCTGCCACCACCGCCGCGGGTGAAGATGACCGTCCATTACAACGCTTCGAGCAACCAAGGAGGAGACGACGAGAGGATATGCTATCAGGTTGGCCAATGGTGGTGGTGAGACGAGGCGAAGTGGGCTTAGGAGGTTGAGAGATGGTGGCGGGAGCCGGGAACGGGTTAAGCACTCAACGATTCAACTGAACTCATCCAGGAAAACCGTGCGGTTCCTTCCTTCTCTCCGGTCGGGGGGAGGCCGCGTCTTGCCGCGTGAACTGGCCGTGCGGCAGACACGGTTTTTGCCAAGGTGGATCTCTGCCACGAGTTAGTGGGGAACTCGGCAACTCTTCTCCGTTTCTTGCAAGGAACATGCCAACATGGGCAAATATACTGGATCAGGGAGCCTCGGTATATTTGGCTCCTTTACATTTTTTTTCACTTTTTAAACAAAATTGCAAATCTAACCTCCTTCTCAACTACTGAATCATCGACAAATTACATACATCACCTATCACACTCCTCTACCTTGGCAAGCTCTTACCGAGCTCGGGCACCAATACTCTATTCTACCGAGCTTAGAACTGTGGTATCTCGTTCTACCGAGTTCGAGTACTGTGGTACTCCATGTTGCTAAGCTCAGGTTCCGTGGTAGCTCATATGCCACGATGGATGCGGTGCCGATAACCTACTACGGTAAAGGAGTGTGGTGGATGACAATATCGCCTATCAGTGCTTCCGCGGTAAAGCAATGGCGAGATTTGCAATTTCATTCGGAGAGGCCAAAAGTGAAAAAAGAAAGTGTACAAAGGGCTAAATAGGGCAAAGCTTCCTGGAATAGCAGAAAAACCTGATGAGAGTGACTTGAATTAATTAGGCTTTTACCCTCCAACATGCAGTGTTTGAAAGAGTTACATCTTGGGTATCGACAGTGTACTGCGGGGGGCAAAAATGTTGGTCTATACACTCATGGTACAGTTAAACTAGCACTGCTAAAAAAAATAATTACTGGCATTCGGTTAGCGGTGTTAATGTAGGGACTAATAAGGTGTGTCTACTGTCTACACATCGTCGTCCCAATCTGTGGTTCTTAAAGGGATGAACTTTGACCGGTCAATTACGGCCCCTCTAAAGCCGGTTGTCCTTGAAGGAATCATAGGCATTGCGAGCACTGAAGAAGCGCTGATCGACGAATCCGCAAGGCCAATTGAGACAGAGCATGCAGCCTGTAAACAGTATCTTATGAGAAAAGCATGTGCAGAACAAATAAAGAAAAAGCAACGATAACCATATGTCGTGGAAAAAGGAAACATCACCTTTGCCTTCATAAATATACATTTCGCTTTTGCTTTTACTGAAGTAACAAAGGATTTCATGTCATACACTTCAGCCTCCTCGGCCTGCAACTTCAAAGTGAAAAGCAATAATCAAGGAGACAATGGACGAAAGTGTATGGGTAGAAAGAAAAGAAATCCATGCAAGAACTTGGCACAGCACCTGTTCATATCAGTTGGAAGGCCTTGACTAGTGGTAGAAGAATCCTTGGTACCAATTGCTGACAAAATATTGCATGAAGTTAGATCCCATTGGTGATCTAAAAGCACAGTGAAAGGGATTTTTTTTCCTAACCTTTACTGTCATCAGGTGCTAGCAAGGAGATACCAAAGAAGACAAATGCCATCCCCAAGAGGAATATAGTTATCCTAAGTGTATTGAACACCTAGCAAATGGAACTAAAACCCTTAGCTTCAACCAAAACCCATAATTCAGATGCTACCACAAACAGTAACACAATGAAACTCACTTGATATTCTTGAAAGTACACGAACCCTGTACAGACTGAGAAGAAAGTCCATGCTATTTGGAACATTGGAACAATCGATATTGCATCGAATAAAGATAGCCCTTCATTCAACCTTGCCATCTGAGACATAAAGAAGTTTAATCAGACAAGATTGTATTAAAGCAAAACAGCATAGGTGGACTCGGACAATTGGTTTAGGTTAATGCCTGCCATTGGTTTCATTACCCAAAATCCTGCTGTGCTCAGGAATAGCATAAGCACTGAAAATGTAAACCAGCTGTGGAGGTGGTATCTGCTGCTCATAGTCAGCCTTAGCATGTTAGATCTGGATGTTAGCCAAAAGGAGCATAGTGTCAGAATCACATATATTGGAAAATATTAACATGATAATACACAGAAACATTTATCCATATCCACTATAGTTCTACTTACAATGATTTTGCAAACAAGACAGAGCAGGATCCAACAGCGCCAGATACAACAGCATAAGAAAATGGCAGCATTATTCGCCAATATTTGCCTGATTCCTTCCCATTTACAGAGAGCATAGCTTCTCCCCTCCTGCATAAAGCTTTAACTGTAAACACCATCACTCAGAAAGGAAAATCGAGATTAGTACATATGAACACGTTCTCACCTGTAGAGAAAGTGACTGAATACAACAACAAAGACAAGTGATAGGCAATAGAGAACAAACACCAAGTTATTGTATTTTGCAATCAGCTGTTCCGGTGTGTAAACTGCCAAGACAAATGCGGGTGTCATCTGTTAGGAACCAAGAAAATGAAGGTTGCAGATTTGCAGCACTGCATGATAGCATCTGCTGCAGCCTAGGTTCACGGTCTCCCTCCCCAAGGCAGATATGATGTTCAATGTCAAAAAGATAGTAAATAAGCAGGACTAAAAGATAGTAAATAAGCAGGACTAAAATATATTTGAGATCATATTTAATACAATGTTCTTTGAGGCACTTTTTTTTTTCCTCATTGTAGTTTAAGACACTAATGGTGTATGAAACAACCCATACCTGGTGACTGATGATTGCCAAAGGAAACTAAAAAGATGTTGCCAAAAACAATAAATGCTGTGGCAACCATAACCCTGAAAACAAGGGTGAAAACCTTCATTAATCTAAATATTGTATACCGGTTCTGATTATTCGAATGGTTGCAGAAAGCAAAAGGTGACATACTTCACTGAGACAGTCTTCTTTAGCACAAAGTATGCAAAAGCAATATTGGATACAAACTGAATGGATCCTAGAGCTGCAAGAAGTGACTGCAACAGAATCACAAGAATAATCAGTCAACAACTGGAATTTCAAGAAAAGAAGAGGATGCGAGAACATAAAGGATAGATATCATCCCAAAATGTAATAAAGAAACAAGATAATGTGGAAAAATTCGAGGGCATCTATTAATTGACAAGAAGAACAATGGTACAATGAGGGGTTGAGAACAAAACTGATTACCAAAAAGGAAAAGATTGTGTGCACACTGATGTAGAAGAGATTTATCCATGAGTAGTCCTATGCACATTACAGTCTAAAGAACCTCGGCATACATATATAGGCCAATAGCCCTGACTTCTTTCCTAACAAACTCTCCTAAGGAAAAGGAAACCTGATAAACTCTCCTAAGGAAAAGGAAACCTGATCTTAGCCAAATCAATTTAAATCTAATCCAACCCAATCATACCTAAACCGAATTACCCAGCCTTCTCCCTTGCCTTGGACCGGCGGCTATAGGTGCGGCCCCACATAACATCTTCCCTCGACCAAAGACTTGTCCTCAAGCTGCAAGTGGGTAGCGGCGACGAAAATCGCCTACATCTTCCCAAGTGGCTGCCAAGTGGTTGATCTTCCCATTGAATGAGGACTTGTCGAACTCCACACGCAAGGCGATCTTGATAGCACGGGCAGAGTAGCTTGAGCGCACCAAAGTGCATGGGTGGTAGGGCGAGGTGCAATGGGAGTACCCATGAATTTTTGAGAAGACCCACATGGAAGACATCATGGAGACGCTATGAGGAGGCAAGGCTTGTAGGCCACTTCATTGACCACGGCCACGACCTTGTAAGGGCCATAGTACTCTTAGCGCTTTGGCTTTTGGGCAAAGGCAGTAACGATGCCGAGTTTCTGTGATTTTACACGCAGCCTGCACTCCAGCCTCCCACGGCAAAGGACAAGTGGTCTATGCCCGCTGGTCAGAGAACTCTTAGCCACACTTTGGGCTTGCAATAAGCGGCGCGAACGTCGGCCAAAACAAATCGCTCCTCCATGGCAATGCCATTACAGTGCACCCGCAATCGCCGTTTATATGACCGAATGGCGGGGGTTCTCGCCATAGACTACTTTGAATGGCGGTCCTTGAGGGCCGAATGGAAGGAAGTGTTGTAGATGTATTCACTTGGGGAGCCACTTTGCCATCGCCGTGGCCTATCACCCGTCATGCACCTCGGATACATAGCTATTGCTTTGTTGACGGCTTCCGTTCGCCATCCGATTTGGGGTGAAAGGTCGAACTCATGTGAAGCTTGGTGCCCAACAAGGTGAATAGGGCTCGCCAAAAGGTGGAAGTGAACACCGAAGTCGCTACGGAGACGATTGATGTGGGCACTCCATGGAGGCGGACCACGTCCGCAAAGAAGGCAGCAGCCACGGATTCGGCAGAATAAGGATGCGCTAAGGCAATGAAGTGCGCATACTTCCAAAAGCGGTCCACCACCGTCAGGATTACGGATTTGCCCCCACCTTAGGGAGGTGCTCGACGAAGTCCATGGAGATGTCGGACCACACGGAGGAAGGTATCGAAGAGGTAGCAAAGAAGCTTCGGCCGTGGAGATGTTCGCCTGTACCGCAGATCAAGCGATGGCGACGGAAGGTCGAATGGCCGCCTTGCTCGGGCGTGGGAAGTCCCGAAACCGCCGCAAAGTCTTCAACGCCTCACGCGCCGAAGTCGTGGACGCTCGAGCACCTTTTGAGGAGCGTGGAGCCCGGAAGGTAGAATTTGCCGCCATGCAAGAGGATGCCATCCACCACGACCAGTGAGTCGAGCGTCCCGTCGGCCACCTGTGCGGCTAGCGTGATGATGGCTGGGTCGCGGTCAGCCTCCTTCCGAAGGTCACGGACGATGTCAAAGCTAGGCCGGGAGATGCCCATGAGAGCGCCCTCATCCATGTCACTACGGATAGAGCGTCGGCGATTTATGTTGGTGCGTCTTGGCTTGTACTCGACGGTGAAGTCGGCCCAACAATTTCTTGACCCATTGATGTTGAGGAATTGTGGCGAGGCGTTGGTCCAAAGAAGAACTTAAGGTCAGAGTGGTCGGGCTTGACGGATTTAACCAAGCGCCTGATAGGTAAGGCACGCTTAATGGCGACGGCTCGACGAGGCCGATCACCAAGGCCAGACGCCGCGAGACCTGGTGGCGCGAGCCATCGGTCGGCTAAAAATGCCACGGCCCCACCACAGGAAGAACCGCGCCGCAATTTCACGCCCGAGGCGCCGTCGACTCCACCACGGGACAATGTGAAGTCGGGCAGGAAAGTACGGGCCGATGTCGTGGCCTCCTTGAGGGACCGAAGGTCGTCGGTCACCGCCGACGACTAAACGTAAACCGTCCTTGCGGAGGAGAGGGAGAGAGCGCCAACGCCCCGTAGTCCTTGACGATTTTGTAGTACCCGCCAACCCGAGGAAGCCGCGGAGGCACGACCGCAGCGCGCGTCGGCCATTGACCACGGCTCGACTTTGCTCGATCCATTGCGACGCTGCCGCGAGAGATGACGTGGCCCAAATAAGCGACGGAGGGCTCCTTAAAAAACACTTAGATTTCTTGAGAACGAGCTCATTGTCGCGAGCGCGGCGAAGACGGCGCCGGACGCGGCCGGAGATGTTCGGACCACGCTCTTGTCAAGATGAGGATGTCGCCGAAGAACACCAAGACGAACGGCGAGGAATGGTCGGAGGACCGCGTTCATCAACGCCTGGAAGGTGGTGTGCATTGGTCGTGCCGAACGGCATGACCAGAACTCATAGAGGCCGCCGTGGGCGCGAAGGCCGCCTTCTCGATGTCGCCGGAAACATCCGGACTGATGGTAGTCGGAGCGAGGTCGAGCGGCGAAGAATCGGGCGCCATGGAGCTCGCCGAGCGGCTCATCCACGCACCGGAATGGGAACGTGTCCCGCACCGCCCGCCATTGAGTGCCCGTAGTCGACGCAAAAGCGCCAAGAGTGGTCGGCTTTTTGACGAGCAAAGATCTGGCGACGAGAAGGCGGACGCGGTTGCGACGGATGATGCCGCGGCCGAGCATGTCCTTGCACCGACGCCGAGCTCGCTCCTGTATGGCGGGTAAGCAGATGGCCGGACGGCGATCGAGGTGTGCCGGTAGGAGGTGGATGCGATGGTCGCGGCATGGGGAGGAGGCAGCCACGCGGCGCGTGAAGAGAGCGGCGAACTCTGGAGGAGGGCGCATGAGGTCTCGACCTTAGTGCCGCCAATTGGTGGAGGTGTGGCGGCCGCCCAACCTCGCCAATGCACCTTGTGGTCGCGAGCGAATCAGACGAGAGTGATCCAAATCCCACAAAGATGGGTCCGAGGGTCGCCAACCACCCGCGCCGAGCACAAGGTCGAGCTCACTAGGGTAGCACGAAGACCTTCTCGCGAATCGCCGTCATGGATGGAGAAGGTGGCATCCTCGAGACTCCAAGACACGAGAGGCGCCGCCATTGGCCACCGCTGCTTGCAGCCCCGCTTCGAATCGGCGGCGCGCCGTTGTCCGCGCTTGGCCGAAGGAAGTTGTGGGAGAGCCGAGTCGAGGAGGGCTCGAATGTGACGGCACCCCATTGCACCGAAGTTGCATTGTGCGGCTCGCGGACGCCGGAGATCGCGATGAGGAGATCACGAAGCTTCGGCCCCGCGGCGTGATCGGCCGCAGAGCGGTTTGGTGTCGCCGCCGGGCGAGGGCCATCTCCAAAACGAAGAGCTGCTTGTAAAACGACAGGGCTCCCGGACGTATTTTCGCCGCGATTGAAGCAAAGGCTCTTGGCGGCGGCCGTCCATCTCGGACGCAGCATGAGGCGGCGCTCGGGCAGGCCGCTCGAGGCCATCATCTACTGGCGCCTGTGGGTCCGCGGTCGGGCGGCGGTAGAAGGGGAAGCGTGGTGGTGGTGGTAGGAGACTTCGCCGGCGGCCGAGCCGCCAACCGCTTGTTCTCGCCGCCATATGCCCGGCCAGCCGACGGCGACCTCCGGACATAGGATTTGGAGCCGAACATCGGCGCCGAGGGTTCTGGAGGCCGCCATGAACATCTGGATTTGTTGAGACTTTGAGGGACCCAGACGCGTGTGAGCTCCATGAACCGCCGCTGTAATCCGCGACGGCAGTGCCAGCTGGCGGCAGGCCGCGAGTTTGCCCATGGGATTGGCTCGGATGGGTGGCCCGAACCGGAGGTGGAGCAGCTCCGAGAATCGGCGCCAGGCCAATAGCCCTGACTTCTTTCCTAACAAACTCTCCTAAGGAAAAGGAAACCTGATAAACTCTCCTAAGGAAAAGGAAACCTGATCTTAGCCAAATCAATTTAAATCTAATCCAACCCAATCATACCTAAACCGAATTACCCAGCCTTCTCCCTTGCCTTGGACCGGCGGCTATAGGTGCGGCCCCACATAACAAGAACACTGACCTATATTTGTGTTGATATCATCAAATTGGTTTAATACTCTATGTTAAACTATATTTACTTTGCTTTCTGAGTGAAAATAGTCCAACCTGTGCCGCATAAGCAAAGGACATGAAGTTGAGGCAGTTTCCAAGAGCAAAGAAGAGTATACCTGAAGCAATTTTTAGCAAATAATATTGTCAGCTTTCAATAATACTTTAGATAAAAAAAAGTGAGAATAAGAAGAGAATGCTCCCATA